>CM055123.1:269939936-270539936 GCA_029206835.1 Rana muscosa | reverse complement strand
ACAGCATTTATTGATAGTTTTTGATTGTGGGTTTACTGACATTACGTGTATCGCTACCTATATCTGATGAAATCTGTACTTTAAGGCTGACTACAGACTTGGATAGTTGGGAGACACTTGTTAATGATGGAATTACATTTTCTGCTTTATTGGAAACAGTTTCTCTTGATGGTGCCCCACACAAGCTCTTGCTGTGTTCTGACTCAAATTATGTCCCAAATTACTTTTATTTCATAACACTATTTGTTGTGATTTCTTAAGAGACTGCATAAACACATTAAAGAAAAAAAAAAACAACAACTGCTATACCACAAATGTTAAAACCCTTCAAATCAGATTGCTTACTTTTAATTGAAGGTGAGTAAAATGCCTACACAAAGTTTGATTTTTTTTTTTGCAGCTTCATTGCAATATCATGAAGAGTGTGTGGGCGCGATTAGTAAACAGGGTTCTGTGAGGATAAACCGATGGCAATCACGAAGGCAAAAAAGAAGAAAAGAAAAAAGAATCTAACATTTTTTCTTTAGTAGGAATTACCAGTTTATTACCAACAAAAGACGTCTGATGTGGTAGAAGAGTAGGTAATTAAACTAAGATGTACGTACATCTTATCAATTAAAATTCTATTTAAATATGTATAAAAATCCAATGAACTTGCTATTATTGGAAGTTATTTGCCCTGGTCCTAAAAATAGGATTTTTGTACTCACCGTAAAAATCCTTTTCTCTGAGTTCATGGACGGACACAGCCTTAATCTTGACAAAGTGGGTTATTAGCCTTCATTCAGGAGTGACTAGGCAGAAACTTGTAGAAAGTTTTAAACACATCACACCTAATACAGTACCGCCCAGGGGGCGGACCCTCTGGGTATAACCCCTCTCTCTGCATCTCGCAGATCAGTTCGTCAAAAAGCAGTACAAACTTAACTTAAAAAGGAGGGGTCGGTGCTGTGTATGTCCATGAACTCAGAGAAAAGGATTTTACGGTGAGTACAAAAATCCTATTTCTCTTTCGTCCATGGACGGACACAGCCTTCTTATACTCTTAACTGTAGGGTTATGTTCCTGTCTATTAGGAGAGGACTAGGCAGACATGTTAATAGTTAAAAACATTAATCTTTAGCACAGCTGAACAGCCCCGCCCAGGGGGCGGTCCCTCTGGTCATTACCCCTCACACAGCAGTTAGCAGCTCAGGTTTTCTTCTGCCTAGTAGAGGAGAAGGACCTGGCTCCCTTTGGGCCCATGGTCCTGAAGAATTTTTAAAAAAAATTTTTTTCTACTTTTGATCCTGAGATCTTCTATCAACTGCCGGCTGGGTGACAGGCTGGATAATATAGATCCTTGTAGTCTCCCCAGTTCTGGCCATCGAGCGTGAGCAGGCCTTAGCTACGCACTGGGTAGGCCACGAGATACCCCGTGGCTCCAGGGGTGGCCGGTGAGCTATATGCTCCAGGGTTCACATATGACTGGGCTACTGTTGTCTAAGTCACAGTGAACCCTGGTCGACAGCTACTCCGTACTGCTCGGATGTAGGTCTGTCAGGAATGCGCCAGCGGTCCTCGCAGGACGGGTAAGTACTTTCCTCCTGTCTTGGCAGGTTGGAACAGCTGGGCTTTCCTGAGGGGGGTCGATAGGGGGTCTCTTGTCCTCCCTTTCCTCTTCCCCCTGTCTCTTCCCTCCTCCCCTTGCTTGGGCATGCTGTGACTGACCGGGGAGTTACCTGTGGTGATTTTCCATGTCCTGGCCGGGGGCTGTGGGGGTGTCTGGGTTCCGCTCTCTGTGTGGGTGGTCTGCCTTTAAAAGGGCCCCCCCTCGGGGGCCACTGTGTTGTCTGGCCTTCTCGTCCGCCTCATTGTGTTTAGCGCAGTTTTCGTTTGAATCAGCGCCATTTTCCTGTGGCCACGCTGCTGTTATAGCAATACAGCGGGCGGACATTTTCTTGTAGTCGCGCTGTGGCGCAGGCATTCTTAGCGGGTGGCCATTTTCTTGAGGCCCACGTGGTTTTCTATGAGGCGAACGGCAGCCATCTTGGTGTAGGTTTTGGCCTCTAGTGTTCCTAATGGCTTCTGAACGGCGCGAATAGCGCAGTTTTATCTCAGAAGACACCCAGACACACGCTGTGTGGAGAGAGGCAGTGAAACGTAGCCCTGAGCGGTTCTGGTCAGGGTGGTGAGTCCCCTGGTCGGTTGCAGCACGGAGGGTGGGCCAATTTTTACGTACCTTATACTTGACTGTAGTCCCTAGGGATGTCAGGTGAGCGGGTCAGCATGGCGTCAGAAGCTGGCGTTTCTTCCCCAGATATTGCAGTAGTGGCAACTACTGAGGTCGCTTGGTCGGCGGTCCTGGAGTCATTTGTTGCCAGGGTGGAAGCGGTGTGTGGACGCAAGGGGGGTAAAAAGCGCCCCCTACCCCCACCTTCTTCTGGGGATAGCTCTGACTCAGACTTGGGCCGGGCTGGGACCCAGGGCCCCTGTTCTGAGGTATCAGAGGATGCGGACCAGGACCATTCGGACAGTGAGAGTGACTCCATATCCGGGTAAGCGCAGGATAAGGCACTTGGAGCACTTATCACCGCAGTGCAGGAAACCCTCAAACTGGAGGATAGGGCTGGGACTTCTGCTGAGGAATCTGTCCCTTTTGGGTCCCATAAGCCGGCAAGCACTGAAAAGGTTTTTCCTTATGCGACTTATTTTGACAAGTTCATAGACAAGGAATGGGAACGGCCGCAGAGGACCTTCTCGGTCCCAAAACGCTTGGCAGTCTGTTATCCCTTTGAGGAGAGCCCTCTGAAAAAATGGGCCTCTCCCCCGGTTGTGGACCCCCCAGGTTCTAGGTTAAACAAAATGACCACGATTCCGGTGGAAGGGGCCGCTGCATTTAAGGATCCTGCAGATAGGAGATCTGAGGCGGTGGGCCGGTCCTTATACACCTTGCTGGGATCAGCATTGCGGTCTATTTTGGCCACGGCACTGGTGTCACAAACTCTGACTGAGTGGGCAAAGTTATCGCACCGGGAGTTGGAGGAACATCAGGCTACATCAGCTCGTCGGGCCGCCCTAAAGGGGGCAGTACAGGACTTGCTGAAGTGCAGGGTGATCATACCTGTACCGCTGCAGGAAAGGTTTCAGGGATTCTACTCCAATCTGTTTGTAGTCCCGAAGAAGGGCGGAGTCCGTCCAATGTCTTTGTGAGGGTTCGGAAGTTCAGGATGGAATCAATTCGCTCTGTGATCGCTGCACTCCATCCGGGGGACTTTCTGGCGTCCTTGGAAATCAAGGACGCTTACTTGCATGTCCCCGTTTTCATCGGACACCAGAGGTTCCTGCGCTTTGCAGTAGGGGACGACCACTATCAATTCGTGGCTCTCCCCTTTGGCCTGGCGTCGGCGTCAAGGGTGTTTACCAAGGTGCTTGCCCCAATTCTGGCCTTGCTGAGACAGCGAGGGATCGCCATCGTAAGCTATTTGGACGATCTACTTCTGAGAGATGCTTCAAGCTCAGAATTGGAGGAGGACGTGGCGATTGCCAGTCGGACCCTCCGAGAATTTGGCTGGGTGCTGAACTTCCAGAAGTCGGTGTTGGTGCCGACTCAGAGCCTAGAATATCTGGGGTTGATTCTAGACTCCTCAAAGGCGAGAGTTTTTCTCCCTTTGGAAAAGTTTCAGACTCTTCGGACTGCGGTGAAGCTGCTAGCATCCCGCAAATGGTTGTAGCTCCGCTTTTGTATGCGGGTCTTGGGCCTGATTGTAGCCTCTTTCGAGGTGGTACCGTATGCTCAATTCCACACTCAAGTCTTGCAGAAGGAGATCCTGTCCAAATGGGACAAGTCTCCGTTGTCCCTGGATTGTCAAATCCGGGGGAGCCAACTAGTAAGGGAGTCTCTGGTCTGGTGGCGGAGATCTCTGGCTCTTCAGTCCGGAAAGTTGTTACTTCCCTTTCAGTGGACAGTGATCACGACAGACGCCAGCCTGACCGCATGGGGAGGAGTTTGGGGTGTTCGGTCGACACAGGGTCGCTGGACACAGGAAGATTCTCGCCTGCCGATCAATGTTCTGGAGCTCCGGGCGATCAGACAGTGCCTCTCCACTTGGTCACAGAGGCGTCCGATCAGGATTCAGTCGGACAACGCCACGGCGGTGGCGTATGTCAACCATCAAGGCAGAACAAGAAGCGCGGCTGCAGCCTCAGAGGTAGCTCACATCTTGAGATGGGCAGAGAGGAGCGTACCAGCTCTATCGGCCATTTACATTCTGGGCGTAGAAAACTGGCAAGCAGACTACCTCAGTCTCCAGATGCTGGACCAAGGAGAATGGTCACTACACCCGGAGGTATTTCACCTCCTTTGCCTGAGATGGGGCGAGCCAGACATAGATCTTCTGGCTTCTTGACTCAATCAAAAGGTGTCGAGGTTCGTGGCCAGGTCAAAAGATCCCTGGGCAGACGCAACAGATGCGTTGGTGGCCCCATGGGGACAGTCTCGGCTGATTTATGCCTTTGCCCCACTGAAACTGCTTCCTCGTCTGCTTCACAGAGCGGAGTCCGGAGGGGATCCTGATGATCCCAATTGCCCCGGATTGGCCTTGGCATCCCTGGTATGCCGACCGGATAAAACTAGTGGCGGACGCTCCTTGGCGACTGCCGTTGCGAGAGGACCTTCTGTCACAAGGTCCCATCCTTCATCCTGTTTTACAGTCGCTGGCTTTAACGGCATGGCTGTTGAAAGCCAGGTAATAAGGGGCCGAGGCCTGTCAGATTCGGTAATTTCCACCATGCTGAGGGCATGGAAGTCATCTTCCCGGAAGATTTACCACCGCACATGGAAGGCCTTCATCTCTATGTGTGAAGAGATGGGGTGGCACCCACGTGCTTATTTGGTTTCTAGGATCCTGTTTTTACAGCGTGGCGTGGATCAGAAACTTGCCTTAAGGGGCAGATTTCAGCATTGGCTGTTTTCTTTCAACAACCCTTGGCGACTCACTCCCTGGTGAGTACCTTTGTCCAAGGGGTTCGACATGTGGCTCCGCCGGTTCGATCACCACTACCTCCATGGGATCTGAATCTGGTGCTTTTGGCACTTCAGGAACCCCCCTTTGAGAACATCAGGGAGATTCCACTCTTGACTCTCTCCCAGAAGGTTGTTTTTCTGGTAGCTATTACTTCGGTTAGACGGGTTTCTGAGTTAGCGGCCTTGTCTTGCAAGTCCCCCTACTTAATCCTACATAGAGATAAAGTGGTGCTGCGCCCGCAGCCTTCGTTTCTACCAAAGGTAGTTTCGGCCTTTCATCTGAACGAGGACATTGTACTTCCATCCTTGTGTCCTCGGCCTTCGAATCCCAAAGAGACTGCGTTTCATTCCCTAGACGTGGTACGTGCTCTACGGGTGTATCTGTCTGCTACGACTTTGTTTCGGAGGTCAGACTCACTGTTCGTGTTAGTGTCTGGTCCCAAGACGGTCTCGTCGGCCACCATTTCTCGGTGGATCAAACAGATCGTGGTTCAGGCCTACGCCCTGAAGGGACTGGCGCCTCCTTTTCCGGTCACGGCGCATTCGACCAAGGCAATGGGTGCTTCCTGGGCCTTCCGACATCAAGCGTCTGTCTCACAGGTGTGCAATGTGGCGACCTAGTCATCCATTCACACTTTCACCAAGTACGGTGATAAACCTTATTAGAGGACGGTTTCCGAGCACGTCTCATAGTAAAGATTACTGAATCCGATAGGCCCCAATCTCTCAGTACCTGGCTCTCAATAGCCACGCCGTTAAAGCCAGTGACCGTAAAGCAGGATGGAGTATGGGACCTTGCGATAGAAGGTCCTTCCGTAGTGGTAGGCGCCAGGGGACGTCTGCTACCAGACGTACTAGCTCAGCGTACCAAGGACGCTGAGGCCAATCTGGAGTGATTAGGATCATTGGAATTCCCTCTGCCTCCACTCTGCGGAGCAGAAGAGGAAGAAGCCTTAAGGGAGGGAAGGCATAGATTAGCCGATACTGACCCCACGATGCCACCAATGCGTCCATTGCGTTTGCCTATGGGTCTCTTGACTGGGCCACAAATCTCAATACCTTCCGATTGAGTCGGGAAGCCAGAAGATCTACGTCTGGTGTGCCCCATCTTTGGCAGAGGAGTTGGAACACCTCAGGGTGTAAGGACCATTCTCCCTGGTCCAGCATCTGGCGGCTCAGGTAGTCCGCCTGCCTGTTCTCCACACCCGGAATGTATAAGGCCGACAGGGCCGGTACGCTCCTTTCTGCCCACCTCAGGATGTAAGCGACCTCCGACGCTGCAGCCAAGCTTCTTGTTCCTCCTTGATGGTTGACATATGCCACCGCCGTGGCGTTGTCCGACTGGATCCTGGCTGGACGTCCTTGCAGCCTCTGAGACCACGTGGAGAGGTACTGCCTGATCGCCCTGAGTTCCAGGACATTGATCGGCAGGCAGGATTCCTCCGGAGTCCAGCGACCTTGCGTCGACTGAATACCCCAGACTCCCCCCCCCCCAACCTGTAAGGCTGGCGTCTGTTGTGATCACCGTCCAGTGAAAAGGAAGGAACGACTTCCCGGACAGAAGTTCCGGTGATGTCAGCCACCAAACCAGGGAGGTCCTGACTAGGTGGCTCACCCAGATTTGACAATCCAGGGACGATGGGCATTTGTCCCATCTGGACAGAATTCCCTTCTGCAACACTAGAGTGTGATATTGAGCATACGGAACCGCCTCGAAGGAGGCTACCATGAGACCCAAGACTCTCATGCAAAAGCAGAGTGACGACCATCTTTTGGATGTCAACTGCCGCACAGCAGCCTGAAGGGTCTGCAACTTTTCCACAGGGAGAAAAACTTTCGCCTCTGAGGAACCCAGAATCAACCCCAGATACACTAGGCGTTGAGTCTGCACCAATACTGACTTCTGCTTGTTTAGCACCCAACCAACGTTTCGGAGGGTCTGACAGGTTATAGACACGCTTTCCTCTAATTCTGAGCTTGAAGTGGCCCTCAGAAGAAGATCGTCCAAGTAGCCTATGATAGCGATGCCACACTGTCTTAGCAGGGAAAGAATCAGGGCGAGCACCTTGGTGAACACCCTCTGTGTCGATGCCAGGCAAAACGGGAGAGCCACAAATTGATAGTGGTCCTCCCTGACCGCGAAGCGCAGAAATCTCTGATGCCTGGTGCATATGGGGACATGCAGGTATGCGTCCTTGATGTCCAAGGACGCCAGAAAGTCCCCTGGATGGAGAGCAGCGACTACAGAGCGAAACGCCTCTATCCGAAATCTTTGTACTTTCACAAAGCAATTGAGGGCCTTGAGATCCAGGATTGGACGAACCCCATCCTTCTTTGGTACTACGAACAGATTCGAGTAAAACCCCTAAAACTGTTCCTGCACTGGGACAGGAATGATCACCCCGCGTACAAGCAGATCCTGGACCGCCCCATACAGGGCTTTCCGACGGGTCGGCTTAAGTTGGAGGGAAAAAATCTGTTCGGCGGGCAAGATAGAAACTATCTTGTAGCCTGAGGAAATTACTTTGCAAACCCACCGGTTGGAGATCAGAGATGTCCACCGAGTCGCAAATTCGCCAAGACGTCCCCCCACCCGAGAGATGGGCGGGGGAAGACCTTCATGCGGATGTAGATTTGTCCGCAGGCTTGTTGGGCTTGCGAAACCAGGGACGCTTTTGTCCCTGAGCAGGCGCTTTATTGGCCTGGGATCTTTTACCTGCAGCACTGGGCGGACAAAAAAAAACGCTTGTGTGTAGTGAAGGAGGGCTCTTGCCTACGGCGTGGCTCCTTACTCTTTTTGGATTGCTAGAGCAGCATGCTCTTACCTCCTGTGGCATCCTTAATGATGTCATCCAGAGAGGCTCCAAAAAGTCTGTCGCCCTTAAAGGGCAAATCCATCAGGGCCTTTTTGGAAGATTGGTCTGCAGACCAGCACTTTAGCCACATCAGGCGGCGCAACACCACCGCATAGACCGAGGCTCTGGACAGTAAGGGGATAGTATCCAAGTCTGACTCGCAGACAAAATGTAAGGCCCTGTACCAACTGGTCGGCCAAAGCTACCTCGTCCGGAGGAGCCTCACGTGCTTTCAACCCCTGGAGCAGCATCTTTGCACAGTAAGTGTCTGAGACACAAAAGCCCCAGCCATTGCTGGATGCACCGCTGAGCCCACTACTGTGTATAGGTAGCGAGCGATTGCCTCAGCCTTCTTGTCCGCAGGGTCCTTGAAGACAGGAGTCCCTTATACCGGAATTGTGGTCACTTTGTTAAGTCTGGACACAGGAGGGTCCACTATCGGGGGGGAGAGGTCAATTTTTTCAGGAAACTCTCCTCAAAGGGGTACCGGACCGCCAAACTTTTTGGGGCCAAAAAAACCTTCTGTGGTTTTTCCTACTCCTTGTATAAAAGTTTATCAAGATAAGACACACAAGGAAACACCTTGGCAGTGTGGGCTGGCGTACGGTACCCAAAGGGGACCACCGTCTCTGCCGCTTCTGCAGAATCCTCCATCTTTAGCATATCCTGCACTGCGGTGATAAGATCAGATACCAGAGCCTTTTCGCGTGCTGACCCGGAGTCATCCTCACTGTCTGACCGGTCGTGGTCCGCGGCCTCTGACGCATCAGAATCAGGGCCATGAGCCATAGCTGGGCCTGGCTCTGCATCAGAATTATCCCCATTAGATGACGGGGGAGGGGGGCGCTTCCTACCCCCGTGTTCCCACGCGCCTCTTCCACCTTGGCAATAAAAGCCTCCAGGTTCGCCGACATAGCGTCCACTGATACAGCGGGTGCAGGGGCACCAGTTGCCAACTCAGGTGTTACAGGGGAAAAAGCGTCTGCTTCAGACGCCATGCTGACCCACGTGCCTGACACCCACAGGGACTCCAGGCAAGGTATCAATAGCCCACCCTCCTAGCTGCTACAGAGGTAAGGGGCCCCCCAGAGGACTCACCACCCTTAGAATGGTCACTGTTACTGCTGCCGTCTGACTCCCGCCTGAGTTGCTCTTTCCACAGCTTCCTGTGTCAGTCTGACCCTAAGTCAGCGTGTCTGTTTTATTCGCGCCAGTAAAATGCACACTAGAGGCCAGAAACCTCCACAAAATGGCCGCTGAGCGGCCGTGCTGAAGAACGGCGCGGACCACAAGAAAATGGCCGCCGAGCGGCAGATAGAGGCCAAACAGGCATGGACCACAAGAAAATGGCCACCGAGCGGCAGATAGAGGCCAAAACAGGCACGGACCACAAGATAATGGCCGCCGACAGCATGGAGGGAGAAACACACAGGTAAGCAAATCTGACACTCCTAATTGCAGCCCACTAGCACCCCAGAAGCGGACTACAGTGCAGTTCCCGCCCCAGATGGAGCCCCCTCCGGTGAACCCCCGGCCCCCAGCAGCCAGCCCCTAGCTGACAGAGCCCAGGGAGGAGGGAAGGAAGGGAGAGAAGAAAGGAAGGATAGAAAGCCCTATCTCTCCAGGAATGTCCAGCTATGTCCTCCTGCTGAAGCAGGGGATTGCTACTTACCCTTCCTGCGTGGATTATGCTGGAAGCATCCCAGACAGACCACCTTACGCTCGGTTATGGAGGTGACTGTCAGCCCGGCATGCTGTGACTCGGCAGTAGAGACCGGTCATATGCATGCCCTGGAGCGCGTAGCTCACCGGCCACCTGTAGAGCGACGGGCATGTCGTGGACAACCCAGGTGTGTAGCTAAGGTCGGCACACGCTCGATGGCCGAAACTGGGGAGACTATAAGGATCTGGGATCCAGCCTGTCACCCAGTCGGCAGTTGATCAAAGATCGCAGGAACAAAAACGTAGCAAAAACCCCAGGACCTATGGGCCCGAAGGGAGCCATGTCCTTCTCCTATGCTAGGCAGAAAAAAACTGATCTACGAGATGCAGAGAGAGGGGTTAAACCCAGAGGGTCTGCCCCCTGGGCGGTACTGTATTAGGTGTGATGTGTTTAACACTTTCTACAAGTTTCTGCCTAGTCACTCCTGAATGAAGGCTAATACCACACTTTGTCAAGATTAGGGCTGTGTCCGTCCATGAACGAAAGAGAAAGGATTGTTTGTGCATATGGGTTTCTAATTTCCCATATTTTATATTGGAGATGGCACATGCTTTGCCTCTTTATGAGTTCTTCTATGTCTCATTTGATTTTGAGCCCTTTTCTTGTCCGTGTCACAGAGTTTCTGGTTCCTAGGCAACGGATTCCCCCTATCAGGATGAGGTAGTGTATGCCTTAGAGCTGGACAAATTAAAGAGCGATTCCAGGCAACAAGTGAAAGTATTTACTCAGCCACCAATGCTATCCAGTCAACAGTGCAACTATGCTAAAGTACCCCGATCTAAGTCAGTGTAATGCTCTATGGATTAAGCTCACACAGCTCCACATGACTCAGAAGTGTACCTTTTTGAGCCTGTACTGCAGAGGTAAGTAACCTTTCAGAGGTGGCGATCTACCTGAACAACAGGCCCGAACTAAATAAAATGGGAAACTTAAAGTGGAGTTCCACCCATAAATAAAACCTTCCGTCCACTGATCGGAGCCCCCCCCCTTCCGGTGCCACATTTGGCACCTTTCACGGGGAGGGGAGAGCAGTTACCCGTCAAATCCAGGTACCTGCTCCCACTTCCGGGGATGTACACAATGTACATAATGTCCTCCCCCTCCCCCGCTGTCTTCTGGGAGACACACAGGTCCCTGAAGACAGCAGGGGCCATTCAAAAAGTGCAGCACGACTCGTGCATGCGCAGTAGGAAACAGGCTGTGAAACCGTATGGCTTAACTTTCTGTTTCCTTTAGTAATGAAGCCGGTGCCTGCAACCAGAGCCAAGGGACGGGTCAGCTTCGGATGCCAACATTGCGGGCTCCCAGGACAGGTAAGTGTCCTTATATTAAGAGAGTCAGCAGCAACAGTATTTGTAGCTGCTAACTTAATTTTTTTTTACCAAGGCGGAACGCCACTTTTATAAATATAAATGTCATTGTTAAATCGTAAACTTACACTACCTTAAAAGTGGACAGTGTCAGTCATTAAGAGCAGTGGACAGTGCGAGTACAGTGTCAGTAGGGCAACGAACTGTGCCAGTAGTTTTTTTTATTGTATTTATTTTTACAATTTTATTTTAATTTCTTTTTAAAAAAATGACAATTAAATTATTACATTTTTGCAATTTTTTTAGGAGCAATGTTGGGGGGCTTTGGTGAAATATCAGGGGTCCAATAAAAGGGATGTCTCATAAAAGGGACAGAGGACCAAGATTCACCAATCCCCTTCTCTGCAGCCTCAGCTGCACTTGACAGTGAATAAATGGGAAGTGCTCTGTGCTGAGGCACTTCCTGTTCAATCACAAACTGAAGCATAATAAACACAGTTTACTATGCTTCAGTTCTGAACACAGTGAGTGATTGGTACCCACCATCGGTGCCACCCCCGCCACCCCCCCATCTACGTTCTGGGCATCGTCAAGGAAGGATCACAGTCTACCCGTCACCTAACTGCGATCGGCGGGTAGATCACGATCAACGGGTTGCCAACCCCCACTTTAAATGAACCCCCTCCACAGCTCAGAAAGCGTTTTTACTTGTGATGTGCAAGAGTCCTGTACCTCACCGATTAAGGCTGCTAGGCAAATGATAATTAAGGGTTCCAAAAACGGTTAGAGGCAAAAGCAGTTTTGTTAGTCTGATCCTGGACCACTGAGAGTCACCTTGGGTCGGGTCCAACTCATCAATTTGCAGCAACACATAAGGCATGCTAAGATGACCTCTCCAGCAATATTACCTTCTGTGAGAATATTGATTAAAAGGGACACAAACAAAATCCTTATTCTTCAAAAATAATCCATACAGATCCACTACTTAATGGTTCAGTAATTCAATTTTAATGAAATCGTTCTTAATGCGTTTTTCGCCACCTTATAATGTCCTCTGTGGGCTCCCGAACTTCTCCATTTCCTCTGACCTCTGTTTGGAACGAGCATTGCACATTTGTTTTGGTTATGTGCTCTGCTCTATGCACACTACAGATCCCATAGTACACAACCCCTAGTCCATCTCGGGAGTGAGCAAGAGAGGGCGGCTACGTTCCTATAGACAGTGGGACCATGGCAAAGACAGAGTTTGGAGACAGAGCATTAGAAGGGACTTTTTCAACTTAAAGGGGAGTTCCAGTCCCCAAACTTTTTTTTTTTTTTTTTTTTTAAACACTGCTCTGTAACTGTTAAAACCTGTAAATTAACATTTCTAACATGTCATACTTTTTGCGCTTTTACTTTCTTTAAAAATAGTTATTTACTTACTGATCTCGGAAGCAGGCAGTTTCCATTTTAGTTGTGGGCATCTGAAGCCCTCTCGTGTTAATTTCCTGGATTTCTGTGCAGCTATCTACCCATCATGCACCTCCAAATCTTGCACATGCTCAGTAACGCCTCAGGGAGGCCCTCCTTCTTCCTGACAGGTTGCTATGGCAATGTCACGTCCCCATGCTATAGCAACCTGTCAATCACAACACAGGCGAGTAGGGGAGAGGTAAGAGAAGTCAGATTAGGCAGGGAATGCACCAGCAACACTAGGGGGTGTGGTCCGAAACCAGGTGACACCATCCTGATGGTGTTATAAATCATGACCATTTATTTATTTTAATATTACACCTCTGGCGCCTCTGACGTTCCTGGCCGGTTTTTTTTCTGTTCACTGACGACTCCGAGTCTGCCCCGTCACCTTATACAGCAATGTCTAGCTTTTGCTGGCTAAGATAATATAGCATTGAGCAGATATTGGTGCTGGAAGCACTGTTTTGTGTGACACAGTTTTATAATCTAACTGTGTGCAGGGAGAGAGAGAGAGGAGCTTTCAGAATATTCATCGGCGATGTCGGGGTGGGTGGGAC
The DNA here is from genome assembly GCA_029206835.1 of Rana muscosa. NCBI lineage: Eukaryota > Metazoa > Chordata > Amphibia > Anura > Ranidae > Rana > Rana muscosa. The sequence goes on along the minus strand of CM055123.1, from coordinate 270,527,028 downwards.
AGAGCAGCTATCGATCGCCAGCCAATAGGATGGGGTCAGGGCGGGCCGCCATGTGTATGCGGCCCCGTCCCCTTTCTTAAGCAGCCAAATAATTGTCTGGTGTTCCAAACCTGCTCTGTCCCGCCCACCCCGACATCGCCAATAAATTCTAAAAGCTCCTCTCTCTCTCCCTGCACACAGACTACAAGACAGTGTCACACACCTGTCACTTTATACAGCAATGTCTATCCCGCGCTGGAGGGAGAGAGAGGAGCTTTCAGAATTCATCTGCGATGTCGGGGTGGGTGGAACAGAGCAGCTATCGAACGCCAGCCAATAGGATGGGGTCAGGGCGGAGCCGCATACACAAATAATGTAGTAGGCGATTCGCAAGGAGTCATGCGATACACGACGCCGATATCCCAGGAACCCTTGTGAATTGCTTAGTGACGTAATCGCCTAGGCTATTAAGACCAGGAAGTTGTGTAGAAAAACTGAAAAAAAAGGTATTTACTAGACATGTGCACACTGAAATATTTCGTTTCGGAATTTAGTTTTCGTCCGAAAAATAAATTTATTTAGTTACTCCCGAAATTTGTTTTTATTTATTTAGTTTTTCGTTAGAAATTGCATTCGTCTGAAAATCCGAATTATTTAAGGTCGAATCTGTCATTGAAGGCTTATGGTGTCTGTCGAATGTTCAAAGAAGATTTGACGGAGCAGCGAAACTGTACGATGCCGCAATAGTACATTTCCAGTCGAATGTTCCGCCTACTAGCTAGCTATAGTAGAATTCTAATGTTGTATGACTAGTAATAATTATATTTATTAATTATTATTACTAGTCAACCAACATTAGAATTTTTCTATAGCCTATGGGCGGATGCATTTGACCGGAAATGTACGATTGCAGCGTCGTACAGTTTAGCTGCTCCGTCGAATCTTCTTATAACTTTCGACAGACACCATAAGCCTTCAATGACAGATTCGACGTTTGTATGTTTTTCGATGCTTTGTCAAATCTTCATCGTTCATGTTGAATTGTCAAGTTAGTTCTAGCTATTTTACTGCTCCTCCTCTTTGGTTACAATCAGCCAATAACATTCATCATAATTTTTATTTTACTTCCCCCACCCAATTCCAGCAGCGATCTTTTCTCTCTATGTCGAATCTTTTCTCTCTATGTAGAATAATCTTGGACTAATAGAGTTAAGGTTAGGCACATTCGACCACAGGTTCGATAGACAGAGATTGTTATTGTCAGCGTCATGTCGAATCTCCCATCTATATCCAACTGTTGTCGCAACGAAAATGAAAATAAAGCATTTGTTTATGTCGGATCTTTCGGTTTTCGGATTCTGCGCTTTTGTTTTCGTTTGTTATAACGATAACGAAAACACCTGAAATTCGGACGAAAATGAATACACGTCTCGTATTTACCAGACACAAATTTTTTAAATATTGCCCATTGTGAAAACTAAGGGCATGCAGCATAGCCGTAGATAAAAAAAAATGTCATCTAGGTAAGACCTCCATGGTAGCAAATTCATCCCTGGAATGTATTGTTGTTTTATCACATTGCATTTCAGCTTCATTTACTTAACAGTATGTATACTGCAAAGAGTTATTTTAGCACCTTTGAAACGTATGAAAGTAACATAGTATAAGCTGGAATTCCCTTTTGATGATCCCTTCCTTGTAACACTCGGTAGAGTACAATATGAATGATGAGGGATTTTGGCATTAACACCCATGCTATAGGTGACAGAACTTTGCCTGTACAGAGTTTTAGCACAATGAGCACTCTAGGCTGCAAAGGGTTAAAAAGATTCTGGGAGAATTTTTTTTTCTATTTCTGGTCCACTACAAGAACACTGGAGCTTAATAATTTTCTACAGAGTCCTTGGATTAGAGAGCTTTATTAAAATTACTTTGCTCCTGCAAAAGACAATAAAATAAATGAATATAAAGCGTATCCAGCGGTAAAGGTTAGGCTATTGCCGTGAACTAAACTCAAGGGTATGAAAGCAAAACCGGTGGAAGAGATGATTATGGCTTTATTTCCCCACTGAAGGCATCCGCCTGTCCTGTGACTTACAGCTATATTACATGCACTGTACCCACAGCCCCTACCCAGCCATATTGTGTACAGCCTGGGCACACAGCTGTAGTTTAACCATCAAACTCCAGTTTTTCCCCTTGGCAATTACAATCATAGATCCCCGTCTACGTTTTTTTATAGATAATCTTTCATTAAAAATTAATCGAAAGCTTTTGTAATTCTCATTCTTAAAGCGTAAGTAAACCTATCCATCAAACAGTTTAACTTCCGTGCCGGAAATGTAATACGCCCATTGGTTGTGCTCTCAACCAAACTATCAAACAATCCAATGGCTGTTGTCATAACTGATCACATGTGCAGCATCATGGAAGTTGTAGATTAAACAGAGGCAAAGATGGCAGGCTTCCTTGGCTGAAAACGATAAGGGGGTTTACAGGGCTGATCCACCCTATACGTAATACTCGGGGCCCCGCCGCCGCCAGAGGTTCATGGCCGGCGGAGGTAAAAAAAAAAAAAATGTTTTATTTTTTTATTTTACTTAATTCTTTTTATTTTTACACTTTTTTTTACATTTTTATTTTTTTTTATCACTTTTATTCCTATTACAAGGAATGTAAACATCCCTTGTAATAGGAATCTATTGTGACAGGTCCTCTTTATGGAGAGATGCGGGGTCAATAAGACCCCACATCTCTCCTCCAGGCTGAAAAGCATGAGATCGGGTAAAAAAATTCACAGATCTCATGCTGACAGCCGCGATCGTGGCTTTGTTTACTTCCAGGTACCCAGGCATGAGGTCATAACGTCGCACCCGGGCCTCCGACGGTCATAGAGATGACCAGTGACCATCTGGTCACCGCAAATCTCTATGGTCCTCATCCAGCGCCGGCCGACTCGTACTCTGGGCCCCCGATGGCACGGGAGAGCCCGGAGAAGCACCGGATGGCGGCGGGAGGGGGGGGGGGGACGTCCCATCCCGTCGCCTATAAGAACAATCAAGCGGCAGGATTTTTGTACTCACCGTAAAATCCTTCTCTGTCGTCCATGGACCCCCCAGTCATAAGCCCACACCCTGCAGTCAGCAGCTCAGTTCGTAAAAAAGCAGTACAAACTTAAAGGAGGGGTGGGTGCTGTGTTCGTCCATGGACGACAGAGAAAAGGATTTTACGGTGAGTACAAAAATCCTATTTTCTCTTTTCGTCCATGGATGGACACAGCTCCTTAATTCTGGACAGTAGGGATGTCCCCAAGCAGTGTAAAAAAAATGAGGGGTGGAAACAGCAGTCAAAAACTAACTTCACCCCAAACAAACAGAGCTCCTCAACGGAGGAGTTGCAACCTCAAACGGCCGCCTGCAAAACCTTGCGGTCGAAGGAAGCATCCGAAGATGCACTCACATCAACCTTGTAAATTTTGGAAAAAGTGTGAACGGACGACCAGGTCGCCGCCTTACACACCAGTGAGACAGACGCTTGATGCCGGAAAGCCCAGGAAGCACCAATTGCCCTGGTCGAATGCGCCGTGACAGGAAATGGAGGCGCCCGCCCCTGAAGGGCATATGCCTGGATTACGGTCTGTCTGATCCACCGCAAAATGGTGGCCGACGAGACCGCCAGGCCCTTCTTTGGATCAGTCACCGACACAAACAGTGAATCAGACCTCCGGAACGGAGCCGTAGCAGACAGGGACACCCGCAAGGCACATACCATGTCCAAAGAATGTAGCGCAACCTCCTTAGAATGCGATGGCCCGAGGAGACACAAGGATGGAAGTACAATGTCCTCATTCAGGGGAAAGGGCCGAAACTACTTTCGGAAGGAAGGAAGGCTGCGGGCGTAGCAACACTTTGTCCTTATGGAGGACCAAGTATGGGGACTTGCAAGACAAGGCCGCCAATTCAGAAACCCTCCTGATGGATGTGATGGCTACTAGAAAGGCAACTTTCTGACAGCGTCGAGAGCAATCTCCCTGATGTTCTCAAAGGGAGGTTTCTGAAGTGCCGAGAGCACCAGATTCAAATCCCACGGAGGTAGTGGTGGTCGAACCGGAGGAGCTACATGTCGGACCCCTTGCACAAAATGTACTCACCAGTGAATGAGCCGCCAGGGGTCACTGAAAGAAAACAGCCAAGGCTGAAATCTGCCCCTTAATGGTGCTTAAGGCAAGTTTCTGATCCACTCCACGCTGTAAAAAAACAGCAGGATCCTGGAAATAGAATACACCCGTGGACGCCACTCCATCTCCTCACACAGAGATGTAGGCTCTCCACGTGCGATGGTAGATCTTTCGAGAAGACAACTTTTGTGACATCAGCATGGTGGAAATGACCGAATCAGACAGGTCTCGGTCCCTTAGTACCTGCCTCTCAATAGCCATGCCGTTAAAGTCAGCGACTGTAAAGCAGGATGAAGAATGGGACCTTGCAAGAGAAGGTCCTCCTGCATCGGTAGTCGCCAAGTTGCATCCGCCACCAGGTGCACTAGATCGGCGTACCAGGGACGCCGAGGCCAATCTGGGGCAATTAGGATCACCGGGATCCCCTCGGCCTCCAATCTGCGGAGCAGACTAGGAAGAATTTTCAGTGGGGGGAAGGCATAAATTAGCCGATACTGACCCCATGGAGCCACCAACGCATCTGCCCAGGGATCTCTGGACCTGGCCACAAACCTCGACAGCTTGCGATTGAGTCGAGACGCCAGAAGATCCACGTCTGGCGTGCCCCATCTTTGGCAAAGGAGTTGAAACACCTCCGGATGTAGCGACCATTCCCCCTGGTCCAGTGTCTGGCGACTTAGAAAGTCCGCCTGACAGTTTTCTACGCCCGGGATGTAAACGGCCGACAGAGCCGACACACTCCTTTCCGCCCACTGTAGGATGTGAGCGACCTCCGACGTTGCAGCCAAGCTCCTTGTTCCTCCTTGATGGTTGACGTATGCCACCGCTGTGGCGTTGTCCGGCTAGATCCTGACTGGACACCCTTGTAGCCTCTGTGACCACTTGGAGAGGGCACAGCCTGATCGCCCGGAGTTCCAAGACATTGATCGGCAGTTGGGATTCGTCCAGAGTCCAGCGACCCTGTGCCGACTGAACTCCCCAGCCACCCCCCCAACCTGTCAGGCTGGCGTCCATCGTGATCACAGTCCAATGGAAGGGAAGGAACGACTTCCCAGACTGAAGAGCCGGGGATCTCAGCCACCAACCCAGGGAGGCCCTAACTAGGTGACTTACCCTAATCTGACGATCCAAAGACAATGGAGATCTGTTCCATTTGGAGAGAATCTCCTTCTGCAAGACTCGAGTGTGGAATTGGGCATACGGTACTGCCTCGAAGGAGGCTACCATGAGGCCCAGGACCCGCATGCATTAGCGTAGAGACGTCCATTTGCGGGATGTCAGCAACTTCACCGCAGTCTGAAGTGTCTAACTTTTCCAAGGGAAGAAAAACTCTCGCCTCCGAGGAGTTCAGAATCAACCCCAGGTATGCCAGATGCTGGGTCGGTACTAACACCGACTTCTGGAGGTTCAGCACCCAACCGAATTCTCTGAGGGTCTGACTGGCTATAGACACGTCCTCCACTAATTCTGAGCTTGAAGAAGCTCTCAGAAGAAGATCGTCCAAGTAGCCCACGATAGCAATGCCGCGCTGTCTCAGCAAAGCCAGAATAGGGTCGAGCACCTTGGTAAAAACTCTTGGTGCCGACACTAGGCCAAAGGGGAGCACCACAAATTGAAAGTGGTCTTCCCCGATCGCAAAACGCAGGAACCTCTGATGCCTGACGCAGATGGGGACTTGCAAATAAGCATCCTTAATGTCAAAGGATGCTAGAAAGTTCCCCTGATGGAGCGCAGCAACCACAGAGCGGATCGATTCCATCCTGAACTTCCGAATCCTCACAAAGGCATTGAGGGCCTTGAGGTCAGGGATTGGATGAACTCCGTCCTTCTTTGGGACCACAAACAGATTTGAGTAGAATCCCTGAAGCCTTTCCTGCAGTGGCACAAGTATGATTACCCCGCACTTCAGCAAGTCCTGTACTGCCCCCATTAGGGCATTCCGACGAGCCGGAAGCAGAGGAAGATTTGAGGGAAAGAATCTGTCTGGTGGACAAGAAAGAAACTATCTTGTACCCCGAGGTGACCACTTCGCAAACCCATTGGTCGGAAAGCAGGGAGGTCCACCGAGCTGCAAACTTGAAGCCGTCGCCCCACCCGGGAGTCGGGCGGGGGCAAAACTTCATGCGGTAGCAGGCTTGTGCGCCGGCTTGTTTGGCTTGCGCATCCAGGGATGCTTCTGTCCCCCAGCTGGACCTTTGACGGCTTCGGAGGGTCTGCCAGTGGGCCCTGACTGACGAAAATACCACTTATGCGCAGAAAAGGAGGGCCCCGGCTTATGGCGTGGATCCTTACCTTTTGCGGACTGAGGAAGAAATGTGCTCTTACCTCCAGTGACATCCTTAATAATGTCGTCCAGTGAGGCACCAAAGAGCCTTCCACCTTTGAAAGGCAGATATGCCAGCCAGGGCTTTCTTGGAAGCTTGGTCCGTGGACCAGCATTTCAGCCATATCAGGCGGCGCAATATCACCGCAGATACAGAGGCCATGGAGATTAAAGGGGCCGCATCTAGGGTAGCATCACAGACGTAGATAAGTCCCTGTACCAACTGGTCGGCCAGCCTCACGTATTCTGGAGGAAGCTGATGCTCCTCCACTGCCTGGTGCAACACTTTAGCCCATTCAGTGAGTGTCTGCGACACCAAAGTTGCAGCCAATATAGGCCGCAACGCTGACCCCAGCATGGTGAACATGGAACGGCTCACCGCTTCGGACCTCCTATCAGTAGGTTCCTTAAACGCAGGTGTCCCCTCTACCGGAATAGTGGTTACTTTGTTTAACCTAGAGACCCGGGGGGGGGGGTCAACAACCGGGGGAGAAAGCCCATTTTTTCAAAAGGGTCTCTTCAAATGGGTAACGGACCGCGATGCGCTGAGGTACCACAAAGGGCCTCTGCAGTCTTTCACATTCCTTATCTTTGAACTTGTCAAAGTAAGATACTGTACATAGGGAAAAACTTTAACGGAGTGGGTCGGTTTGTGCGACCCAAAAGGGGCTGACACCTCAGCAGATGACCCAGCAGCATCCTCCAGCTTGAGAGTGTCCTTCACAGCATTGATAAGTGCTCCCACAAGTGCTCTTGTCCTGCGCTGACCCGGACAAGGGGTCCTCTTCACCTGGAAGGTCCTGGTCCGCATCAACTGATACGCCAGAACCCAGGGTCCTGTGCTGCAGCCAGGCCAGAGTCTGAGTCAGAGCATTCCCCGGAAGATAGCAGGGGGAGGGGGGCGCTTTTTACCCCCCTTACGCCCGCACGCCGCTTCCACCCTGGCAACAAATGACTCCAGGACTGCCGACAAAGCATCCATAGGTACCACAGGCGCAGGGGTGCCGGTTGCTGCCACTGGAATGTCTGGGGAAGAAACGCCAACGTCTGACTCCATTTTTGTCCCACTGACAGTCCTTAGGGACTAAGTCAAGACACTGTTCCAAAAAAACAATGTTCACCCTCCTTGCTGCACTGACCGGGGGGTTACCCAGGGAACTAACCACCCAGGCAAGAGACTGCTCAGCGCCGCTGCCCGCTCTCCTTCCGCACACAGTGTGTGTGAGAGATGTTCTGTGAGGTGAACAGCGCTGTTCACGCCGTTTAGGAAGCTAGCCAGCACTAGAGGCCAAAACCCACTCCAAAATGACCGCCGGACGCCTCAGGGGAAAGGGCGCGAACCACAAGAAAATGACCGCCGGACGCCTCAGGGGAAAGGGCGCGAACCACAAGAAAATGTCCGCCCGCAATGCAGACCTGCGCCACAGCGCGGCCACGACAAAATGGCCACCAATGGGAAAAATCAATGCAATTACAGGCATAGAGAAAATGGCACCGGCGTCCCCAAAAATGGCGCCCAAACACAGCGATGTGGACGAGAAGGCCGCAGAGATGCCGAAAAGAGGCTTCCCAAAAGTGAGACCACCCCCCACAGAGAGAGGGCCCGGACACCACCACAGCCCCCAACCGGGACTTAGAGTCCACCCACAGGTACCCCGGTCGCAGCAAGCCCTGCAAGGGGAGGAGGAAAAAAGGGGGACAGAGGTAGAATGCCCAGCAGTTCCATCCTGCCGAGGGAGGGGGAACCGTAGTTACCCGTCCCTGCGAGGACTTGCTGGTGCGTTCCTAACAGACCTACATCCGAGCAGTACAGAGTAGCTGTCGGCCCGGTAAACTGTGACTTAGACAGCAGTAGCCCAGTCATATGTGAACCCCGGAGCATATAGCTCACCGGCCCCCCATGGCGCCATGGGGTATGTCGTGGCCTACCCCGCACGTAGCTAAGGTCTGCTCACGCTCGATGGCCAGACTGTGGGGACTACAAGGATCTATAATATCCTGCCTGTCATGCCCAGCCGGCAGTTGATAGTAGAATTCTCAAAAAATAAAAAGTAAAAATTTCTTCCGGACCCCTGGGCCCAAAGGGAGCCAGGTCCTTCTCCTCTACTAGGCAAAAAAACTGAGCTGCTGACTGCAGGGTATGGGGTTATGACCGGAGGGACCGCCCCCTGAGCGGGGCTGTTCAACTCTGTTAAAGTTACATGTATTTAAATATCTAACATGTCTGCCTAGTCATCTCCTATTAGATAGGAACATGGACAGAAGAGGGTCGGGACTTTGTATGAAGCATGCGGATTGAGAGCCAAACAGAGCTAGTAAATCAAATAATATAAAATGTATTAAATATTATACAGTAAAATACATAAGACATCATGGTACATATTCCATCATCCAACATGATTAGTTAGTTCATTAGCATTGATTCGTAAGTGAAAATGAGTAAAACAATAAAAACATGGAGGTATAACTGCATGATAAATATTATTTGGCATCTCAGATGCCAAATAATATTTATCATGCAGTTATACCTCCATGTTTTTATTGTTTTACTCATTTACTCATTTACTCATTTACTCATTGTTTTACTCATTTACTTATTGATTCGTAAGTGAAAATGAGTAAAACAATAAAAACATGGAGGTATAACTGCATGATAAATATTATTTGGCATCTCAGATGCCAAATAATATTTATCATGCAGTTATACCTCCATGTTTTTATTGTTTTACTCATTTTCACTTACGAATCAATGCTAATGAACTAACTAATCATGTTGGATGATGGAATATGTACCATGATGTCTTATGTATTTTACTGTATAATATTTAATACATTTTATATTATTTGATTTACTAGCTCTGTTTGGCTCTCAATCCGCATGCTTCATACAAAGTCCCGACCCTCTTCTGTCTTCGTACTGATAGGGATGGAGACCTAGTGACTTCATTGTCTCAGGTCCCATTTAAAGTCCCAAACCTTTTCTCTTTTCCATTGAATTAGACAGGAACATAACCCTACTGTCAAGAATTAGGAGCTGTGTCCGTCCATGGACGTAAAGAGAAAATTTGTATTTTTTACAACATATTTACAGATAGCGGATAAAACATTTAAATGGTACATTCTAAATGATTTTCCAGGTTACGATCCCACATTTCTTCTTTCATATAAACAAGGATATGATTTAGTTTACATCTGAACACATTTGCACAACGGAGAGCTACTTTGTTATTCCTAATTACTGTCCCTAGTGAAAAGAGAGTATTCGTGAGCCACGTTAGCTCCATCCTGCAGTGATTTCATGTCCGGTAAACCATTAGTTCTCCACATATTACAGGCGGCTCAATTCCATTTTCAATGACAAATAACTGCATCGTTTACTCTTTCGTGTGAAGATGATCCCAAGCTGCACATTTTATTGGCTGAGGGAAATTGCCATATTTTATGCTGGTAGTAAAAAAAAAAACATAAAATTGCATTGACATGTTCAGCCAGCGCAGAGTTTAACTACAGAGAGGAAAGAGCGAGAAGACGGAATAGTACAGGAAATGCGTTCACTTATTACCTTGCCTTTGTCAAAGTAATGGATAATCTCTTGGTAGAGCTGGTCTTTTAATTGTCCTTGTGTAGATGCATGGTAACCATCACGCTGAGTAAGATGTGCCGCACAAGCTTCTTCGGACCACTTGTGGAGGAGGACCAGGTGAAGCGGACAGAACAGCGAGTAGGAAATAATAAAAAAAAAAAAGACAGGTTATAAGTCTGTGTCCTACACTGGATAGCAAACTTTCTAAAGGAATCCATAGACATGATTACTTGCAATCATATAAAATCTGTTTTACACCTACCGTATTTTTCGCTCCATAAGACGCATTTCCCTCCCCCCCCCCGTCGCCATGTCACAATACTGGGCGGCCGTCTGCCGCGATCTCCTGGCTGGGCCTGTCACTCACAGAAAACAGAGCAGCAGCAGCAGCCAAATGGACTATGGCCGCTCCGGCTGCTCTGTCTTCTGTCTGAGTGACAGGCGGATGTGATGACGTCCTCCCCAGGCACAGGTCAGGCTGCATTTCGTGGGCACAGGTCAGGCTGCATTTCGTGGGCACAGGTCAGGCTGCATTTCGTGGGCACAGGTCAGGCTGCATTTCGTGGGCACTGGTAAATATTTTAGTACACCATTTGGTTCAGAATATTTTTTTATCGTTTTCCTCTAAAATCTAGGTGTGTCTTATGGAACAAAAAATAAGCTAATTGCTGCAAGTATGGGCTTCTTCCAGGTTTCCAACCCAGTCGTTACTCACTGTTCACACAGGATGCAAAATCAAATCCTCATGGAAATACGAAACTACAGCCTATGTCAATGGCTCCAGTCAGTCTGCCAAGTACAACTTGAAATGGGAATGCCAGCATATGACCACAAATTCTTCACCAAATTTTATTAGGTAAGGTGTAACTAAAAGCAAAATTTTAATTTAATTTTTTATTTTGGATAGAGTAAGGGAGGGTTTTACCCTCTGCCAGTTTTTTGCCATCTCATCCCATAAGGGAGATTCCCCTTCACTTCTTGTCCCATAGTCAAATCGGAAATGAGAGGAAATCCTGGGTGTTACCAGAACTAGTGTCCCCATTAGATTTCCCTCTATTACTGCTCTGATGTTAGGGTCTCAATCAAAGCTGGGATGTCACACTTCATGTAGCGGGAACTTGCGGTCTTGATGGCGATTTTGTGTGGGTTATTTTTATGCAACTCTGCATTTCACGCATTGGGCAGCTCATTCACCTCAATGGGCTGCCCTATGAGCCTTTGTCACCCAAAAGAAGCTTCTGCTCCTTGATGGTCAAAAAACGTAATGCGTTTTAGAATGAATGGCACTCAAATGTGTATTGGGCGTTTTTCAGTGATTGCCATGCAAGTTGGAATCGTGGGCAGAACTAACGATTCCACACACGATTCCAAATTGCCAAGTGTGAATGGGGCCTAAAACATCGTCTGTTCGGGCGTTCGCCGAATTACGAACATTATGGGCCGTTTGCGCCAAATTCGAGTTGCGTGTCACAGCCCATAATGCACTGCGTCATCGCAGTGCATTGCTGTTTGATGATTGGCCAAGCATGCACTATGACCCGCATGCTTTGGCCAATCATAGCGCCATCAGCACAGAGAGCCATAATTGGCCAAAGGAAGGCTGCCTTTGGCCAATCATGGCTCAGGGGAGTAGGTACACGCCCCACACTATATAAGGCCGCCTGCGTGTCGGCCTTGTGTAGTGTGTTCCGCCGGCGTTCAGAGAGAGAGAGAGAGAGAGAGATTTTTGTTCTATTTTAGTTAGCAATAGCTAGATTGAGCAGGCAGTTGATTGAGCTAGTTTGATCCAGTATATTTAGTATATATATATATATATATATATATATATATATATATATATACACACACACATACATACACACACACACACTGTATACAGTTTAGCTAGATCTCATTGCAGAGCAGGCAGGCAGTTGAGCTAAGCTGCAGTATATTAAGTCAGTGTACTGTACACTGGGCACAGTGTTCAGCTAAAGATGACTGCAGAGCATTCCTGTTCTCTTTTTAATAATACAGGCAGGCAGTTGAGCTAAGCTGCAGTATATTAAGTCAGTGTACTGTATACTGTGCACAGTGTGCAGCTAAAGCTGACTGCAGACAATTCCTTGTGTAACTATTCCAACACATCAAATAAAGTATGTCTGGAAGGTCAACAAGGAGAGGCAGACACACACAGGCCAATAAAAGAGGGCAAGCAGGCTCTGTGTCTAGAGGCAACAGTGCTGGTCGTGGGCACGGTGCATCCTCATTAGCACGTGCCCGTGTGGCACGCTTGTCCTTTTTTTCGGCAGCTAGCCGTGTTGAGCCGCAACATGCTGAAGAGTTGGTGGAGTGGATGACCAAGCCATCCTCATCCTCTCTCACCCAGTCTCAGGGTACTTTGTCTGCCAAAAGCAGCTGCCAAAGCGGCCTCTTTCATTGGCTCGATGGCATCAGTCACTCCTTCCCTAGACCCACCATGTCCTGAGGAGTCCCCCGAACTGCTTGACCACAGTGTTGGGTACATGCTGCAGGAGGATGCACAGCGTTTTGAAGGCTCCGATGATGGTACCCAGCTTGAGGAAAGCAGTAACGTGAGCCCAGAGAGAGGGGGTGCCCAAGAAAGACAGCAAACTGGCAGTCATGTTCCCCCAGCTGCAGCATACTGCCAGGTTTGCTCCAGTGATGAGGGAGGGAGGGGATGATGAGGTCACTGACTCTACATGGGTGCCTGATGGGAGAGAGGAGAAGGAGGCACATCTCCAATGAGGCAGGATGCCCTCCAGGGGCCAGCTTAAGGGCAGCACACCGACTGCATCACACCACAGAGCTCCGCATGTGCAGGGCGCTGCTGTCTCTGCACCTTATTCCAAAAGTTTTTTGGTGTGAGCCTTTTTTCAGACGTGTGCAGCAGATCACACCATTGCTATTTGCAACATATGTCTGAAGCGTATCTCGCGTGGCCAAAACATCAGCCGCTTGGGCACCACATGCTTGACCAGACATATGTCGACCTGCCATGCAGTCCGTTGGCAAGCATACATAAAAGACCCACACCAAAGAACAAAGCGGACCTCTCCTTGCTCCTCAGCTGGGATCTCCAACCTCACTATACCTTTAGTCCTCTCAGAAACCTACACTGAGAGGAATTAAGGTGTAGAATTAGGTCCATCACTGCCAAGTACTTGCGGCAATCTGCTATTGGTACACCAACGTCCGATTGTACCAGGCAAACTTCCCTGCCCCAGCTGTTGCACCGACTTAAGAAATTTGCTCCCAGCCATCCACATGCCCAGCGGTTCAATGCTAGCTTGGCTAAATTGCTAGCACTTCAACTGCTGCCTTTTCAGTGTGTAGACTCTGCCCCCTTCCGTGGGTTTGTGGAATGTGCGGTACCTCAGTGGCAGGTTCCCAAACGCCACTTTTTTTTCACGGAAGGCAATTCCTGCTCTCTACCGGCATGTGGAAGGCAATGTCTTGGCCTCGCTGGACAGGGCGGTCAGCGGTAAGGTGCATTACCGCTGACTCATGGTCCAGCAGGCATGGACAGGGACGTTACCCATCTTTCACGGCCCACAGGGTGACTCTGCTGGCAGCTGGGAAGGATGCAGGACTGGGTTCAGTAGTGTTGGAGGTTATTCCGCCAGCACGCCTCTAAAATGCTACTAGTGGTGATTCTGACACACCTCTCTCCTCCACCCCCTCCTCTTCCTCCATGGCCTCTTCCTCTGCCGATTTGTCCTCAGATCCAGCGGTGCTCCGTAGGCGTTCAAGGGGCTACGCAAGTACGCAGGCAAAAAGATGCCATGCAGTGCTTAAGCTGGTGTGCTTGGGGGACAGGAGCCACACTGGGGCAGAGATTCTGTCAGCTCTGCAGGGGCAGGCTCAGAGGTGGTTGACACCACGCCAGCTTAAGCCAGGAATGGTGGTTTGCGACAATGGCACCAACCTCCTCTCCGCCCTCCGACAGGGACAACTGACCAATGTGCCCTGTTTGGCTCACGTCCTTAACTTGGTGGTACAGCGGTTCTTGGGCAGGTACCTGGGCTTACAGGATGTCCTGAGGCTGGCCAGGAAAGTCTGTGTGCATTTCCGCCGGTCATATAATGCCAGTGCTCGGCTGGCTGACCTCCAAAAGGAATACAACCTGCCCAAGAACCGCCTAATCTGTGACATGCCCACCAGGTGGAACTCAACGTTGGCCATGCTGCAGCGGCTGCACACACAGCAGAGGGCCATCAATGAGTATCTGTGCGACTATGGCAGCAGGTCAGGGGAGCTTGTTTTTTTTGCCACGCCAGTGGGTCATGATCAGGGATGCATGCACTGTCCTGTCACCATTTGAGGAGGCCACAGTGAGAGTGCATGCATCAGTGACACTGTCCCTCTTGTCCACCTGTTGGAGCACACACTGCGTGGAATGGACAGGGCACTTGAGGCAGAACAGAGGGAGGAGGACTTCCTTACCTCTTAAGGCCCCCTTTATCCAGACAGTGTTCCTGCTGGCCCGAAGATCCCACAGGAAGAGGAGGAGGATTGTGTCAGCATGGAGGTGGAGCCTAGCACTCAGCATCAGCAGCAGTCTTCAAGGGATCATTTACAGTCCCAAGAAACCCATGGACTTGTACGTGGCTGGGAGGAGGTGGCTGCAGATCATGACGTCCTTAGTGACCCAGAGGATCCCGGACCGAATGCCTCAGCAAACCTACGCTGCATGGCCTCCCTGATCCTGCAAAGCCTGGGAAAGGATCCTTGTATTCGTGGTATCAAGGAGAGGGATCATTACTGGCTGGCAACCCTCCTTGATCCACGTTACAAGGGTAAGGTTGTGGACCTTATCCAGCCGTCGCAGAGGGAGCAGAGGATGCAACATCTTCGGGAGGCTTTGCAGAAAGGTTTGTGCAATGCGTTTCCAGAGCCTGGGAGGTTACAAATTCCTGGTCCTGGACAACGTGTTGCTGAGGCTTCGGTCAGTCACAGAAGGAGCAGTGGAGAAGGTGGCCGTCTGACAGATGCGTTCAGACAATTTTTTAGTTCGCAGCCCCAAGGTATGATCGGTTCCAGCAACCATCGCCAGCGTCTGATTCACATGGTGCAGGAATACCTAAGCGCAAGATCAGACTTGGACACCTTTCCCACCGAAAATCCTCTGGGTTACTGGGTCTTGAGGATGGATCACTGGCCAGAGCTTGCACAGTATGCAATTAAGCTACTGGGCCTGTCCTGCATCCAGCGTTTTCGGAACGCACATTCAGTGCTGCTGGAGGTTATGCAACCAATCACAAGGTGTGCCTGTCCACCGACACGGTCGATCGTCTGACCTTCATAAAAATGAATCAGTCTTGGATTACCAGCTACCAAGCACCTGATGCTGATGTAACCGAATAATTTTTTTTGAATGTGAGATCCCTTCAAGACTGCCTATGCTGATGCTGAGTGACTATCCTGTTATGCTGAGTGACTATCCTATTCCTCCTGTTTATGTTGATAGCTTGTAAGAACATTTTTGTTTCTGGGCACTGCTTCCAGTGCCTAAGGCCCAATTTTTCTGCCCCTGTTTAACAGGGGCGTGTAATTATAATTTTTGCTGCAATACTTTGCAGCAGGGCTCATTCCTGCGCTCCAACTAGAGTATCTGTGAGGGGTTGCAGTGTTGTGGCACCAGTGCCTAAGGCCCAATTTTTCTGCCCCAGGGGCATGTAATTACAATTCTTGATCTAATATTTCACAGCAGGGCCCATTCCTGCGCCCACCAAGAGTAACTGTGAGGGCTTACAGTGTTGTGGCACCAGCACCACCAAAAGGCCCAATTTTTCTATCACTGTTCAACAATGGCATGTAATTACAATTCTTGATATAATAGTTCACAGCAGGGCGTTCCAGTGCCCACCAAGAGTAACTGTGAGGGCTTACAGTGTTGTGGCAACCCCAAAACCTAAGGCCCAAATTTTTGCAGAGTACATAGGGCAGGCCCCTACTTTCAAACATCCGACTTTCAATCGACTCCTACTTACAAACGGAGGGAGACAACAGGAAGTGAGAGGAAATCTACCCCTAGGAAGGGAAATTTTCTCCTGTAAGAGAGTTAATATGGGAAAAAGGCATCTCCTCTCTACTGATGCTTTATCACCAATCCTTGTTTCTCTAAAAAAAACAAATTTACAAAAACCAATTGTCATTGGGACAGAGAGTGAGATGAAATCTTCTGAACAGGTGCACAGACAGCAAAACATAAGTTACAGGGTTGATAAGCCTTCCCTATGTTTTCCAAAAAGCTTAAAAATAGATTTTTTGGCTGGAGCTACACTTTGAAAATGTACCAGTTCAAAATTACAAACAGATTCTACTTAAGAACAAACCTACAGTCCCTGTCTTGTTTGCACCGCCCATATACTGCTGTTCAGAGTATATAGGGCCTGGGGGCCTTTCCTTTTTTAATTTGGGTGCAGGGTTCCCCTTAATATTCATACAAGACCCAAAGGGGCTGGTAATGGGCTGGGGGGGGGGGGGAGTACCCATGCTGTTTTTCTCAATGATTTTCATTCATATTGCCGGGACCAGACATTACATTAAAGCCGCTTTAAATTACTTTTATTCCTTTAGAAATGTCATTTTGTGCAGGGACAGTTATAAGTACGGGAAACACGCCACTTTACAGGCATACTATAGACACCCCCAGGCACGATATTTAAAGGAATATTTCACCTGTATTTTTTCACTTTAAGCATCATTAAAATCACTGCTCCTGAAAAAACGGCCATTTTTAAAACTTTTTTTTTGCATTGATACATGTACCCTGGGGCAGGACCCGGGTCCCCAAAACCTTTTTGAGTGAGTGAGTGAATAACTTGTATAGCGCTACAAATGCGAACTAAATCGCCTCAAGGCGCTTATTTCCATCCAGTGTCATCCTGATCCTTCAGAATAGGTGGGTCTTAAGTTTTTTTTCCTGAAGGCCCGATGGTTTTCTTCCATGCGGATGTTTGTGGGTACAGCGTTCCATAGCCGTGGTCCTTGGACTGCAAATCTTCGTTCTCCCTTGTTAGGACAATAACTTGCATATTAGCCTTTAAAATTTGCACTTTTGATTTCTCACGTTCGAGTCCCATTAACGGGGTTCGAAAGTTTGCGCGAACTATCGGTCCATTCGCATTTTCTGGATGCGAACCGAACCGAGGGGATGTTCGGCTCATCCCTACCTAACACATATGCATTGGAACGCGCTAAAACTTTTGTCATTAAAAGGTAATGTTGTAGATAGAACCTGTTCTCATCAGTGTGGTGCACTGCAATATGTTTCCGAAAACAGCTCAGGTCACTTTTTTGTCCACTTTCATGCATTTTGAGTCATGCTAATGCATGAATGCACCATTTTTTTTTATTGGCTAACATGTAAAACGCATGTGCATGAACATGCAATAAAAACACGTGTTGACGCACATGCAAAATGTGTGTCAACTTGCATTGAAAAACACATAACGGAAAGGTGGGAATGTAGCCTTAAAGTGATGATTTACACTGTATCACCTTTTTATGTTAAATGGTTTTATTGTGTCCATTCTGACAACCTGGCTGTTCGTTTGTCTGCTGTGTTTATATTGGATGGTTTTATTCACTTGTTTTTATATTTATGCAGCTGATTAAATGGTTAATTACTTCTCCCATCTTGTAGGTCGATGGATCTATTTAAATAAGATTTGTGGCAACAACTATATTATTTTACTAAGGCTGCATGGGCTGAAATGCATTAGCAGTGTTGATTCTGGATGTAGGTCTTTTTAAGCTATAAAAGGTTTGTGAAGGATCCTTGGCCAAGTGTGGCACTCTCATCTTAGAAGAAAATGAACCCGGCATTGAAAATATGATTATGTGGAGCTGCGGTGAGGCAATTACACCTTCACACTATGATCAGGTTATGTTCACCTTTTAAAACATTATTCACTGTCCATTCCCTGTTATTAGAGAAGTATGCGGATTGCCATTTTTGCCTGCTTTTTGAAAATGCTAGATGCCTGGCTATGTGACTAGTTTTTAGTCACAGAATAAGCATGTTTAAAATTAGTGTCAGAATTCATTATCTCTACATTAGATCTGGGTCACAGACTCTGTAGGCTAAGCTTCAGCATGACTATGATTCTCCTCATAATAAGAGTCCACCAATTGCAGCCATCTTTGTTCCCTCATTACAGAAGCCCATGAAAGAGAACCCAACATCGCCTGAAAAGTGTCTAAAACCTGGTACACATGATCGGATTTTCCACGAACAAAGCGTAGGACTTTTGTCTGAAGGGCGTTGGCCATGAACTTGTCTTACATACAAACGGCAAAGAATTGTTGGCCAACAAACACAAAACTATGTGTTTTTTCAGCTATTTAGCGCCACCCTTCGGGCAACTTTGGCTAATGTTGTGTTATGGTGAGCATTGCTTCTGAGCATGCGTGTTTGTACTTTGGAGTTTTGTTCGACGGACTTGTGTACACACGCTCGGAAAATCCGACAATTGTTGGCGGAAAATTTTAAAGCATGCTATCCAACTTTTGTCCGTGGAAAATCCGACAACAATTGTCCGATGGAGCATGCAAACTGTCAGATTTTCCGCCAACAGCCTGTCATCACACAATTCCCGTCGGAAAATCTGATCGTGTGTACGAGGCTTAAGGCAGCTATTGCCTGGAACCCTAGGGTACTGCAGAGGTTGCTATGGTTTCCTTGAGCTGTGGCTGACTGATCTTTCATCTGATGGTGCCTGTAAAGTTCTGGATCCAACACTACTTGGCAGATCTTTTGTAGCTGTCTGTAAAGATGGCATTCTTCCTGCTGACCACCAATACAAGAGACATTCTTTCCACTGATCCCATATCAATTTTAGTAAGGGTTCCCTGAGACCTAAATATTGCCTCAAGGGGGTTCCTCTGGGGTAAAAAGGTCAAGAAAGGCAACACACTCTGGAATCTACAAGTGCTGGTTTTCCAACTGACCCGTGTCTATATAAGGCCTCTTAGATTCTAGGTGCAGGCAAAGGTCTCAACTTCATTGCAAGTCAAAATGATGACCCTCCTTGTCCCACCATCTGAATCCCAAAATGTCAAATGTTATGGTTGAACTGGATGGACTGTCTTTTTTCAACCTAACTATGTAACTATGTCTCTACTTTCCGGTGAAGTTTTGTCTTTAACAGCCAAACCTGGAACGTTTTAATCTTTCTCTACAACTAGAAAACAATATTTGCACTACAGTTTTACGTCAGCTGAACTGGAGCGTCACCATCGACGATTCTGCACACTGAACAGCTACTACAACTAGCTAGAGTAGGTCTACAGTGGGTAACTAGTGAAACCTTGTAAATTAAAGAGGGTCTTATATATACGATGATGTTAAAACCAAAGTCTGTAAATCATTTCTACCGTAATTTTGAAAGAGTTATTTCCTGCTCCACATATGGCCTGCATACCCCTGGGTGTAAACTACAAATTCTGTAGCTCCCATATTTAAATAGATTCAGACTGCATATTGCTTACAACTTGTTTATCTGTCTCTCGTTATGTCTCATGAGGCTGCAGATACAAAAAAGATCTGTTCAGCCAGCATTGAGGAAAGAGAATGTGGACATTGTCATAACATTACACATATTAGAAAGTTTAGGTTGCCTTACTGGTTCAGCGCTTAATAAAGTTGTATTCACAGCATGCAAAGAGAGGGACAGGATTCTTTTCACCAATAATTAGTAAAAGCAATGATTTTACAATTTGTTTTTTTACTTTACAAAGCTAATTGTACAATACAAATCATACTGCTAAAGTGTATTTAAAACCAAGTGTTGTTAGAGAGTGGATGGGTTAAAACCCCTATCAGGTTTTTATTGCTGTGTGTCCATGCTGGACAGATTACTCCTCTGTTTGTATAGGCGTCTAGTTTTAGCTGGAGCAAAAGTAAAGAAAAATCAAAACAGTTGTCACCAGGACAGGAATAAAGGGGAAATCCTTCAATGGGGCACCTGTCTAAGAGGGGCTATTCCCCTCACTTTGGAAACATTTTCTGTTGTGTCTCTGGGACAGGAAGTGAGGAGAAGACTCCTCCAGTGGGACACACAACAAAGAAAAACCGTATAGGAGTTTTAACTACTGTATTTCCTAGTCCAGGAGTCTCCGAACCCCGGCCCGCGGGTGTAATTTGTCCGGCCCGCGGGTGTCATTTGTCCGGCCCGCGGGTGTCATTTGTCCGGCCCGCAGCATACCCAGGCTCTCCCAACACATCACTGCCGATTTGCTGCCTTTTAAAAGCAGCTGCTGTTATCGGCAGTGTGTCTGACAGATCCTGGATGCAGGGGGGGGGGTGAGCGCCGGCGGGTGAGCGAGAGGACGGGCAGGCTGGTGAGTGAGCAATCATGCCGGGCGGTAAGGCTGGTGAGCGGGCTAGCCTGTCACTGAATGAGCAGGCAGGTGTTGTGTCAGGAAGCCGCCGCTAGCCATCTGAATATGCAACTGAAGTGACGTTGCGTCCATCTTGGTACACCCGCGCTTGTCCACAGTAAGCCTAGAGTTAAAAGTCGGCAAGCGGACATCTTTAGCTAGCAGATGGCTAGCAGATTCCTGACAGAACACCTGCCTGCTCACTCAGTGACATGCCAGCCCGCTCACCAGCCTTACCGCCTGGCATGATTGCTCTGGTGGGTGTATAAAGATGTCCGCTTGCCGACTTCAAACCCTAGGCTTACTGTGGAAAAGTGCGGGTGTACCAAGATGGCCGTAATGCAACATCACTTTGGTTGCATATTCTGATAAGTAGTGGCTTTCTGACATCATCTCTCCCTGCCCGCCCTCACTCAGGGACACAGCCACTGGCAAGTGACAATCCACATCTTGTGGCAGGCAACATTGGCAAATGAAAATCCACATCTGGTGGCAGGGGATGTGGCAAGTGACAATTTGCATCTGGTGGCAGGCAACGGTGGCAGGTGACATGCTCAGGGCTCCCACTGATTCGGCATTATGGTGAGTTAAACTATTTAATTTTATAGAACAATGTAATAATAGTAATAATGCGCTTCAATCATCCTGACACCATAACAACCATGGCGCCGTGATGATTGAAGCGCCAACACCAGCCATTGCCCGCAAAATTTTCTGGTAGTGCCCCTCCCGAGACTAGACTCTGGATCCGCCCCTGCCTGGATACAAAGCCATTCCCCCCCACACCCTCCCATGCTGCGCTGTGGATTGGCTGCTAGGAGGTGACGTCATCAGCGTGGCACCTCCCGGCTTCCCGCCCGCTATTTACATTAGAATTCCTTCCACCATACAGCCTGCATGTGTAGCAGCGGGCGGGAGTCGGGAGGTGCAGGAGAGCTGAAGTCAGCTCCTACAGTGACAAGAGGCAAATGGGCATAAATCTGCAGACATAAAATGTACAGGAGACTCTGCTGGGGACACTGATGGGGAAAATTCTGCTGGGGACACTGATGAGGAAAATTCTGCTGGGGACACTGATGAGGAAAATTCTGCTGGGGACACCGATGGGGAAAATTCTGCTGGGGACACCGATGATGGGAAAACTGATGGGGACATATAATGGGAAAACTCTCATAGGGACTGATAATGGATTTTTTTTTGCTGGGGACACTGATGAGAAAACTCTGCTGGGGACACGGACGATGGGAATGATGATTCATTCATTTGTACATAACTGATTTTTTTCGGCTCCCGAATACGTGTAAAATCTACAATGTGGCCCTCGTGTTGAATAGTTTGGAGACCCCTGTCCTAGTCTATCCCAAAAAAAAAGTTCTAGCTTATGATTATTTTTAAAATATTGTATTACCGTATATACTCGAGTATAAGCCGACCCGAATATAAGCCGAAAAACTGGGAAAACGTATTGACTCGAGTATAAGCCTAGGGTGTCCATGTGCATGCCTCACTCTGCCTCACTGTGTCCATGCCTCACTGTTACTGTGTCCA
Source organism: Rana muscosa (assembly GCA_029206835.1). Taxonomy (NCBI): domain Eukaryota; kingdom Metazoa; phylum Chordata; class Amphibia; order Anura; family Ranidae; genus Rana; species Rana muscosa. The sequence goes on along the minus strand of CM055123.1, from coordinate 270,505,029 downwards.
TGCCTCACTGTGCCCATGCCTCACTGTGTCCATGCCTCACTGTGACTAGACTGACGTTTAACATTGGAGTCTTTGGAGGGGGTGCCGGGCTTTAAAAAATCGGTGCTCCCCGGCTGTAGGTCCCCCAGACACCAAACCTGGCACACTTGTAGAGGAGGGGTTGGGCTACATGTGTGCCAAGTTTGGGGTCCAGGGACCTATGGCCGGCCAGTACCGGATTTCCCCAAAATCACCGGAGAAATGACCGTTTAACATTGGAGTCTATGGAAAGGGGTGCCCGGGTTTGAAAAATCGGTGCTCCCCGTCCCAAGGTCCCCCGGACACCAAACTTTGCACACTTGTAGAGAAGGGGTTGGGCTATATGTGTGCCAAGTTTGGAAGTCCGGGATCAGGCGCACAAAGTTGAAGTCGGAAACAGACTCGAGTATAAGCCGAGGGGGGCATTTTCAGCACAAAAAAATGTGCTGAAAAACTCGGCTTATACTCGAGTATATACGGTATGTCAATTTTTTTTTCCAGTCTGGCTTAAACTAGCAAAGAAAGCACTCCAGCCAACATCCGGACATGCAAACCAAGCTCTACCCTGCCTTTCAATAAATTATATTTCATGTTTTTAATTTGATTTCCAGGGCAATGCCAAAGTGGAATCCAAGAAGAGATTTCGGATACTGAAGTTCAGACTTTCAGATTAGTGCTTCTGCTTACTGTTAGAAATGCCAACCTGGAGCAGCTTTAGATCAGTTTTACCGCAACAGTATCACACAGTACTGACAAGCTTACATTCAACAAAATCATAAAGAGCAGTCTCTTCCACATACCTTTAGCAGCTTGGCATGAAGCAGTAGTGTAAAGGCAGCCTCCGTATAGTTATCACATTCTTTATGCAAGTCACACAGTTTGTACAAATACCTGAAAAGCAAAGAAGACAAAAAGGACCAAACATGAACTCTGCCAGCAGGGTATGGGTATAGTCCTAAAATGAGGGACTGTAGAAAACATCATGAAGTAGCAAAATTATACCTAGCCTATGCTTTCACTTAATGTACTTTAAATGCTATGCTGTGTGGTACTCAACACTCACAAACTACGTGTCTTTTCCATCATGATGACTGGCTGCTTTAACACCATGCAGCCTACAGAAGTCTGAAATCACAGATCATTCAAGAAGTTAACTTTTGAAGTGACTGGCCTCAGGTAATATGCAGAGATGGAAAAAATCCTCCTACATAAGTTGTACCTGTTTATCTGCAGTCTTCTATTCTCTACATCTATTCAAATTCAGAAATTTGTAAAGCTTACCTGAGCTGTCAGAAAATGGAGCAAAATTACCCACTAAGCCCAGGTTCACACTAGGCTGCGGGAGTGAAGCCGTGCAAGTTCAGCTGAACTGGCACGATTTCACTCCCGCTGGCAGTCCCGATTTCAGCCGCGATTACAAAGACATCTGGACACAGATGTCAATGTAAATCGCGGCCGAAATCGCAAAAAGTAGTACAGAAACTACTTTTTGAAATCGGTGCAGCGCCGCAGATGCGGCGTCGCACCGATTAGGACGGTGCCATTGCCGGCAATTTGCAGCAAATATTGCCGATTTGACATGCGATTTGACATGTCAAATCGCATGTCAAATCGCACCAGTGTGAACCAGGGCTAAAGAGCACAGTGAGAAGAGCTCTGAGAGAAACACGGGAAACAGAGCTGAGGCTGTTGGTGAGCTGGAGATCCCTCTTCTGTCAGGAAAACTTGTCAGACTTGACTCATGCTGACAGCAGAGAGACAAAGCAGCAGACAGAAATTACACTTAGGCGTTGATTTACTAAAGGGAAATAGACAACTGCAGTTGAACCCTGCAAGTGCAGTTGCTCCGGAGCTTAGTAAATGAGGTATACCATCCTATACCATCTTCACTTTGCAAAGAAAACCAATCGCATGCAAGAAAAATATTTAAAAAAAAATAGGATTTTTTGTACTCAACGTCCATAGACAGCCTTCTCAATTATTGACATATGGGTTATGTTCCTGTTCATAGGAGAGGACTAGGCAGAACATGTTAAGGCCTCATGCCCACGGGCGTTTTTTCAGCCGCGTTTTTGAGCGTTTTTTACAGCTTAAAAACGCCTGTCCATGTTAGTCTATAGCTTCATGCCCACCTAGGCGTTTTTGAGCTGTAAAGAGCATAGGCGTTTGTAAGCTGTAAAAAAAACCCAGGGCCAGTGCGTTCCTCAGCGTCAGAATTTGGCAGGAAAAAACGCGAGCGTCAAAAAACGCGCAAAAACGCGCACTAACGTGCAAAAAACGCGCACTAACGCGAGGTCGCGTTTTTAGCTCCGACGTTTTTTTTTGTTTTTTAAAAAAAAAAAAAAAAAAAAAATATTTACAATAACATGGACAGGCGTTTTTAAGCTGCAAAAAACGCAGCTGTAAAAACGCCAGTGGGCATGAGGCCTAAAAGTTTAAACACATGTTACATTAATCAGAGTTGAACAGCCCCGCCTAGGGGGCGGTCCCTCAAGACATAACCCTCCGCCCTGCAGTCAGCAGCTAAGTTCGTAACAAGTAGTACAAACCTAAAAAAAAGGGAGGGGTGGGTGCTGTGTCCGTCCATTGACGACAGAGAAAAGGATTTTACGGTGGAGTACTAAAAATCCTATTTTGTCTTTTCGTCCATGGACGGACACAGCCTTCTCAATCATTGACATATGGGACGTCCCCAAGCAGTGTAAAAAAAAACGAGGGGTGGGAACAGCATCAAAAACAACTAACTTCACCCCAAACAAGCAGAGCTCCTCAACGGAGGAGTTGCAGCTTCAAACAGCCGCCTGCAAAACCTTGCGGCCGAAGGAAGCATCTGAAGATGCACTCACATCATCCTTGTAAAATTTTGAGAAAGCGTGCACGGACGACCAGGTCGCCGCCTTGCACACCTGTGAGACAGACTCTTGATGTCGGAAAGCCCAGGAAGCACCAATTGCCCTGGTTGAATGTGCTGTGACCGGAAAGGGGGGGCGCCTGCCCCTTAAGGGCATAGGCCTGAATGACGATCTGTCTGATCCACCGAGAAATGGTGGCCGACGAGACCGCCAAGCCCTTTTGTGGACCAGACACCGACAAAAAAAGCGAGTCAGACCTCCGAAACGGAGCTCTAACATACAAGTACACACGCAGGGCACGCACCACGTCCAAAGTATGTAGCGCAGTCTCTCTGGGATGCGACGGCTGAGGACACAAGGATGGTAGCACAATGTATTCATTTAGGTGAAAGGCCGAAACTACAGTTGGAAGGAAAGTAGGATTTTTATAACAGCTTACCTGTAAAATCCTTTTCTTGGAGTACACCACGGGACACAGAGCCAATCATTACATAATGGGTTAAGGGTCACCAGTGGTGATTGGACACTGGCACAACCAATGGAAGACAGTTCCCCTCTATATAACCCCTCCCATCAGGGGAGTACCTCAGTTTTGTAGCAAAGCAGTAAGGTTCCCATAAGAAGGGGGGGACCTCTGTGTCCCGTGGTGTACTCCAAGAAAAGGATTTTACAGGTAAGCTGTTATAAAAATCCTACTTTCTTTATCGTACACCACGGGACACAGAGCCAATCATTACATAATGGGACGTCCCAGAGCAATGCTCATATGAAGGGGGGGAGACACAGATCAAACAGGCCGCTTGCGGACAAAAAGCCCTATACTGCTGCCTGCAGCACCTTTCGCCCGAAGGCGGAATCCTCATGTCCTTTCACATCTATTTGATAGAATTTGGAAAATGTATGGACTGAAGACCAAGTTGCAGCTCTACAGATCTGAGTCATCGAAGCCTGGTGATGCACTGCCCATGAAGCACCTATCGCCCTGGTAGAGTGCGCCTTAACAGGAAAAGGAGGAGTCCTGTTCTTCAAACCATAAGCTTGAACAATTACTTGTCTAATCCACCTGGAAATGGTGGATTTTGATGCCGCTTGGCCCTTTTTGGGACCATCTGGCAAAATAAACAAAATATCTGTTTTACGTATCTGAGCGGTTGCTTGCAGATACACCTTTACCGCTCTCACTAAATCTAGAGAGTGCAATAACTTTTCCCCCGCCGTCCGCGGGTTTGGAAAAAAAGAAGGCAGAACAATGTCCTGATTCAAGTGAAAAGCCGACACCACCTTAGGTAGAAAGGCCGGATGGGGTCGTAGTACGATTTTGTCCTTGTGACAAATTAGATAAGGCTCTTTACAAGAAAGAGCTGCTAGCTCTGATACTCTCCTAGCGGAGGCAATAGCAATCAAAAAGGCCAATTTCCTGTTTAATATAATTAAAGGAATATGGCGAATAGGTTCAAAAGGTTGCTTTTGCAACACTGCCAATACCAAATTCAAATCCCATGGACACAAGGGAGACCTGACTGGAGGATTTATCCTCAGTACCCCCTGAATAAAAGTCCGAACTAGGGAATGCGATGCCAATGGTCTTTGAAAGAAGACTGATAGTACCATCAAGGGTCAAATATCGGCTCTAAGGGCTAATTTCATATCCACTCCTAACTGGCAAAAAGCAAGAATCCTGCTTATTTCATATTTTTGTGGATTCCAACTTCTGGATTCACACCAGGAAACGTATGCTTTCCAGACCCTATGATAAATGAGTCTGGAGGCTGGCTTTCTAGCATTAATGAGCGTAGAAAGAGTCGGACCAGAGACCCCTCTCTTTTTTTAAATGTGGGTCTCAGCAGCCAGGCCGTCAAATTTAGCCTTTGTAAGGAAGGGTGGAATACTGGACCCTGTGACAGCAGGTCGTGTCGAAGTGGAAGCTTCCAGGGCCTTCCTATCGCCATCTTTACGATTTCGGCATACCAAGGCCTCCTGGGCCAGTTTGGGGCCACTAGGATTACTGGTATTCCCTCCTCTCTGATCCTGCGAAGCAGTCTTTGTAGAAGAGGGATCGGAGGGAATGCATAGATCAGTGAGAACTGATCCCATGGAGTTATTAGAGCATCTGTCCCGTAGGCTAGAGGATCTCTCGTTCTGGACAAAAAGTTGTCCAATTTCTTGTTGAACCTGGAAGCTAGCAGGTCTACCTCTGGCTTTCCCCATCTCAGACATATGGCCTGAAAGATCTCGGGGTGGAGAGACCATTCTCCTGGTAGTAGCTGCTGACGACTCAGATAGTCCGCTTGCCAGTTTTCTATCCCCGGGATGAAGATTGCCGAAAGGCAAGGTACATGCTCTTCTGCCCATGCCAAGATCCGGTTCACCTCTCTTTGGGCTGCCCGACTGCGGGTGCCTCCTTGGTGATTGATGTAAGCTACTGCAGTAGCATTGTCGTATTGAACCCGAACTGGGTAGCCCTGTAACCTGTATGTCCAGGTTTTGAGGGCTAGATATACTGCCCGGATCTCTAGCACATTGATGGGCAGGATCCCCTGAGTCTTGGCCCAGGTCCCCTGTGTAGAAGCCTCCTCGAATACTGCACCCCAGCCCGATAGGCTGGCATCCGTAGACACCACCTTCCAGGCCACTGGGAGGAAGCACTTTCCCTTCCGTAAATTCTTGGCTTCTAGCCACCAATTGAAGCTGTGGCGTACTTGTGAGGACAGGTGCATGGGTATATCCAGAGCTTGGCTCTTCCTGTTCCAGGAGGCTAAAATATTGCCTTGAAGTAGTCTCGAATGAAACTGGGCGTAAGGGACCGCCTCGAAGGAGGCTACCATCTTTCCCAATAGTCTCATGCAAAGGCGAATAGACGGCCTTTTGTTTGCTTTGACCTTGTGGATCAGGTCTTTCAGAGACTGTATCTTTGGCTCTGGCAGGTATACCCTGTTTTGGGCTGTATCTATGATCATGCCCAGGAACACTATCCTTCTTTGGGCCTGGAGAGAGGATTTTTGTAAGTTTATAATCCATCCTAAATGCTCCAGGTATCTTGCTGTAGTGAGCACAGCGTGATCCAATCCTTCCTTTGACCGATCTATTACCAGTAGATCGTCTAGATAGGCTGTTACCGCTATGCCCTGTGTTCTTAGGTTTGCCAACAAAGGAGCTAGCACCTTTGTGAATACTCTGGGCGCGGTGGCTACACCAAACGGCAGGGCCACAAATTGAAAGTGGCGATGTTCTACCGCAAACCTTAGGAATCTTTGGTGAGCGGGGAGGATTGGTATGTGTAGATATGCGTCTTTGATATCTATGGACGCCATGAATTCTCCGCCTTTTAAAGTAGCGACCACGGATCGAATCGTTTCCATTCGAAAATGGCGAACGTTCAGAAACCGATTTAGAGATTTTAGATCAAGGATGGGTCTGACTTCTCCGTTTGGCTTTGGAATCACAAAGAGGTTTGAGTAAAAACCTGAACCTTGCTCCTTTTGGGGTACCTCTGTAACCACACCTTGAGCCATTAAGTGATTCAAACCTTTGAAGAAGGATCCTCTTTTTTGTGGATCCTTGGAGAGTCTTGAACCTCGGAATTGAGAAGATGGGAATCTCTCGAAATTCCAATTTGTACCCCGAGGATATTGTGGATACAACCCATTTGTCCTGGGTTTCTGTCCGCCAAGTCGCTGAGAACTGACGAAGCCTTCCCCCCACTCGGCCGAGCGGGGGCGCCCCTTCAATGAGAGGTTTTGGGGGCTTGCTTATTAGCTCTTGCACCCCACGGCTTCTTGTTCTTCTGAGCCTGTTCTTTGGCTTTTGTGGGCGGCTGAAAAGGCCGTCGCCACTGGCTGGAGTCTGATTTCCCGGGAGCTGGGGAGAGAGTGCGTTTAAAACAAGGTCTCTTGTTTTTCTTTCTCTCAGGTAAAAGTGTCGTTTTACCACTTGATATCTTTTGGATATATTTTTCTAAATCTTCCCCAAATAGGCGTTCGCCATGGAACGGGAAACTTACCAACAACTTTTTGCATGGGGCTTCCGCTGACCAATGCTTAAGCCAAAGTACTCTACGCATCTGTACCAGCTGGAGTGTAAGGCGTGATGCCTGTATGATAGAATCTCTCATGGCATCCACTGTGAAGCATAAGGCTTTAGGCAAATTATCCCAAATTTTAGCCTGCTCTGAAGGCAGCTCCTTCAGCCCCTGCTTTACCTGTTGGCAGATGACCTGACACATACCGACTGCTGCTACTGCAGGTTGGGTAATTGAGCCGGCCAAAAGGAAGGAGGATTTCAGTAGGGATTCCAACTTCTTCTCAGAAGGATGTTTAAACACTTGTACATTGTCCACCGGACATGTCAGGTTCTTATTTACACAAGAAATAGCCGCATCTATCGAAGGCAGGCTCCATTTCTTTAAAAAAAATTCCTCCATAGGATAAAGAATGTTAAACCTTTTTGGAGGTGAGAAACGCTTATCTGGATGCTGCCAGTCTGCGTACATTAGATCCTCTAGTAAGGGATGAACCGGGAAGGAGCATTCACCTAGGCGGGATCGTAACGACCCTAGGGAGGAGACCGGTGATTCTGTTACCTCCGAAGAGGATAACTTAAATGCAGATCGCACTGTCCCTGCATAACATTGCACCTGAGACTTCAAAATCTGGGATACCGAGAAAGGCTCATCCGATATCCCTGATCCGTCTGACTCCTCATCCTCTGCTGATGTAGCCTCCTCCTCATCCTCCTCTTGTTCTTCGCTTATTGTCCTTTTTAGAGGATTTAGCGATCAAGGTAGCAATTCTTTCCTCCAGATTGTTTAGGGCTGCTGATAAAGTGTCCTCAGTGACATATGCAGGCCCAGGCTTCACTGGGGAAGCTGCTATACCTGACAAAGGTAATGGCTCATCCTGTATAGATGCCTTCGGCAAAACAGGAGAGGAAGGTACCGATTCAGCACCGCTAGAGCCCTCAGGTGGTGGTGCTTTTTTATCTTTTCTTACCCGCACCATCTTCCTTGGAAGGGTTACTGTTTAGCAAAAAAACAAGGTACCTAGATGCATATACTACCGTGCTTAGTTTAGCAATTACATATAGTATGCAACTTATAACACATAGCTATGCATAACATGGATGTCTTCTATGAAGTACCCAGTCCAACCACTTGGAGTCTTACGTCCCTGTATTGCTGCTGTGTTTCTGTGCCCGGAACAAGAGAACAACGAACTTGCTTGATGCTGCAGTGTTTGTACACTGACAGATTTTAACTCTGGCGCCGTTTCTCGTGCCTGCGCCCCTGCGCACGCTACTGCGGCCTCCCGCCCCCCCTCCTCCGATAAAGCGCGCTCCCGCGTGCGCGCATCCTATTGCGGCCACTATGGCGCTGGCTGCAGCGAGAGTGCTCTCATCTAGGCTCTCTGATCCAACTTTACCTGCCCTGCAGGTGTCTGGTCAGCCTCTGGAGGAGGAGCGGGGTTTCAAGCAAGCTCAGCAGCAGAAGGACCCACAGTGTGCTTTGCCGAAGCAGACACTGCCAGAGTGAGGTGAGATCTGACTCAGCTCTTTACTCCCCCCAGTGGTGGAAAAAAGGGAAGACATCCATACTTTTTTTTGGAAAGGTCCTTAAACTTAGTTTAGGACTCTAACCACTTACCTTTCCTCGCCGCAGGTTTTTTTACCAATTTTCACCCATCACGACGGGCTATGTGTGCCAACCTTCAGGGATATGGGTTCCTATTTAAAGGATGTATATGTATAAATATTCCGCGCAACTAGGACTTAGATTAAGCTGCTGCCCCCCTTGTTTGTGTATTCTGTCACAAAGACAGATCACTTTGTGGTGTGTAATGTATGGTGTGGGGTATTGGCGCTGCTTTAAGTAAAAAGGACTGGTTACCTTGCCTTCTAAAGGATGGATTTAAAGCTACTGTGCCCTTATTATTGGAAGTGTATACAATCCGTTGTGATATCTCAAACTATATTATGTCCTCAACTTATATGTGATAACTTAGAATCACTCCTGACTCTCACAATACCCTGTGGGGTTTGTGACAATGTGCTAAATTGGGCCTCTGAATTGCCACTTAAAATAGTGTGTGTGTTGATCAATTACATATGTGTCAATCACTCCTCAGTACAGATTCCTTCAACCAATTAGTGAAAACAGTGTTACAAAAGATAATAAAAAATAATAATAATAATAAACATAATGATGTCCTCATAAGTCCTCATAAGTTCTATACAGTGTACACCTATGTGCCGGTGTATATTCAGTGTGTCCAGTGCCAAAGCTAGAAATTTATATACTATATTAATGCACACCCAATTCCAATTAAGGTCACTGATCACTGCCCCAGGTGGGAGCTGCCGGACAACCAATACGTTCCTTTGTAGGTTACACCAATCCCTAAACCAATGAGATTAGATCACAATGGTCATGTGATGGTTAGCCACTTTAATAGTAAGGGTTAATCCCCTCTGGTTCTATATCCAGCAAAAATAATTGATATAAATATATGTATATAGCAGGTGTATGTTCATATGGCTATAGAGTACTCTTTGCTGACATATCAGTGCAAAACGATTTCAAAGAATGGTTGCAAATGACAGTTCCAAAACAGTTTCAAAAAAAGGTTTCAAAAAACAGTTTCAAAAAAATCTTGCGCTGGCAAAATAAATGTTCAACTGTCCTTCATGCATTTGGTCAAGTGACTTTGGTGACTCTATATTTCCAGTATGGATCCTTCAATTTGTGATTCCTCCACCGCTCCTTGTGTTGTTCCTCTCCTGCTTTTTCCTCCTCCACCACTCAGATCCTCAAAAAAGAACCACAAGCAGGGCTTCCATAGCGTAACTTGCTTATTTATTTAAAATTTATTTAAATTTTAAATAAATAAGCAAGTTACGCTATGGAAGCCCTGCTTGTGGTTCTTTTTTGAGGATCTGAGTGGTGGAGGAGGAAAAAGCAGGAGAGGAACAACACAAGGAGCGGTGGAGGAATCACTGGGGATACTTGATGAGCGTGTGACCCCTGCAGGGGTGCGTCAATCTGGTGAGTGGGGACCCATGTGAGGGGGGAGCACCATAAAGTCACCTTTTTCTTCACCTGCAAATTGAAGGATCCATACTGGAAATATAGAGTCACCAAAGTCACTTGACCAAATGCATGAAGGACAGTTGAACATTTATTTTGCCAGCGCAAGATTTTTTTGAAACTGTCTTTTGAAACCTTTTTTTGAAACTGTTTTGGAACTGTCATTTGCAACCGTTCTTTGAAATCGTTTTGCACTGATATGTCAGCAAAGAGTACTCTATAGCCATATGAACATACACCTGCTATATACATATATTTATATCAATTATTTTTGCTGGATATAGAACCAGAGGGGATTAACCCTTACTATTAAAGTGGCTAACCATCACATGACCATTGTGATCTAATCTCATTGGTTTAGGGATTGGTGTAACCTACAAAGGAACGTATTGGTTGTCCGGCAGCTCCCACCTGGGGCAGTGATCAGTGACCTTAATTGGAATTGGGTGTGCATTAATATAGTATATAAATTTCTAGCTTTGGCACTGGACACACTGAATATACACCGGCACATAGGTGTACACTGTATAGAACTTATGAGGACTTATGAGGACATCATTATGTTTATTATTATTATTATTATTTTTTATTATCTTTTGTAACACTGTTTTCACTAATTGGTTGAAGGAATCTGTACTGAGGAGTGATTGACACATATGTAATTGATCAACACACACACTATTTTAAGTGGCAATTCAGAGGCCCAATTTAGCACATTGTCACAAACCCCACAGGGTATTGTGAGAGTCAGGAGTGATTCTAAGTTATCACATATAAGTTGAGGACATAATATAGTTTGAGATATCACAACGGATTGTATACACTTCCAATAATAAGGGCACAGTAGCTTTAAATCCATCCTTTAGAAGGCAAGGTAACCAGTCCTTTTTACTTAAAGCAGCGCCAATACCCCACACCATACATTACACACCTATTTAAAGGATACCTCTCCCCTGGGCCTTGTATAAGACTCTTACCAGGACTTTTAGCGAAGTAGCGAAAGTGCTGGATCTTAGAGCCCAGTCCTCCGAAGAGAGACTTACAGGCGACGCCTCATGGGTGAGGCCCGGATCCCATCCAGTTTTGGCTTAACTTTGTAGGCGTCTTGGATGGGTCCGAAAGCATAGCTCTTTTACCCCCAGAGGGTCTCTTTGGTAGAGCTTTCCTTTAGCACCTCCTAACGCATCCAACACCTTTCGACACTGGCGAAAAAACGGAGGTACTACCCTGATGGGAGGGGTTATATGGAGGGGAACTGTCTTCCATTGGTTGTGCCAGTGTCCAATCACCACTGGTGACCCTTAACCCATTATGTAATGATTGGCTCTGTGTCCCGTGGTGTACGATAAAGAAAGAGGGCTACAGGCATAGCACTGCCTTGTCTTTATGTAGGACCAAGTATGGTGACTTGCAAGACAAGGCCGCCAATTCAGAAACCCTTCTGACAGATGAATTGGCCACTAGAAAAGGCCACCTTCTGAGATAGTGTCAAGAGAGGAATTTCTCTGATGTTCTCAAAAGGAGGTTCCTGAAGAACCGAGAGCACCAGATTTAAATCCCATGGAGGAAGAGGTGGTCTAATTGGGGGAGCCCCTGCACAAAAGTACCCACCAGGGAATGGGACGCCAAAAGGCCGTTGAAAGAAAATAGCCAAGGCTGAAATCTGACCTTTAATGGTGCTTAAGGCAAGTTTCTGATCCACTCCACGCTGTAAAAACAGTAGGATCCTGGAAACCGAATACGTCTGTGATAATGACCGAATCCGAAAGACCTCGGTCCCTTAGTACCTGGCTTTCACTACCCATGCCGTTAAAGCCAGCGACTGTAAAGCAGGATGAAGTATAGGATCTTGAGACAGAAGGTCCTCCCACATTGGGTACGTCCGCCACCAGGTGCACAAGGTCGGCGTACCAAGGATGCCGGGGCCAATCTGGAGCGATAAGAATCACCAGGATCCCCTCGGTCTCCACTCTGCGGAGCAGACGAGGAAGCGCATAAATTTGCCGTCTGCCCAGGGATCTCTGGACCTGGCCACGAATCTCGACACCTTGTGATTGAGTCAAGAGGCCAAGAGATCCACATCCGGCGTGCCCCACCTCCAGCAAAGGAGTTGAAACACCTCCGGGGGCAAGGACCATTCCCCCTGGTCTAGCATCTGGCGACTCAGATAGTCCGCCTGCCAGTTTTCTACGCCCGGAATGTAGACGGCTGAAACGCTTCTTTCCGCCCACTGCAGGATGTGAGCGACCTCGGACGCTGCAGCCGAGCTCCTTGTCCCACCCTGATGGTTGACATAAGCCACCGCCATGGCATTGTCGGACTGAATCCTGATTGGGCGTCCCTGTAGTCTCCTCGACCACGAGGAGAGACACAGTCACCCGAAGTTGACCCCTGCCACCTGCCGAGGCAGGGGGAATAGTACTTACCCGTCCCGTGAGGACTCGCTGGTGCGTCCCTGACAGGCCTACCACCGAGTTGGAAACAAGGCAAAGTTTGGTTTGGTATGGCGCACTTTGGAAAAGGCTGTATAGAGATCTATAACGAAGGAGAGGAGGGGGGAGGGGTAATGCACTGGGTGGAGTTGTGAAAGCTCAGTTATTAATAATAAATATGTATGTCCATGTATGGAGGAAAAGTTTAGGGCGAGAGTTGCTGAAATTGATTAGATGGCTGCCAGTTCAGATTGGAAGCTAGAAGAGGCTCTGGAACAGACAAGACGAAAAGGGAACGGCGCCCTCTAAATGCAGCAAGTAAAAACAGTTTTTTATTATAAAAAGGTTAAAATACACTCACATTTGAGCAGTGGTAATCGAGCGTGTCAGGGGTTGACAGGAACTTCATCCGCAGATCCTCAGGGGTGATGGTGGTTTCACAGGCAGTTGGGCTGGAGTCCTCGATCCTGTGTCTCTTCCTGCACTGGATGTTGAGCAGCGCCGGCCGGAAACTTCGATCTGGACTGTGTATGCTCCGTGCGGTCCTGGGGTCATCACTTCCGGGTCAGAGGTATGCGGGAGGTGCTTCGCGTTCGGGACATGCGTGTCCCTTCATCAGGCTAGTTGGAGTAGCTGTCAGCCCGGTCCACTGAGTGAGACAACAAGCAGCCCAGTCATATGTGGACCCCGGAGCATGTGCTCACCGGCCACCCCTGGAGCCATGGGGTACGTCGTGGCAGAACCAGCGTGAAGCTAAGGACTGGTACGCTCGATGGCCGGAACTGGGAAGACTACAAGGATCTATAAATATCCAGCCAGTCGCCTAGCCGACAGTTGATAGAAAATATCACAAAAAAATAATAAAATAAATTCTTCTGGGCCCAAAGGGAGCCACGTCCTTCTCCTCTGCTATGCAGAAAAAAAACTGAGCTGCTGACTGCAGGGTTATGTCTAGAGGGACTGCCCCCTGGGCGGGGCTGTTCAACTGATTAATGTTATATTTTGTTTAAACTTTTAACATGTTCTGCCTAGTCCTCTCCTATGAACAGGAACATAACCCATATGTCAATGATTGAGAAGGCTGTGTCCGTCCATGGACGAAAAGAGAAACAGCATTTTTGCTTGCACATGATTGGACAATAGAAATTAGCAGAGCTTTTGCTCATTTACTAAGCTAGTGCAACCGCACCTTGCAAAGTGTACAGTCAATTTGCCTTTAGTAAATCAACCCCCTAGTGCTCTTAATTGAGACAAGTACACCCTATAGAAGGCTGTGCTTTGTTCATATTTCACGTCTGACGTTTACAACCACTTTAAGGCTCTCAGTAGCTGCCTTACAGAGCCCACATAGGACCATCTAGCCATAACATTAATTTTCTTTAAAACATTTTAAGTAAACAGATTTAAATTCTTCATAACTGCCAACATCATTTCATAATACTTAGAAATTCTAGTAGTTACCCATATTTTATACCCAGCTCATATAATGAATTACCCAGAAATCCAGTAACCTGAGATCTCCGATAATGGCAGCCCTCCCCCTGTGTCCCACTCCAACAGATAATGTTCAGTCATTGAGTTGATTAGATCATAACATGACTCAATCACTCTGTCTGCCCACTGGTGGTCCACTCCTGTATGGACTAAGTACATTTTCACATGCTTCAGTATAACTCAACTCAGCCTACTTGCCCATCATCTTCTTAGTATGTGCACCTCATGCACCTTTAGCTCCAGCCTAATAGCATCAATGTATTCACTCTCACTCCCAATACCATCTTATGTTCATATATAACTTGCCAAAATGGTTTAGTCCACTTTTCTGGCAGGATTTGTAATAGCATCTTTGTCTGAAACCTAAAACCAGTGATATATGCATTTACTTGCATCCTATACCATCTTATGTCTAGATATAATTTGACCCTACATGAAAACCTAAAGCTGGGTACATGAGTTGAATTTATTTCGAACGACTGTATGGAAATCCTCTTGCCATCATTGACTCAACATATTATTGTTCGAAAGTCCTTAAAATTTCATCCAGATGTATTAATCAGGTTTTAATACAATATGTATGATTTTTCCCAAATTAAATCACATTCACAGAATTTCGTTGAAGATTTTTTTTTCATCCTGCTTGAATTTTTTTAAAACCAAGGCCGAAAATAAATGTCAATTTGACCCCGTTATCTATTAGAAAATGGAACAAATATTCCAAAATTGATAATCCTCAAATGAAAATGTATATTTGTGTGTACCCAGTAATAAACCTTCCTTTGCTGGATCCTCATCAAACACCAGTGCTCTATTTTCCTCCATTCAGCTTATCTATTGTTATTTTAGCCACTTTGTTCCAATTCTTTTTATCCCAAAGCTCAATCTATTCCTTTCAATCTGTCAAGACATAAGACTTTGGGCAGCCTCCATTCAGTGCCAGGACAGTTTACGTTTTTTTTAAAGAAGCATGCATAAGAAAGCGGATTATGTAATATAATGACACTCTTCTGGAGATAAGGCCGGAGGAACATGACAACACTAGACTGAAATACAGAGCAAACAATCTGTATAAGAGATTTCACTAGATAAGAATTTTTTCCCCATCATTTTTGAGTGCTTGTAGCAGTTAAAAATTAGAAGCACGTTGTATTTTACAAGCTTGTAGTCTAGCCAGCAAGCTGAAGGCAGCAGTTGCTTTTAAAATACATTTACAGGCATTTGCTCATGCATTTATATTCATTTTAATTTTATTGTTGTCCTTGGACAAATGGCTTACATGTAATTATTCAAGTTTTAAGATAGCCATACAGGGTTGTGAATTTTTTTTACAAAACTTGTTCCTTGGGTCTGCAACATTATATTTTTTATTTTTGTTTGCCTACAGAGTACCAGTGGTGTGCCTTTTACTATAGGATGATGTTCAGTGAACTGGATTTGTTAATCGGTTCATATTTACCACCACTACACTACTCCATGTCTCTACAACTGCATATATTTTTCTACGAAATCTGAGTGTTCTTATTTCTCTTTTTATTAAACTCCTTTTAAAAATGATATCACACTTAGTGGAACCTTTCTTCAATTTTTGGTTACACTGCATGAGTACCTGGATCGTTTAAATACCCGGATATCCTTTATTCCTCCATCTGAGCAAATCCATTATATGTTTCATTGTGAACTTGCTGACGTCCATTGGCGTATCCATTTTGATCTGTGAGTGGAGCAACCTGGATCCTCACTCTATACAGTGAATGTCACCATAAGCCTGCTTGACTTAAGAGGTATAAGCCCCTTTAAGTCTATTGCTTCCGGTAAGCCTTCACTTAAGTCGGTGGTGGTTCTTTTTTGCAAGTTTTTATATCTACTTATTTATTCATTCAACTGAGACTTCTCCTTTCCAGTGACGCCTCAGTGATGCCTATCCACCTACATTAGGACTGTTTGATTCAACTCTTCTTTTTTCACTTTGGTGGACATTATTTATCATTCATTGATTTTCATTCACCGTGTTATCAGCATTTATGGTTTCACCATTTGATATATATGAGTGCTGCACCTTTTTTAGGTGTATTATTTTGCGAATTGTCTTTGGCTGTGCTGGCTGCTTTTCATATATACACTTTATTTTGAGTTACAGTGCTGAATATATATATTTTTATATCGCATTCATGTGATTGCAATCCTTAAATAAAATACTTTTTTTGTCATGATTAGTCATATTTTCAATATAAATGCAAAAATGTCAATTTCTGTCTGGCATGCAAACTTTTGAGCACGACTGCACAGACATCTGTCACATGCAAGATCTTCATCACCTCAAAAGCCACTCTCAGGCTCCATGCACACTAGCATTTTTTTAAGTTCCTATAAGCTAAATAGTGTTATCCTATGTGTCCATGCACACTACTTTAGGCCATTCACTTTTTTTCAAGGTAGTGGCGGAGACTGCTTCCTCTTGGTGGCAAAAATAACAATAAAAGAAAAGCAGAGCCTAACTGCATCGGAGCACCACAAACTGAAAACACTACTTAATTCATTCTTAATATTCAAAGCAAACTTTGTTTTGTTTACAAATCACTTTAAAATACCCCCCCCCCCCCCATAGCATTTCCAGCTGTGGCCTTCTTGAGTAAGGGCAGATGATTAATGTAGCATTTATTTCCTAGAATCTATCTGCCCTTAGTTTAGGTATGCAGGCAGGAATGTTTAGCTAGGTAAGCCTCTCCTATCCTCCTCCAGATGAAATTAAAGGAGTTGTAAAGTTCTATGCATTAAGATGAAATACCTGTGTGCAGCAGCCCCAATACTTACCTGAGCCCAATCTCTGTCCACGGGTGTTTTGACCATCCAAGACACTCCCTCCTTTATGGCTGAGACAGCAGCAGCGCCATTGGCTCCCGCTGCTGTATAAGTCAGTCAGCCAGCCAATCAAGAGCGATAAGGGGCGGGGAGAGTACTCCACATTTGCAAGGGGTTAGTGTGTTGCCTTTGCAATTAATGCAGGAATTTTGGCTGGGCTTTATGTTTCTGTTATGACCAGATCTCTTCTCTCATGAAATACACTCATCGTTCTATAGTTGGCAAGTTCTGAAATGTAACTTGAAAGCCGCAAATCTGATTTTGCACAGTTTTAACCTCCAGATATCCCTGTGACAAAACTAGGCGCAGCTATTAGGAAGCGAGATATAATGCAAAATTGCCCTACAGAGCAGGATATTTTTAATTTTAATATGAAAGTAAATTCATCTGCATAGTAAAATGAGGAAGGGTTTGTAGTTTATCTATAAATAGAATAATAAAAGGACATTATACCTAAAGACAGCGATCAGAGCTTACACTTCCATTGCAAGATATTGTAGATGGAAACGCGATTTGTAGAATAGCATGTCAAAATCTGACATGCAGGCAGGAGCGGGTGCAGAGATCTGTGTACCCACTCCTGCCCCATCGCCATATTTTGACACGTGGTAGGGTTCGTACAGCTGCTGCGTGTGCATCCATTTCTGTTGGCTGCCTTCTCCCAGCACCAAGGAGGATTTACATGCAGCAGACAGCAGCTCAAATCAGAGGACGGGTCTGACCGCCCGTCTGAATACGCCCTAATTATACAGAACAAGCAATGAAAGTACCTCTTTGATAACATTTGTTTTACAGATATAAAGACACTAAATTTGCTTTCTTACATTAAAATGTTAAGCCATATTATAATATAGATTTACATAAATATTATGAGATGAGGTTTTAATGCATTTTTTTCAGTCTACTGTGAAAATCAAATAAAAAAAATAAAAAAAGTAATAACAGCAACAATTTGCATTAGCTACCTTCAGCAAATGGAAGCTTAAAGGGGTTGTAAAGTCAGAATGTTTTTTTTATCATCATGCATTCTATGCATGAAGATAAAATAGCCTTTTGTGTGCAGCAGCTGCCCCAGCACCCTCTAATACTTACCTGAGCCCCATCTCTGTCCAGCGATGTCCACAAGTGTCTCGCCCGCTCGAGACTCTCCCTCCTGATTGGCTTAGACACACCAGCGGCGCCATTGGCTCCCGCTGCTATCAAAGTCAGTCAGCCAATCAGGATAGAGAGGAGGTGGGGCCGGGTCGCAGCTCCGTGTCTGAATGTGACTCAGCTCGGGTGTCCCCATATCAAGCTGCTTGCCGTGGGGGCACTCAACAGGAGTTGGGACCCGAGAAGAGGAGGATCAGGGCTGCTCTGTGCAAATCCACTGCAACAGAGCAGGTAAGTATAACATGTTTTTTTTGTTTTTTTCTTCAAGTAAAACAAACAAGACTTTACAATCACTTTTTAAAAAATGCCCATGAAGACTCCTGGAATACAGGACATCATTTTAAACTGGGCCAGGAACCAGGAAGCAACTGAAGAAATGTAAAAAAAAGAAAAATTAAAACATGTCAAAAATAATATATATTTCTCATTCACCAACACTAGCAGCATAAGAATTAAAAATAGTTTATGTTCATAATTTGATACAGGGAGTTTAGTTCCACTTTAAAGGAACTCTGCCTTGACAAAAAAAGTATGTGTACTGCCATTGTTGGGCAACGTCTGAAAAGCTAGTTTCCTGGCTGTATCTGGCTTCAATACTTCACAAACCTGGAATAAACCCGTTGTAAATGTGTGTCAGAATTCCTAAGAATTCCAGCCATGAAACTATGCTCAAAGAAGAGGATAGGAATGGCAGCCTCCGAACGTTTCTCATGACAAAATCACTTTAACAAAAGGTTCTCACGCTAAAGCAATATGTTTCGGGGTGTTGACACACATTTTTTACACGTTAACATGTGCGGTGTTAAGGCAATACATTCATTATGAATGGGATGCCAACACACCACTCTGGACAAAAATACATGCATGACCCTTTTTTTTTTAAAAGTAGCGTACCACAAAGCATGGTATGGTGCACTACAGTGGGTTTTGCGTTGGACTCAACTGTATAGTGCACTGGGGTGACATTAACGATGAATGGCACCGCAACACACTGCACATTGAGCAGGTGCATTAGCATGGGTTGTGGAAACTTGCATTGCTGCAACGCACAAGTGTGAATAGACCCTTAAAAACTTGACCATGCTCAGTGATGGGCAAATATAAAAGATGTAGGCCAAAAAGGTGCCAACTTCCCCTATCATGCAGGGGGCAGAAAAAAAAATATATAATCCGATGCAGTCCTAGAATGTCCACATTTTCTATCTACCTAAAAACGATCAGAACAGCTAACCATCGAACCGAAAAGCTGGCAACAGTCCATACACCTGGCGAATGCTGCCAGAGAAAGTCCTAAATGAGCATCTCTGCACACAATTTGCACATATTGCAGTCCTTTAAAAGCAAAGTTCACCCGCTATTAGGTTACATAATGCTTTCTGAACTTGGCAGATATATTTATTTTTGTGCTTCAGGAAGAACAAGCTTCCGTTCTTACATTTTCAATAATATAAAACAGAGTAACTGTGTAATCGACTAGCCACAAATTGGAAAGGTGAAACAGTAATGCATGCATTATTTTTCCGTAAAACGCTAAGGCCTATTGAAGCAACAATAATGGAAGAAAATGAAATTCATACATAGAGTGCATTTTCTCAGCTATCAACGAGCAAGGATACAAATAATACAATGAATATGAAAAGGTACAAGAAACAGAACTGTAACCTAAAATAAAATTTATGTGAAATGATAGACTGTTTAGACAAGTTGATATTATTTTGTTCAAGCACCTTACTAAATCAGTTCTAGCTCCGCACATACAGAATGAATATTTGATTAATATTAAAACCTGTGCTCTGCTCATACAGGGCACAAAATAAGTATATTTTAATATAGTACTTCCTCCTTAACAGCACAGCGCCTTTTGTTTGTGCTCCTGGTGCCCGGTTCTGCTGCTGGAAGCTCAAAAAAAAAAAAAAGAAAAAAAAAAGTTGGTATTTCCAGGTATGGAGGAGCATTTGACTTGTTCCTCCTTTGGATTTTACCCTCTAATGCCTTCTTTGTGGCACTAAATCAATTTAATGTGTAGAGGGGTCAACACAGGAAAAAAAAATGTAAAGCCATCGCAATAACTGTACATTTCCCAATGGTTTACTCCTTTAAAAGGAGAATTAGGGCCAAAGCTATTTTGGATATACTTCTGTATGTCTCAGGAGTGCAGTTAGTTCTGCACTCTTGTGACCCATTTTTGGCCGACAGCAGGCTAAAGCCTGCTGTCGACTGACATCACAGAGCAGGTCCAGGTTCTGAAAAGTTCGCAACCATATGGTTGGGAGCCACCCAAGTGCCTGGACTGGTGACTGGCTCAGCCTCTCAGTGACCCACTCCTGCCCCCACCCCAGCCCAGCGCTCCAGGTGAGCGCTGGAGAGGTACAGCAGAGAGCCGGTGACTGACTTTTTTTATTCATTCTGCAGATCTGTGCTTTTTCCACCTGCCCTGCTGCTGCTTCTTGATCATTAGCTCCACAGTCTTTAGATGAGTAGCCCTGACATGGGAAAACTCTGTTTCTACTAGTCTGGTTACCTCCACCCAGGGCCGCTGATAAGCCAGTACAACTGGCCCTGTTGTACCGGGCCCAGCCACCAGGGGGGCCAGGCAATCTAAACAGAGTGCAGAAGAAAAAAAAGAAAAAAGTATTTCTCCAACTGCTCCTACCTTGGCAGCTTGTTCAGCCGTTCTCAATGAGCACTTACTCCGGGCTAAACATCTCAGAGGCAGAGTAGCAGAGCCTGACTGTGAGATCTTGTAGTTTCAGTGGGCGGGAGGGGGTGTGGCCAGCTTCAAAGATGATTGTTCCTGGCTTCTTCTGTGCAAACATGAGCTGCATTAACAATATGGTGGCAGTGGATCTGGATTCTCATGGGACTGCAGGTTAGCCCAGTCAATGTAAACGTAAAGTCTAATGTCTGCTTTTTCATGTAGCACAGCTGTCCTGACTGTAAGAAATTGGGTTTTAAACTGCACTGCCCAGTTTCTCACAGAAGTGCTACATGAAAAAGGAGATGCCATCAATGTCAGCAAACCCAACTTATTATTACTTCTATCTAAACTTTTAGATCACTGGTTTACACCATGCCTGTAGCTGAATCACACAGGAACACACTGTGCGTTCCTGTGCAATTCACATGTGGGTCTGTGCAGTGCTATTTCAAGCTCATTCATTTTGAAAGGGCTAAAATTGCAATGCACCAAAGGAGTGTATGCACTACTTTTTAAATGCACTGCAACCAGATCACATGGTGATCCAAGGCTGGCAGGTGCATGGTGAACACCACACTACGTTTGCGACCTGCATTTGAGGTGTCATTAACTTTTTATTGACACCTGCTGCAGATCGCAAAAGCAGTGCGTTTTGCATGGAGGTTGAATTGTACAGGAATCCACAGCACATTCCTTCATATGCAGGCATGGTGTGAACCGGCCCTTAGACATATTATTACTTCTCATTAAAAGTTTAGAAAAAACTTTTTTTTTTTTTTTTAAAGTGGTCTTAGCTGACATAAATAGCATCATCTTTTTTCATGTAGAACTGTTTGACTGTGAGAAATTGGACAGTGCAGTTTTGAATGCAGCACAGTGTCATCTGCATCCTGCACACAGTCATCTTAGACTCTAAATAACCACACCCCTTTAAGCCATGCCCAATAATAAAGTGTAATTTAAACCACGTCCGTTTTTTCGTCTCCGTGTGGCGCATATTTTTAAATTAGCCACGCCCACAATCTAGCCTCTCTGTTTACCCTAGCATCTCTGTATAGGGGCGGGACCAGGGGTGGGGCTGAAGGGGGCCCAGTCAGGTAGGCTGTATGGGGCCCCATGATTTCTATCAGCGGCCCTGCCTCCACCCACAGACTTGGTGTGGAACAGGGCTTGACGCAAGTCAGTAATGGGGAAAGGGACATCTTCAGGGAAATGTGTTTTCGGTCACAACATAGTTTAAGTGTTTTATATTGCCTAAGGATAGACAGTCTAGCGGGCAGCAAAGTAAATAGTTATGCACATACTAGGGGCAACCAATAGAAGCATACCAATTCTTTGCAAGAACAGTCACCAAACTTTCCTCCACTGCAAATGTAGGCATTACTGACATCTTGTGGGGTGTTGGTGGGTAATGTCAGCAGTGGAAGGGAAAGGAGCAAAGGGCGAAGGCACGATGAATGCACTAACAAAATTTTCTGTTACTAAAAGAATCATGCAGCCACCACATCTCTCTCTCTATCTGCACAACCTTACTTGTAGAGAGTCACAAAAAAAAGGACTCAGCTTCCCTAGTGCATTCTGGCTTTCATCTTCTTAGTTTTGTATATATAGAATATGACAAAAGGTAGTGAAGCTTTTTAAATTCAGCATTGATATTTCCATGTGCTCCAATATCGTTATTGTTAAGTGGGGTTCATGAAATCTCCCGTCCAGATTACATTCCTCAGTTGTAATGGCCATTAAGGGAACTCAGTAATGGCTTTAAAATTTCACAAAGTAAAATTGCAATATATTAGATCTCATAATGGAAGGATTACAAACCTTATATACATCTCTTCTCTCTCAATCTCTTTGTAGAAATTCTGCAAAGACAAGATAACAAATATTACTTTCAGCTATCATTCCTTGTCCTTCTGTAGCTTTAAAGGGGCCCAACAATTTCTCTGATTTAGTAGGAATTGCATTTGTTCAGTAAATATATTATTAGGCAAGCATTTGAAACCTTTTGGTTAGACTAGTCTGGATTTTGAGAGGATTGTATTTTAGTAGATGGTTTCATAACTTTTTTTTTTGCATTGACTGGAGTTTTGCTTTTTGGATTATGGATTATGAGTCTGTATCCCAGGGTCTGGCTATCATCTTCTTATTACATACACAAGGGAGTATGGAACCACATCCTTCACATGTACATGAACAGACTAGAAGCAATGGGAGGGTACACACTGCTTACACAAAATATGGAAAGGGGTATTGTTACAATACTATTGTACAAGAAAAATAAAATATTTCTGCCCACAGGGTGGGTTGCTGACCAATACTGCCATGACCCAATTCAGGTTAAGTGTCTATTTATTCAGACAGTTTATTTTAGAGTATTGTAGATACCACATGAGAATTCCCAAGCAGCCTCTTCCAACTAGTCAATATATCTCACAAGTCTCTTGTAACTTGTCAAAAGGTCCTCAACTCCTATTGCGACGTGCCAGAGGTTCTCAAAAGGCGCTTCAAAATGTGTTAGTGGTGATTTATAACACTGAATCTGACAATACCAGTCTTTTGCTACTTAATGGTCTCTTGTAAGGTAGCAGCAGTGAAATCAGATAGGTGGCCCTTTTGTCAAGTCACAACCCAAATGCAATTTTGGGAGGTGGTTGCGTTGGGTCATAAATTGTCTTATATGAAAATACAGGTTACAAATTATAAGCATAAGAAATATATGTGCCCACTTTCCTCTTTAGTCCAGTCTTTGATTATTATTTTTTTCTTTAACAACTTAATTTTCTTATTGCTGGAGGGAAATATTTTCCTTCTGTGAATACAGCTATGTTTCTGTGCTACATGAGCTTTACCATTACGTTTTTTTCCCTTTCCATACTAAGGCCTTATGCTTACTAGTTACAGCCTTTTTACATTATAGTCAATGGACATATGAAAAACACAGAGCCTGTTTTTATTTTATTCACCTATTTATTTTTAGTCCTCCTTTTTGTGTTCTAGTTTTGGGCAATAACCAGCAACTAAGAAATTAGAAATAAGAGGACTGAAATCAACATCAAGACCAAATGAAAATACAAGTATTGTTTAAAAACAGGCTGAAAAGTAAGACTGCACTAAAATCACTTATCTTCTCTCAGTTGTTATTCCTGCTTATGGTAAAAAATGAAGATGGTTTAGTACAAGGGTCTAAAAACGTTCTAAACAAAAGGACCAGTTTACTGTAGTTCACACTTTAGGTGGGTCAGACTGTGCCTAGCGGGAGTAAACAATTCCCCATTTTTGGTGTCAGTGCAAGGAATAGTGGCCGAATGTTGGTGTCAGTGGAAGAAATGGTGCCCGATTGTTGGTGTCAGTGGAAGAAATAGTGCCCGATTGTTGGTGTCAGTGAAAGAAATAGTGCCCGATTGTTGGTGTCAGTGGAAGAAATAGTGCCCGATTGTTGGTGTCAGTGGCAGGAATAATGCCTCAAGGGCCAGATAAAGGCAAGCAGAGGCCACATCTTGCCTCCAGGCCACAGTTTGGAGACCACTGGTCTAGTGAATATACACTATTAGAGCAGTTGTTTGTTTGGCTAAGGGGGGGTATTCTCAAAATATTTGAAATGCATATAAGCAGATTTTTATGTTTTTCATTTTTGATAGAGAAATGGGTGGTTTTTACTCCTGTTGGTTATTTTTTTTGCACTTCCTGCACCAACCCCCAAACAGGAAGTGGGAGAAAATCCCTGAAAATAATAAAATTCCTTGGGGACCCCCAGGTCACCAGAACTAGTGTCCCCATTGGAGGATTTCTGCTCTATTACTTTTCTGGGAACAACTCAAGAAGATGTGGGATTTTCTTTTACTTTCACTTTCAATGACAAAGGTAAACAGAACACAAAGATGACAAATCTCCCTAATGGGGGCACAAACAGCAATACAAACTGACCAGTGTTCTAATCCCTCTCCACTTCAAAATGAAAATAAAAAGTTTTTCCTTTAGTTCTACTTTAAGCAAAGTAGGCTTAAAGGTCTACAAAACATGGGACAGAGTGGAATAAGGAAGACCTTTAGAAGACTTAAAAGTGATACTAAAGCTTAGTTTTCTTTTTTTTTAAAACAACAAACATGTCATACTTACCTGCACTGTGCAGTTCGTTTTGCACAGAGTGGCCCGATCCTACTCTTCTGGAGGCCCTCGGTGGCTCCTCCTCACATCAGATAACCCCCTAGGACAGTGATGGCGAACCTTGGCACCCCAGATGTTTTGGAACTACATTTCCCATGATGCTCATGCACTCTGCAGTGTAGTTGAGCATCATGGGAAATGTAGTTCCAAAACATCTGGGGTGCCAAGGATCGGCATCACTGCCCTAGGAGAAGCGCTCTCCTTGCGGACGTGCTTTTGAGTCATACACTCGGCGTCCATAGACGCCAAGTGTATGACTCAGCCCCGCCCCCCGGCGCCCGCATCATTGGATTTGATCGACAGCAGCGGGAGCCAATGGCTGCGCTGCTATCAATCTATCCAATCAAAGTCGGGACTTCATGGAGAGAAGGACGGCGGGGACGCAGCCACTGAAATTCAGGGCTCAGGTAAGTAAAACGGGGGGCTGGGGGGCCGGACACTGCAAGGTTTTTTTTCACCTTAATGCATAGGATACATTAAAAGGTGAAAAAACACGTAGGTTTACAACCCCTTTAATATTTTAATGGACTGCAGAAAAATTATTTTAAAACTAAAATTAAAAAAAAAGTGCAATATAATGTATGCTCTGGTTTCAGTTTTGAATAGCATAGTGAAGAGTTAAAACCTTACATTTCCCTTTTTTTGTCCCTGTCCAGGAGATTTTTCTCTACTTATTGAGTGTGATAGGAAGTGAGGGGAAATCTCAACAACAGGCACACATAAAATAACATAACTACATTTTTGTTTTGAAGAGTG
Source organism: Rana muscosa (assembly GCA_029206835.1). NCBI lineage: Eukaryota > Metazoa > Chordata > Amphibia > Anura > Ranidae > Rana > Rana muscosa. The sequence goes on along the minus strand of CM055123.1, from coordinate 270,479,523 downwards.
GGGAATATTTAATTTCAAAATGTGTACGGCTGTCTGTGTCTCCACCGGAGAGCTTTCCCTCTACTTCCTGTATGGACGTCGGACCAGGAAGTGAGGGAATATGTTCCTAACAGTGATACAAATCAGAAATTCTACACATTTTCTACTTTTTCAGAAAAACAAAAAGTTTATGATGGAGTTCCACTTTAAGGCATATTGACAAATCTAAGTCATTATAATGGGTTTCATGCCATTAAGAAAGCCTAAAGTAAAGGCACTATTTTACATATATTTTGGACATGCCCTAAATTTAAAAAAATTTGGACGGTGGTGGGACATACGCTTCAGAGGTTTACTGGCCATATGCTACCAGAGGATCCGGCCTTTTATCTTTTAAATAGATCATATAAAGAATCTATTATTGGCCACCTCTTGGAGGCGGGAAGGGCGTGCATCCCTCTGAGGTGGAAATCAGTACTACCACCGACAGTAAGGATGTGGTTAGACAAGGTTAAAGAAATTAATTAGTAGACTAGAAGACTTGGTATTTTCAGCATGACATCAACGGGAATTATATGTTAAGATCTGGGCAGAATGGAATGATTTTGTACTTTCGGAAGAAGGGAGAACCCTTTATGACAACAATTAGGAGGACCCTTAAAAGTCTCAGTCTCCGGCGTGTTTTGCTCCATATTTTCTTTTTTTTCTGTTGGGTTTTGGTAAGCCTATTGGGTTTTTGGGGTTATTTTGGGTTAGAAAATGGAATAGGACAGGCCACGGAGAGGGCGGTGGTGGGAGACTGCTAACTACACTCCGGAGGCATTAAAGAAGAGAGATATATGTATAGACATCAGATAATATTTACCTGTTAATAATGAGAAACAGAGATGATATCTTGGAAAACGGGATAATAAGAATAAAACATTTATTCTCAAATATTATGAGTTATTTTAACGATATGTTAAATTATAAAGTTATGTTATGTCAGATGTACATCTTGGAATATGTCCTATGAATAAATAAAGTAAATTTGAAGAAAAAAAGAAAGCCTATGTTTCCTTTCATCTTCTAAGTAGACACTGACCAGAACATTGACAGTGCAGCTCATCCTGTTCTCTTTGTTCTCATCATGCATTATTGTTCTATAGTCCAACAGTCTCTCCATCAGGCGAACAACCAAGTTCACAAAGGTCTCTCCAGTCTTTGCCAGATACTTATGTTTCCTACAGTGCTCCAAGAGTCTGCAATAAGTAGAAATAAAAAAAAAAAAATCACTCCAATCTGGTTCCTGAATGTTATTTTAATCCCTGTGCTTCATTAACACATGTTAATTATAAATTAAGTGTAAAGTTCACGGCTTGCTTGTTATTGTCTCCTGTGCCTATACTTGGGTATAAAGCTTGGCGGTTAATCAACACTTACATTTTCTCAAACAACACTTTGTACTGCTCATCCCCTCGCCCTCCTTCCACTTCATGGTCCAACTTTGTGATAATCTCATTCTCAAACTGAAAGACACAGGAGCATAAACACAAGTTTAGATGTACTGACAGCATAAAAAATATACATACGTTTGTCATAGATTTAATTAAAGCTAATGCACCATTAACCCTTTCGCTGCCAGAGCAGTTTTTTGCACACGTTTAAAAAATAATTTTAGGCCTAAAGATTACACAAAACCCACAAGTATTATATATTGAAAGCAGACACCCCAGAGAATAAAATAGTGCTAGTTGCTATTTTTTATGTCACATGATATTATCGCAAAGGTCTAGGAAACACAAGATTACAGTAAAAAACATACTAACTTGAGTTTTAGGGCAAACAAACTCAATAAATTACCCAAATTTTTGGTAAAATATAAAAAAGTTGAGGTTGCGCCGAGTAAATAGATGGCCAAAAAGCCAAACCTTAAATTTTTGTGCGTCCGTGAAATGGCATCAAACTTCAATACCCTATATTATCTATAGGCGACGCTTCAAAAGCCCCCTATAGGTATTAGTTTAGTGTTACAGAGGAGGTCTTGTGTTAGCATTATTGCTCGCACTCCGGCGTGCGTGGCAATATGTAACATATATATTGCAATCAACGTTTTCACGCATAGGCGCCCCCGACGTATGCGTTTATGTTCATGCGTGTGTATATGTAGGGGGGTTTTATGTGCTTGGGCGTAACTTTTTTTGCAAATTTTTTTTTTTTTTACTTCACTTTCTTTTTACATCACATAGGGGACAAGAGCTTGACCCGGAAGTGACATCAGAGACGTCGCTTTCCAGGTCACAAGAAGAAGGGGAGGAGCGTGTGTCCACTCTTCTCCTTCCCCTCCAGCCACCGGCACCCGCCATGGAGCACCTGGGCCCACCGATGGGCAAGCAGAGCCCGGTAAGCAGAGCAGGGCGTGGCGGCAGGGGGTGGCACCGGTACCGGGGGAGTGTAAGAGCAATCAGATAGCAGTGCCACTGCATGAATGCTCTCACCTGACAGGCAGTAGTCTACCTGTCAGTTTCACACACAATCCCAGTGGCTGCAGCTTCCGGATGGTATGCAACGTACGGACCCGGCGGCGAAAGGGTTAAAGCTGAACTCCAGGCAGATATAACAGATACAAATTAATGCAGCTCGGTATTCATTACTACATTCTAAAAAAATATATATTTTTAGGCAAGTGGTAAAAATCCTTGAATTTAAAGTGGTTGTAAACCCCAGTCATGGAATTTGAGCTAAACACATATGTCTGCAGTGTTTACTTGCCTTTTTCCAGAGCTCTAAGTGTTGTTTCTCTCTGGCGCTACATTCCTCTGTTATCAGCATGAGAAGTTTTCCGACACATGAGATAGCATGAGCAGAAAATTTGTGTCGGGAGGGAGATAAGCATGGAGCTTGTCTATTCAGAATACAGCTCTGCATGTTCCTTGGTTTCTCTGCCTATGTGGAAGAGAGGCGTGTCCCTTTCCTCCAATCGGCTCATACACAATGTCTCAGAGCTGTTAACTGCAGTTATCTACTTCCTTCTCTGTGCTCTGCACAGATGCATTAGGATTTCACCATTTGGAAGGGTTGTGGGGAAGAGAAGACTACATTTAAAGAAGTAAAACCAGGGCTGGTGCAAGGATTTCTGACACCCAAGGCGAAACCTCATTTTGCTGTCCCCCTTGGCTCCATCCGTGACTCCACGCCCTTCACCCTGCCCATGTATACGGTAGAGGTGGCGGGGTGGAGTTTTTCTTCAGCCATGGTCCGCACCTGCGCCTCTGGACCTGGCCTGAAGACAAATGGTGGCAATACAGCACCCCTTTACAATACAGTGTCTGCTTTACATCGCAGACCTCTTTGCATCCAAGTCACCCAATTTACATCAATGCCCTCTTTCCCCCTTCACATCACAGCCCCCCCCCCTTACATCACAGATCTCCCCCCTTTACATCAGTGTCCTCAGCCCCTCTTCCTTGCATCCAAACCCCCTTCACATCCCCCATTTCTTTGCATCTCAGTCTCCGTCACAGCCCTCCTTGTACCCCAGTCCCCTTTACGACCCCCATTTACTTGCACCCCAGTCCCCTTCACAGCTGCTCCCCTCACTTGCACCACAGAACCCTGCAAAGCCCCACTCCTTGTATCTCCAGTACCATTTACAGCCCCCATTCCTTGCACACCAGTTTCCTCCATGGCCCCCTTCCTTGTATCCCAGTCCACTCCACAGCCACCCTCCTTGTATCCCAGTCCCCTCCTTGTATCCCAGTCTTCTGCAGCTGTTCCCTCTCCCCCCTACTTGCACCCCACTCTTTCACATTGCCCGTCTTTCTGATATTCCGGTCCCCTTTAAGGCCACCTTCTTTCTTTGCAACACAGTCCCCTTTATGTCAATTCTCCATCCCTTAACTTAGACAGCAGGTAGAAGACAGAGGATGTGGCATGTCCGAGCAGAAGACAGGAGCGGTTCAACTTTCCATTTAACAGACAGACGATTGGTTGCTGGGACCGCCCCTAGCAACAAATCACAGACTTTTTAACTTGAAGAGTGGAACAGCTCCTGCCTTCTGCTTGGACATGCCGCATCCTCTGTCTACTACCTGCTGTGTAAGGATGAAAGCGACGGCGGGGGAAGGTAGAGTCACACAGGAGAGGAACTAGCAGTGCAGGGAGCTCAGTCTAAACTTCAGCGCCGCCACTTTATGTACCTGAGCTTAAGAAAGCGGGCCAGGTGCAGTCATCTTGGAAGCGGAACCCCCTTCTCCCCGAGTCCCAATTGTTCTCTGTCTGTCTCGTTCTTCTTAGCACAGCTGAAGTGATCACTCCTTACTGCCACTTGCAGCCAGCGTGGGCGCCCCCGACTGATATGCGCTCTAGGCCGGCACTTACCTTGCCAATTGGTAGCGCCAGCCCTGAGTAAAACCTATGTAGGAGGATTTGTTTCATTCCTGTGTATCACCTGAGGCTATTCACTTTCCTGGGTATATGTGAGGGTTTACAACCACTTTAACTACCTATCAGCCTCTTGCAATCTCTGTAGAACAGGGCTCAGACTGGGGGAGTAAAAAGCAGCACATGGAGCCAGTCAGAGCAGAGTGACACAGAGATAAGCTCATCGGGTTCTTGCTTCTATCTTTTCACTGTACAATCACAGGCTAGTGGAGGAGCAAGACCTGTAGGTTTATCTAAAATGCAGCAAGGAAAAACCAGGGTAACTCCTCGTCCAGACAGGGCTTTTCTGAGTGGTAGAGCTGTGCAAAAATCTGAACTGGATAGACTAAAATACACATCCCCAGGCAGGTAAAATAGCTCCCTTATATGTATGTATTTTGCTGTTTGCCTGAAACTCAGATTAAAAATGGTTTATAAGGATATTAGAAGCCTAATAGGGATCTGCATGACTCACCGTGTTTGCTATAAATGTAACATACCCATAGGTACTTTTCTACACATAGTTTGGAGGTGAGAAACATTCTGTAAGTAGTTACAATTATAAAGTGACATACACATTATAGATCCCTTAAGTCAGCTACTGACCTGGCTAACGCGTAGTATGCCTTTACTTTTTTTTTACATTCTAGTACATACATACATTGTAGTAAGGTTAATAGCAATGACATAGTTCAGTTAATAAAAAGATGTAGATCCATTAAGTTAATCAAAACAAAGCCCACATCTTCAACCATAAACCCGCAGCTGATCCTGAGGAAGGCAAAACCCAAAAGCTAATAACTCCCCAGATCAATGTTATTTCTTTTTAGTAATTAAGAGACATTCATATGTTACATTCTTAGGAAGACCACTGGCCACTTTTAAAGCAATCAACCACGATTCCTAGAACCCATTTTTGTGGAACCACATTTTCACAGCTAATTGAGAACCCTTTCCATATGCAGAGGTTCAATCTGTTCCTCTCGTTACTAACATTGCCCCCCATGTCTTTCGTCTCAACTTTAAAGTGAACAGCATTCCAATGAATATTCTATATGGGCCATTTAGATAATTATACAAGATAATGATGTACCTCCTCAAACTCTTTTCAATGGTGAATAAATCTAGTTCAGTCAATCTTTCCTTATAGCCATGACATACTTTTGGTGAACTGTGTCAAAAACGGAATTAAAATGTTAAAAAAAGAGAAGAATGGGCAAAGCTTTTTTGGCCATACTGCTCTTGTGGGTCACAAGAGTGCACTTATGTTTGCTCTCCTGTGACCCAGAATCAGCAGACGCTGCAGGCTTTGAAAGGATCCTGACCATATTGTCGGGATCCACCCAGCGGCCTGATTGATAGCTGGCTTTGGCTCTCAGTGTGTGGCTGAGAACCAAAGCCAACTGCGTCCGCCCCGTCCAGCCTGGCGCTCCAGTGAGTACTAGAGGTGCACAATGGAGAGCATTCACTGACCATTTCTGCTCTCCACTTCAAGCAGAAAGAGAGCTGAGTGATGACAGTCATGTACTCGCTCAGTTCTCTGGCTTAGAGCCACTGGGGGATACCTGCAGGATCAGACCTATGGTGCAGCATGGAAGTGAGTAGGGATGTTTTTTTTTTTCTTTCTAATTCCCATGCATCTCCTTTAAATAAACTCATGCTTCCTGCTGATTGGGAAGCTCTAGCTCTAATTTGGCAGGAGGCATGCCAGACCTCTTCAGAGAGACTACTGCTTTTACGCACAGAGAGCAAGGATTCCTCTCTGCAGCATGCTGGCAAAATACATGTGTAGCGGGGTGTTAAATTTAGGGGAAGTGTCTGAGTGGTAATTAGGCTCAGGCACATTAATTGTTAGGGTTAATGGACCATTTCTGTCCATGGGAGATGGTGTTGGTGTGCAGTTCCCTGTGGCCTACAGGTGGCGCTGTTACCGTAGGCCAGGGTTGAACCACCGATACAGGGCCGTGCCCTTTTTTTCCCCTCTCGGCAGTAGTGCGGCAGGGTGGGGAACCTGCTGTGCCTGTCGGGAGAGGGTATAAAAGGGGGGCGGCCATCTTCCATTGGGGTCTTCATCCGCGCCCAGGCACCTTCAGCCTGGGTGTGTGTGTGTTATCTTTGGGTGCCCTAGGCCCGGAGGCCTGGTTCCTGTTCCATCCCAGACACCTTTAGTCTGGGGTGAGGTGCTATTTTCAAAGGCCCGGGGCCCATCGACCTTCGGCTGGGGTCCGCTGGGGGTTCGAGAGCTCCCAGGGTGCCACCTTGCGAGGGGACCCGTATCTGAGATGAGGAGGCCAGGGAGGTGACCCTTTCCGAAGACCAAGCGCAGAGTCGTGGTGACGGTGAGGGCCTCTGGTAACTCTCCGGAGGGATGGTTTTCTCCTTTACATGGGCCAAATACTTGAAGAAGGAAGTTCATCAGGTCAGTGGCAGTGACCCTACTCGCTTCAAGTCAGTGGCAGTGACTTCATAGGGCAAGGCCCTATTCACCAGGTCAGTGGCAGTGACCCGTTCACCAGGTCAGTGGCAGTGACTTCTATTCACCAGGTCTGTGGCAGAGACCAACCTCAAGGTCTGTGGCAGAGATCGTGCGCCAAAACTGTTTGTGAAACCTGAACAGTCCGTGGAAATCATTCGAGTTTGTGAATGGACCTCCTCCCACCTAAGCTGTCCTGTGTCTTGTTCCAACCTGTCTGCTGTTAAAGAGACTATTTGCTATCCAGTGTGAAATAAATATAGAAGTTGGACTTTCAGTTGGTGTGGACAGTTACATTACTGGGGAGAAATAAAGACTTGCATCTATTCAAGATAGGTGTGAGAATCAACCTCGGGAGGATTCAACTCCAGCCGCAGGCAGGCCCGAAACTAACACCGCTCAACCTCCTCACACAGGAGGGTACGGGCTTGTGGTGCGGTGTGCCTCTCTCTGCCTGCGAGGAGCCTAAATAAATGCAGGTAAAGACAGAGGGGTTTGTGCGCTACACATGGTTTTTTGATTTTTGTTTTACTGAGGCTGGTGCTGAGAAAAAGACTCTGCATGCCTTTTGAATTAAAGCACCTGGAATGTATTTAGCTGATTTACAACAAATGCATAATCAATGTGTAAAGAGAGTTAATAAATAGTCCATGGTGGTGAAAATTAAGTGCAAATCACAACAGTTCTTCAAAAGTGCATCCAGCATGGATAAACGTGATTACTCCTTGAGTGGATCACTCAGATGTGCCGCCACCAAAAAATTAACAAAATGTCTCCTTATTAGAAACGCTGGACTCTAGATTATAAGACTGAAACGCTATGACCACGGCCATGCCTCCGATTACATTTTTGATGCAACATGTAGGGCAGAGTCTACGTCTGTGATGTCACCATATATGTCGGAGCTGTGAGATTTCCAATTGTTTCCCGGGAACCATTATGTCCTATTTCATGCTGGATTTTATTCATCTTAATGTGAGTTATTAGAGACGGGAAGCAGGGGGAATTGGCAACATGCAGAGTGATTGAGGTGTGCCAGGCACAACCTGTCCCTCTTAATGCAAGAAGGGACAGCATTTGGATTTCCTGTCCTTAGATTAGAACAGTCAGAAACGCTTAATAAACCCAAAGTCCAGTGTTTCTGGTAAGGAGGCATTTTGTTAATTTTTCATGGCGGCACATCTGGGTGATCCACTCACAGAGTAATCATGTTTATCCATGCTGGATGCACTTTTAAAGAACTGTTGTGATTTGCACTTCATTTTCACCATCATGGACTATTTATGAACTTTCATTATACATTGATTATGCATTTTTTTATTTGCAAGTTTTAATATTTCAGCACGGCAACTCTATGCATATATTCACGGCCCACAATCCATCCAAATGTGTATCTATTTAGCTAGGCTTTAAAACTCTATATCCAGATTATGTCAAATTGTGACAGGTTCACTTTAAAGTGGTTTCATACTGTACAAGCCAGGTGGGGTTTGCAAATACCTCAAACAACATATAAAGAAATAATGCAGACATTTGTAGAATTTTACTTGTTAACTTTCACATTCTTTTTTTCTCTCATTTTGCATTTCAGTTTTAGGAAGAAAATTAGCATAATTAAAAGAACAGAAAACAGGATGTGGCTTTAATTAAAATTACTATCATTATCTCTTCCCATAATTACATATTACCTATTATCGCTTACAACCTTTCAGGAGAATTGTGCAGTTGATTAATTTAGTATGTTAAATACGATCATAAATTTGACCTTTTTTTCAAAGCAGAAATTAGCTGAAACTGAGATATTTATATCAGTTTAGATAAGTATTGAGAGGAGAAGGCATATCGCACTGTGGCGGTTTGACCTTTTGCTGTTCTCAGGCTGTGACCTTCGAGATAAGCCAATGCACTACACTGGATACATACAAGATTGACAGAACATGAGGTTTTTTTTTTTTTTTATTCCATAGTGCTCACACATCTGTTGGCGAAAGGAGGCATACATTGTCCACAGTCTGAATGGCTAACACAGGACGGATTTCACGGATATGCTCCCACAGGCCTCTTACACTGGCCTGCTCTTCTGACCTTGTGTTGCTGGACAGTTCCCTGTACCCTTTGTAAAATAAACTGTAATGCCAAAACATATTAGATCTTCACTAATACATCTACATCATTGCAGGCTAAAACACGGGTCCTGATAGGCAATCTTGTTACTTTCGGGTCCATTTAAATATTTATATTGGCCTGTGCAGTCCTACCTTGAGCTGCTCATCCTGAATCAAATCCGTCTAATGAAACAATGTCTGATCAAACTCTTCTGTTACATACATAATAATGTAAAGAAATGTGCTGAAACAATTAGACATTTAGACTTTTTCTTTGCAACACAGTGCTCCTGGGTTCAGCTTCAACTATAATACTATGATCTTCCAGGTACTGATGGCAAAATGAAACTGGGCTGAATGGGGGCAGTGATGTGCATACATTATTTTCCAACACACCAGTAGCCATAAGAAGCATGGACCTAGCTAAAAAGGTATGCATTACATTGGGCCACTTTTTAAATTTAGAATATGGAGCGTGTGTGTACGTAAGCACTGGCCGACTTTTGGCTGTTTCCTGCTGCACTGGTCGAAATGTGAGCCATGGGTGGTCCCTGTTGGCACCACCTGGCTTGACAAAACGTTTGGAGGAGGTAAGGGAATTTCAATATCATTGCACAGAGCAGTCAATTATAACCTTGTTTGGTAAAGGAGAGGTCCAGCCAAAGCGAAGTTTGGCTGGGCTTCTCCTATTGATCACAGGAGTGCAAATTCCTTTTGCACTCCTGTGACCCGTTTTCAGCAGAGAGCAAACTGAAGTCCGCTCTCTGCTGATGTCACAGAAATCAGTCCAGGCAACGCGTCATTCCGACAATGGAAGTCTGGATCCGTCAGGTGCCTGGACTGACACCCATCTAAGCCTCTCAGTGAGCCGCTGAGAGCCTGAGATGGCCGCTCCCTGCCCCTCTACAGCCCACCGCTCCAGTGAGCGAGGAGAGTTGCCGATTCACAGTCAGCAGCTCTCAGCTCGGGGAGCTGTGAGAACCAAGCCATTGGCGATGTTCGATCGCTCAGTTTCGCAGTGTATAGGCGTATGAATATGGAAAAACAAACAAACCCGACTTCTCTTTTAATTTTAGAAAAAAGAAAGCCTCTAATATCACTTTAGGGATTGATAAGCTATATTAAAAATTTGTTTTGGGGTTTAATACAAATTAAAGAGCCACTTAAAAATGCATACTTGATAAACAATGCAGTAAAACGTGGAACGTTAACAAAAGCCAAATGACAATAAAGGTACCCCAATACTGGAGGAAAATATGCGAGATGGACTTTCACAGGTGCCAAATCTAGCCAACTCTATACTTTGTTTCAGAAAAAAGCAGAACGTGTTTCTAAATCCAAACATCACCCCCCATTAATATATACTGTGTGTGCGTATATATATATATATATATATACACACACACACACACACACACACACACACTATATCTATCTATATACTGTATATATGCACATATACACTCTCTCTCTCTATATCTATATCTACACACACAGAGTTTGCATGTTCTCCCTGTGGGGTACTCTGGTCTCCTTCCACGCTCCAAAGACATGCTGGTAGGTTAATTGGCTCCTGTCTAAATTGGCCCTTGTATGTATACAATATGAATGAATGTGAGTTAGGAACCTTAGAAAACACGCATGCTCAGAATCAAGCAGAAGAGCCAAACTGCCTATTGAACTTCATTGATTTTGGCTCGTCGTACGTCTTGTACGTCAACACGTTCTTGACGGTCGGAATTTCTGACATTTGTGTGACCGTGTGTATGCAACACAAGTATGAGCCAACATTCCGTTGGAAAAAAAAATCCACGGTTTTCTTGTCAGAATTTCCGATCGTGTGTACGCGGCATTAGATTGTAAGCTCCTTGAGGGAAGAGAATGTATAATATATATGTAGAGTGATGCGTAAATTGACAGAGCTATATAAGTACTTGAAATAAATAATAAAATATGTATGTATATGCAATAAAATCACAGATTGGTGATCCAGTGTTTGCCCAAGAGAAGGGGTCTCCAAACTACGACCCTCCAGTTGTTCAGGAACTACAATTCCCATCATGCCTAGTCATGCCAGTGAATGTAAGAGTTTTACAATGCCACATGGGATGCTGGAGGGCCAAGGTTTGGAGATCCCTGCCCTAGAGGATCGGGAAGATTTTTTATTTTTTGTTGCCTTCCTCTGGATTAACTTCTGATTTAGAATTTAGAGGATGCAGGTTTTGAATGTATATTCTTTTGGTTGAACTCTATGAACAGATGTTTTTTTTCCAGACCAATTATATAATGGCAATAAACTGCTCTACGGAACATTAAAAAAAATTACGTCCAAACAATGAGGCCCAAATTTGCAGTTCAAGACCAAGCCCACTATACTTTATCAAGCCTTTAGTAATCCTAGTATGACATTTAATAATAGCAGGGCAAGACACTAAAAATAATTATTTTCAAGGGCACGGTCTTGCTACATGTGAAACCACTATAAACAGTCATTATGGATCCACTAATGCCAGAGTTCAAAGCCGATCCACGATTATTGCTGCGGTGCTTTACAACTTACAAGTTGCTGGGGAATAGCAGAACAAAACTCCCAAACCATTAAGGTCTCTGTTCCATTAAAACTTAATGAGTACAATTCTAGTTGCTTAAATGCTCTATGCGCCAATAATTATTAAGCGCTTGCTCTTTACTCACCTGCATTGGGATGCTCTAACGGCTCACAATATATCTACACTGAACGTTTACATTTGGATCTAGACCGTTAATTTCCATCACAAACTTATTAAGTCTTTCAGCTATTTCTGAAAACGGTCTCTGGAGCTGCACATGGCTAAATAACACTTCACAGTAATTTACACAGATGAAAACTATTTTTTTTTCCCCATCTTTAAATGTTGATAGGATTTTTGTATTTTTTTCTAGTAAGTGCAGAATTGCCATATTTAAAAGGAAACCTGTACAGAGAAATGATATCTGGCAGTGCTTACCCCTCCTGAAAACGCTAGCTGCTTGGCTATCACACCAAATCAAAAGATTTAATAATTTTTGAAGGTACGACCTGGAAAGTATGTTGTTCAGGAATTCTTTTAGGCCCGTAACTCCGTAATGAAACTAGAGACAGAAAGGAATCTAGTATTTCAGAGGGAACTCAGCAATGGCAACCCTTTCTCTATTTGTCTCGAGCCTCGTACACACGGCCGAGATTCTCGTCGAAAAAAACATGTCGTTTTTTTCGACGAGATTCTTGGACAAGAAACTTGTCCCGGCCGAGTGTACACACGCTCGATTCAAAGAACCCGCGGTTCTTTGAATGGAGCGTACGCGGTGACGTCATCGACTACGACGAGAATGCGCTCGTCACATTCGATGCCGTCGCCGCCATCTTGGCATACCCTACCTATGCCTAGGAAGCTACCGCGCATGCGTCGAATTCATTTCGAACATGCGCGGGCTTCCGGGAGGACAGGTAAGTGTACACACACACTCACTTTTCTCGTCGAGAAACATGCCGACGAGAATCTCGACGAGAAAATAGAGAGCAGGTTCTCTATTTTCTCGTTGAGATTACTTGTCGGTTTTCTTGACGAGAAACCATACACACTAACGAGTTTCTCAGCAAGACATCTCTGCCAGCAAGTTTCTTGCTGGTTCTTGCCGAGAAACTCGGTTGTGTGTACGAGGCCTCAGTGTAGGTTTCCTTTAAAACAAATTCAAATATTTTGAATGGAATAGAGAAAAGACTTTGGCTACCATTAGGAAATTAAACTGTCACTTAAATTCAGTAGAATTCAGTAGAACTCTTCTTTCACAGAGTGAGGCCCAAACAGCAATGGTGGAGATTGGGTATTTTGGTCTGAAACGCAAATAATTTTGGTCAGTCCCTCACAATTGCCCCCCCCCCCCAATCACTGAGGAAGGCCATTTTCAGTATGTCCAAACCTGCACCTAGCAGCGAGCTTACACACTACACTTGGTCACTGTGCCCTGTGCCCACCCAGTCGTGTGACATTAGCGAATTAATGTCTTCCTGCTTCTTTTCCCGGCCAATCAGAAATCGGGTCCTTGGTGCATAAAAGGTAAAAAAAAAAAAACTTGTGCCTTTACAACCACTTTAATTAGAATTTAAAGCGGAAGTAAACCTATCGATTTAACAGTTTAAAAAAGCAGTTACATTCCCGGCATGCCGGGAATGCCAACTGTCACATTGGTTGTGCTCTCAACCAAACTGTCAAACCATCCAATGGCTGGTGTCATAACTGATCACATGTGCAGCATCATGGCAGTTGAAGATTAAACAGAGGCCAAGATGGCAGCTTCCTTGCCTGAAAATGATAGGAGGGTTTACTTCCACTTTAAATAAATGTTAATGCTTTGTGGACTCCACTTTAAGGTTTTCCCAATACAGAATAAAAAAAAAAGAAAGAAAGAAAAGACTGTGCAGAATCAAAACCTGCAATTTTTTTTCTCGACTAAAACATTTGCAGTATGTCTAGCAAATACTCCAGCTCTATTGCCAATTATAGATCGTTATCAAACTGTGAATTTCTCAAAACAGCGAATTGCTGATTACAATTGCAAATTTTTATTGAATTCTTTCGTTTGCGAGTGCCATTTAAATACACATTTTTTAACCAATAATCATGTGCTTCTTGCTTGTACATTGACAGACAGCTGAGAATGCTCTATAACAATCTCATGAACTAGCATGATTGCTGGAGGTATATATATATATATATATATATATATATATATATATATATATATATATACACACACACACACACACACACACATATACAGTGGGGGAAAAAAGTATTTAGTCAGCCACCAATTGTGTTCTCCCACTTAAAAAGATGAGAGAGGCCTGTAATTGTCATCATAGGTATACCTCAACTATGAGAGACAAAATGTGGAAACAAATCCAGACAATCACATAGTCTGATTTGGAAAGAATTTTTTTTGCTCCTCTTCAAATCTTCTCCGTCTTCTGCCCACTGATGACGCATCTTCTTTGTTTATATATGGTGCTAGAGGACCGTTGTTTGGGGCAACTGTCAACATTGTTAACCAATCATGGGTAAGTAATTTTTTTTTTTAAACTGTAACTTTAATTTAATTTACAGGTATGACACAGTCCCATAGGTGGCGGGGGCGGGGATATTTCATGCCCCGCCCTTCACCTTCAATCTGCAATAGGCAAGCAGCTTGGTGTGAAGGAATCAAGTGTGGGAGCAAAAATTAGAAAATGGAAGACATACAAGACCACTGATAATCTCCCTCGATCTGGGGCTCCACGCAAGATCTCACCCCGTGGGGTCAAAATGATCACAAGAACGGTGAGCAAAAATCCCAGAACCACACGGGGGGACCTAGTGAATGACCTGCAGAGAGCTGGGACCAACGTAACAAAGGCTACCATCAGTAACACACTACGCCGCCAAGGACTCAGATCCTGCAGTGCCAGACGTGTCCTGCTTAAGCCAGTACATGTCCGGGCCCGTCTGAGGATTGCTAGAGAGCATTTGGATGATCCAGAAGAGCATTGGGAGAATGTCATATGGTCAGATGAAACCAAAGTAGAACTGGTAGAAAAACAACTCGTCGTGTTTGGAGGAGAGAGAATGCCGAGTTGCAACCAAAGAACACCATACCTACTGTCAAGCATGGGGGTGTCAACATCATGCTTTGGGGCTGTTTCTCTGGTAAGGGAGCAGGACATTTGATCCGTGTACATGAAAGAATGAATGGGGCCATGGATCGTGAGATTTTGAGTGCAAACCTCCTCCCATCAGCAAGGGCATTGAAGATGAAACGTGGCTGGGTCTTTCAGCATGACAATGATCCCAAACACACCGCCCGGGCAACGAAGGAGTGGCTTCGTAAGAAGCATTTCAAGGTCCTGGAGTGGCTTAGCCAGTCTCCAGATCTCAACCCCATAGAAAACCTTTGGAGGGAGTTGAAAGTCCGTGTTGCCCTGCGATAGCCCCAAAACATCACTGCTCTAGAGGAGATCTGTATGGAGGAATGGGCCAACATACCAGCAACAGTGTGTGACAACCTTGTGAAGACTTACAAGTTCAGAGAGACTTCATTCAGTCTATACTTTTCTCTATATAAAAGATGTTAGAAAAAGCCGAGGCATTAAAAAGAGATAGAAGCTGCTGCCTGTCCACACGATCTGACTCGCTGAGATGCAGCACAGAAGCGTGGGAGTGAGTGGGAGATCAGTAAGATGTCATTGTACACACCAGAAGAAAGGCACAGAGGCCTTTAACGCTGTAACAGTCATGCAGCTATTGTATTTGCTCTGTCTACATTCTCTAGTGTGCAGAGTGCAACCTTAATTAATCCTCTGGGTCATAATGCAGGGATAACCCTTTTGCAAAAGGGAAACTATTATTACAATTTTAGTTTCATATCTATGTAATGCTATGTCCCTACTATTTTTTCCTTATAATTTATTGTGCACGAGGTCAAGGACCATAAGATTAAAAAGTTGCCTTATGTGAAAGACCGATTAACATTACATCTATGTATATAATGGACCACATTTGCAAGGAAAGTAAATGGCTAAGTGGGCGGCACAATAGCCTTCCAGTGTGGGGTCTTGGAATCTGTTCCCAATCTGACTTTGCATCTAAATGGGGTTTTTATCCTCTTTCTGTATCAGTATGGGTTTCTTTTACTTTCCATCCTTATTTTAAAGCCCTGCTAGGTAATAGGCTTTCACCAAAAAATCATCATACAAGCCCGCAGCGTGAAATTGGCAATTTATTGCTAAACGGCCATGTAGAAAAAAAAAAGACACATGTTCATCACATTAAATACATCACAATCAGATTGTAAGTTCTTTGTATAAACTTCCTTGGACTTACTAAAAATAGGTTATATAAGTATCTACGAAACAAGCTGTTCAGTTGTTATGTCATCTTGTATAGAAGGCTTTTGCACTACTTAAAGAAGCCCCTGAGGAGGAAGAGACGCAGGAAGAAGCCCCTGAGGAGGAAGAGACGCAGGAAGATGCCCCTGAGGAGGAAGAGACGCAGGAAGATGCCCCTGAGGAGGAAGAGACGCAGGAAGAAGCCCCTAAAGGAGGAAGAGACGCAGGAAGAAGACCCTGAGGAGGAAGAGACGCAAGAAGAAGCCCCTGAGGAGGAAGAGACGCAAGAAGAAGCCCCTGAGGAGGAAGAGACGCAAGAAGAAGCCCCTGAGGAGGAAGAGACGCAGGAAGAAGCCCCTGAGGAGGAAGAGACGCAAGAAGAAGCCCCTGAGGAGGAGACGCAGGAAGAAGCCCCTGAGGAGGAGACGAAGGAAGAAGCCCCTGAGGAGGAGACGAAGGAAGAAGCCCCTGAGGAGGAGGAGGAGACGCAGGAAGAAGCCCCTGAGGAGGAGGAGGAGGAGAGGCAGGAAGACGCCCCCGAGGAGGAGGAGACGCAGGAAGAAGCCCCCGAGGAGGAGGAGACACAGGAAGAAGCCCCCGAGGAGAAGACGCAGGAAGAAGCCCCCAAGGAGGAGACGCAGGAAGAAGCCGCCGAGGAGGAGGAGGAGACGCAGGAAGAAGCCCCCGAGGAGGAGGAGGAGACGCAGGAAGAAGCCCCGGAGGAGGAGGAGACGCAGGAAGAAGCCCCCGAGGAGCAGGAGGAGGAGACGCAGGAAGAAGCCCCGGAGGAGGAGGAGACGCAGGAAGAAGCCCCCGAGGAGGAGACGCAGGAAGAAGCCCCCGAGGAGGAGACGCAGGAAGAAGCCCCCGAGGAGGAGGAGGAGACGCAGGAAGAAGCCCCCGAGGAGGAGGAGGAGACGCAGGAAGAAGCCCCCGAGGAGGAGGAGGAGACGCAGGAAGAAGCCCCCGAGGAGGAGGAGGAGACGCAGGAAGAAGCCCCTGAGGAGGAGGAGGAGACGCAGGAAGAAGCCCCTGAGGAGGAGGAGACGCAGGAAGAAGCCCCTGAGGAGGAGGAGACGCAGGAAGGAGCCCCCAAGGAGGAGGAGGAGACGCAGGAAGAAGCCCCGGAGGAGGAGGAGACGCAGGAAGAAGCCCCCGAGGAGGAGGAGGAGGAGACGCAGGAAGAAGCCCCCGAGGAGGAGGAGGAGGAGGAGACGCAGGAAGAAGCCCCCGAGGAGGAGACGACGCAGGAAGAAGCCCCTGAGGAGGAGACGACGCAGGAAGAAGCCCCTGAGGAGGAGACGACGCAGGAAGAAGCCCCTGAGGAGGAGACGACGCAGGAAGAAGCCCCTGAGGAGGAGACGACGCAGGAAGAAGCCCCTGAGGAGGAGACGACGCAGGAAGAAGCCCCTGAGGAGGAGACGACGCAGGAAGAAGCCCCTGAGGAGGAGACGACGCAGGAAGAAGCCCCTGAGGAGGAGACGACGCAGGAAGACGCCCCTGAGGAGGAGGAGGAGACGCAGGAAGAAGCCCCTGAGAAGGAGACGACGTAAGAAGAAGAAGCCTCTGAGCAGGAGACGACGCAGGAAGAAGCCTCTGAGCAGGAGACGACGCAGGAAGAAGCCCCTGAGCAGGAGGAGATGCAGGAAGAAGCCGAGGAGGAGGAGATTCAGGAAGACGCCCCCGAGGAGGAGACACAGGAAGAAGCCCCTGAGGAGGAGACGCAGGAAGAAGCCCCTGAGGAGGAGACGCAGGAAGAAGCCCCTGAGGAGGAGACGCAGGAAGAAGCCCCTGAGGAGGAGACGCAGGAAGAAGCCCCTGAGGAGGAGGAGGAGACGCAGGAAGAAGCCCCTGAGGAGGAGGAGGAGGAGACGCAGGAAGACGCCCCCGAGGAGGAGGAGACGCAGGAAGAAGCCCCCGAGGAGGAGGAGACGCAGGAAGAAGCCCCCGAGGAGAAGACGCAGGAAGAAGCCCCCAAGGAGGAGACGCAGGAAGAAGCCGCCGAGGAGGAGGAGGAGGAGACGCAGGAAGAAGCCCCCAAGGAGGAGGAGAAGGAGGAGACGCAGGAAGAAGCCCCGGAGGAGGAGGAGACGCAGGAAGAAGCCCCCGAGGAGCAGGAGGAGGAGACACAGGAAGAAGCCCCGGAGGAGGAGGAGACGCAGGAAGAAGCCCCCGAGGAGGAGGAGGAGGAGGAGACGCAGGAAGAAGCCCCCGAGGAGGAGACGCAGGAAGAAGCCCCCGAGGAGGAGGAGGAGACGCAGGAAGAAGCCCCTGAGGAGGAGGAGACGCAGGAAGAAGCCCCTGAGGAGGAGGAGACGCAGGAAGAAGCCCCTGAGGAGGAGGAGACGCAGGAAGAAGCCCCTGAGGAGGAGACGCAGGAAGAAGCCCCTGAGGAGGAGACGCAGGAAGAAGCCCCTGAGGAGGAGGAGATGCAGGAAGAAGCCCCTGAGGAGGAGGAGGAGGAGACGCAGGAAGAAGCCCCCGAGGAGGAGGAGGAGGAGACACAGGAAGAAGCCCCGGAGGAGGAGGAGACGCAGGAAGAAGCCCCCGAGGAGGAGGAGGAGGAGACACAGGAAGAAGCCCCGGAGGAGGAGGAGACGCAGGAAGAAGCCCCCGAGGAGGAGACGCAGGAAGAAGCCGAGGAGGAGGAGGAGAAGCAGGAAGAAGCCCCTGAGGAGGAGGAGACGCAGGAAGAAGCCCCTGAGGAGGAGGAGACGCAGGAAGAAGCCCCTGAGGAGGAGGAGAAGCAGGAAGAAGCCCCTGAGGAGGAGGAGACGCAGGAAGAAGCCCCTGAGGAGGAGGAGACGCAGGAAGAAGCCCCTGAGGAGGAGGAGACGCAGGAAGAAGCCCCTGAGGAGGAGACGACGGAAGAAGCCCCGGAGGAGACGACGCAGGAAGAAGCCCCTGAGGAGGAGACGACGCAGGAAGAAGCCCCTGAGGAGGAGACGATGCAGGAAGAAGCCCCTGAGGAGGAGACGACGCAGGAAGAAGCCCCTGAGGAGGAGACGACGTAGGAAGAAGCCCCTGAGGAGACGACGACGCAGGAAGAAGCCCCTGAGGAGGAGACGACGCAGGAAGAAGCCCCTGAGGAGGAGACGACGCAGGAAGAAGCCCCTGAGGAGGAGACGACGCAGGAAGAAGCCCCTGAGGAGGAGACGACGCAGGAAGACGCCCCTGAGGAGGAGGAGGAGGAGACGCAGGAAGAAGCCCCTGAGAAGGAGACGACGTAAGAAGAAGCCTCTGAGCAGGAGACGACGCAGGAAGAAGCCTCTGAGCAGGAGACGACGCAGGAAGAAGCCCCTGAGCAGGAGACGACGCAGGAAGAAGCCCCTGAGCAGGAGGAGATGCAGGAAGAAGCCGAGGAGGAGGAGATTCAGGAAGAAGCCCCCGAGGAGGAGGAGACGCAGGAAGAAGCCCCCGAGGAGAAGGAGGAGGAGGAGACGCAGGAAGAAGCCCCCGAGGAGAAGGAGGAGGAGGAGACGCAGGAAGAAGCCCCCGAGGAGAAGGAGGAGGAGGAGACGCAGGAAGAAGCCCCTGAGGAGAAGGAGGAGGAGGAGACGCAGGAAGAAGCCCCTGAGGAGAAGGAGGAGGAGGAGACGCAGGAAGAAGCCCCTGAGGAGGAGGAGACGCAGGAAGAAGCCCCTGAGGAGGAGGAGACGCAGGAAGAAGCCCCTGAGGAGGAGGAGACGCAGGAAGAAGCCCCTGAGGAGGAGGAGACGCAGGAAGAAGCCCCTGAGGAGGAGGAGACGCAGGAAGAAGCCCCTGAGGAGGAGGAGACGCAGGAAGAAGCCCCTGAGGAGGAGGAGACGCAGGAAGAAGCCCCTGAGGAGGAGGAGACGCAGGAAGAAGCCCCTGAGGAGGAGGAGACGCAGGAAGAAGCCCCTGAGGAGGAGATGCAGGAAGAAGCCCCTGAGGAGGAGACGCAGGAAGAAGCCCCTGAGGAGGAGGAGACGCAGGAAGAAGCCCCTGAGGAGGAGGAGACGCAGGAAGAAGCCCCTGAGGAGGAGGAGACGCAGGAAGAAGCCCCTGAAGAGGAGGAGACGCAGGAAGAAGCATCTGAGGAGGAGACGCAGGAAGAAGCCCCTGAGGAGGAGGAGACGCAGGAAGAAGCCCCTGAGGAGGAGACGACGTAAGAAGAAGAAGCCTCTGAGCAGGAGACGATGCAGGAAGAAGCCGAGGAGGAGGAGATGCAGGAAGACGCCCCCGAGGAGGAGATGCAAGAAGCCCCTGAGGAGGAGGAGATGCAAGAAGCCCCTGAGGAGGAAGAGACACAGGAAGAAGCCCCCGAGGAGGAGGAGACGCAGGAAGAAGCCCCCGAGGAGGAGGAGGAGGAGACGCAGGAAGAAGCCCCCGAGGAGGAGGAGACGCAGGAAGAAGCCCCTGAGGAGGAGACGCAGGAAGAAGCCCCTGAGGAGGAGACGCAGGAAGAAGCCCCTGAGGAGGAGACGCAGGAAGAAGCCCCTGAGGAGGAGACGCAGGAAGAAGCCCCTGAGGAGGAGACGCAGGAAGAAGCCCCTGAGGAGGAGACGCAGGAAGAAGCCCCTGAGGAGGAGACGACGTAAGAAGAAGAAGCCTCTGAGCAGGAGACGATGCAGGAAGAAGCCGAGGAGGAGGAGGACGCAGGAAGACGCCCCCGAGGAGGAGATGCAAGAAGCCCCCGAGGAGGAGGAGACACAGGAAGAAGCCCCCGAGGAGGAGGAGACGCAGGAAGAAGCCCCGAAGAGGAGGAGATGCAGGAAGAAGCCCTTGAAGAGGAGGCGGAGGAGGAGACGCAGGAAGAAGCCCCTGAGAAGGAGGAGACGCAGGAAGAAGCCCCTGAGGAGGAGGAGACGCAGGAAGAAGCCCCTGAGGAGGAGGAGACGCAGGAAGAAGCCCCTGAGGAGGAGGAGACGCAGGAAGAAGCCCCTGAGGAGGAGGAGACGCAGGAAGAAGCCCCTGAGGAGGAGGAGACGCAGGAAGAAGCCCCTGAGGAGGAGGAGACGCAGGAAGAAGCCCCTGAGGAGGAGGAGACGCAGGAAGAAGCCCCTGAGGAGGAGGAGACGCAGGAAGAAGCCCCTGAGGAGGAGGAGACGCAGGAAGAAGCCCCTGAGGAGGAGGAGACGCAGGAAGAAGCCCCTGAGGAGGAGGAGACGCAGGAAGAAGCCCCCGAGGAGGAGGAGACGCAGGAAGAAGCCCCCGAGGAGGAGGAGACGCAGGAAGAAGCCCCTGAGGAGGAGACGCAGGAAGAAGCCCCCGAAGAGGAGATGCAGGAAGAAGCCCTTGAAGAGGAGGCGGAGGAGGAGATGCAGGAAGAAGCCCCTGAGAAGGAGGAGACGCAGGAAGAAGCCCCTGAGGAGGAGGAGACGCAGGAAGAAGCCCCTGAGGAGGAGGAGACGCAGGAAGAAGCCCCTGAGGAGGAGGAGACGCAGGAAGAAGCCCCTGAGGAGGAGGAGACGCAGGAAGAAGCCCCTGAGGAGACACAGGAAGAAGCCCCTGAGGAGGAGACACAGGAAGAAGCCCCTGAGGAGGAGGAGACGCAGGAAGAAGCCCCTGAGGAGGAGGAGACGCAGGAAGAAGCCCCTGAGGAGGAGACACAGGAAGAAGCCCCTGAGGAGGAGGAGACGCAGGAAGAAGCCCCTGAGGAGGAGGAGACGCAGGAAGAAGCCCCTGAGGAGACACAGGAAGAAGCCCCTGAGGAGGAGACACAGGAAGAAGCCCCTGAGGAGGAGGAGACGCAGGAAGAAGCCCCTGAGGAGGAGGAGACGCAGGAAGAAGCCCCTGAGGAGGAGGAGACGCAGGAAGAAGCCCCTGAGGAGGAGGAGACGCAGGAAGAAGCCCCTGAGGAGGAGGAGACGCAGGAAGAAGCCCCTGAGGAGGAGACGCAGGAAGAAGCCCCTGAGGAGGAGGAGACGCAGGAAGAAGCCCCTGAGGAGGAGGAGACGCAGGAAGAAGCCCCTGAGGAGGAGGAGACGCAGGAAGAAGCCCCTGAGGAGGAGGAGACGCAGGAAGAAGCCCCTGAGGAGGAGACGACGCAGGAAGAAGCCCCTGAGGAGGAGACGACGCAGGAAGAAGCCCCTGAGGAGGAGACGACGCAGGAAGAAGCCCCTGAGGAGGAGACGACGCAGGAAGAAGCCCCTGAGGAGACGACGCAGGAAGAAGCCCCTGAGGAGGAGACGCAGGAAGAAGCCCCTGAGGAGGAGACGCAGGAAGAAGCCCCTGAGGAGGAGACGCAGGAAGAAGCCCCTGAGGAGGAGACGCAGGAAGAAGCCCCTGAGGAGGAGGAGGAGGAGACGCAGGAAGAAACCCCCGAGGAGGAGACTACGTAAGAAGAAGAAGCCTCTGAGCAGGAGACGATGCAGGAAGAAGCCCCTGAGCAGGAGGAGATGCAGGAAGAAGCCAAGGAGGAGGAGGAGATGCAGGAAGACGCCCCCGAAGAGGAGATGCAAGAAGCCACTGAGGAGGAGGAGACACAGGAAGAAGCCCCTGAGGAGGAGACGCAGGAAGAAGCCATAGAGGAGACGATGCAGGTGGAAACTTCCCACGACCTAGATGGAGTAAGTGCAAGGCTGGTGGCCGGAAGAGCGAGTGACGGGGGGTGGGTTTTGGTTTGCTTGCGCCCCCCCAAATTGGAGCACCAGCCGCCACTGCTCAGGTCTCAGATTACACTCAGCTACCTAGCTCTATGCTGTACAATGTGTGAGATCAGACCTCCACCCCTGCCTTCTGGAAGCTCAGAAATGCTGTGTAAAATGTGTGGTTTAGGAGGATGGAGAGGAGAGAGAGCTGCAGATAAACAGGTAAAACTTATGTAGGAGGATTTGTTTAATCTCCGTGTATCACCAGAGGCCAGCCACTTCACTGGGTATATGTAAAGGTTTACAACCACTAACTGCAGCAGAAAAAAAAAATGGGTCACAAAGCTAACTTTGCAGCGTGACATAACTATACAAATCTTAGAATGGGATAAAGAGTAATAAACAAGTACAACAGCTCCCACATATGTATTATAATGGTGTATTTAGCCATTTGTCTGAAGTTCAGCCTTCAATTGCATTCATTGCTAGTGTGCTAGGCAACCCAACTTACCATCTGAAAGCTCCTTGTGGAATGGAATTCACACTGCATCATGTCAAAGAATATCGGGATGGTGGCTTTACGTAGCTCTGTCTCGGGGATCAAGGTCATCTCCAAAATAGGGCCAACCATTTCAGGAATGAATTTGATTTTGTGCTGACCTTTGAGGGAAAAAACAAAACAGCTAATATCAGAACACTCAAACATCAGAGGATGAAGAAATACGTCAGTAAAATTCTGCTTCTCTCCTTGGAGTTTATCCTTATTTAAGTAGATAACCTTCAGAAAGAGAGCTGCATTAATATATTTTAAACAGTGTATAAGTACAATTACCAGAAAACTATTCAAGGGGGAATCAAAGCAACACTTGAAAGGCTTTCAAAAACCAGGCACGTTTACTTGCATATACTTTAAACATTTGTCTGGATTAAATCAGACAGAGAGGGAGAGAAAGTGCTTGGGGCAGCTCTTCTTTATGCCTAGCTGGAGAAAACATTATACACCTTTCAATTTAGCAGGAAGAAATTATTTAGGTGTCATGTATTTAGAAATTGTGAAAGAAAAACCATCAGGCAATAAATAAAATCCGTGAATGAGCTACTGATGATACGTTGCAACTGTGCTCAAGCATGAAAGTCTATTCCGTTTACTTATATAATCTCTTGTGGCAGTTAAGCACTGCAGCCTCTTGTCACAACTCTCTCCAACCTTCCTGCAGTGCGGTGTATAAAACTAATAAAACATGCACTACATAAAACATGCAGAAAGATACCCACTGATCTTCCAGAAGTGTACTAATTTCCTAAGTTCTGAGGTAGGCATTTTGTGAACTGAGCAGTGTCAGCCCTACCCATTGTCTTTTGCTAAACCACTCCTACTCTCAGGTCTCCACAACATAAAGGCGTATTATTCTGTAGTCCTAAATAAGAACTAGGAGTGCTCTTTTAGATAACACAGGTAAGGTGCAAACTACGCAGAACAATTATAAAGCAATCTTCTGTGCTCGAATGTGGTGCTCCAAGTCCGATAACATGTCTGCTCCTCCGGCTTATAGGTATGGCACTGACATTGCCTTGCTGCCCTCTTAGGACTGTGGGTATCACTTCAGATAGCACTACGAAACCAAAAGAGGGCACACCAACCTAGTGCATTACCATGATGACATTTAATTGTATAAATGCAAGTAATGCACTCACAAACGCATGACAATAGCAGGCGTGACTGCCGCCAGATCCCCACTGCTCCACCTATAGCACGGGAAGACCCTTCAACATCCAATATGGCTTAAAGTGGTTGTAAAGGCACCAGGTTTTTTACCTTCATGCATTTTATGCATGAAGGTAAAAAAAACCTGTGTGCAGCAGCCCCCCCCATAATACTTACCTGAGCCCCCTCTCGATCCAGCGACGTCCGCTAAAGCCTTGAATCTCTGGGGACTCGTACTCCTGATTGGCTTTTGCCAGCAGTGGGAGCCATTGAGTGAGCCAATCGGGGGACGGAGGGGGCAGGGCCGAGCCACGACTCCGTGTGTGAATGGACATACACAGTCATGGTTTGGGAGCGTGCCTGCTTTGGTGCCCCCACAGCAAGCTGCTTACTGTGGGGGCACTCAACAAGAGGGAGGAGCCAGGAACACTGACATGGGACCCAAGAAGAGGAGGATGCTCTGTGCAAAATTACTACACAAAGCAAGCAAGTATAACATTTGTTATTTTATAAAAAAACAAAACAAAAAACAAAACACAAGACTTTAAATATTGCTTTAAGCGTTTCTAGGGAAAGCTCCTCTACCTCAGAGCCAGTGGCTAGTGTATTCATTTGTTTTCGAGCATGTGTGGTCTTGGTCACAATTTTTTTAAAAAAAAATTAAAAAGGTGACGGGAGGGAGCTCCAGTACACAGCCTGTGATTGGCAGACTCAGCTCTGTCCCTGTGTGAAGGGAGGCATGTCCCTTCCCTCTAATCAAATCTTCTCACTGAGATCTGCAGATTGTAACTTCAGCTCCATGCCCTCTGCTTTCTAAATACTCAGAGCAGCTGTATAAATTCTGCTCTTTGAACAGCTGTAGAGAAAAGATGGTTATAAACAGATACAACTTTTCAAACTTTTTAGGCCATATTTTCTTGGTATACAGCCTGACTGTATAACCTGTATATATAAAAAAAAACCTTCAGTTGGGCTTTAGGTCACTGCCCCAAATGTAGTAGACGGGAGTTCTGACTTCGTCCTGACTTTGCTGTGTACTTGTTCAGGGTCAGGGTAACCATACCTCCCAACTTTTTGAGACAGGAACGAGGGACACCTATTAGTGAAAGTATGTAGGCAGAGGACACACCCCCTGCCACATCCCCTTAAAGGAGACTCGTACAAAAAAAAAAAAAAAAAAAAAGGTTAAACCAACAAGTGCTTTTTTTTTATATAACTTTATACCTTTTTTTCTATACCTTTATACTGGCTTTTGGAATTTACAAATACAGCAATTTATAAACTGGAGGAAAATTTTAGTATTGGGAAACCCTTTTAGTATTGGGAAACCCTTTTTAGTATTGGGAAACCCTTTTTAGTATTGGGAAACCCTTTACAGCCCCGAACCATTTCGCTGGCCAAAGACCAGAGCACTTTTTGCGATTCGGCACTGCCTCACTTTAACTGACAATTGCGCGGTTGTGTGACGTGGCTCCCAAAGAAAATTGACGTCCTTTATTTCCCACAAATAGAGCTATCTTTTGGTGGTATTTGATCACCTCTGCGGTATTTATTTTTTGCGCTATAAACAAAAATATAAAATATATAAAAAAATAATAATTTCCTCAGTTTAGGCCGATATGTATTCGTCTACATATTTTTGGTAAAAAAAAAAAAAACGCAATAAGCTTTTGACTGGTTTGCGCAAAAGTTATAGCATCTACAAAATAGGGGATAGTTTTATGGCGTTTTTATTAATATTTTTTACTAGTAATGGCGGAGATCAGTGATTTTTATCGTGACTGCGACATTATGGCAAACACATCAGACACTTTTGGCGCTATTTTGGGACCATTGACATTTATACAGCAATCAGTGCTATAAAAATGCAGCGATTACTGTGTAAATGTGACTGGCAGTGAAGGGGTTAACTACTAGGGGGCTAGGAAGGGGTTAAGTGTGTCCTAGGGAGTGATTCTGTTAGGGAGCATGGCTACGAGTGACACGTCCCTGATCGCTGCTCCCGATGAGAGGGAGCATACGGTCAGTGTCACTGGGCAGAACCGGGAGATGCTTGTTTATACTTGCCTCTCCCCGTTCTGCAGCTCTGTGACCTGATCGCGGGACACCGGCGGACATAGAGTCCACGGGTCCCACGGGTACGGTCACGGAGCTCGTGGTAGGCGTGCGCATGCGCACGACAGAAAATTCAAACTGACGTAAATATACGTTGATTTGCCTGTCCGTGCCATTCTGCCGACGTATATCTAAGTGGTTAAGATAAAAAGTGTATTTTATAAACAACTATATAGATCAGACCGAAATGAGGTTGAAAGAGGGACAGAGGGACTTTGTTCCAAATCAGCGACAGTCCCTCGAAACCAGGGACAGTTGGGAGCTATGGGGTAACTAGCATTTCTCAGAAGAGAATCTGCAATGGCAGCTTCCATATTTCTTCCAGTACAGTTTTCCTTTAAGCATCCATACCTACTCTTCCAAAAAAACTTTAAATTGATGGAAATAAGAGATGACTGCAGCCCGGGCTTGAAAAGTGAGAGACAGAGAATGTTCCGAGCTTCAAGCTGCACAAACATAAGTTTCTGATCAAGTGACAACGTGGATATTTTACACTTGTGGCGTTAAAATAAATAATAAAAGCACGCGCATTCCCCCCTTCTGATGGAGTGACCCTGGAAATGTTTAATGGTTTGCAGCGCACACTTCAAGGAGCTGTAAGGCGTACTCCTTTTTCAGGGCTGTTATTTTCAAACTTGTCTGTGACAGTTTTCATGTATTATGTCTGAAAAATGTCAGAGTCAGTGTTTCAGAAAACAAATGCTTCTGACACTCGGTTATTCATCAAACACGGCATCAATGCCATAAAGTTTTCTGGAGGTTTTATTGCTCTCGGTATAAAGATGCCACAGACAATGTAAACTTTCCGCAGCCGGCAATGGAATTTAAAAAAGCACAATGAAATGCACAATTAAAGGCACAGTCCAGTCAAACGTGAAAATGATAGTTACATTTGTAAGGGGGACGCAGCCTACTTCTTGAGCTGCCCAATTTCTGTTCTGGCATTCATTATGTGTATCTGATTTAAAAGAGAAGTATGTTTTTTTTGTTTTTTTTCAACCCACCATATACTTACCTAGGTGGATGCATCAGACCGATGCTGCATCTGTGGTCTCTGCAATGAGAACAGAGCGATCGAACACCGGCGATGGCTCGGTTCTCTCTGCTCCCCGAGCGGAGAGCTGCTGCCTGTCAGTCAGCAGCTCTGCTCCTCCACGGTCATTGTAGCGATGAGCTGTGGAGGGGCGGGGAGCAGCCGTCTTAGGCTCTCAGCGATGAGCTTAGAGGCTGAGATGGGTATCAGTCCAGGCACCTGGCAGATCCAGACTTTATTGTCGTGATGATGCGGTGCCTGGACTGATTCCAGTGATGTCAGCAGAGAGCAGACTTCAGATCGCTCTCTGCTGAAAACAGGTCAAAGGAGTGCAAAACGAATTGCACTCCTGTGACCGTTAGAGAAGCCCAGCCAAAGGAACTCAGGCTGGACTTCTCCTTTAAAGTGCATGTACACGCAAAACTTTTATGTTCATCTTTGGGCAGAGTAATAAAGGGTTGGATATATTTGATATAGGGGGCCGCTGACATCAAAGGGCTGCACATAATGTACAATGTATGTAGTGTTACAGAAAATAGTCAAAGACTGCACATACTAGATGGTCAGACTGTAGGCATTCTACAGGCAAGATTGTAGCATGTCCCCTGATCACCAAAGACACAAGAAATAGAGGGCACACCAGCCTAACGCATTATCCCAATGCAACATTTATTGCAAGATAAAAACTACTCACAAGCACCATAACAGATAAAGCTCATCAAATTATCAGTTACTCTGTCCACTCCGTGTGATCCTGGGCTTTGGGGGACACCACCTTCGAGGGTACTACTCTCTTCATCAGAGCCAAAACCTTCAAAGGTGTAAGCCAGTGGGAATCCAGGTCATGTACTCCCAAGCCCAGGAGCTCCTGCAGTGGACCGAATAACTCTGATAATTTTATGAGCTTCGTCTGTCATGGTGCTTCTGAGTAGATTTATTTTTATCTTAGAATAAATGTTGCATTGGGATAATGCGCTAGGCTGGTGCACCCTCTCTTTCTTGTGTCTTTGTAGAGTGATATTGGGGCTTCCCCAGTCCTAAGAGGGCAGCAAAGTGTGGTGTGTCCATATTTCCAGCTAAGAAGTGGATGTATATTAAGAACTAGCGTTAGACCACCACCACACATGAGCAGGAGGTGTCTTGTCCTGTTATGTTTATCAGGGGGGACATGCGTCAAGAGACAGTCGGAGACTGGGAAACATTACAAGAGACTATTTAAGTTCACCACTATTATATAGTTCCTTTAGAAGACAGCGCTCTCTACAGCCCACATTTTTAAATTACTGGCATTTGCGAGTGCTATCTTATCAGTTTAAAAAAAAAAAAAAAATGGACAGCACAGAAAACGTATGGATATGTGAAAAAAATTACCAAAATCATCTAACTAGTGGAATCTAGTTTAATTGTAAGCATCTAGGCAAGGCAAACATCACTCACTGCCCTGGAGACAAAAACAGAAGTATAAAGAATTCTCACCAACGTAAGATCTTGACAGGTTTGACAGCTGTCCCCATTGGAATATTTCCCATAACCTCCTGTTCTGGCGACAACTGTAGATTTATACACCTTATGTGAAGGTCATCCAACAGTGAATGTGAACAGAGAACTTTTGAGATAATCATAAGCAGCAAAACCATTGTTTTAAGTTTATACAGGCGTTGGGGCACCCAGAAACCATACAATTTTCACTGTTTTATAACTATCATATTTGCCTTACTCTATGAGCTTTTGAGGCTGCCAAAGATGGCTTCTTCTGAAAATACTGATAGATCATCATACTGATCTAATGGGTTCATAACCGATGGGGAACAAGTATGCAGAACAGGAATAGTGGCATCATACTTGTTTCAGGTCATTAAACTGGTGCGGGGAGTCTGAAACTAGTATTTTGAGAAGGAGAGATGAGCAAAAGCAACCTTCATACGTTTTCTAGGACAACAGAAAATGTGATCATGGCCAGGGCAAGAATCGCCATTAGGCTACATGGACCATGGCCTAGGGCAGGGATGGCGAACCTCGGCACCCCAGAGGTTTTGGAACTACATTTCCCATGATGCTCATGCACTCTGCAGTGTAGTTAAGAATGATGGGAAATGTAGTTCCAAAACATCTGGGGTGCCAAGGTTCGCCATCACTGGCCTAGGGTGTCATTTCTGCTAAGGGAAGCACCAAGTTTAGGTTTACTATGCATCTTGGAACCTGTGGGGCTGGCATTCAGAATCCAGGGTCCCTAACAGGGTGGCAGTGATTGCACTGTTATTACATACTGCTTCCTCCCAATTTCTCCCCTAGTTCCTACCAGGGTTAGAACCCCATGCAGTGTCCCTATTCTCCTGCCAGCCTCCTACATCATGGTCCCTCAGCTACCTCCGGTGACACCCGAAACAGCTGTATTGGAATATTGGTTGCCACCCAACATACATTACCAGATATTATATTTTTCTAATCTGAGGAACAAGCTTGAAAGTTGGATTATCACAAACTTGGATGAGTACGAATTTTTTTTTCCCCCCAATTTGGCAGGAAACTCACTGCAAGTTTGTGAACGTATAAGACTTCTGCCAGTAAAGAAGAGAGCATTCCAGAGTCAAGGGTGCTTCACACACACAAGGAACTGCTGCTTAAATGATTGCAAGGACAATTATAGAGAAGGACCCTTCTAGGTAGCTGCTTGACATTACAGAAGCAGGTGCTCATTATTATATTTAATGTGTAACTTCAGCATCAGATGAAGTTTTTGAGGAGATCATTTAATGCAGGAAGTTACAGCAATGTAAGGAGTTCAACGTTTTATAAGGAAAAGTCATAGCATGTAATTCTTACATGACCCACCTGCCAATTCTCAAGTCCACACCAACACATCTAGACCAAGTGAATCTGTAAGTCACTCAGCCAGAACTAAGGGTTCAAACTATGTAAGGTCACCCGCCCACGATACCCTTGTCACAATGCTCAGAGTGCTTCTTGGACACGAAGTACAAAAGTATTTGCCACAGACATAATACCACTTAAGGTAAAAGCAGGTGTCACTGTCAATACATCTAGGTACAGTACTTGGTAGAGCTGAATAAACTACTCCATAGGACCAGTATGCAGTGTTAAACGTCATGACTATACCTCCTGCGGTGTTGTTAAGACTGACCAAAGAAATAGACAGTGTAAGGAACATGTGAACATCTAGTAAATGTAAGTATAAAAATAAACTATAGGCTGTGGTAACTTGTGAAAGCTGCCAAAAATGAAACACTTTAGGCTATTAGCAGGAACATATACCGTATTTTTCGCACCATAAGACGCATTTTTTCCCCCCAAAAAAATAGGGGGAAATGTCCCTGCGTCTTATGGAGCGAATACTGACCAGGCACTGCGCCGCCGCCGCGTCAGAATCCCAGCACTCGGCTTCTCTGTGAAGGAGAGAGGACAGGATGTGAGGCGCATCCTGGCAGGGGCATACCAAGGGGGAGCGGGGGGAGGCGTTTTGCCCCGGGTGTCAAAACATAGAGGGTGTCAGTAGCATTGCTATGGGGGTGTGTTCCGCACCCAGGTCGGGTGTCATCCGCCAGAGGTGACACCATCCCGAAAGCAGTGAGAGCCCTTGCTGGTTTTTTTTTGCAACCGGAACCCCCCCCCCCCCGCGCCGTGGTCTGGTCCAGTCTGACTTCCTGCTCCTTCCCTCAGCATCTGCTGCTGTAAACGATGTCTCCAGTCCTCATTTCTGGCTGCTTCCTGGGTACATCTGAGGCTGAGAGCCAGCCAGCCAGCACAAGAGGGGGTTGTGGATTGTAATGGCAGTGTCCTCCGCTGCCTGAGGTGAGCTGTTGATAAGGGGGTGAGAGGTGTAAGCTGGCATGGTATCCACAGCCCAGTCACCTGAGCTGTTGTGATAGAATTGGCTTAAGGGGTGTTTGTGTCTGCCCTGCCACCCTGAGCTGATCTGGGAAGGGGGGGGGGGTTGCTGTGTCCACCACCAGATATAGTGTAGCTGGAGCTGATTTGATAGAGGGGCTGGTATTGTTGTGTGTCCACCACCCACCTATAGTAATAGTATAATATAAAATATTTTAGTATACCATTTGGTTCAGAATATTTTTTTTCTTGTTTTCCTCCTCTAAAACCTAGGTGCGTCTTATGGTCAGGTGCGTCTTATGGAGCGAAAAATACGGTAATTTGTAAATCTCTGCAAACCCCAGTGTGATGGGCCTTGTGTCTACCTATTGGTGGACTGTCTGGAGTCCTGGCTCTTTAGATCAGAAGTGGCAAAGAAGTTATCCCAAATCAGGGATCGACATTTAATGGTAGTAAGATCTATTTGGTTTACTCAAGACAAGAGAACTTAAACCATAAATAATCCTGAATGAGAAAATGTTAGACTTATTTCATTATAATAAAGTGATAACATTCTAGCAGAGTTTTCAGACTACTCTTTCAGACAACTGTAAGAAAGAGTTTCACCTTTTTCCAAGTCATACTTGACAACTAAATGTAAAACAGGATATTATCTGTACGCCCAAATGAACATGTCCATTTTAAACCAAAAGCAAACAATGCTTTTTAATAGGGAAAAACGGTTAGCAAATCATGATGAATATAGGAATGAAACACTCACCTAAATTATACCACATATCTCTGATTTCAAAGCCGATCTGCCTTCTCATATCACAGTACCTGGAAGATGAGAAACGAGTAATTAATGGATTAGCATCCTTGCTTCCCATCTCGTAGATAAATATTAGTGACAGAGAATTACTATGGTAGCAATAATTTAGGATGACAAGTTATGACAGCTTTTTAAACACTCTGCTGGAGAGAAGATGCCCTTGTATATTTTAAGAATAAACAATCAGCAGTGTGTTTTTAATAGAAATGGTCCACTCTATGCCTTCTTTTTACATTAATGAATTACCTATAATAACTTGCCTTTGATGGCACTATTACGCACAGCATAAAAGGGCTTCAAACTTCCATCTACCTGTTTGCCAGGAGGCATTTTGGTGGCAGTGGAAACTCTCTCAGTGCTACTACTAAAAAGTAAGAAGAGATTTTATATACATTATATATATATATATATATATAAAATCTCATTTATACTCGCCTATCCGCTCTTACATCTGCCCCCCGTCAGCTGTGCAGTGAGAACTAAGCGATCAAACACTGCTGATTGCTCAGTTCTCCCCTCCATTCTGAGCAGAAAGCCGTGACTGTCAGTCAGCGACTCTCTGCTCTGCCCCTCTAGCGCTCACTGGAGCATTGGACTGTGGAGAAGGCGGAGTGGGTGGCTCAGGCTCTAAGCAGATTACAGAGAGGCTGAGCCGGGTGCCGGTCCAGGTGAATCTTTCCCAAACTTGGACTGACTGAGTGAAGTCAGAAGACTTTAGCCTGTTGTCAGCTGAAAACAGGTCACAGGAGCGCAGAATGAACTGCACTCCTGTGACCTAAAGGAGAAGTTTAACCAAAATAGCTTTGGCAACAGTGGGTATAGAAAAGAATCACCCCCCTTTAAAATAATCAAATTTTGTTGCATTGCATCCTGAAATTAAGACAGACACAGTTTTTGTTTTCTCTATCTGTATTTACTAGAGGAATTTATAACATCCAAGTGAAAGATAGAACACCAAATGACTGAAAAAATAGAAAAAATTCAAACAGAATCACAGAGTTGGACAAAGGATCACCCCCCCTTATGTCAGTATTTTGTTGAACCACTTTTTGCTTTAATTCCAGCCTTTAGTCTGTTGGGATATGTCTCTACTAACTTTGCACATCTAGACTTTGAAATATTTGCCCACTCTTCTTTGCAGAACTGCTCAAGCTCCGTTAAATTTGATGGTGACCATTTGTGGACTGCAATTCTCAAGTCATTCCGCAGATTTTCAACGGGGTTTAAGTCTGAGCTCTGACTAGGCCATGCAAGGACATTCACCCTTTTCTCCTTCAACCACTGTGTGGTCATTTTTTCTGTGTGCTTTGGGTCATTGTCATGTTGGAAGGTAAACCTTCTTCCAATTGACAACTTTCTGGCAGAGGGCAGCAGATTTTCCTCAAGAATTTCACAGTATTTTGCCCCCATTCATTTTTCCTTCTATCCTGACAAGTGCTCCAGTCCCTACTGCAGAGAAACTCCCCCATAACAGGATATTACCACCTCCATGCTTTACTGTAGAAATAGTGTTATATGGAAAGTGAGCAGAATTGGATTTCCGCCAGACATATCGTTTGGTGTTGAAGTCAAATAATTACATTTTAGTCTCATCTGACCAGAACACCTTTTTTCATGTGTTCTCAGAATCTTCAAGGTGCATTTAAGGCTGTCTAATGAGACTCAAATTGAATTCAATTTTCTATTTTTTTCTGACATGTCAGTGTTATATCTTTCACTTGGATGTTATAACAATTGAAAATATTTGTAAAATTATTACATTTATATTTGTAATGGGGCTCCTATAGAATTAACTAGAAACCACACAGTATATAGGCTCCTTGATGATGGCATGTGGCTTTACCATACATACGCAAATATGTGCAAAATGAGACATTATAGATTAAAGCAAGAAGTTTTAATGAGGTAAACAGGACCATGTGTTAGGGGACTAGAACACAAAGAAGAATGGAGTTTGTGCATCATATACACTTCACAATCCACTCCAATGAACACCACAGTGTGGATTAACCTTATTAATCAATAATAATAATTCAGGCTGCATTTGTTTGAAATAAAAATGGACAAAAAATAAATAAAAAAAATGTTGCAGCCTGTGGGGATAGTTTATAGAAAAACAGTAGTTGCCTTTAGTAACCAAGCTCCAAGAATTATTTTCCAAGAAGAAACTAGAAAAGAATGCTGTACTTCGGTTGCAAAGTACAGAAATACTATATAGGCTATGCACCAGTTTATATCAAACCATGACACTCCTACTTAGAGTGGGGAAAATAATTATTTGATCCCCTGCAGATTTTGTAAGTTTGCCCACTTACAAAGAAATGAAGGGTCTCTAAATTTTTATCATAGGTGTATTTTAAATGATAGACACAGAATATCAACCAAAAATACTGAAAAAAACACATGATGCAAATGTTAAAAATTTAGTTGCAGTTCAGTGAGTAAAATAAGTATTTGATCCCCAAGCAAAACATGACTTAGTACTTGGTGGAGAAACCCTTGCTGGCAAGCACAGAGGTAAGACGTTTCTTGTTGTTGGTGACCAGGTTTGCACACATCTCAGAAAGGATTTTTTTAGTCCACTCTTCTTAACAGATCTTCTCTAAATCCTTATGGTTTCTTGGCAACTCAGAGTTTCAGCTCCCTCCATACATTTTCTATAGGATTAATGTCTGGAGACTGGCTAGGCCACTCCATGACCTTAATGTGTTTCTTATTGAGACACTCCGTTGTTGCTTTGGCAGTATATGTTTTGGGTCATTGTCATGCTAAAAGACCCATCCACTACCCATCTTCAGTGTTTTGGCTGAGGGAAGGTGGTTCTCATCCAACATTTTACAATACATGGCCCCGTCCATTGGCCCCATAATGAGGCAAAGTCGGCCTGTACCTTTAGCATAGAAACAGCCCCAAAGCATGTTATTTCCACCTCCATGCTTGACTGGCGATGGTGCTCTTATGCCCCATACACACGATCATTTTTCATGCCGTTTAAAATGCCATTAAAAAAAATGGCCATTAAAAATGATCGTGTGTATGCTCCAGAGCATTTTTAACGACGTGAAAAACGGGCATTAAAAATTTCGAACATGCTCTCTTTTTTCACGTCGTTTTTCATGTCGTTTTTTTTTAACGACGTGAAAAACGATAGTGTGTATGCTTTAACGACGTGAAAAAAAATGCGCATGCTCAGAATCAAGTATGAGACGGGAGCGCTCGTTCTGGTAAAACTAGCGTTCGTAATGGAGATAGCACATTCGTCATGCTGTAACAGACTGAAAAGCACTAGACTGAAAAGAGCGAATCGTCTCTCAACAAACTTTACTAACATGAAGGGTGGCGCCATTCGAACGGAACTTCCCCTTTATAGTGCCGTCGTACGTGGTGTACGTCACTGCGCTTTTCTTGAACATTTTTTAAAATGATGGTGTGTACGCAAGACAGGCTTGAGAGGAAACAAGAAAAAAAATGACGAGAAAAACGTCCGTTTTAAAAATGACATTAAAAATGATCGTGTGTATGGGGCATTAGAGTTATAGTCAGCATTTTTCTTTCTCCAAACACAGCGAGTCCCCCTCCTCAAGAAGGCACATGTACAGGCCCGTCTGAAGTTTGCCAATGAAAATCTAAGTGATTCAGAAAAAGATTGGGAGAAAGTGCTGTGGTCAGATGAGACCAGATGAGACCAAAATTGCGCTCTTTGGCATTAACTCGACTTTCCGTGTTTGGAGAAAGAAAACTAGGACTATAATTCTAAGAACACCATCCCTACAGTTAAGCACGGAGGTGGAAACATGATGCTTTGGAGGGGTTTCTCTGCTAAAGGTACAGGCCAACTTTGCTGCATTAAGGGGCTAATTGTAAAAAAACAAAAAAACAAACAAACAAAAAACAGGAGGGCGCACCGACCTAGTGTATTACCAGATAAAATCTTTATTAAAATGTATAAAAACAGCAATGGTCCTACTCACAAGCAGAGCGTTAAAATGAGCTTTTTCTAGTGACCAGCCTGAATCATAGGACGACTGAAGTTAAAACTCGATGACCAGGGAGATAGATGGTACCTCAAATGTGCTGGACGGCTGACGCGTTTCCGGGGCGCACCCCTTTCTTCAGAGCCTACACAGCTTGTGTAGGCTCTGAAGAAAGGGGTGCGCCCCGGAAACGCGTCAGCCGTCCAGCACATTTGAGGTACCATCTATCTCCCTGGTCATCGAGTTTTAACTTCAGTCGTCCTATGATTCAGGCTGGTCACTAGAAAAAGCTCATTTTAACGCTCTGCTTGTGAGTAGGACCATTGCTGTTTTTATACATTTTAATAAAGATTTTATCTGGTAATACACTAGGTCGGTGCGCCCTCCTGTTTTTTGTTTTTTTACAGTTATATGAACACCCATAGTTCTGAGGAGGGCTGCAAGATTCCTAAAGTGTTGCCTGTTTACTGAGGAATGATCGACACGCTCCGCATACACCAAGACATCAGAGCGCAGGAGTATTGTTTTGTTGTTAAGGGGCTAATTGACAGGGCCATGTATTGTAAAATCTTGGATAGGAAACCTTCTTCCCTCAGCCAGAACACTGAAGATGGGTCGTGGATGGGTCTTCCAGCATGACAATGGCCCAAAACATACAGCCAAGGCAACCAAGTAGTGGCTCAAGAAGATGCACATTAAGGTCATGGAGAGGCCTAGCCAGTCTCCAGACCTTAATCCTATAGAAAATTTATGGAGGGAGCTGAAACTCTGAGTTGCCAAGCGACAGCCAAGAAACCTTAAGGATTTAGAGAAGATCTGTAAAGAAAAGCGGACCAATGTCCCTCCTGAGATGTGTGCAAAGCTGGTAACCAACTACAAGAAACGTCTTACCTCTGATTGCCATCAAGGGTTTCTCCACCAAGTACTAAGTCATGTTTTGCTTGAGGATCAAATACATATTTTACTCACTAAACTGCAACTTAATTTATAGCATTTATATTACCGTATATACTCGAGTATAAGCCGAGTTTTTCAGCACATTTTTTTGTGCTGAAAATGCCCACCTTTTTGCACCTGATCTCCCGGACTTTGGGGACCCGGTACCAGCCGGCCGTAGGTCCTCTGGACCCCAAACTTGGCACACATGTAGCCCCACTCTTCCTAAGTGTGCAAAGTTTGTTGTCCGGGGGACCTACGGCTGGGGAGCACCGATTTTTCAGAGCCGGGCACCCCTCCCATAGACTCCCATGTTAAATGGTCATTGCT
Source organism: Rana muscosa (assembly GCA_029206835.1). Taxonomy (NCBI): domain Eukaryota; kingdom Metazoa; phylum Chordata; class Amphibia; order Anura; family Ranidae; genus Rana; species Rana muscosa. The sequence continues at coordinate 270,442,381 of CM055123.1, read as the reverse complement.
CTGGTTATTTTAGGGACCCGGTACCAGCCGGTCGTAGGTCCCCTGGACCCGAAACTTGTCTCACAAGTGTGCAAAGTTTGTTATCTGGGGGTCCTACGGCCAGGGAGCACCGATTTTCAAAGCCGGGCACCCCTTCCATAGACTCCCGTGTTAAACGTCAGTCTAGTCATGGGCCCAGTGAGGCATGGGCCCAGTGAGGCATGCACATGTACAGTGAGGCATGCACATGTGTGCAGTGAGGCATGCACATGTGTGCAGTGAGGCATGCACATGTACAGTGAGGCATGCACATGTACAGTGAGGCATGCACATGTACAGTGAGGCATGCACATGTACAGTTAGGCATGCACATGTACAGTTAGGCATGCACATGGACACAGTGAGGCATGCAGATGGACACCCTAGGCTTATACTCAAGTCAATATGTTTTTTGTGGTAAAATTAGGTGCCTCGACTTATATTCAGGTCGGCTTATACTCGAGTATATATGTTATGTGTTTTTTCTGGATTTTGGTTGATATTCTGTCTCTATTATTTAAAATACACCTATGATAAAAATTATAGACCTCTTTGTAAGTGGGCAAACTTACAAAATCTGCAGGGCATTAAATAATTATTTTCCCCACTGTATGTAGAACCATGCATGTCAGGAAATCCTAACCTACTCTACAAAACACCACAATACTTCTCTCCTATCTTGCCCGATTTCTAAATTGTGTCCTTATTTAGGGCAAACCAAAAGCCCAGCTTTAATCCCCCATTAATAGCACTGAGAGCACAAGAAGAGCCAAAAGTTCAGGATATAATGGAGAATGTTACTTGCTCCATGTGACATCACTGGGCCAATCAGCACTGTCACATGGGGGAGTCAACAGCCATGTGTAAGCCATGTGTAACTACAAAATGAAAAAATAAAAAAGAGACAGACAAATACACTCCCTAAAGAGTTAACTGCATATTATATTAAATGCTAAAAGCATGTATAAATGGGGAATGTTCTGGTTTTGATTCCCTATATTAGGGGACTTGGTTTTTATATAGATGCATGCTTATACATGCTACTTGGAACTTCTTCAGAACTGCCAGTTCTGAAGAAGTTCCAAGTAGCATGGAACGAAAGATGTAATCTCTTGGGAGTAGCACCCCCCTTTTTCACCCCCTACTGAGTCACCCCTATATTGGCCCAGTGAGGTCTACTTTGGAGCCGCAATCATTGTTGTTTGGAGGATATCACATGGAGATTCAAACTGATTGATATTAGGAAAATCATCACTCTCTATACGGACTTATTTTACAATATCTTTGGATTGGAGCCTATTATCTCTTACTCAGAGAGATACAAGTCACAGCTTCACCTGTATACCATCCTCAATCTTTTTGCTTTTAAGTCGTGCACTCAACGCTATGGACATATATGTATCGATCAATGGATTACAATTCCCGTGAGTAACGCCTAGCTTCAAAACAGTGAGTAATACTGCACATATACTGCTTAGGATTACTGCCTTGAACTTTGCTGTATTTCAATATCACTTACCACACCAAGGAATGCATCAAACTATGTGGATATACATGCAGTAATGGACGAATGATGCTTGGCAGCTATAACCGCAAGTGAGTCTATGAATTATGAGCCTTTCAAAAAATATAATACCCGCATGCTGTGGGATACCATCCTATATGGCTATAACAATCATCTTGCCTAATTGCAGTTATTATTCAGGAGATTCCAAGTTTTGGATGTATCTTTGAGTTTACTTACATGGTTTTACTGTTTCACAGTGCTTGATACGCTCCATATCCATTCAATACCCCTGACTAATAGGAGAACTGTTTTAACTATATCTACATCGGTAAGGGTGAATATTTAATGGCCAAAATGAACATTTTCTACTTTTCCTATTTTTTGGAGTTGTGACTGGACTTTTTTCAGTTGTCTGATATATATGGGTGATATTTACTCCAAAATTATTCATTCATGTGTACACTCTAACCATTGGGTTCCACCCAGGGATAGTGTCAATTTGTCACCTGCTTTAGGGGTACACTGCCCTGCGTAGGAACGTCTATAGGGTTCTATTTTAGTTAGTGACTCAGTCATTGTTTGGGTGTATTTGGGGGAGGGTGGGTATGCATGCTGCATTTGTCTCCCTCTTCTAGGGAGGCATATTCCAGTCTAGTCACCTGTGCATGCTGTCACTGGAATAACATATTGGGAATGTTCTGGTTTTTATTCCCTATATTAGATAGGGGACTTGGTTTTTATATGTCTATTGGTACTTTTTGATACAAGTTTTTAGCATTTAATAAAATATGCAGTTAACTCTTTAGGGAGTGTATTTGTCTGTCTTTTATTTTAAAATTTTGTAGCTATAAAATTTTTTGATTTCCCCCCCCCCCCCCGATATTCAGACATGGGAGTAAGTCACACATGTGCAAGTCACAAGCAAGTCTCAAGTCTTAACCTTCAAGTCTCAAGCAAGTCCCAAGTTACTGTGACGAAAAGCAAGGAAGTCGAGTCCCTGCTAGAAGTCAAGCAAGCCAAGTCAACTCATTTATTTTGGTCAAGTCACAAATCAAGTCAAAATACTGATCTACCCCATACTGTATAAAAATAATAGGAGGGATAACAATAAATAATATTGGTTATGTGCCCATGCTTCACTGTGCCTCACTGTGCCCATGTCTCAATGTGCCCGTGTCTCACTGTGCCCAATGCCTCACTGTGCCCACTGCCTCACTGTGCCCGTGTCTCACTGTGCCTGTGTCTCACTGTGCCCATCAGCCGTGTACCTAATCGGCAGCATCACGGCGGCCATTCCAGTATTTAAAAGCCGCGCCTCCTCCTCCTCTGTGATAGGAGGAACACTCAATTTCCCAGCATTCAGTGTTCCGCGTATCACGGACATCCGCTCATCCTCATAACACAGACGAGGATAAGAGGATGTCCGTGATAGGCTGAACACTGCCTGCTGTGAAATTGAGTGTTCCGCCTATCACAGACGAGGAGGCGCGGCTTTTGAACACTGCAATGGCCGCCGTCTGTCTGCATGACATGCTGATTAGGTAGGCAGATGGCGGCTTGCGGTTAGTGCTAGTGGTGCCATGTCATTGCAAGTCATATAGCCCAAGTCAAAGTCAAGTCGCAAGTCATTAGTGACAAGTCAAAGTCAAGTCGAATCATTTATTGAATTCTGTCAAGCAAGTCGCAAGTTCTCAAACAGCTGACTCAAGTCTGACTTAAGTCAAGTCATGTGACTCAAGTCCCCCACCTCTGCCGATATTGAATCGGTGAGTACTGCAATTTAGATATAGGTGGGATTCCCATACTCTCCTTTTTTGTATCATAAGCCATGTGTAAGCCATGACTCCGGCGACTTCATTTAAACAAGCCTTTCCTTACCCTCCCGACAGATGAACAGGGCAGTGGTGGAGCAAAGAAAGGTAAGTACATGCATCTGTAGAGGTCTGCATTGATGTGAACCTGTTGCTTTGCCCTGCATAAGCAAAGCAGAAATTCACTTTAAGTACATGGCACTCAGTTTGAGTCCTTAAAAGGAAAAAAAATATTCTGCAAAGTGAAAAATGTTGAAATAATAGCAAAAAAGAAAAGACTGACAAAAGGCATTATGCATAAAGCATCCTGCAATAGACACAATGAATATATCCCATTGAACAGATGTCTTCAGACAGAAAGGTAAGCTTTGTAGTGTGCAGTGACAGAGAGTTCTAGACACAGGTACAGACAGAAGCAAAATGGATTAGCATTTCCTTCAAGCTGTAGAAGATACAAAGCTCGGTTCCCTTCATCTCTAAATACTTCAATAAAGGAATATGCATACAGAAATACAATGCATTTATCAGCTGGACAAAAAAAAAAAAAAACGAAATTCACTGGGCACCTCATTCTACAGAATTAAAATCTACAGAACTACAGATATTTTATACACTGTCCAAAATTCATACAAAACTTACTTAAGGAGGATTTTGACTCGTTTGGCACTTGAAAAATTCTCCAGCTGCAAGGATTCTTGGGTGAGAAAAGCAACAGCCAGGTGGAAATAGTTATTCCATAGCTAGAATAGAAAATGGCAATTACTTATCTCAGTCATGCATTTATAACTCAACCCAAAAGTAATATTTAATGAGTAACTAGAAGGAATTTGAGTAATTGAACTTTTATTTTAGTTTTAAGATTGATGATTTACATTTTATTTTTATTTAAATAAAACATTTAGCTTACTTACGGTATATAGAATAAATACACGGTGGACCCATGACCCTAGACATTATGCTTTTTATTTTACAGAGAACAAAGCAGATGCTCTTTACATTAAGGCAGGCCACAAATGGTGCAAATTTATTTCTTGTAACCATGGGTTGTAGGAAAGAAATTTGCACGATTCCCCCATCAACACAGATAGTGCTGACAGGGGAATCCCTCCTGCCAAACAAAAGTCTTCTTCCGATGGGAGGGGGAAGCCTGCCGGGGGAAGACAGTGCAGTGCTTGTTGCTAATGGCTATAGCAGCCGCTAGCGATAATCTCAAGTAAATCCGGCAGGCTGGTTGTACCCAAGTTGATCAATTGACTTGATACATTCCTGCAGAACCAGCCGAGATGCAAACCGTCTATGGCCGGCCCAAGTCATTCTATAAGACCAAAACAATGCCAGGCAGGGGAGTGGGGGGGACTTGTAATGTAATGGACAGAAATGGGAGTCATATCTGCAGCAGAGGGTGCACAAGAATCCAACATCTGGAAGGTGTAGCTATACCAGAGTGAACAATGGAATCCTTAAGTAAAATTTTTATGAAGGCCCATCTGCAGTTTTAGGTGACCAACCACCCCCAAGTAACTTCTATTACAATGTTAAGATTGTTGTGATTAGTGATATGGGGTTTTCTAACCTGGAACACAGCATTCAAATTGGAGCAGAGTTGAGTATGTAACATACTGTACAGCAGACAGCGTGGTAGTTTGTATATTGCATACAGTGTTGTCCAAAAGAAAACCCCCAAAAAAAGGGTGCAGCCCTCCACCGACTTGGAAGTCCTCCAAACAAACTGCAAAAGTCATACTGGAGGGCACAACCACTTTGTGCATGACCATTAATGTTTTATTAAATCCACAAAGACAAATAAATACTCACATGACAATAAAAAACATTAAGCAAAACTGATCTGCTCCAGTCGGAATGCAACAAAACTCGGCCTAGGAACAAATGGTTGGATGGCTGATGTGTTTCAGGTGTCAAGAGCTCTGAGGAAAAGGGCTTGACCTCCGAAACACGTCAGCAATTCAACCATTTGTTCATAAGACGAGTTTTGATGTGTTCTGACTGGAGCCGATCAGTTTTGCTTCATGTCTTTTATTGGCATATGACTATCCATTTGTCTTTGTGGATTTAATAAAACATTAACGGTATTGCATGAGGTGGTTTTGCCCTTCTGTATTTTTTTTATTTTTATATCGCACTGTATATCGAAAGGTCACATCACAATACACTCAGCATATGCAGGGCCAGATGTGTACTTTTTATTGTGTGGTTGCTGCAGCTGGCTCAGTACCACCAATGAACTGTGCATTCTGTCTTTGCCCAAATAGCCACTATCTATTTAAAGCTCCCCGACTGACTATAAATCACCCCTTCTTCATATGGCATGCTTGGTCATGGCCTAGGTGGCCTAATGGCAAATCTGGACCCGAGCACATTATAGCAACAACTTGTTTTGTTATCTGCAGGCCCGTTCCTGACCCTCCCAATCCTAGACCTGATTACATCAACTCTGTACCACCCACACTTTCTCACAGGTACACTCAGACATGGTCTTCTGGCCCTAAACAGTGATAGGACAAGATGAAAAGACTTTGGGATTCATTTGCTAAAACTCTGGTGAAGCTCTACATAGAAACCAATCAGCTTCCATTTTTTTTTTTTGTCAAAGCATAATTGAACAAGCTGAAGTTAGAAACTGGTTGGCTACCATGCCCAGGTGCACCAGATTTTGCACGCTCCAGTTTTAGTAAATCAACCCCCTTGTCTGATTGCCATTGTTTTTCCCTAATAAGCCAGTACTGGTGGCAATACATATGTTTTTATGATCTAGCGCTAACTTTTCCTAGTATGTGTTTGCATTAATAAAGGAATATTAACAGTATAAGGCTGCTTTAAGCAGATTGAATTCAGCATCTACAGGCTAGACTGGATTATATTCTTTCAGATCAGCACAACAGGAAAGAACTATTAGTTAAATGGCTCCCTGATGTACACTATGATCTTTATTTTTTTACTAAGCATGCAAGTGAAGTAGTCATAAGATTTGAAATCTTTTGCTTGCCAGGCATGCTCTTTATAAGCCATCTGTGCTCTTAGCAGTTCTGTTCCCTGCAACCTTCATATATGTCCAACATTAGACATTAAATTGCTGCATTATTGTGCACTTCTGTACAGCGGAGGAAACTTCTTATGCCTCTCTTTTTAAACTGTAGTACAGCATGTAGCCTTTTATAACATCAGATGTTTTTCAAGTTTGCGTTTCAGATTATTAAAAGTATTACAATGCGTCTGTGTGTCTATTGCCATTAAATTACTGGGATGCTTCATCTCCCTTAAGAGAACCTGCCATGAAGTAATACAAGAGTTGCTAGTGCCGACTTGTTTTTGAAAGTCTAAAATTCAGCACTCCGTTTCTGCTCAAGGTTCCATACAGATGTATGTACTGTATGTATGTATGCATGTATGTATGTATGCATGTCTTAAAAAGCATTGCACCCACCATCAGCAGATCATGGGTGTAGTGCAAGGCTCCCCCAGACTGTCTGTGTAGCTGTCTTCCTGTGCCTCTGATACGGGCAGGCAGTTACTAAATGATACTCAATGAGCTTCCTAAAGCGGTCATCAGCGCCCTGGTAGTTCATTGAGAACTAAAAAATGTCAGCTGCAAAGGCCGTCAGTACTTGTTTATCATTAATTCACATAACTCTAAATGAATGACGTGGTCGTGTGTGCAGAGTGCTCTTTTTGAATTGTGACAGCGGGTGTGGGGAGAAGATCCCCAGCCCACTGTCATAGGGAGGGGGGGGGACTTGGGGAAGAGCAAGCAGTTGCTGAACATGTTACAGGTTACATCCTAAATCTGGGTGTAACCTGTAACATCTTCAAAAAGGTGAACCAATCCTTTAAAGCTTAACACTAGGATCAGCAAATATTGTCTAAACACAAGAGGCATGTGTATTCTTAAGTAAAATGAAACTTTGCCTTTGTGAAGAGGCTTCCTGTAATACAGACAGGTCACTGCTGATCGCCTACCTTTCCATAAAGTATAGTTGCCTATAAACACCCCTCCTCTTTGGTCAGAGCCCTCACTCTAACTGCTGTAACACAGATATGGGGGGAGCATGTGACTTTCCTCATAGGACAGTGCTAGGGCCTAAGTTGCCAATAGCCAAAACCAGAGTTTACTCACAGCGGCCTTCTGCAGCTGACATAGTAACATGGATAGGCAAGTATATCTTGCTTGGGAAACAATGGGCGAGTGATAGTGTCTCTCAAAAAAAGGCAATAAATGTCAGGTTCTCCTAATATTATATATACAGTTGAACCTCTGATTACAAGCATAATCCGTTCCAGGAGAATGCTCGTAATCCAAAAAACTTGCAAATCAAAGCGAGTTTCCCCATTGAAGTCAATGGAAACTAAAATAATTTGTTCCGCATTGACTTCAATGGGATGCAATGCCGCATGCGGCCAGAGGTGGGGGGAGGCCGCCGGAGAGCCTCGGAAAAAGCCGGAATGGTACGAGGACACGTCGGCTGACCTCGGAAAATGCCGGAAAGGCTCGGAAACTGAGTATTTCCGTGTCTTTCCGAGCATTGCCGAACGGCGGCGATCGGCTGTGATCTTAGCTTTTTGGCTCTGGCGCCACCCCGCACCTCAGGCCAAATCCGGTACTGCAGGCCCTATTAGGTTGAATTCTGCTCGTCTTGCGAGACAACACTCGCAAACCGAGTCAGAATTAAAAAAAAAAGTTGCTCACAAATCAAAACGCTCGATAACCGCGTTACTCTTAAACCGAGGTTCCACTGTATATTGTACTTATGAAATATAATTCCCCTTACCTGCAACTCAAAGTTTGCTTGATCCAAAAACATCTTGTTTAGCATGTCGGCATACTGATTAATAGCTCTTAAGAACACTCTGTAAAATCAAGGGAAAAGAACACAATTACACACATTCCGCAATATCTTTAGTTGTACATTTTAATAGCAAAGATAAGAAAACAAGAAATTACTGGTATAAGTTATCTGTCAAAAAATACTGGACACTAGCTCTGTGCTCTAGGTGGTCTATAACGAGTAAATGCCCACAGGGCACGAATAGGTAAAATAGACTGTAAGCTGCTATGGGCATCAATAACTGATGTGAATGCTTCAGTATTATCAATAAAGTTCTCTAGAATACTGTGGCATGCTATAAAAAGGAAGCACTTTTAACAGAAATTTCCAGGCTTGTTCAGCTCTTTCTTTATGCACACAGCTCTTCCCTTTATCAGCTACAGTATAAAGCCAACTCAAAATTCTGACTGGTATCTGTGACAATACAACAGATTACCAGAGGAACTTGATATTCATAGATTTTTACACTGCAGTTGCAGCTATAACTATAACGTATACAAAGATAACTATATGCTCAAGATAAACTCCTGTGGGTTGGGTGCGCGGTGAAACAAGCGCATCACCTATGTCTATTATCTAGCCAGAAATGTAGTGTTCTTATCACTTCCTGTGAGCTGAACTGGAATCATAAAACAATATTATCTTCCTTTTGTAAACTACTAATCTACTGTCCCCCTATGTAATGAAGATGAACAAATACAAAACAGGTATAGATACAGTGGACGAGTGAGCATAGCCACCCAGGGTACCAGGTGAAAATATCTGGTAAGATATATTACAGTTTGTTTTGGGGTTTAAATACACTAATTAAAAGCAATTTTTTTTTGTGGTTTCGATAGAATGGAGAGGGATCAAAACACCTGTCTGTGTCCCCATTAGGGAGATTCACCCTCTCTATTTGTCCTGTTTACCATTATCTAAGAGAAAGTAAAAGAAAAAAAGAAGAAGAAGATTTTGGATTCACATCGAACAGAAATATAGGAGGAATCTTCCAATGGTTCTGGTGACTCCGGGGTCACAGCAGGATTACCTCACTTTGAAGGGATTTCCTTTCTTTTCCTATTTTAGCTATGCAACAGGAAATAAGGGAGCAATCTCCCCAATAGGACACAGAGTAAAAAAATAAAGCCGTGCTTTTAGTGACACTTTAGATGACAGCAGTAAACCAGTTACAACAGAAAGACCAGAACGTATCCAGCCCTACGGAAATGTTAAATGATGCCCAAAAGTTGATATTTCAGATATGAATATGTAGCACATCCCCGTAGGAGCTGCTGGTTTAATTTGGGCCTTGCACGTTACCTCAATATTCATTGTCTAGGGGAAGAAAGTCTGTAAGAACTCCAATGTCCACAGGATGTAAAACCTTATGCTGTTAGGTTTTGATTTATTTTGCATAGAACATATGAAGAATAGTAGAAAGGTGAAGGAAAAGGGGTAGATTCAGGTACGCAGTACAGATCACTGGGGAAAACTTCTCAACTACAAAGTCATTCACCACTCCTCCTCGAGTGGGTATTGCTCACCCGGATAGGCCCCTCTCACCTGGTCTAGCAGCCGGGATGATGCACGGACAATGATCAGGACCAGTCTCTGCCACAGACTGGTTCTGCACAAAATTGCATAGTCCGGGATCCTCTGCCACAGGACTTAGCGCCCGAACTTCCAGCCAAGCAGTCAAAGAGCCTTTAAGCCGACCCAGCAGACTGCAAGGTGAACTTTAGCTACAGTGCATCCTCCAATATAATTACCAGGCCCTCCTCAAGACACCAGCCTTCCGCTCGGTCTTTTCCAGGACAGGTCCTCCCCTGGTTTCCTCCATTGAGTGGCTTCCTCCTGCAGGACGGACAGCACAGGATCACCTTCAAAGTGTAAGCGACATTCAGCATAACGGGGCCTACTTGGTAGAGTTGCAGCCTCGGACCAACATGGTCCCGAGGCCAAGAACACACACACACACACACACACACACACACACACACACACACACACCTCGTGCCAGGAGGGGCAGAAAGACCCCACAAGATGGTGTCTGCCCCTTAAGTACCCTACGCCAGCATGCTCAGCGGGTAGACCATGCCCACTGAACTGTTCCCGGGGTAAGGCACCCAATGCACTTTGGCCTGTCAGTCTTCCACATTGGCCTGGGGTGGTAACGCTACCTACAGGCAAACAGTGGGAAGTCCTTCAACACAGCCATAGCCGAAACAGAGGCTGATTTAGCATTAATTATTTACAGAGTGAGCTAACTGCCAGCTCCGACACCCACTAAATTTAACATAGCGCCTGGTCATTAGGAGCAGGGCACTACAAATAGATGCTGGAAGGCTTGGTCTTTTAATAGCAAGACTTCTTTTCTATGAGCCTTCGTAGCAGGGTGGTTGTGGCAGGAATTGGAACATCTCCAATCTCTGCCACCACCACCCTACTATGAAGGCTCATTCATGCCTGCTACTTTGTTCTGTAAAAAAGCAATAAAAAGGACACAATCCAAACAAAAGTAGGACATGTTTTAATTGATGCTTTAGGTAGCTGTATCTAGATATTTCAGCACAAATATCACATCACTGCATTCAGAGACTTAAGAGTGATCTTTTAACATAGATTACTATTTCCTACATCCAGGAAAATCAAACAATTGTGCAAATATAACCTTCCGCTTTTTTAGAAATCCTCAATGCCCTGTAATTCCCAGGCAGGCTTAATCAAATGCAAAAGTATCAATAGAGTATCCCAGGCATTGTTTATTATGTACATATTTAACCCAAACTACTACTACCAATTTCCAGATGAAATGAGCAAGAACAGCAGAGAAATGCTGGGAATGCGCACTTTCTTATAAAAAAAAAAAAAAAAAAAAAAAAGTGTTGGCTGCTCAAATCTCCTACAACCCCTTCCAAATTTAAAATTTGTTTTTAACGGTTAAAGAACAAGCCACCGCTGCTTCTAGGGTTACAATTCCCAGAAATTACTGTATTAAAATGCAAGACGTGGCAAAAAACACAGATCAGGTATTCAGAGCATTTTGTTTCTCACAAAGGTGCAGTTATACTTCACTGGTAATCCATCTGTTAAAAAGGTACACTGTGTCTTCTTCAGTGGTTCAAATACAGAATACAAGCATGCAGTTTTTAAAAGAAGGCTCATTACATTCGGTCATGGCTGTCAGTCACTCCGGCACTCTATGAGCCATTCCACTGTATTCACCAGTTTGTCTCTGGCACAGGTGATAGCAAGCGAAGAATATAATCAATACCCATAATTATTTCAGCCCACGGAACTAAATAATGAAAAAGATAACAACTATCATGAAGTCACAAGACTATTAGCATCTTTAATTACCAAAAATCACAGATATTAGGCTGATCCACTATGTGCTTTCCTTGTTTTACGTTGAAAAACTGATGATATAGACCAGGTGGGTTAAGCGGATGACACTGTGTATCATATGGCAGTTTGCATGCATGGAGTGTGGGTGTGTAAATTAAAAAAATGTGTTCCATTGACGATTGTGGTGTGATTTCATGCTTTAATAAAATGTGCTGCAATTCAAAGATTAGTTGGTGTTCGATCATTTTCTACAATATCTAAAAGAGAACTGGAGAGGATATAAGTCTGGTCCTTCATGCAGCAGTGGGTTCTTGGGTTTGTCAGAATTGTTCAGGTATGCATGCAAGCGAATGGTTTTCCACACCATTCAAATCACAATGAAATCTGCAAGGATTGTAGAACCAGGAAAAAGTGATAAAGTCTCTTTTTTTTCTTTGTTAAAAATAACAAACATGTTATACTTTCCTGCCCTGTGCAGTGGATTTGCACAGAGCATCCAAAATCCTCCTCTTCTCGGGTCCCTTTTTAGTGCTCCTGGCCCCTCCTTCCTGTTGAGTGCCCCCACAGCAAGCAGCTTGCTGTGGGGACACCCGAGCTGAGCCACAGCTTCCTGTGTCCATTCAGAAATGGAGCCTCGCACCCTCTCACTTCTCATTGGCAGACTGACTGATTGACTGAGACAGCAGCGCCATTGGCTCCCGCTGCTGTCAATGAGGGGGGGGGGAGTTTCAGGCAGCTGAGACACTCCTGCATAATCGCTGGATCTAGATGGTGCTCAGGTAGGTATTAGGGGGTTGAGGGGGCTGCTGCACACAGAAGGCTTTTTATCTTAATGCATATAATGCATTAAGATAAAAAAAACTTCTGTCTTTACAACCACTTTAAGTTGGAATATTGCTTTAATATAAAAAGGGTCTGTACAATCACATCTGCCCTTTGTAGGCCTGAGGAAGGGCAAATGTGGCTGTTGGAAATCATTGTGGCGCTATGATCTTTGAGCGCTAAGCAAGTTGCAGCGTGGTGTGGTGGCCAGTGAACACACAGAATCCAAGATAGACAAGCGCAATATATTGAAGAAAGGTTCAACACAATACAACTAGGCCCAGCAGGTAGGTATGACTGCACAGAGCCACTTGCAAACTGTAACAGCGGTCTGTAGACTTGAAAGATGCCGACAGCGCCTGCAACAAGGAGCGAAATGCAGTCTGACCGGTCCACACCAAAAGGGAGGCTTCCTGAAGCAAGGTAGACTTAGTCCCTGCACTGTCCCTCCTCCTTCAGAACCTTTCCCTATCTCTTAGCACTGTCCCTACACTAGCCACTCGCATAAAGTGCACCAAACCTGAGACCTGGAGTTTTAAAAAGGAGAAGTCCAGCCTGAGCTCATTTTGGCCAGACTTCTCCTTCGGGGCACAGGAGTGCAATTCGTTTTGCACTCCTGTGACCCGGTTTCAGCAGAGAGCAGTCTAAAGTCTGTTCTCTGCTGATGTCACTGGAATCAGTCCAGGCACAGCATCATCATGATAAAGTCTGGATCCGCCAGGTGCCTGGACTGATGCCTATCTCAGCCTCTCAGCGAGCTGCTGAGAGCCTGAGACGGTCGCTTCCCGCCCCTCCACAGCTCAGCGCTTAAGTGAGCATGGAGGAGCAGAGAGGAGAGCTCCTGATGTTCGATGGTCCAGTTCTCTATGCAGAGGTGGCAGGGGACAGATGCAGCATCGCACCAATGCTGCATTTACCCAAGTATAAAATAGGAAAATAAATAAAACCCATACCTCTCTTTTAAATAGATTCTGCCTGCCCCAAGATGGCCACCAATGTCATGTGGGGTGCCAGCGCCCAATCGGACAGCTTTTTCCATGTGACCTAGGAAATCATAGAATAACCAAGTTCCTCACAATGGCCTTTGCCTTCCGCATTGCCACTTCAGTCGAGCACCACCTACAGTGGAGAATACAGACTGCACCTGCCTACACTTCTATATTACTACAACACCTCATTTAAAGGATGGCAAGTTACATAGTACAGTTTTAATCAAAACTACTCAAGATGGTTTATTGCATAGTGCCACAGAGAAGCAGGCAGTAGTAAGCTACATTGGTTATATCTAGAAGGTGGAAAAAAAAATATCTATAAAAATCTAACTATTTCAAAGTTGTACAACAAATGTATTTTGGAATGTGAACTGTGTGTGTTATAAATAACTGGAAATTAAGAAAAATCTAGTGACATTCTGGCCTGCAGCTGGACCAATGCAATGTGTATGAATATTGCAGTTCTGCATATGCCAGGCATTCACAAATGAGACGCAGAGCAGAAATGAATTACAGTGAAAATTGAATGTTTTACTTGCTATTCAAATGACTTAAGTATTGATCTACATTTAAAAAAAGCAGCATTATTCCAGTAAAGTCTAATTAATACCATTAATCTGGAGGCCAGACTTTTATCTCTGCATAGTGGTCTGTCAGTGTCGTGTTGGTGACAACAGCAGGCTTCCTTTACATTAGTGATGATAAAGTAAGCAATAACACTGCTCTGATACTGTATTAACAGGATCTTGCATTACCACAGGGAGCAGATTTTACTGGAGGAATTAGCTCTGCCCCCGGGTCTCTTGGTCTATGTTGTCTAGATATGCCTTCATTTCCCAGAAGAACCATTGGATATGAACATTAAACTCCGCACAACCATTAGGATGAGGTATAATAAACATTTTTTTAAACATTTTTTAAATAAAATTGACAGAATTGCTAATGCCAACTTGTTTTTGAAGGTTCAAGGCCTGGGACTGTCATCTTGATTCTAGCTTTACTACTTGAGTCAATAAACTGGAAGCATGTGTTTAGTAGGAGTCCTAATTTGTAAAAGATTGTACCATTAAAATAGTGAAGCTAGGATTGAGAAGAGCCATGGAGCCTACACCTTTAAAACACAAGTCAACAGCTGAAGCTTACATATTTCTACTCTAAATGGTTCCCTTTTATGCAAAATTGTAATTCTTCCTGTATCTTGTGACAGCTCAGTGACCGACATTTTTTTACCATGGACTTTAAATGTTCATGTGTAATTTTGTAATGCATGTTCAATTTATATTATATATATATACACACACACACACACACACACACACACACACACAGTGCCTTGAAAACGTATTCATACCCCTTAAAATTTTCCACATTTTGGCATGTTACAATGTTACAACCAAAAACTTAAATGTATTTTAATGGGATTTTATATACACCAACACAAAGTGGCACATAATTGTGAAGTGGAAGGAAAGTGATAAATGGTTTTCAATTATTATTTTTTTTACGAATAAATATGTGAAAAGTGTGGTGTGCATTTGTATTCAGCCCCCTCTACTCTGATACCCCTAACTAAAATCTAGTGGAACCAATTGCCTTCAGAAGTCAAATTAGTAAATAGAGTCCACCTTTGTGCAATTTAATCTCAGTATAAGTACAGCTGTTCTGCAAAGCCCTCACAGTTTTGTTAGCGAACCTTAGTGATCAAACAGCATCATGAAGGCCAAGGAACACACTACAGGTTAGGGATAAAGTTGTGGAAAAGTTTAAAACAGGGTTAGGTAATAAAAAAAAAAAGGTTTGAACATCTCACGGAGCACTGTTCAATCCATCATCCAAAAATGTAGAGTATGGCACAACTGCAAACCTACCAAGACAGGACTGTCCACCTAAACTGACAGGCCGGGCAAGGAGAGCATTAATCAGAGAAGCAGCCAAGAGCCCCATGGTAACTCTGGAGGAGCTGAAGAGATCCACAGCTCAGGTGGGAGAATCTGTCCACAGGACAATTATTAGTCGCGTACTCCACAAATCTGGCCTTTATGGAAGAGTGGCAAGAAGAAATCCATAGTTGAAAGAAAGCCATAAGAATTCCCTTTTGCAGTTTGCAAGAAGCCATGTGGGGGACACAGCAAACATGTGGAAGAAGGTGCTCTGGTCAGAGGAGACCAAAATGTAACTTTTATGCCTAAAAGCAAAACGCTATGGGTGGAGGAAAACGAACACTGCACATCACCCTGAACACAACATCTCCACCGTGAAACATGGTGGTGGCAGCATTATGTTGTGGGGAAGCTTTTCTTCAGCAGGGACAGGGAAGCTGGTCAGAGTTGATGAGAAGATGGATGGAGCCAAATACAGGGCAATCTTAGAAGAAAACCTGTTAGAGTCTGCAAAAGACTTCACTGGGGCGGAGGTTCGCCTTCCAGCAGGACAACGACCCTAAACATACAGCCAGAGCTACAATGAAATGATTTAGATCAAAGCATATTCATGTGTTAGAATGGCCCAGTCAAAGTCCAGACCTAAATCCAATAAAAAATCTGTGGCAAGACTTGAAAATTGCTGTTCACAGACGCTCTCCGTCTAGAAAATTGCTGTTCACAGACGCTCTCCATCCAATCTGACAGAGCTTGAGCTATTTTGCAAAGCACAATGGGCAAAAATTTCACTCTCTAGATGTGCAAAGCTGGTAGAGAAATCCCCAAAAAAAATGATAGTGAATGCAGCAGGCAAACCATGCAGAAGGCCTCCTAGAGAAACTGAAAAACTACAGGCTAATAAGCATTTGAGACGCAGGGAAAGGTGTGCAGTGTTGCAGAGATGCAGGGAAAGGTGTGCAGAGATGCAGGGAAAGGTGTGCAGTGGTGCAGAGATGTTTTACGAGGGAGAGGAGGAAGCTAAACAGAAGTTGGAGCAACATAGAGCAGAAGAGAAAGCACAGAGTGGCCTGCATCAGTGAGAAGGGTGCCAAAGGCAATGTAGGGGAGAAATCATCAACCTGCCAAGGACACACAGAGGAGTTTAATAGGTGGGGTTGGGAACACCTGACCATTTTTTAAAATAAGGCAGGAGAAGATGTTACCAAATGTTCTGTCACCATGGCAACTCTCTTTTTACACTAGAGAAAAACTCCAAACTGCAGGCTGGATCTGGTCCTTTACTTACTTTTAACTGGCCCTCGGGGCACTTATCCCTCCACTATCACCAATGATGAGGCACCTTTCCTCCCCCAATGATGCCCACATTGGGGGCACTATTTCTACTTTGGACAACAATGATTGGGCACTAGACCTTCCATTGATGAGGCATAATGGCTCCCCGCTAATACCAATGATGAGGCACTATTCCTCCTCCTACTGACCACAGGTGCTATGTAATTTTTACTCCCACTGACCATCAAGTCTGAGACATGGTCTACCCACACTGATGCTGGGGCATTTTCTACTCTCACTGACTACAGTCCGGCCCCCCTAAAGTCTGAAGAACAGTAAATTATCCCTTTGTTTAGAAAGTTTGGAGACCCCCTAGACTAGAGCTTTACTCTCAATGTAAAGTGGAAGCTGGGTAGGTACCCTGCATCCATCACATCTCAAGGTATAGTTTTAGTTTTGCTAGATTGCACTTAACAGAGTCAATACATTTGTATTTATGAGTGGCTGGTAACAAGAAAGGTAAGCCTTTGTCTTTTTCTTTATCCATGTTGAACCTGCACCTGTGATGTTGGATTTGATACAGATCAGCTTCACAGGAAATGTTAAATAGGGGTTTAAGTTACTGAGCTATTAATAACAAGCAATCTTCCTACACTTGCTACTTAAAGCAAATCATTTTTCAAACACATAATCATAATCAGTGGGAGCTTGGATGCTCTATTGCACTGAGTACAGCCCAGGGAATCCAGTGATTGAGACAAGTGTTCTATTAAAGGTCTCTTACTGTCCTCTGACAGGTTCGTTCTCTGACTTTCACGCAATTAGAAAAATAATGGAACTGCAGTACACAAAGGTGCTTACTTAATAAAACACAAAGAGGCATGATGTACCAAGCAACAAGTAGGCCGTTACCGTTTGGAAGTTTACAGAGGTCAATACCATAGTCTCAAATTGGCTATTGGCTGTTCATAGGTACTGTACTTTGTGTTCTGCAATATTAAATAAAAGCCAAAGAAAGCCAAGTGTTGAATTATTTACAACTATAAATGAGGCATCCCTTTTGGTAGGACCATATTCTCACACTAAAGTGATTTTTAGGCTTCCTTTTAAAAAACAAAAAAAACAATGTTATACCTACCTGTTCTGTGCAATAGTATTGCAGAGAGGCCCGAAACTCCTCTTCTGGGGTCCCCCCGCTGGCGATCTTGGCTCCTCCTGTTCTCTGAATGCCCCATAGCAAGCCACTTGTTATGGGGGCACTTATGCGGGCTCGACCCCGAGCTGAGCTGCGTGCATCCATAAACACATGAACAATTTTACCGTAATGCACAGAATGCATTAAAGTAAAAAAAAAAAATCTTTAGAGCTACTTCAAACTTTTTAGACGTATAAGTAAAAACAGGAACAGAAACTGTAATATATTGCAGCTCAACAGTTCCTAGATGATGGGACTGCATTAATTTCTTGCAGAAAATATCTGGTGATTTTGACAGAAAGAAAGAAATGCTGTGTCCTTTTCCTATTCCTGCAAGATTAACTGGAAGCAAGTTTTGTGCAGCTTATCTCCCCATCACTATAAAATGGAGGTGAACCAAGAAAGACAAGTTTGAAATCTACTCTGTATGCCCATCATGGCTCCCTCCATATATATAGTGGGGGACTGGGAGTAGCCACCCAGGAACATAAAGTGTTATTCACCTGAAGAAAGAAAACCAATGCAGACAACTCATGCAATTTAACCACTTCCCGCCCGCCATATAGTAAAATGATGGCCAGCGGGATGCACTCTCATTCTGGAACGATGTCATATGACTGCGCCCCTGAACCGCCACACTTGTACGCTCGCGGGGGCGCGCAGCGTGGCAATCATGGCCACGCCATGTTCTTAGGACACGGTGCGACTCCGATCTCAGTAAAGAGCCGATGACAAGGCTCTTTACCCATGTGATAGGCCATGTCCAATCACAGCCAGTCACATATAAACAAGGAAGTGACGTTTATCGTCTCTCCTCCTCGTGTGGCGAGGAGAGCCAATCAGTTGCATCTCCTCATAGGGGAGACCTGGTACAGGTAATCAGGGCATGGCTCATCAGTGCCCTGATTACAGTACAGCTCCAGCAGTGCCCATCAGTGCCTATTAGTGATGCCAGTTAGTGCCGCCTTTCAGTGCCCATCAGTGCTGCTCATCTGTTATGCCTATCATTGCCCACCAGTGCAAGCTATCAGTGCCCATAAGTGCGGCTTATTAGTGTCTCCTCATTGGTGCCACCTACTCAGTGCCCTTCAGTGCCGGCTCATCAGCGCAAATCAGTGAAGGAGAAAAACTACTTATTTACAAAATTAACTGACAGAAACTAAGAAAAAGCAAAAAAAAAAAAAAAACAGCAGTGATTAAAAACTACCAAAAGAAAGCTCAGTTTGTGTGAAAATTTTTTTTAAAATTATTTGGGTACACCATGACCACACAATTGTCATTCAAAGTGCGACAGCCCTGAAGCTGAAAATTGGCCTGGGCAGGTAGGGGGTAAAAGTGCCCAGTAGGCAAGTGGTTAAGCATGAACACACATAAAAGAGGCACCCAGCAATACTCAACTACATAACAAAACTCTTCTGTAAAAGGTTTCTGGCGACCTAGCATTCTGTGAACAATTAATCCTATACATGCACTTTTCCTGACTAATAACACCTGTTAGACTCTACAAGCTAATTGTACACCTCCCTAATTAAAAAAAAACAAACGTTTTCCTATTCTTCATCGTCACTGCAGTCCACAGGGGCATGCAGAAAGTGACATAGCTTGATCTTTCTAGGACAAGATATCTGACAATGCTCATGAGGTTCAAATCATACCCACAGCTCCAGAATTAACATTCTAACCCCCGTAACACCGTCTGCAGCTAACAAATTTACCTGAATAACTCCTGAACTAACCCTAATGACCCAAATAGCCCCTCCAACTTGTACAATATGTATGCCCTCCTACTGAAGTTAATTTAGTCACATCCTTGCTCAAGTTACAGCAATGTATTTGGGCATGGTTAGGTAGTCTCTGTGAGCCTCCCAAGAGCAGGGGGGCCTGGCAACAAATGTAACCTTTGTACTTCACTGCTTATGGAAAAATCTAAATCTAATAGCATCTGGAGGCATAGTACATGGGGTGTGGTTCTGAGGAAGTGACATGACGTGATGTAATGCGTAGGGCGTGGCCGGAGTACACAGCAAACCGGAAGTGAGGTGGAAAATGCTGATGTTTTTACTCATTTGAATTTAGATGTAAGCAGATATTCTTTTAACAAATGGGGTCAAAAAGACCTCTGATCTCATATTTACATTAAAATGCAATAAGGCCCCTTTCACACTGGGGCGGGAGGTGCGGTGGCGGTAAAGCGCCGCTATTTTTAGCGGCACTTTACCGTCGGAATTGCGGCGGTATTCGGCCGCTAGCGGTGCGGTTTTAACCCCCGCTAGCGGCCGAAAAAGGGTCGATACCGCCCGCAATGCGCCTCTGCAGAGGCGCATTGCCGGTGGTATAGCCGTGGTTTCCCATTGCTTTCAATGGGAAGGAGCAGTAAGCACACCGCTCCTCTCACCGCTCCAAAGATGCTGCTAGCAGGACTTTTGGATCGGTCCTGCTAGCGCACCGCTCCAGTGTGAAAGCCCTCGGGCTTTCACACTGGAGAAACAGCAGCCACTGTTTCAGGTCGGTTTGTAGGTGCTATTTTTACCGCAATAGCGCCTGCAAACCGCCCAGTGTGAAAGGGGTCTAAAATAATAAGATAAATGAAATGCCATTTGAACAAAAAAAAAAATGTCTCTTTAAGAGCTATGGGCGGAAGTGACGTTTTGACGTTGCTTCAGCCCTGCAATGGTATGGAGACGGGTGGGGGCCATCTTCCCCTCACTTGTCTCCATACCATTGCAGGGCGGAAGTGACGTCAAAATGTCACTTCCACCCATAGCTCTTAAAGAGACATTTTTTTTGTGCAAATGACATTTAATTTATTCCATACCAAGCCAGGGAGAGGACCCGATCGGCACTACCGACGGCTCCGGAAAGCGGCGGAGGGCACCGGAGCGCGGCGGGAGGCCCCTCTCCTGCCGCCGATAAAAGTGATCTTGCGGCGAATCCCTGGCAGAGACCACTTTTATCTGAAAGAGGACCGCCCGCTGAAGAAGAGGATACCGGCGTTATGGTAACTAGCTGCTGCCATAACAACGGTACTCCTCTTCAAAGTACCGACGTATAACGACGGCGGGTGGTCCGAGAGTGGTTGAGAAGTAGGTCAACAGAAGGAGTGACAGACGTGAGGTCATCACTGTGCTGCTTCTCCTTTCACAGTCCAGGCTCAGGTTGGAGTGTAAAGGAGTCCTGCAAGCATTGCAAGACTGCAACAGAGGAAACTAGGCCAGACGGGACTGTTTTGTGTCAAAGAGCAGAGCAAATCTCAAGAACAGATTTACAGTAATACCTTTCGTGGATAAAAACACTCCCATATATGGATTCTGTGTATTTAGCAGTTTGCCTTGGGTTAAATTTTAATTATATAAATCATTTACCACTTCAAATAAATGTCTGCTCAACAAAAGAATAAATTTTTATGAATGCAAAAAACAATATTAAAAGAACACTGCCTGTCTTCTGCCTTTTTTTACCACTCAAATCAAGTTTGCGTCACACATGGCTTCCAGACCGACCGCTAATCTGATGGGAGGTGTACAAGAGGCACTGGAGCTTATTATTGTTCTGTGATTAGACAGTCCGAGAAACCTTGTTTTTCTCAGATTACAAAATCAGACAGAATTGCAGTGTAATTTAAGAGCCTCAGCGATAATAAAATCTTCAGTCATGCAATTCTGAAAACGCCACGTGCAATGACGGCTCGGCTAATTTCAGAAGCTTTAAGAATGCCGTGATTGATAACGAATTTTAAATGAGGTTACAAAAGGCATTACTATAATGTCACACCAATTAAGTTAGATGAAAAGATAATGAAGGCTTTTATTTCAGTCGATCAATCCCATCGAGATTGCACACAACAGTTCTCCATTGGTTTGATAACAGAATATTTGAGAACAAAATAATGGACATTCACCCCTCGACCTACAGAATAATAATAGTACAATTAATACTAGACTGTCATCGTCATTATTATTTTGTAAAATAAAGATTATACAGGTGATTCCAGAAATACGAATAGCTTGGACAGAACCAAAAAAAATAAAACTTAGGGGTGATTTTGGCTTACACATTCTTGTCTTTGGACTAATAAAAGTGCCAAAACGGCCAGTTATAATTATTTAAGTATCATAGCTCCTTTTATTTGATTTCAGAAATGATCTTTGTTACCTTTTTTTTTTTTTACAAGGTTAAAAAGCTTTGCCATGTGACCATACATCTCTTCTCCCTGATAGTGGGGGGCAGAGTTAGAGGACACTGTGCAGACACAAGTGTGCCTGATTTCCATAGTCTGTTCAGCCTGGGGCAAGATACAGGCTGTGCCTGAGCAGGGGGTGTGTTCAAAAAGGAGGCTGTAAATAAGAGGGGGTGTGTTCAAAAGGCAGGCTGTGATTGGGAGGGGGTGTGGTGGCTGAACAAACTACCCAATACATGCATGCTGTGTGTCTGCCCAGTGTCCTGTACCTCTGAATGGCCGGTCAAAAGAAGAAAACGGACCATGCAAGCACAGATCAGCTTCTGTGTTTTGTGTTATCAGTTTGGAACAAAAAAGAAAGGTGACTGGCAGGATAACCAGAAACTTCAAATGGCAGATGATCATGAAAATGATAGAGACTGATTCATAAAATAAAAATTATGTGAACACACACAAAATAAAATTATTTAAGTTAACACTTTAAAGTGTTATTAAACCCAGGACCCTGCATTCACCATTTCTGGTCTCCCACAGAACATGGAAATGCAATTTTTTTTGGAAATATAAGCTGCTAAATACCTTTTCTCGTCAGCAGTATATAGCAGTCTTGTGAGTTCTATCTATGTCTGGTTAAAGCTTGTAGGAGGAGTTTTCATTCTACTTTGACTGCTCTATGAGGCTGCAGGACCCCCGACCCTCTGTCTGGACAGTGCTGATTGGCCCTATGCTGATAACATGTACCCTCCCAAGAAAAAAAAAAACTGGGCGCTTTACAACGTAGCCTGATACAAAGATGTTAATCTTTAGAGACATCAGGGAAACCAGTCTGCCCCCACCGACTGCTATAGCAAGCCAAATAGTATACACACACCTCAATGATTAGGTTATGTTACCAGACCACTTGCAAATGGTACATAGCGCCATCCTTCAAGAAAGCAACAAGCTATACAGAATGTAGTTAGGCAAACCAACCAAATGTTTCATTTTGTTCTATTTACTGTAAGCCGATGAATTGTGAAATCTGATTGCTCTGGAATCCCACAATCTGCTCATTATTGCTCTTTGCCCCTCCTTAATAACTGTGTGTCTATAGCAAATCCTCCAGTGGCATTGTGGATCACAATGGTAGCAATAGCTTAGTAACTCCCAAGAGGAAACAATCTTAATATCCAGTTTCCCAGTTCCATGTAGTCTATTTGGTGTTCTACAGCACACAATATATTGTAAACAGATGTGCTTCACACAATTTGCAGCATTTACACATTTCTACTCATCTTTTATTTACATATTCTGCCCTTTTCACAGGCAGGAGATGTGCTGAAAATAGACATCAATGCTACCATAACCTCCAGACATTTAGGAGTTCTATGTCATAAGCACATTCATCAACCCAGTAAATTAAACATCTTGCATTTTTTCTAGTCGACCTACTGGCTTCAAGTGGTTGTGCTGCTTCCATCACAGATATTCACAATTGCAGCTGAAATAAAAACACCACCTACACTACCAGGGCTATCAGTAAGAAAAGCAAGATCAGAATAAAAAAAAATTAAAAACAAGGTACAACACGAAGTGAAGCATAGAATCATCGTTGATTTTTGAAGTTATAACCTACAAATGAATACAATATGTCTTAATAACAGCCACACATCTTTCCCTAAGTTTGAAAAGTAAAAGACCACTTTGCCCAACATTTAGATTAATCCAAAATAAACTCTTCATAATCTCCTCTCACACAGGTGCTATCTATGCCTAGACGTTTGTACTGTCAAAGCAGCAATTGCACTTGGCATGTGTCAATGTGGCTCCATTCTATGAAATGGCGAATGGGCTCTGTGCATAAACCAAAAGGTATTAGGATTCTCACTCTACCCAATGCTGCCCTGGAATATGACAGTAAAAATCTGGTTTGTACTTTAAACATCAAGTATTGTTCTTTCATCAAACAGATAGGAAAACAGCGCTGGGAGTACAAAATTCTGGTGTCAGGTAAATATGACGAGAAAAGCTGCTAAAAAGTCAACTGCTGCCAGATTCTGCAGCCATTATTCCATTGTACCAAGCAAACGCTTTCTTAAGCACTTATGAGTTCTTAGTCATACGCCACCATCCGTCCTCGCATCTCCAGATCGCTTATAAAAGGCATGTGCAAAGATTGCCCCCCAGACACAGAAGCCAACATGGCTACGCCTACAGGTGACAGGTCCACTCAACTTTATGCACATTACAACTATAAAAATAAGTAATGCCATTAACTAAATCAATAGTCCCAGCAGGACACATCAATGTCCCATCTACCAGAAATCAAAGCATGAATTATTGAACTGCTGCACTGTTGAGTGCAGACATGAGTGCCAGCCAATATTAAGAGTTTAAATATAGGGCACTTCACAAAATGCATGCTCTAGGGCTGCCAGTGGAATCCATCAAACGAAGGCTGCATTTTATTTATTTTTCTCATATGCGCTTAGTCTACATACACCAGAGTAATCACTCAATACCCAGGCATTTCATTTCACGTAAGAAAACTAATTGGTCCCGTCAGAAAAGCGGTTTATAAAAGAGCCCATTTCATGCCTATAGAATAGAGGTTTTAATTGATCTCGAGTATGAAGGTCTACACCTGAAACATGCTTTGTTTATTAGCTGCCGCCTCTAAAGAACAAACAATCTTAATTAAAGCCCAAAGGATTTCATTAGTAAAATTCATATTTTTGGAGGATGCACACACTTTAGATTAAGACTTCATAATATTCGGTTAATTTGATTGACTCAAAACAAGTTTGGATTTGATTAACCTAGATACGGAATGTTACTTTACAAATGCATGAAGGCGAACCTGGAAGAACGCAGGGTATATGTACTCTTATTCAAATTAAAGTGATTCTTTATGAAAGCTAAACAAATGTTTTGACAGAAAAACATTGTTGTGTACATGTGAGGTAACACTAGAATTGTTGATGGTGGGTAGGTCTGTGGCAGCTCAAGCCATAGAGAGTCCCCACAATGAGTCGCGTGAAGTGTGTGAAGATTGTGAAGGTAGGAGAGGCACGCTATGAGTGTATAGAAAATCCTATAAACTCCAACCAGTTGGAAAACATTGACCACCTTGTTGATGTAGGACATAAAATATAGTCAACGCATTTCAGCAGATTGGCATCTAGATCTGTTGGTCATTTTGACTGTGATTTGCATTCTATAATGAGAACAGTTTTCCAGAGTTTCCATTGTGCCTGCAGCAGCATTGCTACGGAACGCATACCTGTTGGCTGTGGGGACTGCAGTCTGTATCCAGAGCCCCGAAGGGGAGCCCGATTCCAATTAAATGAGTTGGCTATGTTTTATGTCATACAGTAATCATGTGGGGTTTAAAAGAACACATCTTTGCGATAATGTCCATTTCACTAGGGTGTCCTCGATACCCCCAGCAACTGGCTGTGCAAACTTTCTAAACATCAGGTCACAGTCCTTACACTTTAGACTCCTATAAGACAATGTCTAGGTTTGTTAACAGGTTGGCAGGTAATAAGTATTGCATTGTGGGATTTAAACAGGGGTAAAGCTATGCCAAATGTTTCAGAATATATGATCCCCTACTGACATCTGTATTGGAAATTCAATAGGATCCAGGGGTACCGCTTGGACAAACAGAAAAACAAAGATATGCCCAGGCATTGTATTCTGAATTTTCGTTGGCAAAAAGCATTGATGTAGGTTTAATTCTCAATAATGTTAAAAATGCAATAAAAATTTATTAGACTTGCAGCCAAACTTAACCTCATGTCTAAACACAACTTTTGACTGACTCCGTAATAAGGCTCTGCTTTAAAAAAAAAAAAAAAATTGACTGAAACGTCACCCTTTTCCATACAGCATAGGTTCAAAAAGAACATAACAGAAAGGAAAAAGGGATAAAAAGAAATGCCTTGTTACTTTGTAAAGCAAGCGTATCAAACTCAGATGAAACCAACTGCCAAACTGAGCATCTTATTGAAGGAGCTGTATTAGTACTACTGGGGGGGCTGCACTCGCCCAGCTGGCAAAATGCCAAAGCAATATCATAAAATGTTAAACATTTTGTGTATTACAAGTGTTCTTTTCAAAATGTAAAGCCTGATTTCACCTAATTTGTAATACAATGAAAAAAGCAATATGTGTAATAGCTAGATTAACAGATTCAATCACCTAAAATTCTACAACTGGCAAAGTTGCAAGGAAGGTGCAAGAGGGTATGCAACCCAAAAACACTGTATAGTTTGCCTTCTGTACAGAATGTAATGTAGCGTCCTCCCCAATTTAGGGGGCGCTATGTTTAAATTTAGGGGTTGGTCTGAGCCAATAGTTGGGCTTAGACTGTTGGTTTCCTAAAAACTTGCTTCTGCTCTGGTTTGATATTGCCTGGCTGCAGTGTTCCCTATTGCCTGTAGGTGGCATTGTCATCTCTAGCTCAGGTAGAACCACAGGGAGTATCGCAACACCATTGGGTGTACTCTCTCGGCAGCTTGCAGTGGGTGTGGTCGGCCCGATGTGCATGCTGGGAGAGGATACTTAAGGGGCAGACGCCATTAAGCGTGAGGAGATAACAGGAGGGACCCCTTGGTCCTGCTCGGCGGCCCTCATGGCCGGGGGTGCGTGCGTGTGTTTCGGTCTCGGGCACCTTTAGCCCGAGGCTGCATCGCTGCAGGTAGGCCAGGCACCTTTGGCTGGGGCCTACACAAGAAAAGGAGTCCCGGGGTACCCAGGGGAGGGTGACCCACTCTGAAGGAGAGGAAGCCAGGGGAGGATCGGTCCCAAGGGGATTAGTGAAGAAGTCGCTGTCTCGGGAGAGGCCTGGTTACCTGTCAGAGGGAAGGATTCCTATCCGCCAAAAGCCTGGTAATGTGCCCATTGGCACCTAAGGACTAACTATTACTAGGCCGGGAAGTTCAGGACTTAAGGATTCTAAGGTAGAGGATCTCCTGGTCATATCCCTGGGAAATCACAAGTAGTTGTTTCGTGCTCCACACCGGCTGCTAGGACCGCTCTTAAAGGGACTATCCGGGTGAGCAAAACCCACTCAGGCTTGAGTGGCGACGTGTGTTGCTTAAGTGTTGCGTGCCTGAACCTTCCCCTTCTTGTCGTTTCTACTCTCTCTCTCCCAAGTTTTGCCTCAAGAAAAGAATAAAACCTTGCTGCTTAGGTTTTACACCTGTGTGGACATTGGCTTTATTACAAAAGGGACTTCCGCCTAGACAACGGAGACCAGGGATCCACTCTTAGGTGGTAACTCGCCGCAAGGCCCAAAAAAATCTAACACCGCTAGCCTCTCCATACCTGGAGTTGGACAACGGGCAAGTAGCAGGTGTGCCTCTCTGCTAAGGATGGAGCAGAAAGGGTCAGTGTGCTACAGTAATATCACACAGAGGTTATTTAAAGGGCACTAGTCATCAAGAATGGACCCAAACCTCATGGGCTCAGGTGAGTATGTACCTAAAAGCTAGTATATACAGTCATGCTCGAAATTGTTGGCACCCCAGAAATGTTTCCAGAAAATCAAGTATTTCTCACAGAAAAGTATTGCAGTAACACATGTTTTTCTATACACATGTTTATTCCCTTTGTATGTATTGGAACAAATCAAAAAAAGGGAGGAAAAAAAGCAAATTGGACATAATGTCACACAAAACTTCAAAAATGGGCTGCTCAAAATTCTTGGCACCCTTTAAAAATTGTGGATAAATAAGATTATTTCAAGCATGTGATGCTCCTTTAAACTCACCTGGGGCAAGTAACAGGTGTGGGCAATATAAAAATCACACCTGAAAGCAGATAAAAAGGAGAGAAGTTCACTTAGTCTTTGCATTGTGGGTCTGTGTGTGCCACACTAAGCATGGACAACAGAAAGAGGAGAAGAGAACTGTCTGAGGACTTGAGAACCAAAATTGTGGAAAAATATCAACAATCTCAAGGTTACAAGTCCATCTCCAGAGATCTAGATTTGCCTTTGTCCACAGTGCGCAACATTATCAAGAAGTTTGCACACCATGGCACTGTAGCTAATCTCTCTGGGCGTGGACAGAAGAGAACAATTGATGAAAGGTTGCAACGCAGGATAGTCGGGATGGTGGATAAGTAGCCCCAAACAAGTTCCAAAGAAATTCAAGCTGTCCTGCAGGCTCAGGGAACATCAGTGTCAGCGCAAACTATCCGTCGACATTTAAATGAAATGAAAGGCTATGGCAGGATACCCAGGAGGACCCCACTGCTGACAGAGACATAAAAAAGCAAGACTACAGTTTGCCAAAATGTACTTGAGTAAGCCAAAATCCTTCTGGGAAAAGGTCTTGTGGACAGAGGAGACAAAGATGGAGCTTTTTGATAAAGCACATCATTCTACTGTTTACCAAAAAACGGATTGAGGCCTACAAAGAAAAGAACACGGTACCTACAGTGAAATATGGTGGAGGTTCATTGAAGTTTTGGGGTTGTTTTGCTGCCTCTGGCACTGGGTGCCTTGAATGTGTGCAAGGCATCATGAAATCTGAGGATTACCAAAGGATTTTGAGTCACACTGTAGAGCCCAGTGTCAGAAAGCTGGGTTTGCGTCCGAGATCTTGGGTCTTCCAGCAGGACAATGACCACAAACATACGTCAAAAAGCACCCAGAAATGGATGGCAACAAAGCGATGGAGAGCTCTAAAGTGGCCAGCAATGAGTCCAGATCTAAATCGCATTGAACACCTGTGGCGCCCTTCCAATAAGAGCGACCTGGAGCAGTTTGCAAAGGAAGAGTGGTCCAAAATTCCGGGTGAGAGGTGTAAGAAGCTTATTGATGGTTATAGGAAGCGACTCATTTCAGTTATTTTTTCCAAAGAGTGTGCAACCAAATATTAAGTTCAGGGTGCCGAGAATTTTGAGCAGCCCATTTTTGAAGTTTTGTGTCACATTATGTCCAATTTGCTTTTTTTCCACCCTTTTTTGGTTTTGTTCCAATACACACAAAGGGAATAAACATGTGTATAGCAAAACATGTGTTACTGCAATACTTTTCTGTGAGAAATACTTGATTTTCGGGAAAAATTTCTGGGGTACCAACAATTTCGAGCATGACTGTATATATATACACACACACACACACACACACACACATATATATATACCTACACAGTATCTCACAAAAGTGAGTACACCCCTCACATTTTTGTAAATATTTTATTATATCTTTTCATGTGACAACACTGAAGAAATGACACTGTCACAGTACATGTTGGCATTCATGGTTCCCTCAATGAACTGTAGCCCCCCAGTGCCGGTAGCACTCAAGCAGCCCCAGACCATGACACTCCCACCACCATTGTACTCCTCACCTGGTTGCGGCCACACACACTTGACACCATCTGAACCAAATTAGTTTATCTTGGTCTCATCAGACCACAGGACATGGTTCCAGTAACCCATGTACTTAGTCTGCTTGTCTTCAGCAAACTGTTTGCGGGCTTTCTTGTGCATCATCTTTAGAAGAGGCTTCCTTCTGGGACGACAGCCATGCAGACCAATTTGATGCAGTGTGTGGCGTATGGTTTGAGCACTGACAGGCTGACCCTCCCCACCCCTTCAACCTCTGAAGCAATGCTGGCAGCACTCATACATCTATTTCCCAAAGACAACCTCTGGATATAACACTGAGCATGTGCACTCAACTTCTTTGGTCGACCATGGCGAGGCCTGTTCTGAGTGGAACCTGTCCTGTTAAACCACTGTATGGTCTTGGCCACCATGCTGAAGCTCAGTTTCAGGGTCTTGGCAATGATCTTATAGCCTAGGTCAGTGATGGCAAACCTTGGCACCCCAGACGTTTTGGAACTACATTTCCCATGATGCTCAACTACACTGTGCATGAGCATTATGGGAAATGTAGTTCCAAAACATCTGGGGTGCCAAGGTTCGTCATCACTGGCCTAGGCCATCTTTATGTAGAATTAATAAAGTAATAATGCGCTAAAATCAACCTTCCAAGATTACATAAACTTGGAAGGTTGATTTTAGCGCATTATTACTTTATTAAAGTGGTTGTAAACCCACATAACTTTTTTCTTCTTTCTAGCCCACCTGCAAGACAAAGCTATAATGAGCTAGTATGACTAGCATACTAGCTCATTATGTACCACTTACCTTAGATCGGGGCCCCCAAAGCCGTCCATATCCCTCTCTTCAGCCGCAGCCATCGCTGCGGCGATAGCCGGAATGTTTCTTCCGGGTATCGCCGCTCCAGCCAATCACAGCGCGTCAAATTCGGCTAAGCCCAAGCATTGCTGGGACTTAGCCGAATTTGTGAATGGGATTAACCCCATGAATGCGCCGTTGTCCACGGCGAGCATGCGCCGTAGACACGGAGCAATGTCATTTTTAGCAAATATCTCCTAAACCGTGTAGGTTTAGGAGATATCTCTTGCACCTACAGGTAAGCCTTAATCTAGGCTTACCTGTAGGTGCAAGTTGCAAAAGTGGGTTTACAACCACTTTAATTCAGCACTATATGGTGATATCAGTACACTTTTGAAATAGTTGCAGCTTTAATCATTTATTTATCTTTTAATATTTTTGATTCACATCAGCTCTTAAGTACACAATTTTTATACAACATCTTTCTGTAGAGCAACAATTATTTTTTTCAGATCCTCAGAGTTCTTTGCCATGAGGTGCCATGTTGAATTTCCAATGACCAGTATGAGAGAGTGAGAGCGATAACACCAAATTTAACACACTTGCTCCCCATTCACACCTGAGACCTTGTAACACCAACGAGTCACATGACACCGTGGAGGGAAATTGGCTAATTGGGCCCAATTTGGACATTTTCACTTATGGGTGTACTCACTTTTGTTGCCAGCGGTTTAGACATTAATGGCTGTGTGTTCAGGTATTTTGAGGGGGCAGGAAATTTACACGGTTATACAAACTGTACACTCACTACTTTACATTGTAGCAAAGTGTAATTTCTTCAGTATTGTCACATGAAGATATAATAAAATATTTTCAAAAATGTGAGGGGTGTACTCACTTTTGTGAGATAATGTATATACACACACACAGTATTATATATATATATATATATATATATATATATATATATAAAAACATTACATGCATTTATGCAACGGTCACAATTTACACAGTGCTTCACATAATATACATTAACATCAGTACCATCAAGAAGCTTGCAACCTAAGATGTCCATTTCACATGCAAACATACTATGGCCATGCTAGGAACTTGGAGCAATCCAGAGCAATCCAGAGGAAATCCACACTAGCACAAGAATAACATGCAAACTCCACAGCGATAGTGTCCTCCTGACATGGATATGAACTTGCAACCCCAGTGCTTCAACATTAAAGTGCTACCCCACTGATCTACTGTGGATAATAAAGGCAAATGCTGAAACATTGGAAGTGAATTGACAAACACAAAAATCAATATCATCAAAAACCTTTTCTGAACCAGAAAACCTATATTCACAGAAAAGCACATTGATTAGAATTCTTTCAATAATGCTTAACAAATATAATACTAGCAGAAACATGGGCATTAGCTCTGTATGTTGGAAATTGTATTAGAGGAGTATAAAGGAAGATGCATGAAAATACAGAAGTCCAAGGGCTGGGAATCCCTATCCATATCCAAATACAAATACAAAACGAGCATGGACAGTCTCTGTGCAAAAAACAAAACTACCGGTACTTTCCTTGTACAATATAAAAATCTAACAGGGAAACCCGCTAGCAACAGTTGCAAGAAGCTGGGCATCAAATACTGGGCATCAAATCTTATCAGTGCAGTCACAAAAAGACTTGCTGACATCTGTGAAAAATTTAGGAGTGGGTGCCCCCTTTCATTGTTCCACTTTTGTACTTTTACGCAATGACACTTTAGTATAAATCTGCATGAAAAACGTGTGTTTGTATACAGTTTTAAAGAGCCTTTTACTGTGAGGAATAAGAACGAAATGTTTGCATTTTGTCATCATCAATCAGGAAAGCTAAGGTAGCGTGTAGACGCCATCCCCAAAGGATGGAAGTAGGTTAACATGCAGGAGACGCAATTGATGATTTGAGAGAAACTAAAAGGGAAAATTGATTTTTTTTTCCCTCCGTTCTTGGAAAACATCTTAAGATTTTGTTACAATTGTACATTGTGCATTAGGAAAAAAAATGTGTATTCAGTATTCCCTGCGAGAAAGCAACACTGAAATGAAAGCAGAAAAGATTAAAGAAGTAAATTAATTGTATGCGAGCGTTCAGTAGTTCGCTTAAATATAAACCTTACATTTATTGTAAAATATATTCTCTCCTATAGACTACTGTATATGTTTTTTTCTATGTCTGGAGACCTGCACATATTCTGTATCCATTACTATTATTTGTAAGAAACAAATAGCACTTCACTTTTCACATTTCATTTTGTTATGTTACAGCCTTATTTCAAAATGGATTAAATTCATTATATTCCTCAAAATTCTACAAACAATACCCCATCATGACAACGTGAAAGAAGTTTGTTTGAAATCTTTGCAAATTTATTAGAAATAAAAAGCGGGAATTTTTTTTTTATATATTCCCAGCCTTTGCTCAATACTTTGTTGAAGCACCTTTGGCACCAATTACAGCATCAAGTCTTTTTGAGTATGATGCTGCAAGCTTGGTGCACCTATCTTTGGGCAGTTTCTCTGATTCTTCTTTGCAGGACCTCTCAAGCTTCATCAGGTTGGATGGGGAGCGTCGGTGCACAGCCATTTTAAGATCTCTCCAGAAAAGTTAAATCGGGGTCAAGTCGGGGCACTCAAGGACATTCAGAGTTGTCCCATAGCCACTCCTTTGTTATCTTGTGCTTAGAGTCGTTGTCGTGTTGGAAGATGAACCTTCTCACCAGTCTGAGGTTCAGAGCGCTCTGGAGCAAGTTTTCATCAAGGATGTCTCGGTACATTGCTGAATTAATCTTTCCCTTGATCCTGATGAGTCTCACGGTTCCTGCCGCTGAAAAACATCCCCACAGCATGATGCTGCCACCACCATGCTCACTGTAGGGAAGGTATTGGCCAGGTGATGAGCGGTGTCTGGTTTCCTTCAGACATGATGCTTGTCATTCAGGCCAAAGATTTCAAGCTTTGTTTATTCAGATCAGAGAATTTTGTTTCTCATGGTCTGAGAGTCCATCAGGTGCCTTTTGGCAAACTCCAGGTGGGCTGTTGTGCCTTTTACTGAGGAGTGGCTTCCATCTGCAGATGATGTTGTTCTGGAAGGGTCTCCTCTCTCCACAGAGAAATGCTGGAGCTTTGTCAGAGTGACCATCTGGTTCTTGGTCCCCCCCCACCAACCAAGGTCCTTCTCCCCTGACCGCTCAGTTTGGCTGGGCGACCCAAACTAGGAAGAGTCCTGGTGGTTCCAAACTTCTTCTATTTATGGATGATGGAGACCACTATGCTCATTGGGACCTTCAATGCTGCAGAAAATTTCCGGTACTTTTCCCCAGATCTGTGCCTCAATACAATCCTGTCTTGGAGGTCTACAGACAATTCCTTGGACTTCATGGCTTGGTTTGTGCTCTGACATGCACTGTTAACTTTGGGACCTTAAATACAGGTGTGTGCCTTTCCAAATCATGTCCAGTCAACTGAATTTACCACAGGTGGACTCCAATCAAGTTGTAGAAACACCTGAGGCCTGGTTCACACTGGGGCGACAAACGCTCCGACATTGGGAGCTCATGTCGCATGACGTGTGAAAATCAATGTTTCCCTATGGGAGCCGTCTTAACTGGTCCGACACATGTCGGTCCGACTTTGAAAATGCTCCCTGTACTACTTTGGTCCGACTTTGATCCGACTTCAGCCCATTGACTATCATTGAAGTCGGATCAAAGTCGGACCGCAGTCTTGCATGGTCCGACTTTGGCATGCGACTTGTGCTGTGCTGCTCTTGAGGGGGAACTCCAGGCCAAATTTTAAATAAAAAACGGGCGTAGATTCCCCCTCCAGGAGCATACCAGGCCCTTGGGTCTGGTCTGGATTTGCAGGGGCACCCCTACGCCGAAAAACGGCGTGGGGGTCCCCCCAAGGTCCAAACCAGACCCTTATCCGAGCACGCAACCTGGCAGGCCGCAGGGGAAGAGGGGGGGACGAGAGAGCGGCCCCCCCTCCCTCCTGAACCGTACCAGGCCACATGCCCTCAACATGGGGGGTTTGGTGCTCTGGGGCAGGGGGGCGACCTGCGGCCCCCCCACCCCAGAGCACCCTGCCCCCATGTTGATGAGGACAGGGCCTCTTCCCGACAACCCTGGCCGTTGGTTGTCGGGGTCTGCGGGCGGGGGGCTTATCGGAATCCGGAAGCCCCCTTCAATAAGGGAGCCCCCAGATCCCGGCCCCCACCCTATGTGAATGAGTATGGGGTACATCGTACCCCTACCCATTCACCTGGAGGAAAAAAATGTCAATAAAAAAAACTACACGGGTTTTTAAAGTAATTTATTACACAGCTCCGGGGGTCTTCTACCGACTCCGGCGCTCTTCTTCCGACTTCCGGGGGTCTTTTCCGACTTCGGGGGTCTCAGGTGTCGTCTCCGCGCTCTCCGGTTCTTTCTTCCGCCGGGCCTCCGCTAACTTCTTTTTAGCTCTCTTGCTAACAGAGGCCCGGTCTTCCCGTTGTCTCGTCCGGCTCTCCGTTGTCCTTCTGCCGGCCCCTCCACTAACTTCTTTTTAGCTCTTTCGCTAGTGGAGGGGCGCGGTCTTCCCGTCGCTGTCGCCGTCGGCTTCTTCTTCCCTCTTCTCCTCCTCGATGTTGACGCGTCGCTTCTTCCCGCTGTAATACTGGCTCTCCGCTCCGCTCCGCATTAATATAGGCTTCTCATGACGTCACAGTCACATGTTCCGGGGGACATGGCCCCGGAGCATGTGACTGTGACGTCATGGGAACATGTGACTGTGACGTCATGAGAAGCCTATATTAATGCGGAGCGGAGCGGAGAGCCAGTATTACAGCGGGAAGAAGCGACGCGTCAACATCGAGAAGGAGAAGAGGGAAGAAGAAGCCGACGGCGACGGGAAGACCGACCCCTCCACTAGCGAAAGAGCTACCAAGAAGTTAGTGGAGGGGCCGGCAGAAGGACAACGGAGAGCCGGACGAGACAACGGGAAGACCGGGCCTCCGTTAGCAAGAGAGCTAAAAAGAAGTTAGCGGAGGCCCGGCGGAAGAAAGAACCGGAGAGCGCGGAGACGACACCGGAGACCCCCGAAGTCGGAAAAGACCCCCGGAAGTCGGAAGAAGAGCGCCGGAGTCGGAAGAAGACCCCCGGAGCTGTGTAATAAATTACTTTAAAAACCTGCGTAGTGTTTTTTTATTGCAATTTTTTTCCACCAGGTGAATGGGTAGGGGTACGATGTACCCCATACTCATTCACATAGGGTGGGGGGGCCGGTATCTGGGGGCCCCCTTATTGAAGGGGGCTCCCGGATTCCGATAAGCCCCCCGCCCGCAGACCCCGACAACCAACGGCCAGGGTTGTCGGGAAGAGGCCCTGTCCTCATCAACATGGGGACAGGGTGCTCTGGGGTGGGGGGGCCGCAGGTCGCCCCCCTGCCCCAGAGCACCAAACCCCCCCCCATGTTGAGGGCATGTGGCCTGGTACGGTTCAGGAGAGAGGGGGGGCCGCTCTCTCGTCCCCCCCTCTTCCCCTGCGGCCTGCCAGGTTGTGTGCTCGGATAAGGGTCTGGTTTGGACCTTGGGGGGACTCCACGCCGTTTTTTCGGCGTAGGGGTGCCCGTTCAAATCCAGACCAGACCCAAGGGCCTGGTATGCCTCTGGAGGGGAACCCACGCCGTCTTTTTTAATTTAAAATTTGGCCTGGAGTTCCCCTTTAAGATTCATACCAAACACAGTGCCTGATATTGGCAGGGATCCAAGTCGGATCCCCGTTCATTGAAAGTCGGACATATGTCGGCTTCATGTCGCAGGGCAAAGTCGGATCCAAAGTAGGACGGATGTCGTGTCGCACTAGTGTGAACCCGGCCTCAAGGATGATCAGTGGAAAGAGGATGCACCTGAGCTAAATTTTGAGTGTCATGGCAAAGGCTGTGCATACTTACCATATGTACATGTGATTTTTATTTTTTGTAATAAATTTGCAACAATTTCAAACAAACTTCTTTCACTTTCTCATTATGGGGTATTGTTTGTAGAATTACGAGGAAAATAATGAATTTAATCAATTTTGGAATAAGGCTGTAACACAGTGGTTCTCAACTCCTGTCCTCAGGACCCACTAACAGGCCAGATTTTAAGTATTACCTTGGGGAGATGCAGACTAGAATACTGCAATCCCTGAGCAGCAAATTATATCACCTGTGATGCATTTCAGTTATCTTGCAAACCTGGCCTGTTAGTGGGTCCTGAGGACTGGAGTTGAGAACCACTGCTGTAACATAACAAAATGTGGAAAAAGTGCTGTGAATACTTTCCAGATACACTGTATATATAAAAATCAGTTTATAGGTCATGCAGTTCTATTGACCCTTTGGGGGTTATTTACTAAAACTTGGGAGTGCAAAATCTGTTGCAGCTCTGTATAGAAACCAATCAGCTTCAATGTTTTAGGCTGGGTTCACACTAGTGCGACACGACAGCCGTCCTACTTTGGATCCAACTTTTGCCCCACGACATGAAGCCGACATATGCCCGACTTTCAATGAATGGGGATCCGACTTGGATCCCCGCCAATAGCAGGCACTGTGTTTGGTATGAATCTTGAGGGGGAACTCCACGCCAAATTTTAAGTAAAAAAACCGGCATGGGTTCCCCCTTCAGGAGCATACCAGGCCCTTAGGTCTGGTCTGGATTTTAAGGGGAACCCCTACCCCGAAAAAACGGCGTGGGGGTCCCCCCAAAATCCAAACCAGACCCTTATCCGAGCACGCAACCTGGCATGCCGCAGGGGAAGAGGTGGGGGCGAGAGAGCGCCCCCCTCCCTCCTGAACCGTACCAGGCCGCATGCCCTCAACATGGGGGCTTGGTGCTCTGGGGCAGGGGGCGACCTGCGGCCCCCCACCCCAAAGCACCCTGTCCCCATGTTGATGAGGATAGGGCCTCTTCCCGACAACCCTGGCCGTTGGTTGTCGGGGTCTGCGGGCGGGGGGCTTATCGGAATCCGGGAGCCCCCTTTAATAAGGGGGCCCCCAGATCCCGGCCCCCCATCCTATGTGAATGAGTATGGGGTACTTCTCCCGCTCTCTGGTTCTTCTCTCGCTCTCCGGTTCTTTCTTCCGCCGGGCCTCCGCTATCTTCTTCCAGCTCTTTTGCTAGCGGAGAGGCCCGGTCTTCCCGTCGTCTAGTCCCGCTCTCCGTTGTCCTTCTGCCGGCCCCTCCACTATCTTCTTCCAGCTCTTTTGCTAGTGGAGGGGCCGGTCTTGCCGTCGCCGTCTTCTTCTCTCTTCTCCTCCTCGATGTTGACTCGTCGCTTCCTCTCGCTGTAATACTGGCTGTTCGCTCTGCTCCGAATTAATATAGGCCTCTCATGACGTCACAGTCACATGCTCCGGGTGGCCCCGGAGCATGTGACTGACGTCATGGGAGCATGTGACTGTGACGTCATGAGAAGCCTATATTAATTCGGAGCGGAGCGAACAACCAGTATTACAGCGGGAGGAAGCGACAAGTCAACATCGAGGAGGAGAAGAGAGAAGAAGACGGCGACCCCCCACACCGTTTTTTCGGTGTAGGGGTTCCCCTTCAAATCCAGACCAGACCCAAGGGCCTGGTATGCTCCTGAAGGGGGAACCCATGCCGGTTTTTCATTTAAAATTTGGCCTGGAGTTCCCCCTCAAGAGCAGCACAGCACAAGTCGCATGCCAAAGTCGGATCATGCAAGACTGCGGTCCGACTTTGATCCGACTTCAATGATAGTCAATGGGCTGAAGTCGGATCAAAGTCGGACCGAAGTAGTACAGGGAGCATTTTCAAAGTCGGACCGACATGTGTCGGACCAGTTAAGACAGAGCGTTTGTCGCCCCAGTGTGAACCCGGCCTTATTGTCAAAGCTTAATTGAACAAGTTGAAGTTGGAAGTTGATAGAATGCACACCTGCACCAGATTCTGAGCACTCCACTTTTAGTAAATTTCCCCCTTTGTGTCACCATTGGCGAGCATGGGCTACACTAAGGTGCAGAGTTTAAAAGAAAACTATGGGTTGCAAACTATGGGTTCGGGCCATTAATTTTTTTTATTTTTTTGTTAAGGTCGGTTCACAGTTCCATGTTCCTGTGCGTTCCCTTGCAGCGAGATTTGGCAGCCTGCTGCAAAAAGCACCAGACACACAAAAGTAGTACATGCGCTACATTTAAAAAATGTAGCACACCAAATAACATATTTCTATAGTGTTTATTTGCCTCTCTCCAAAGTGTAATTTCTCTCTGCTTTCTAGTTCCCTTGTTATCAGCATGAGCCACTTCTGACAAGATTTTCTGACACCAAGAGAAAAAAGGTGACAGGATGGAGATCTCAAGCACGCAGCTTGTGATTTACAGCCTCAGCTCTGTTCCTGTGTGTTGTGTGAAGGGGGTGTGTCCTTTGCCTCCAATCAGCTCTACAGTGTGCAACTGCAGCCCCCACCCCCTGCTTTGCAAGTCTGTGAAAAATCCTTTTCTTCTCTGGGTCTTACAAAGAAGTACAGGACAAATGGCTGAAAAAAAGTTATCTAGCAGGATTCGTTTAGCCTCAGATGATCCACAGAGATTAGTCACTTCACTGGGTATATGTACAGGTTTACAACCATTTTAAATATATTTATTACAAATGCAAACAGTGCAAATACATGAACTTGACTTCGAATCAGCCTCTTGCAGTTGGTGTACAACAGAGTTTAAACTGGGAATGCAAAAAGCAATAAATTCACCTTACACCGTTGTTCAGGGATCCCTGCAGGGAGATATGGATTCTAATACTTGACAATCCCAGTTTGTTATCCCTCATGCGTGACCTAATGATGACAACTGACGAAGTTCCAAATTATCAAGCAGGTGCATAATCTAAACTGGAGGAGGTCAGGGCAGGCTTCACTCAGGGAGAAGGCTAAAGAGGAGCTCCAGGCTTCTTCAGAAAAACAAAGTCAGCAGCTACAAATACTGTAGCTGCCAACTTTTAATATTAGGGCACTTACCTGTCCAGGAATCCACCGGTGTCCACACCCAAGCTGATTTTTCAATTGACTATTGGGTGCTCTCGCCTCTATTTTGACTGAGGGAAACCGGCAGTTAAGCTGCGATGTGTGAAGTGCGCTATTCTTTGTGAATAGGCCGACTGCGTGGGAAGGAGGGGGAGCCGGAAGTGGGAGCGGGTACCTGTCAAAACCAGGTACCCTCTGCCACCTAAAAGGTGCCAAATGTGGTTAGCGGAGGGGGTGAGGAGGCAGACAAGCGGAGCTTTCCCTTTTGGGTGGAGCTCTACTTTAAGGCAGGCAAACAAAACAAGGATGTGCAAGTAAAACTATAAAGCAAACTAGAAATCTGAATTTGCAGGCTAAATGGAAAAACTTGCAACGAAATTTTAGGCCTGTGATATGATTCGCCGAACATAAATTTTACTTGCCACCTAATGACATAACAAGTACGCTAGAGCATGCCTAAACTGCAGTCTCTTTCCTTATTCAGCCAGCATATGACACAGGCATGCACCTACCTTAGAGCAGCATGTTAGGCCCAAACAGGGCCGCCATCAGTGGTGCTACTGCCGCAAATTGAGAAACGGGGGGGGGGGGGGGCAGCCGCAAAATTGAGAAGCGGGGGGTGCCACGAACAAAAAAAAAGGGGGGGTTGCCATCCGGGGCCCTGGGGACCTCTGGGCCCCTTACAAAAAAAGTAAATAAATAAAATATTTTTTTATTTTTATTATAAAAAAACACATAAAAAAGGGGGGTTACCATCTGGGGACCTCTGGGCCCCTTACAAAAAAAAATATTATTATAAAAAAGGGGGGGTTGCCCTCCGGGGCCCTGGGGACATCCGGGCCCCTTACAGGTGTACTGCCTGTACCCCCCTGATGGCGGCCCTGGGCCCAAATAAGACAATATGAGAGAACCAGCGGCAGCTTCCTGCAGGAAATCAGTGGAAGCCACCAGTTCTTTAAATGTAGTTTTCAAATCAAACATATAGATAAGATTATTTACTTAGAAAATTAATACAATTATATTACACAATATATTACAAAAATTTTAATAGTTTCTTACAACCTATTAACCACTTCAATACCGGGCACTTCGCCCAGGACAATTTTCAGCTTTCAGCGCTGTTGCACTTTGAATGACAATTGCGCGGTCATGTAACACTGTACCCAAACTAAATTTTTATAATTTTCTTCCCATAAATAGAGCTTTCTTTTGGTGGTATTTGATCACCTCTGGGGTTTCTATTTTTTGCTAAACTAAATTTTTTTTATTTTTTTTTAAAAACAAAACAAAAAACTTCTCAGTTTGTCATACATTTTAGTTTTCCCCTGCACTGATGAGGTGGCACTGATAAGGTGGCACTGATGGGCACTGATATGCAGCACTGATGGGCACCAATAGGCGGCACTGATGGGCACTGACAGGCGGCACTGATGTGTTAATGACAGGTGTTACTGCTGGGCACTGATTGGCACTGTAGTGGGCACTGATTGGCATGGCACTGATTGGCACTGGCAGTCTTATTATGGGGACACTGCTGGGCACTTATTGGCATGTGATTGGCACATCTGAGGGGGCTGTGCTGATAATCAATGTGCTGATTATGAGCACAGACCCCCCCCCCCCCCGTCTAACAGGGAGAGCCACCGATCGGCTCTGCCTGTCAGCGCGAACTGAGGAATGCCGTTTATCGGCACTTCCTGGTTAACGCGATGATCAGCTGTGATTGGTCACAGCTGATCACGTGGCAAGAAGCCTCTGACAAAGGCTCCTTATCACGATTGGAGATGCTGCGTGTCAGGCTGACACGCCGCGATCCCCTCACTGCGCGCCCCCACGGCATATGACGCCTATTCAGGATAACAGAGCCACTTCCCGGACGTCAATATGCTATTGACTGGGCGGGAAGTGGTTAAAGTGTTTTACTTTCATCAAGTGGAAACCCCAGCGATCTGGCTGTTCAGCTCGGTTTACACAGCTGCGACCTGAAAGTCAGGTGCCAGGCGACTTGATGCGACTTTGAAGCAACTTCAGGGAATGCCTGGGTAATCTTCCTGTAATGTCGGATCAAAATCACATCAATTAAGATCAGAATCCGATTTGGAGGTGACTTCCATTAAAGTCTATGGGCACAAGTCGGATAGAAGTCGCCTTGAAGTAGGATAGGAACCTTTTCTAAAGTCGGAGCGATTTCAGTAGTGCTAATTAGGACAGCTCTCATTGGCTTAGCCTAGGTTCACATTGGAGCGATTTGTCATGCGATTTGAGAGATCAAATCACATGAAAAGTCGCAGCCTATTGGCGGTAATGGCACTGTTCCAATCGGTGCGACACCGATATTGAGGCGCCGCACCGATTTTCAAAAGTAGTTCCTGCACTACTTTTGCCGATTTCAGGTGCGACACAGATGTCTATCATGTAGCACATGAAATTGAGCTGATCTTGCTACTTTGAAATTGTGCTACTTCAAGTGAAGAAGCATCAATGTGAACCAGGGCTAAAGTGGGATTTCACATATCATGCGACATGGGGTCTCACAACTCAGATCCCAAGTCGCAGCAGTGTGAACCGAGCCTCTGACTTGCCCCCTGACCCCCACCCCAGTATCAACCTAACCTATAATTCCACTAATGAAGGTCTGTTTCAATATAACCATTTTTTTTCTTTTTATCATTGCAGCTCCCACATAATAAGCCCCACTTTTAACATTGGCACATCTGCAGTTTGCTCTCAGGCTTCATAATCAGCACTGCTTGAAGAAAGTAGCTTTGTTATAGGTCTCATAAATCACCGGTGTCGTCAAGGCTCGGGAAATATGCTTTTCTTCAAAAAACTATTGTTGTTAATGATGTATGACAACAAACATTGCATCAATATTCATTATCATGACTCTGCAAGGCTGGAAACAAGCAACATATGACTATAGCAATTTGTTTTCTACACCGGTTATTTTGAATTTGCAAGCTTAATATGTGTGGGGCATAGCTGCAGCGTTACATTTCCCAATTCTAAAGGAGCAGGGAGTCTAAGTGGCAATTCTGTTTATATGAAGAGCGGAAGCATTCAAACACAACAGCACAAGTTTTAGACCATTATCAGAACTGAAACGATTTGAAATAAAAGTTCTGATCCTGGGGGAGATATTTAGGGACATAAATAAGACTTTCTGCTACTGGAAACATTGACTCTACGATTGCCGACTATTCCTTCTGAAAATGTGACAAAACCAGGTTAGTATGCCGAATGCCTTCAAAACTTTTACTGAGACTGACCTAAAAAAAAAAATTATTTGCTGAATGCTTGCTCCCAGTTTTGGACTCTGAATATATACTATTACCAGGTAATTGGAATTTACAAAAGGAGGCCACCAATGGCAGGTCACGTCCCTCCTGAAAGGTGTACTTGCAAGGTCACTCCATAGCTTCATATGGCTGACAAGAGCCCCAATAGTGAGGATAGCAATATGGGGGCCAACGCCGCCAAATTGTTTTTAATGCTGAAGTTTAGAATAAAAATATATTTTCTTTAAAGCAGAACTTTACCTGATAAAAATATTATTCCTATGCTACTAAATTAGTGTGTGCTGTAAATTGCCTCCAATATTGCTCCTGTTTCTT
Organism: Rana muscosa; assembly: GCA_029206835.1. Taxonomy (NCBI): domain Eukaryota; kingdom Metazoa; phylum Chordata; class Amphibia; order Anura; family Ranidae; genus Rana; species Rana muscosa. The sequence goes on along the minus strand of CM055123.1, from coordinate 270,399,735 downwards.
CTTGCTGTAGGCTGCCATTTTGCTAAAGCTCAGAGCCTCTGAGAAGCAGTAAAATCTTTAGAGCCCTTTCACACTGGGGCAGTGGGGGCGATAACGGTAAAGCTCTGCTAGTTTTAGCGGCGCTTTACCGCTGTTCAGGCAGGAGCGGGGCACTTTTAACCCCCTAGAAGAGGTTAAAAGCGCCTGTGGAGTTCCGCTGCCAAAGCGCTTTGCAGGCGCTTCGGCAGCGCTGCCCATGCATTCCAGTGGGCAGAGTCGGTGGAGGAGCAGTTTATACACTGCTCACAAACCGCCCCAAAGATGTTGCTTGCAGGACTTTTTCGAACATTCTGCAAGTGTAGCGCCCCAGTGTGAAAGGACTGCAAAGGCGCTATTTTTTAGCGCTAAAGAGCCTGAAAAACGCCCCAGTTTCAAAGGGGTCTTAGGCTGTCAGCAGAACAGCCTCCAGTTTCTCTGATTTTTGGCACAATGCCAAAAATGGAGAGCAACTCTGCATGTGCAGAACAGGGTGAGACAGTATTACTGGATTTTAAACAGTATAGGCACTTATTTTTAATGTGCTATATCTGCAAAAGGCACCAGCCTGAAGTGATCGAGCAGGATTTAATTGTATGACTAAAGTTCCACTTTAACCTACAGCTACAATCAAATCACTTGCCTATATTAAAAGAATGTCCCATGTTCCAGCGCTGTAGCAGTTAGTCGTTTTGGGTCTAACATTGCAATGCATTTCAGAAGCTCCTGACAGGAGCCTGGGCCCCCTCCTCTACCGACACTAGTCCATTCATTGATTTCACTGAATGTAATACGGTCTGAGTGATGGATTCTGTCATTCATTTATCCCTCCTCTAATGACAGTGTTACAAAATTCCATTCATTGATTTCATCAAATGTAAGGGGAGGAGAGGGGAGGAGAGGGGAGGAAAGGTAAGGAAAGGGGAGGAAAGGGGAGGAAAGGGAAAGGGGAGGAGAGGGTGGGCTGGCGTTGGGAGCTCCTGAAATGCATTGAACCTATTAACATCACAACACAAGTGCTGGCATTTCAAAACTGTGAAGAGGACTGGACATCTTGGAACAGAAGAATTCTTCAAGAATAATCAGCCAACAGCACAGGGAGCAGTCTTCATTACAGGTAAAGCTACTGTATGTTACTGCAGCAGCAGGGAAAAAAGATTAAAGTGATTGTAAAGTCAGAAGGTATTTTTTATCTTCATGAATTCTATGCATTAAATAAAAAGCCTTCTGTGTGCAGCAGTGCCCCTCCGCTCCTTTAATATTTTCCCGATTCCCATCTATATCCATCGATGTCCATCCGGTACTCTCCCTCCTGATTGGCTGAGACACAGCAGTGGTGCCATTGGTTCCCACTGCTGTCAATCGGGAGAGGCGCTCCGTGTCTGAACGAATATATGACGGAGCTGCGGCTCGTCTCAGGTGGCCCCATAGCAAGCTGCTTGTTTTGGGGGCACTCAACAGGAGGGAGGGGCCAGGAGACGCAGCCAGGGTCCAGAGAAGAGGAGGATCCAGGCTGCTCTGTGCAAAATCACTACAACCGAGCAGGTAAGTATAACATGTTTGTTATTTTAGTAGAAAAAAAAAAAAAACAAGGACTTGACAATCACTTTACCACTTCAGCTCCGAAAGGTTAACCCCCCTTCCTGACCAGGCCATTTTTTTGTGATACGGCACTGCGTTGCTTTAATGGACAATTGTGCGGTGGTGCAACGCTGTACCGAAATAAAATTGATCTCCTTTTTTTTCACACAAAAAATAAATAAAAAAAAAACAATCTTTTTTACTTTCTGGTATAAAACAAACAATAAAAAAATGTAAAAAAAAAAAAAAAAAAAAAAAAAATCGCATTTCTAAATCAATTTAGGTCAATATGTATTCTGCTAAATACTTTTGGTAAAAAAATCCCAATAAGTGTATATTGACTGGTTTGCGCAAAAGTTATAGCGTCTACAAACTATGGGATAGATTTATGGACTTTATATATTTTTTTTTTACTAGTAATGGAGGCGATCAGTGATTTTTTAGCAGCACTGCGGCGGATAAATCGTTTTTTATTTTTCACGATATAAACAAAAGAAGAGTGACAATTTTGAAAAAAATGACATTTTGACTTTTTGCTATAATATCCCAAATTGTTTTTTTTCTCGAAAAAAACTATTTCTTCATCGGTTTAGGCCAATATGTTTTCTTCTACATATTTTTGGTTTAAAAAAAATAAAAAAAAATCGCAATAAGTGTAAATCGATTGGTTTGCGCAAAAGTTATAATGTCTACAAAATAGGGAATAGATTTATGCCATTTTTATATTTTACTAGTAATGGCAGCGATCTGCAATTTTTAGTGGGATTGCAACATTGCGGCGGACAGATCGGACACTTTTTTGGGACCATCAACATTTATATAGTGCTCAGTGCTATAAAAATGCTCCGATTACTGTGTAAATGTCACTGACAAAGAAGGTGTGGTCCCTGGGAGGTGTTTAACTGTGGGGGGATGGGACTGACTAGAAAATGAGAGAGTTCCTAATCACTAGGAACAGCAGATCTCTCTCTCTCCTCTCGTGCCAGAATGGGGATCTGTCTGTTTACATTGACAGATCCCCGTTCTGGCTCTTTCCTACGATCGTGGGTGGCCGGTGGACATTGCGGCCGCTGGCCATGCGCATCAGGTCCCCCGCCACACAGCGGGCGCGTGCCTGCTATGGCTCTTAAAGGAGCTCAACTTACAGCTACGGCGATTTGTGGGAAAGAGCTGACCTGCTGCACTATAATGATGGCAGCTGGTTGGCAAGTGGTTAAAGTCGTTCTAAATCCAAGACATTATTTACCTTAAAAGGGATACTAAAGGTTTTTTTTTTTTTTTTTTAAAACAAACATGTCATACTTACCTCCACTGTGCAGTTCGTTTTGCACAGAGTGGCCCCGTTCTTCCTCTTCTGGGGTCCTACGGTGGCTCTCGCGGCTCCTCCCCGCAAGAGCTAACCCCCTCTGGGAAGCTATCTCCCGAGGGGGTTACCTTGCGGGCACGCTCCCGTGTTATACACTTGGCGGCCATAGCCGCCAAGTGTATAACTCGGCCACGCCCCCCCAGTGCGCCGCATCATTGATTTGATTGACAGCAGCGGGAGCCAATGGCTGCGCTGCTATCAATCATGCACTAAAGAGCCGACAAGAGCTGGCGGAAAGCAACGCGGGATCGCGCTCATGGAGATTCGGGACTCGGGCAAGTAAAACAGGGGCTCGGGGGGCCCGGTGACTGCAAGGTGTTTTCACCTTAATGCATAGGATGCATTAAGGTGAAAAAACACAAAGGTTTACAACCCCTTTAATGCATTCTCTGCATTAAGGTAAAAAATGTCCCAATAGCAATATCTCGTTACATCCCCCACCAAAAAAAAAAAAAAAAAAAAGAAGAAGTTGGTCAACTTTTTTTTGCTTTACTAAACAAAACATGAGTTATGGGTGGTGGTGGAGTTTCTTCACTTCGCATGCCACCCTTTAAGGACTTGCAGAACATGACTGTGCACCCTTGCCCTTTACAAGTAGTTTCAAAACAAGAATTAAACTATATACAAGGCTGCATATCGGTCACCTGTCACTGGATACAATTGCTACACTTGCAGAGTTCTAACCTATGTCCCAAAGAGCGGTTCAATTAAGGTCTTGGCAAGGTATCTGGAATTTAATTGGGAAGTAATATAAATAAAACATTAAGTGAAGGGGGGTGAATCTATATGGTTGTTTGCATAGTTTGCAAAAACAAAACAAATCTGTGCGGTTTCTAAAATTAACATAATAAAATATGATATCTTGTTAGCAAAACTGCTTACTAATGCATTATCCTTAAAATACATCCTGTGTTGTTTTTTTTACCTAAAATAAATACCACTTAGATACACTTGGGCATAAAGAGGGAGAACTAATAAAATTTTATATTTCTGGATTCTGAAAAGCTACTATAAATCTCGCTGCCAGTGCTTAGATTTTCAGAGCACGCAGTACACATAAAATAGCACAATAGAGAGAAAATGTACTTCTCGTCTTTGACCCTTAACCCTCATGCACCACTCTAAGAACAAGCTACTCTGCCTATAAGGCTTTGTGCACTTTTAGTGCAGTCCTGCTTTTTAGGACCCCTCCCCCTAAGTGTGTTTATAATATACAAAACTGGCGATAAACACTGTGCCGCCAGCAAGATGCAGAATATCCACTGCTCAGAGAATCCTCCTAGACCTGCACTCCTCCCCCAAACATGTGCAGTCTGAATGCCATACCCTTCAGTCTCTACACAGCTTCTCAACCTGCTAATGAGCTCTGCATTGAAATGGATGGCATTCAGACAAGCCCAGATAACTGCAATTTCTACGGGAAACAATGCAAATGTTATAAAGTCCTGTCAATTTAGATTTCAGACTAATCCTAAAGGCCAGATTCAGCATTCTTCTAACCACGCAGCAGAACTTCAGGCTCTTGTCACATGATTTAGTGATGTAGGACCTCTACTCATGCTCCACTGTGAATGATGATGCAATAAGCTCATAGATTATTCCGAAGCCACTGAGGTTGCATTCAATTTTTTTCATGAAAAACGTATGTACCGTATATACTCGAGAATAAGCGGAGGCACCTAATTTTACCACAAAAAACTTATTGACTCGAGTATAAGCCGAGGGTGAGAATGCAGCAGCTACTGTAAGCAGAAAAGAGGGTGCCCATTTGCAGCTCCACTGTGCCCATTGCAGTCTCACTGTGCCATACCTCACTGTGCCCATTGCAGTCTCACTGTGCCCATTGCAACCTCACTGTGCCATACCTCACTGTGCCCATTGCAACCTCACTGTGCCATACCTCTCTGTGCCCATTGCAACCTCACTGTGCCATACCTCACTGTGCCCATTGCAACCTCACTGTGCCCATTGCAGCGTACCTGAAATTCTTGACAGGCTGCGCTGCGGGCGTCCATTTTTTTAAACTCGCGGCTTCCTCCTGGTCCCATCCCGTTCTGTGATGGGCGTTTGACACTGTGTTCAGTGTTCCGCCTATTACGGACGTTCTTTCATCCTCGGACAAGAGAAGGTCCGTGATAGGTGGAACACTGAAAACAGTGTCTGCTGGGAAACTGAGTCTGAGGATGAGAGGACCTCCATGATAGGCGGTAGCGGAACACAGTGTCAAACGCTTATCACAAAGCGGGACGGGACCAGGAGGAAGCCACAAGTTTTTAAAAATGGATGCCCAAGGTACACTGACTCGAGTATAAGCCGAGAGGGGTATTTTCAGCCCAAAAAAAAGGGCTGAAAAACTTGGCTTATACTCGAGTATATACGGTAAATACCAATAGCGGGAATTGAAGTCCAAGTTTCTGCTGCAGACACTGTACTCCAACAAACCTGGACTCCAGGAGCAGGCTCCCAGAGGTATCCACTATCAGAACTCCAAGCTGCAACTTTGAAAAGTAGAGGGGAGCCATTTAACATATAAAAACCTCCACTCCAATTTCTTAACTCTCTCCAAAATACAGGAAGTTCCTCCTAGTTGAACACAAAGCTCCAACATGTATCACTCATATCAGAGCTTACACACAAGGCCCCTTTCACACGGACTCCGCTATGCTCAGCAGGGATCGCTTTGTTGATCCCCGCTGAGCAGGCAGATGACAGCTCCGTCTCTGCACACTGTGCAGGGACCGACCTGTCAGAGCGCCGCTCTCCTCTATGGGGGATCGGATGAAGATGGACTGTAGAGTCAGTTTTCATCAGATCCAATCCGCCAGATGGATGGAAAATAGGGTTTGCATCCGTCTGACTTTAGCGGAGCGGATCGGATGTCAGCGGACATGTCACCGCTGACATCAGACGCTCCATAGACCTGCATGGAGCATCCATTCAGATCCGCCGAAAAAACTGACAGGCAGATCTGAACGGTCCGCCCGTGTGAAAGGGGCCTAGGGGTTATGCAGCTCCCCTCTTTTGAAAGTTGCAATTTGGAGTTGTGCAAATACCAAGTTACCCAACATCAGTACCTGTACAGGTCCATACGCTTATTACCAATGATGCAGAACACGGGCCTTCAAGGCCTGAAGTTGAGAAGCTTCAACTTATCTCAAACTCAACATCTAGCTTAATTTTTTGCTGCAAAGTAACACAAACACTACGGTCTCATGCACACTGGTTTATTGTAAAATGCTGTTTCTCCTTACAGGAGAAAATCGATGTTAAAAACTCATCTAAGCAGTGTTTGGCATTTGAGCATTTTTTTCATTGGCCAGAATTTTAATTTGTTCTGGCTATTGAAATGAAAAAAACGTAGAACTGCTAAACATGGCTAGGGTTTAGGCGCGTTTAGACGCATTTCCCAGCATCAAGTGTTTTTTTCTGCCAAAACTCTGCTGCTCCTGGTAGAGGGTATATTTTCCTGCCTCTAAATGCTCCTGCCACTAAACACTGCTAAAAATTCTATGTGTTCATGCAATGGCATTGCTATGAGGGTACGGGGGCGCGACACCCCCTGCTACACACTGTACTTTATTGCTTCTGCTTGCACTTGCAGAGCTGCTGCGGAGCGGTGCGAACAGGGCACCGAGCCGTGCGGGGGAGGCTGCCTATAACACTCCCCTGTCTTAAGCTGTCACTTTTGGCTCTTTAATATCCTCCACTCATCCCACAGCCTCTTAAATTCTGGCTAATTCTGCAGGTGAAGGAGAAAAAAGGTGATAACAAAGCAGCCCCCGATGTCTTCAACTCCAGGCATGCTTTAAGTTATTGTACGCTGTCTGTCTCTGCATAGAGTCCTAAACTGCCCTATACCACCCCAACCTGGCACGTCACCCCAACCTGCCCTATGCCACCACAACCTGCCCTATACCACCCTATACTATCATTTACAGGGGCCATTTGGGTGTGCGCCCCGTGACCGTGCACTGCCTGCAGGGCGCTGGGCAGGTTAGACAGGAGGGGGTCAACACCATGTTTTTCCGCACCAGGTGACATCAACCCTAGTGACGCCACTGTGATCATGGACACATAGGCCAACATGCAGGGGAGTTTAGAGGCAGGGGAAAAAAAAGTGCCATACGCCCATAGGAGCAGCTGTAAAAACCTCCGGTGTGCATGAGGCCTACAAGTTTTCCAAATGTAAACAAGTCTTTCCACTGTAGGCTGCTTTGCTAAGGATTCAGGGAGCGACACAAGCACGCCCCAAAGGCCTGTTTGGAATGCCAGCGTGAACAGGACCTTTATGGTCTCCTAAAAATGTAGTCTGGTGTTCTTACTTTTTCATGCACCTCTTGGATTGCAACCTAAATTAAATATGGAGATTTCTGGGCTTACAAACTTAAGGAAGAAGGTCATACTCCTCCTATTGGTGTAAAATGGCTTGAAAATTCAGCAACATGACCTTGCAGCACTAAGGTTATCGGTTTGAGTCCCAACCACGACACTACCTGCATGGAGTCTGCATGCTCTCCCTGTGCCTATGTTGGTTTTCTCCAGGCACTCCAGTTTTCTCCCACACTCCAAAGACATGCTGGGAGGTTAATTAGCTCCTGTCTAGATTTGAACTAGTACATGTGAGTATGCATGTGCAGCAAGAGACCTTAGATTGTAAGCTCCCTGAGGGCAGGAACTGATGTAAATGTACAATATATAGGTAAAGCACTGCATAAATTGTTGAACTGCATAAATAATGTCAGGATCTGCTAGTAGTAAACTTGTCTAATTTCAGCTGCTATGCCGAAGTTTATTGAGATGGGATACAAATAAATAACATAGGGTAATACACATGTAGTGCCCTACTCCTGTTGTGTAGACGCTATATTTAAAATGTAGTTATCTGAGCTGTAGTTCTGCTCAGAAGGATTATGCTAAATTGTTGCCTCTGTTTCAGTCTAGCTGGGTTGCACGTTTTCCATCTGACAGTAGGTGTCACTGTCACCACAGGTCAGGGTTGGAAATGCAGCAGGCTAGGTGTATTGGGTATTCCTTTCCCAGAAGTGGCTCAGAGGGCGTGGTCAACCCGCGGTGCATTCTGGGAGGGGGTACTTAAGAGGCAGAGACCGATCTATCGGGGTTCGTTGCCGGAACGTGACCCGAGGGCCCTCCTGGCCTCAGGGATGTACGAGCCATTTTCGGCCTCGAGGCTCTGCAACTTGCTGGGGCCTACTAGTCCAGGGATGGTCCTACGCGGTCTTGCCTGCGGGAAGAAGCGGAACAATTGGGGATTCAATTGAAGGACGCATCCTTGCCAGTTTGCCTCACGGTGCTGCCGGATGGCTGAAAGATTCTGGCACCATGAGCTATGTACTTTTGAAGGAACTTTTTGCAAAGTGTCAGTGTGGTAACACGATCTTGTGGCGGAAGATTGTGGAACGACTTGACGGCACTCATCGAGTCTGTGGCAGAGACTTTGAGCGAGCTTTGCACCGGTTGCTAGGCCAGTGAGAGTAGGCCTATCCGATGGTTGCTGAATCCAGCGTGGAACTGATTCGTCCTCTGGATATAGGATTGTGCCCGTGATGCGCAAAGCAAGGTACCTGAATCTCCCCTCTCCCTCTATCCCTCTGTTGTGTAGCGGGGTGTTTCCCCTTTAATTAGGAGAAAGAACTACGGTTCCCAGAGGTCCACTGTTCACCGGATGTTTTGGGTTATGCCCCAGAGACTCATGGGGGAAGTGATATAAGGAAGGGGCGAGGCCTGACTCGCTCTCTTTGGACACGGGACGGCTGAGACTGATCCACCTGTGCGGAGCTGTGCTGTGTGAGGGCCTGAAGCCTGGGGACTTCTTGCAGCGAACCAAAGAGCCTTCCACCCTTTGCGAGCCTGGGTGGCATCCAACATCTCCTGCCTGCAGCCTAGATTGGATGGGAGACCCGATGGCAGCAACCGCTGTGTGCGAGTGACGACACAGCCGGTGGAAGTCCCGGACGGGTCGCGTCCGGAGGGTGAGCTGAGCGAAAGCTCATCCAATGACCTGTTTGTAGTACTGTGCCTATAGACTGCCGAGGCCTACCACTTCACTTTAAGACTCTCACTGGAGATCCGCAGCAGGACTGATCCAGAGGATCTCTAGTGAAGTACGGTCAGTTGTTCAGATTCTCCCTGTTGGATTACAAAGTGTTTATTATTCTTATGTGCACCACCTCTACAGCAAGCCGGTGAAGAAACCATTATTCTTACAGGACTAAGTTTTAGAGTAAGGGATCAGGCCTGATCCGTTAGGTTACATTTAGCTGTTGTACCATAGGGTACCTAGTTAACGGTCGCCCCACGTGGCGTTCCTTCACCCCCCCCCTTTTATTCTATGGTGTAATGTGACTGTCATTGCAGGGCTCTGCATACAAGTTAAAAATCATATAGTCATTGCTGTGTGTTTTCTTTGCATAACAAGGAGTAAAATCCGTTATCCCTTTATTACTGTTCTATGTTTGAATCTCTCTCTTAAAGTATAAGGATATATGTGTGTATCCTTTAGACTAGCTGTGCCAGAGTGGGTAGAGCCGATTGCCGGTGGGTTGGCGAGCTGTACTCAGGGCCCAAATCAAACCTTGCGGCCCGCTTAAGCTGAGGGTATCGCTACACGTGGGGGCTCGTACATCCGGGATTACTGAGACAGCGGTGAAACCGCCAGAAGCTACCGGCATGGACCCGATAGAGGTGGGGCAGTGGTACAAGAGATGGGGTGTAGACCCAGCCAGGACGGCAGTTATAGAACTCCCGGGGATATGGCAGACACAAGCAATGATACAACTCATAATGTCCCTATCACCGATTCACAAACCATGGGTGATAGATGTGAAAACTAGTGGTGGACTTTCACATGTCTTACTGGAATGGCAGGCAGAAATTCCTGAACAGTTTAGAGGCAACAGCATACAAGATGAGGACGATCAGGTCTATCATGTGCTGCATGCGCTGCCGCGCACAAGAGACAGCCCTCAGACAAAAATAACACTGTCACCGCAGCCATCTTCCCCGTCATCCCCACAGAAGGACACAAAGAGTCCCAGGACAAGCCCAGGCACCCTTAGTGCAGAATTATGCGCTGTTCTGGGGGAGATTGTAGCTCAGTGCAAGAAAGAGCCCACAGATTACCCGATGTCGGGGTACAGGAAACTCCGGATGTTTTCAGGGAGGAAACCAGTACCTTTGGAAGAAGAGGGATTTGAGGAGTGGCTAGACAGCGCAACTCAGGCACTAGAGGAATGGGAAGTTCCGGACCGCAGAAAGAAACAGAGGGTTGTGGAAAGTTTGAAAGGGCCTGCTCTAGAGGCCGTACGCAACCTGAAGATGAGCAAGGCAGATTGTACTGCACAAGAGTGCCTCGATGTGTTACAGAATGTGTTTGGTGGGACAGAGAAAGTCACGGAGCTTGCTTATCAGCTGGAGCATTGCTACCAGAAGGAAGGTGAGAAACTATCAGACTATATGGGACGCCTGGACAAAATACTGCATAGGATGATCCTAAAGAAGGGGATCAGCCCAGAGAAAGTAGATGAGGCCCGTGCTCAACAGGTAGTGAGGGGAGCTCAACCCATGGATCCAATTGCATGGACACTGCGTGCCCGGCAGGATGGGAGGAATCTGGAGTACCCTGACCTCATCCGAATGATTAGAGAGGAAGAGGCTATATTGGAAGAAAAAAAAAAAGAACGCCTGATAGAGCCCGTCAAACAGCCGGTAGCAATAGTTACACCGGCCATGACTCCCGATAGGGGAGCGGAGGTGGACACTTTGAAGTTGCAGATGTCCCAGATGATGGAGAGGATGACTGCTATAATGGCGAAAGGTCAAGGTGGAGCAGAGAAACCAAGCCCCAGAAAGGAGTTGTTCCCAGATACGTCAATACCGAGTCCCACTCGGGACCGAGAAGAGATGTTATGCTACAACTGCGGAGGCAGTGGCCACTTTGCCAGTAGGTGTTCCAGTCCTAAGAAGAAGAAAATGGATAATCGCCAGCCGGCGGGAAATGCCAGAGGGCCCCGGTGAGGGAGTCAACCGGGTGCCGATCTCTTTCAGTGAGCTCCAAACTGAATAGAAGGAAGAGGAAGAGAGAAAACACGACCCTTGAGAAGGAATTTAGGGTCTCTCAACCAAGATACACACCAGAGAGAGGGGACAAGACCCCTCAGAAGAAATTTAGCACTCCCAAGAAGGAATGCCTACAACCAAGAGACAATAACATCCCTCAGCGGGTTTGTAACCCCATTAGGGTGGCGAGGGTCAATGCATACCAGGCTCAGGGGAGAACAAAGTCAAAAACCAATTGGATGAAGACAAGTTCTCAGAAGAGAGTGACCTCAACCCGGCCGTACCCAGAAGAATTGGTCGGCCCGTCCCCCACGGTATCTATCCAGGTGGAAGAAATATATACAAAGGCCCTTCTGGATACTGGAGCTCAAGTGACTTTATTGTATAGAGACTTCTATGATAGGCACTTAAAGGAGTTGTAAAGGTACATTTTTTATTTTCTAAATAGGTTCCTTTAAGCTAGTGCATTGTTGCTTCACTTACCTTTTCCTTTGATTTACCTTCTAAAGGTTTGTTTTCTTTGTCAGAATTTCTCACTTCCTGTTTCTCCTCACTGAACTCCACACCATCATCCGAGTGGTGTGGAGTCATCCAGAACAGCTTACTGAACAGCTTACTGAGGATAAACAGGAAGTGAGAAATTCAGACAAAGAAAACAAAGAAAAAAAATATTTAGAAGGGAAATCTAAGGAAAAGGTAAGTGAAGCAACAATGCACTAGCTTAAAGGAACCTATTTAGAAAATAAAAAATGTACCTTTACAACTCCTTTAAGCCATTTGCCTATACGGAAGATAGAAGAGCTGGAGATATGGGGCCTGGGAACGCAGAGTTTCCCTTATGATGGTTATCTACCCATAAAGCTGACATTCGACCCCTCTGTGGCTGGGAAGACAGAAGTATTCGACACCCTGGCGGTTGTGTGTCCTAGACCACCCGGGGCCAACCAGATGTCCCTCATCATAGGCACCAATACGGATCTAGTGAGAAGACTTCTGACCCCCCTGGTGAAGATGAGGAGCCATCAAGATCCAAACATCCATCCCATGCTGAAGACAGCCTACCAACGGTTAGTGTTGGATCAGAAGACCCCAGGAGAGGGGATAGGGAAGGTGTGGAGACTGGGGAGAGAAGGAGTGGTGCTGCAGCCCGGACAGGTGGCTTGCCTCAAGGCCACTGTGAAGCTCACCTGGGAGCAGCCTGGCCCCTTTGTCATGCTGGAATCCGACCCAAGGGAAGATCACTCAGGCCTGGAAGTGATACCGGAAGTGATTCCAATCAAGGCCTTGAAGAAAGCCAGGGGAAGAGTCCCGGTGAGTGTAAGGAACTCTACAGGAAGGGCCATAGAGATACCTACCCGGATGTTGCTGGGACAGGCGAGTCCTGTTGTCCCAGTCAGCTGGTCAGAAGTGAAGCAAGCGGGTGAAGAAGGAGATGTTTGGGAAAAACTTTCCATTGAAAACCCGAACTTACCTGGGGCCTGGAAGGAGAGAGCCAAGGCCCAGCTGACTAGATGGGAGAAGATTTTCTCAAAAGATGAATTCGATGTGGGGCGTGCAAGGAGTGCTACCCACCGCATCCGCCTGCAAGAAGACAAACCGTTCAGGGAGAGAGTCAGGCGGGTTCCGCTGGCAGATCTGGAGGATCTGAGAGAACAGCTTGCAGAACTGAAAAAGACTGGGGTGATTCGAGAGTCCCGAAGCCCTTATGCCTCTCCAATAGTGGTGGTCAGGAAGAAGAATGGGTCGCTGAGGCTCTGCATTGACTACAGAACTCTCAACAGGAGGACCACCCCTGATCAGTACACCACGCCAAGGATAGAGGACGCCTTACAGAGTTTGTCTGGAGCTAAGTGGTTCAGCGCGATGGACCTCAAGAGTGGGTACTATCAAATTCCCATGCACCCAGAGGATAGGGAAAAGACCGCTTTCATAACTCCTGTGGGATTCTTTGAGTTTAACAGAATGCCCCAGGGCCTATCTGGAGCCCCAGCTACTTTCCAACGACTCATGGAGAAGACTGTCGGAGACATGAACCTCATAGAAGTCCTAGTGTACCTGGACGATGTCATTGTTTTCGGGAGAACTCTAGAGGAACATGAGGCCCGATTGGAGAAAGTGTTGAGGAGACTTAGTGAAGAGGGGTTGAAGCTTTCCCCCGAGAAGTGTCGGTTCTACCAGTCTTCGGTGAATTATCTGGGACACGTAGTGTCTGAAAAAGGGGTGGCGACTGATCCTGAGAAGTTGGAGGCGGTTACCTCCTGGCCAAGACCCACAACAGTCACCGAACTTAGATCTTTCCTAGGGTTCTGCTCCTATTATAGGAGGTTTGTGGATGGGTTTGCCCGTATTGCCAAGCCTTTAAATGAACTGCTCCGGACTGAAGGGGAAGAGGATGGCTTGGGCCCTAGAAGACCCGGGGAGTCGGTTCAAGATCAGTGGACCCCCAGTTGTGAAGAGGCCTTCAGAACCTTGAAGAGGAGCCTCACCACAGCCCCAGTTTTGGCCTATGCTGACCCCACCAGACCCTACGAGTTACATGTTGATGCTAGTCATGAAGGCCTAGGGGGAGTGCTCTATCAGGAGCATGAAGAGCAAATGCGACCAGTGGCTTATGTGAGTCGAAGTCTGACCCCCTCGGAGAAAAACTACCCCACCCATAAGTTGGAGTTCTTGGCCCTCAAATGGGCAGTTGTGGACAAACTAAGAGACTACCTTTATGGAGCAGAGTTTACAGTGAAAACAGATAACAACCCCCTGACCTACCTGTTCACCACTGCCAAGTTGGATGCCACAGGACACAGGTGGCTAGCTGCATTATCTGGGTTCAACTTCAGTCTGAAGTACAGACCAGGGGCTGGAAATAGGGATGCAGATGCCCTGTCCCGAAGATCTCATGCCATGGCTGATGACTGGGAGGACTGGACTCAGGTAGTACCGGACGGGGTGCAGGCCCTTTGTCAAGGAGCTGAATTCCAAGCCCGAGGAGGTTCCAGAGCAGAGGAAATAGGAGTTACCACAGTGGGAGTTCCAAAACACTACTGTGGGGTGACTCAACTTGAAGAGGAAGGCTTGTCGAAGCTGTCTAAGAAGGAACTGAGGTGCGACCAATTGGAAGACCCCATAGGGAGATTGGTCTTTGAAGCATTGGAAAACGAGAGTCCAGAGAAACTTCGACATCACCCCTCCAAGGAGGCTCGTCTGCTATGGAGGGAGCTAGACAAGCTACAGGTCCATCAGGGAGTGGTCTACCGAAGGGGCCCCTCTGATGACTCCGAGGATAAATGGCAGTTGTTTCTCCCAGAGAAGTACCGAGAGACTGTGCTGGTTGCCTTACATGACATGAGCATGGTCACCTGGGAGCTGAAAGAACCTTCCAACTTGTCAGAAGCCGGTTCTATTGGCCCTGTATGAGGGCTGAAGTGGAGGAATATTGTCACTCCTGTGCACGATGCATCCAGAGGAAGACTCTACCCCATCAAGCTGCCCCAATGGGCCACCTACAGAGTCAAGGCCCAATGGATCTGGTATGCATTGACTTTCTCTGCCTCGAACCCGATTTGAGTGGATTGGGAAATGTTCTGGTGGTAACCGATCATTTCACCCGTTATGCACAGGCGTTCCCCACCAGAGACCAGAAGGCTTCCACTGTAGCTAAGGTGCTTCTAGAAAAATACTTTGTCCACTATGGATTACCACAGAGAATCCACTCTGACCAAGGAAGGGACTTTGAGAGTCGCCTGATCCGGAACCTACTGGACTCCCTGGGAGTGGAAAAGACCAGGACTACCCCTTATCATCCACAAGGAGATGCCCAGCCTGAGAGGTTTAATCGGACTTTGTTAAACATGCTGGGGACTCTGGAGACAGAGAAGAAGCAGCATTGGAGTCAACACATATCCACTTTGGTGCATGCCTACAATTGCACCACCAGTGATGTGACGGGTTACTCTCCCTACCGCCTCATGTTTGGGAGAGAAGCAAGATTGCCAGTGGATCTGGCCTTTGGCATTTCCCTAGACTATACCTCTGTTACCTCCCACAAAGGATATGTGGACCGACTTAGGTATAAACTGAAAGCGGCCTATGAACAAGCCCAAGCGGCCTCAGACCGGAGAGGGGTCAGAAATAAAAGGAACTTTGACCTGAAGGTTCGAGTGCAAGACCTGCAGCCTGGAGACCGTGTGCTGCTACGCAACCTAGGGATCCCAGGGAAGCATAAACTTGCTGATAGATGGAGGTCCGAGCCTTATGTCATTTGTAGAAAACTTCCTGGACTACCGGTGTATAAGTTAAAGCCAGAGGGGAGAGTGGGACCCTTGAAAACCTGGCACAGAAATCACTTACTCCCACTTAAAGAGGCAGTCAGGATACCTTCAGTGAAGAACCTGCCGGAATCTGTTTCCATCTTGGATACCCCCAGACCCAACACTCGGTCTTAGACCCTCCGAGCTAGGGATGGACAGGCTTCCCAACCAAGTGAAGATGGGAGGGGAGAACTTGAGTGGCTATGGCCCTCCTCAACTCCAGGGAGTTCCGCCATAGACCTTCCACCCACTGAAGATACACAGGATGGGACCCTGAACCCAGAGGCTACAGAGTTCATTCCATCCAGTGATGTACCTGAATGCTGGGAAGATATTCCGGGCCTTTACTCAGAAGCAGAGGAGGAAGAGGCCCCAGAATCAGTGATAGTGTCAGAAAGTGTTCCTGACGCAGAGCCTGTGGTACCTGAGCCTGAAGTCCCAAGGGAGCAAAGAACTTACAGAGCAGTGAGGCCACCCAGGAGATTAACCTACCCTCAATTGGGAAAAAGCTCAGAGGACTCTGTTGCCACTGCCAGAAGAAGTACTAAGTGCTCAGATCCTTCCACTGTTCATTTGGTGGAAGACAACCCCAGCTCACTCTCTGGCACAGTTAGACAGGCCACCCATGCTAGTGTGACCTGTGGTATAGGGAACCCCACCTCTGAGTTTTGGTGGAAATTCCCTGTACCAACATCATACTCCGCATTCAGTAAATTGGTTCAGAATTGTTGTTAAATTGTTTATCTTTGGGGACCAAAAGTTTTAGTGGGGGGAGTGTGTAGCGGGGTGTTTCCCCTTTAATTAGGAGAAAGAACTACGGTTCCCAGAGGTCCACTGTTCACCGGATGTTTTGGGTTATGCCCCAGAGACTCATGGGGGAAGTGATATAAGGAAGGGGCGAGGCCTGACTCGCTCTCTTTGGACACGGGACGGCTGAGACTGATCCACCTGTGCGGAGCTGTGCTGTGTGAGGGCCTGAAGCCTGGGGACTTCTTGCAGCGAACCAAAGAGCCTTCCACCCTTTGCGAGCCTGGGTGGCATCCAACATCTCCTGCCTGCAGCCTAGATTGGATGGGAGACCCGATGGCAGCAACCGCTGTGTGCGAGTGACGACACAGCCGGTGGAAGTCCCGGACGGGTCGCGTCCGGAGGGTGAGCTGAGCGAAAGCTCATCCAATGACCTGTTTGTAGTACTGTGCCTATAGACTGCCGAGGCCTACCACTTCACTTTAAGACTCTCACTGGAGATCCGCAGCAGGACTGATCCAGAGGATCTCTAGTGAAGTACGGTCAGTTGTTCAGATTCTCCCTGTTGGATTACAAAGTGTTTATTATTCTTATGTGCACCACCTCTACAGCAAGCCGGTGAAGAAACCATTATTCTTACAGGACTAAGTTTTAGAGTAAGGGATCAGGCCTGATCCGTTAGGTTACATTTAGCTGTTGTACCATAGGGTACCTAGTTAACGGTCGCCCCACGTGGCGTTCCTTCACCCCCCCCTTTTATTCTATGGTGTAATGTGACTGTCATTGCAGGGCTCTGCATACAAGTTAAAAATCATATTGTCATTGTTGTGTGTTTTCTTTGCATAACAAGGAGTAAAATCCGTTATCCCTTTATTACTGTTCTATGTTTGAATCTCTCTCTTAAAAGTATAAGGATATATGTGTGTATCCTTTAGACTAGCTGTGCCAGAGTGGGTAGAGCCGATTGCCGGTGGGTTGGCGAGCTGTACTCAGGGCCCAAATCAAACCTTGCGGCCCGCTTAAGCTGAGGGTATCGCTACAGTTGGAACTGGTAAAATAAAGCCTTGAAGAAAACGTATCCAAGTGTTGGTGAGAACATTTATGAAAGCTCTTCAAGAGGGATCCCTGACACGAGTGCGGTGAACAGAAAAGGTAACGGTAGGCCCAAAACTTTAAACCAGCAGCACCTACGGGGGTAGTGCTACACACATATTAAATGTGGAACAAGTTAATAATTCCATGTTGATTTGAATCATTTATAAAAGCAGAACTACACTGCATCCGAGCACCACAAACCAAAAAACGCTATTTAATTCATTTTTAATATTCAAAGAAAAATCATCCATCTATCCATGTCTTCGTGCTTTATTTTGTTGAGAAGTTACTGAGAACAAACCCCCCTCCCTCCCTAACATTTCTAGTCATGGTCATTTTGAATAAGGGTAGAAGATCCGTGTAGCATTTACTTCCTGGTCTCCATCTGCCCTTAGCTCAGGCATGCAGGCAGGAGGGCGCCCTCCTTAAGACTCCTGGGATGTATGATATAATTTGCCTAGGCCTGGAAACCAGGAAGTAACTGAAGAAATGTAAAATAAAATAAAAAAATACTTCCCTATTTACGAATGCTAGCAGCATAAGGAATACAAAATAAGTGTTGATTAAGGGAGTGAAATTCCACTTTAAATTCCATCTTACAATGCCCAAATATAATGAAAACGGGCAATATTCAGGGATAATTACACTGTGGCATAGCAAATAGGATTAAAGGCAACCAGGCTGACACAGCGTCACATATAAATTGACACTTATGTGTGACAGATCCATTCAGTTTAGAGTTAATATAAACAAAAGGAGATTTCTCCACTCTCTCCAACATAAATGCAATGACAGCACACTATTCAGTGCGGCCATAAAATCTTGGGTCCCTGCTTAATGATAAGAAAGGCTGTATTTGAAAACATCAGCGGTGAGGCTGCATGGGTAAAAAAGCTGCAGTGCATCCATATTTCAAATAGGTAACCACACTGAAGATGTATATTATTAAAGCTTGGAATTAAATATTCAGTATCAAGTAAAAGTTGGCTTTATAGTGGCTGATAAAACATTCTGGCTTCAGGGAAGTCTATTTAGAGTATATAGAGTGCATGCCTGGCTTTTGTCTTTTCATATGCCAATACACCAACGATCTAAGCATCACTTACAATAATCTGTGTGCATGAAACCACATCCGTCATTTAAAAAGATTGTGTACTCTCTTTGAAGTTTTTTTTTGGGGATATTTACTAGACATGTGCACACTGAAATATTTCGTTTCGGAATTTCGTTTTCGTCCAAAAAATAAATTTATTTAGTTACTCCCGAAATTCGTTTTTATTTATTTCGTTTTTCGTTAGAAATTGCATTCGTCCGAAAATCTGAATTAATTAAGGTCGAATCTGTCATTGAAGGCTTATGGTGTCTGTCGAATGTTCAAAGAAGATTTGACGGAGCAGTGAAACTGTACGACGCTGCAATCATACATTTCCGGTCGAATGTTCCGCCCACAAGCTATAGAAGAATTCTAATGTTGTATGACTAGTAATAATTATATTTATTCATTACTATTACTAGTCAACCAACATTAGAATTCTTCTATAGCCTATGGGCGGATGCATTTGACCGGAAATGTACGATTGCAGCGTCGTACAGTTTTGCTGCACCATCGAATCTTCTAACTTTCGATGCTTTGTCGAATCTTCGTCATTCTAGCTATTTTACTGCTCCTCCTCTTTGGTTACAATCAGCCAATAACATTCATCATCAACTTTATTTTTATTTTACTTCCCCCACCCAATTCCAGCAGTGATCTTTTCTCTCCTATGTCGAATCTTTTCTCTCCTATGTCGAATCTTTTCTCTCCTATGTCGAATCTTTTCTCTCCTATGTCGAATCTTTTCTCTCCTATGTCGAATCTTTTCTCTCCTATGTCGAATCTTTTCTCTCCTATGTCGATTCTTTTCTCTCCTATGTCGATTCTTTTCTCTCCTATGTCGATTCTTTTCTCTCCTATGTCGAATCTTTTCTCTCCTATGTCGAATCTTTTCTCTCCTATGTCGAATCTTTTCTTTCTATAATGTCAAATCTTTTCTCTCCTTAATGTCGAATCTTTTCTCTCCTATGTAGAATAATCTTGGACTAATAGAGTTAAGGTTAGGCACATTCGACCACAGGTTCGATAGACACAGATTGTTATTGTCAGCGTCACGTCGAATCTCCTATCTATATCGAACTGTTGTAGCAACGAAAACGAAAATAAAGCATTTGTTTATGTCGGATCTTTCGGTTTTCGGATTCTGTGCTTTCGTTTTCGTTTGTTAAAACGATAACGAAAATAGCTGAAATTCGGACGAAAATGCATTCGGACGAAAACAAATGCACATGTCTAATATTTACATGATTGTAAACAGCTAAATGAGAGTTTGTCATTGGGGGCATACTGCTGCAGGTATGAATTGAAGGCATCCAAAGGTTCTTGCACATGCCTGACTCGGCTACATTCAAGTTAATACAGTGCACATGGCAAGTGCACCTGTTATTGCAGTAGTGTTCTTGGGCCAGCTTGGCCCAAAAAAATAAAAAATAAAAAAATGGATATTAAACATTAAGTTAGGCTTTAATAATTGTGCCCATCCTAAGGGAGAGGGTGGGCAAGGTGAAGGAGCTTGAGCAGCACAGACAGTAATTAGACAGTATTAGAAGAGGAGAGGGCGATCATGTACAAGGAAGGGAGGGTGCTATGCTTAGAGAATGGACTCATCCTTTAAGAGGAAGTAAACCCTGGTTTTACTTCCTCTTTTTCTACCTGAAAAGCCTGCAAATTAAAAGCATAATGGGCTAGTATGCATTGCATACTAACCCATTATGCGACACCTGCAAAAGAATCCAGCGATGTCCCCTCCTGTGCAGGCTGCGTCCATCTTCTGTCTTCTCTTCCTTCCGGGCTGCGGACTCCGGCTCTGTGATTCGCCAAGACCGCGTGACATCACTCCCGCGCATGCGCACGAGAGCCGCTATTCACGGCACAGGCTGGGGAAGAAACGGCACTTTGTTTAGTTTCTTCCCCGCGCATGCGCCGCTGGGATTTGCGGCAGACTACAAGTCAAATATCTCCTAAACGGCGCACGTTTAGGAGACATTTCCACTACTTATAGGTAATCCTTATTCTAGTCTTGCCTATAGGTAGAAGTAGTCAAGCAGGGTTTACAACCACTTTAATCAAGCTTGCTAGCAGGTCTAGAGGCTCATTGCAGGCGAATAAAAAAAGTTTAATGGAGAAAAAGCCCTGCAAGTAAGCATGTAAAATACTTTAATTTGCAGAAAAACAATGTGCCCATGGAACTTTGTAGAGTAACGGCAAAAAAAGTTAATACCAAATGTATATAAAAAGTGCAAAGTTTATTACAGGATCAAGGTTAAAAATCAGACAGACATAGTAAATGATACACGTCATAATATAAAAACAGGAAATATACAAATAGAAGTTTATATATATTGGTTAGGCATAATTAGCATAATAAATGTTGGCGAATAAGAACATAACAGGTTGATATCCCAAACCATTTTGTGAAGCAACGCTCACTTCTTCAGGAGACAATCAATATATCTGTGGAGCAGCCATGTCATTATACGAACGATTGGAAATAAGAAGAAGAAGAAAAGAAAAAGTGACTATAACCCTTAGGCTCCATGCACACTGGACACTAAAAAAAAAAAGCTATAAAAAGTAGCTTTGCAGGGAGCCTTTCAACGTTTTTTAGCGTTTTTGCAATAGCGTTTATTAGCGTTTTTCAGTGTTAGCGTTTTGTAGCTTTTTTTTATTTTCAATGGATCAAAAAACGCGAAAAAATGCTGGCGAGCTGCGTTTTTGAGCGTTTATTATCATTTTTCGGCCTTTTGCGTTTAGCGCTATTTCCGGGCGAAAAACGTCACTTTGAACGCAAATTTCTTGCGTTCAGAAAAAAGCCCATAATCTCCCTGCGCCCCCCACCCCAAAGCACCTTGCCCCCATGTTGATGAGGACAAGGGCCCCTTCCCGACAACCCTGGCCTTTGGTTGTCGGGGTCTGCGGGCGGGGGCTTATCGGAATCTGGGAGCCCCCTTTAATAAGGGGGCCCCCAGATCCCGGCCCCCCACCCTATGTGAATGAGTATGGGGTACATCGTACCCCTATTCATTCACCTGGAATACAAATTGTAAAAAAAAAAAAAAAAAACACTAGACATGTTTTTAAAGTAATTTATTAGGCAGCTCCGGGGGTCTTCTTCCGACTTCGGGGGTCTCTTCTCCCGCTCTCCGGTGCCTTCTCCACGCAGAAAGCACTGGAGAGCGGGAGAAGAGGCCGGAGAGTTGGGAGAAGACCCCCGAAGTCGGAAGAAGAAGACACCCCAAAGTCGGAAGAAGAAGACACCCAAAGTCGGAAGAAGAAGACACCCAAAGTCGGAAGAAGAAGACACCCAAAGTCGGAAGAAGACCCCCGGAGCTGCCTAATAAATTACTTTAAAAACCTGTCTAGCGTGTTTTTTTAACAGTTTTTATTCCAGGTGAATGGGTAGGGGTACGATGTACCCCATACTCTTTCACATAGGGTGGGGGGCCGGGATATAGGGGCCCCCTTATCAAAGGGGGTTTCCAGATTCCGATAAGCCCCCTGCCCGCAGACCCCGACGGCCGGGGTTGTCGGGAAGGGGCCCTTGTCCTCATCAACATGGGGGCATGGTGCTTTGGGGTGGGGGGGCGCAGGGCCCCCTGCCCCAAAGCACCCACCCCCCCCATGTTGAGGGCATGCGGCCTGGTACGCTCAGGAGGGGGGGGGGAGCTCGCTCGTCCCCACCCCCTTTCCTGACCGGCTGGGCTGGTGCTCGGATAAGGGTCTGGTATGGATTTTGGGGGGACCCCACGCTGTTTTTTCGGTGGGGATTCCCCTTAAAACCCTTACCAGACCGATGGGCCCGGTATGCCAATATAGGGGGAACCCATGCCATTTTGTTTTTTTTTAAATATTGGCGTGGAGTTCCCCCTAATTATTGGGGGATCAAAGTCGCGTCCCTGCTCACTGAAGTCGTACTTCAAGTCGTGGGGCAAAGTCGGATCCACAATCGCAGCAAAATTGTGGTAAAATCGCATGACTTTGAAGTCATAAAAGTGTGAAAGGGGCCTTATAGTGACTTTTTATTTTCTTATTACTATTAGTATTATGACATGGTCTCTCCGCAGATATATGGTTGTGATCATCTCCTGCTTCACAAAACGCATCAAGATATTCTGTTATGTTCTTATTTGCCTACATACGAATTATGCCTAACTAATACATATAAACTTATATTTGTATATTTCCTGTTTTTATATTATGACATATGTATCATTTACTAGGTCTGGTTTTTACCTTGATCGTGTAATAAACTTTGCACTTTTTACATTTTGTATTAACTTTTTCATGGCATTTACAAAGTCCCATTGGCACATTGTTTTTCTGCAATTTATGATCTTAGTTCCGCCAACATCTTTGCACTTTAGGCCCCCTTTTGTATAATTTATGCTCATATATAATACTTGATTTTTCTGTGTTTTAGTTGCATGCTCTTAAAATATGGTTTATCTGTATCCTGTGCGGACTCACATTATGTATTTACGTGGCAGTCAGTCAAATCCCTGAAACAATCCCATGATTGATCCAGTGTTTAAAACTAAAGATACAGATCTGAAATCAGACTGCGAGGAAAAAGGTTGTGAAAAAACAGCTGGATAAAAACAGTTGCGTCTGTATAGTGCTTGAGGATACGAGAACAGAAAAATACCAGCTCTTTGTTATTATAGAAGGGAAGGTCTACTCATGCATATATAGCCATGGAATACATGCAGGGATGCAGTTCAAGTTCACTGCAGGATAGATTGTACAATTACACAATGTTCTTATCCAACTAAGCACTGCAAGCACAATGTAATGCAAAGACATTCAGGACTTACTTGTTCTGCATCATATTCATTATGACCCAGTCTGAGGGGTACACATTCTTCCCTATGAGGTTCTTAAACATGATGAATGTTTCCATAAGAAAATCCTGCAAAGAGAGAACAGAAAAAGTAACATATTTTATGTCTTAAAAGAAAGACTTTGATCGAATTAGATGTGATGGCTGCATTAGTTTTCTTTCATCAGGTTTTTATTCCCCCCTTTATGGTCACCTGCTAATCCCGCCACTAATAAACTTTTTGCCCTAGGGTTACAACACTCACTATATCTATGGAAGAGCATTGTTGTCATCCTAGGACAGAAAGTATGTTAGAACTACAGAATACTTCCCTATCTCATTCATAGCATAGGGGAAAGGTGTTCTGTAGTCTTGGCATACTTCCGAATAATACCAAGAACACAGAACAGTACTGGGTTTCTGGCAGCATCAATAGGTATTTGCATTGCTTGAAACAGAGTAGATACGGGCGCTCTGGTGGAGGTGGATAGCTGGTCAGAGGGATGATAGTAAAGAGATGGCACTTCTGGCAGCACTTTGGTTAGAGGAGAAGCAACTCTGGAGATATAAAAAAGGAAAAGAATGGCGCCTCTAAGTGCAGTATGGCAAATTTAATAAAGTGCACAGAGGGTTGAGGTCTTACAAAACGCGTTATCGCCCCCCTCTCCCCACTGCCACCATCAGCCTCGGGTGTCCTGCATTGAACCCGGAATACAGGCTTTCCTCCTGCCTCCTCTCTCCAAAACATACGAGAACACTTTACAGCTGCTGGACGGCTCTACACTGCTCTCTACCACCATGCTGAGTATGGACACATGCCACAGATGAGGACTCCTGATTTTTTCATGTCTTTTAACATTCAACGATCTTGTAAGTGCTTTTAACCCTTTGTGCACTTTATTAAATTTTGCATACTGCACTTAGAGGCACCTTTCTTTTCCTTATTTGCATTACTTGAAATGATATAACAAAATGTTTCCAATGGTATATTTACCAGATCAAAAGAATGCAAATAAGAGAAGTCAATTGTTATCTTTTACATAAACTTTAAATTATAAACAATATTGTTTTTTATTTAGTTATTGTTAAATACATACAATCTTTGTTTTACAAATAGGCATTTAACACATGATAAAGAATTTACTGAGCACTAGGGATAAGCTTCGTGTTCGAGTCAAACCCATGTTCGGCTCGAACATCGGCTGTTTGCCAAATTGCGAACATTATGGGCCATTCACGCCAAATTCGAGTGGCGCATCACGGCCCATAATTCACTGAGGCATCGCAGTGCATTGCTGGCTGATGATTGGCCAAGCATGCATTATGACCTGCATACTTTGGCCAATCACAGCGCGCAAAAAACGGAGAGCCATAATTGGCCAAAGCCAGGGTGGCTTTGGCCAATTATGCCTCATGGGATTCAGTACACGCCCCACACTATATAAGGCGGCCTGGAAGTCGGCCATGTGTAGTGTGTTGCGGTGTTGGTTAAAATACAGACGGAGTGAGAGAGAGACAGTGTATTTTGATTTAAGTTAGATAGAGAAGGCAGGCGACTCAGTTAGCTGCAGTTACAGTGTGTAGAGGATATATATGCAGCCTAGGTGTTGTATATATATTTATACACTGTATTCAGTTAAGGTAGATCCGTTCCTGTTATTCTCTATACTGTGACAGGCAGGCAGGTGATTGTGCTAGCTGAAGTGTTTCACTTAGTGTACTGTGTCCTTTGCATAGCGTTCACCTAAAGCTTACCTGAATACAATTAGTGGTGTTCTCATAATAAAACCACAGACAGGGAAGCTGCATTAATTTAATTTAGTGTACTGCAGTACTTCTGTCCTTTGCACAGCGTTCACTTAAAGGAACCTGAATACAATTTGTGGTGTTCTCATAATAAAACCACAGGCAGAGAGCTGCAAGTATATTCAGTTAGTGTACTATGTCCTCTGCACAGTGTTCACCTAAAACTAACTGAAGACAATTGCTGCTTTTCTCATACTAATACCACAGCAGGCAATTGATTCTGATAGCTGCATTATAATCAGTACAGATTATATATATATATATATATATATATATATATATATATATATATATATATATATATAACACACACACACACACATCCCACCTTTGTGCAGCTACATCTCACTGCAGGCCATTAGTATGTCTGGAAGGTAAACAAGGAGAGGCAGACAGTCACGAGGCAATAAAAGAGGGCAAGCACCAAGCAGGCTCTGTGTCTAGAGGCAACAGTGCTGGTCGTGGACACGGTGCATCCTCATCAGCACGTGGCCGTGGGACACGCTTGTCTTTTTCAGCAGCTGGCCATGTTGAGCCGCAACATGCCCAAGACTTGGTAGAGTGGATGACCAAGCCGTCCTCATCATCCTCTCTCACCCAGGCTCAGGGTACTTGCAGCTGCCAAAGCGGCCTCTTCCCTCGGCTCAATGGCATCAGTCACTCCTTCCCTAGCCCCACCATGTCCTCCTGAGGAGTCCCCCGAACTGTTTGACCACAGTGTTGGGTACATGCTCCAGGAGGATGCCCAGCATTTTGAAGGCTCCGATGATGGAACCCAGCTAGAGGAAGGCAGTAACGTGAGCCCGGATAGAGGAGGTAGTAACATGAGCCCAGAGAGAGAGGGGGTGCCCAACAAGGACAGCTATCTGGCAGTCATGTTCCCCCAGCTGCAGCATACTGCCAGATTTTTTCCAGTAATGAGGAGGGAGAGGATGATGAGGTCACTGACTCCACGTGGGTGCCTGATAGGAGAGGAGGAGGAGGCGGCACATCGCCAACGAGGCAGGATGCCCTCCAGGGGCCAGCTTAAGGGCAGCACACTGACTGCATCACACCACAGAGCTCCACATGTGCAGGGAGCTGTTGTCTCTGCATGTTATTCCAAAAGTTCTTTGGTCTGGGCATTTTATCAGATGTGTGCAGCAGATCGCACCGTTGCCATTTGCAACATATGTCTGAAGCATATGTCGCGTGGCCAAAACATCAGCCGCTTGGGCACCACGTGCTTGACCAGACATACGTCGACCTGCCATGCAGTTCGTTGGCAAGCATACCTAAAAGACCCACATCAAAGAACAAAGCGGACCTCTCCTTGCTCCTCATTAGCTGGGATCTCCAACCCCACTATACCTTCAATCCTCTCTGAAACCTGCACTGAGAGGAATGAGGTGTAGAATTAAGTGCGTCACAGCCAAGTACTTGCGGGCAATCTGCTATTGGTACACCGACGTCAGATTGTACCAGGCAAATTTCCCTGCCCCAGCTGCTGCACCGCCGAAAGAAGTTCACTCCAAGCCATCCACATGCCCAGCGATTGAATGCTAGCTTGGCTAAATTGCTAACACCTCAAGTGCTGCCTTTTCAGTTGGTAGACTCTGCCCCCTTCCGTGAGTTTGTGGAATGTGCGGTTCCTCAGTGGCAGGTTCCTAAACGCCACTTTTTCTCACGGAAGGCGATTCCGGCTCTCTACCGGCATGTGGAAGGCAATGTCTTGGCCTCGCTGGACAGGGCGGTCAGCAGTAAGGTGCACATTATCGCTGACTCATGGTCCAGCAGGCATGGACAGGGACGTTACCTATCTTTCACGGCGCATTGGGTGACTCTGCTGGCAGCTGGGAAGGATGCAGGACAAGGTGCAGTAGTGTTGGAGGTTGTTCCGCCACCACACCTCCAAAATGTTACTACTGGTGATTCTGACCCACCTTCTCTCCTCCACCCCCTCATCTTCTTCTTCTGCCATGGCCTCTACCTGTGCTTTGTCCTCGGAACCAGCGGTGCTCCGTAGGCATTCAAGGGGCTACGCAAGTACGCAGGCAAAAAGATGCCATGCAGTGCTTGAGCTGGTGTGCTTGGGCGACAGGAGCCACACTGGGGCAGAGATTCTGTCAGCTCTGCAGGGGCAGGCTCAGAGGTGGTTGATGCCACGCCAGCTTAAGCCAGGAATGGTGGTTTGCGACAATGGTACCAACCTCCTCTCCGCCCTCCGACAGGGACAACTGACCCATGTGCCCTGTTTGGCTCACGTCCTTAACTTGGTGGTGCAGCGGTTCTTGGGCAGGTACCCGGGCTTACAGGAGGTCCTGAAGCAGGCCAGGAAACTCTGTGGGCATTTCCGCCGGTCATATAATGCCACTGCTCGGCTGGCTGACCTGCAAAAGGATTACAACCTGCCCAAGAACCGACTAATCTATGACATGCCCACCAGGTGGAACTCTACGTTGGCCATGCTGCAGCGGCTGCACGCGCAGCAGAGGGCCATCAATGAGTATCTGTTGCAATATGGCACCAGGACAGGGTCAGGGGAGTTAGGATTTTTTTCCCCATGCCAGTGGGCCATGACCAGGGATGCATGCACTGTTCTGGCACCATTTGAGGAGGCCACGAGGATGGTGAGCAGCGACAGTGCATGCATCAGTGACACTGTCCCTCTTGTCCACCTGTTGGAGCACACATTACATGGAATAATGGACAGGGCACTTGAGGCAGAACAGAGGCAGGAAGAGGAGGACTTCCTTACCTCTCAAGGCCCCCTTTATCCAGACAGTGTTCCTGTTGGCCCAGCTATCACACAGGAAGAGGAGGAGGAGGATTGTGTTAGCATGGAGGTGGAGCCTAGCACTCAGCATCAGCAGCAGTCTTCAAGGGATCAATTATAGTCCCAAGACACCCATGGGCTTGTACATGGCTGGGAGGAGGTGGCTGTGGATCATGTCGTCCTGAGTGACCCAGAGGACTCCGGACAAAACGCCTCAGCAAACCTACGCTGCATGGCCTCCCTGATCCTGCAAAGCATGTATTCGTGCTATCTAGGAGAGGGATCATTACTGGCTGGCAACCCTCCTTGATCCACGTTACAAGGGTAAGGTTGTGGACCTTATCTTGCCGTTGCAGAGGGAGCAGAGGGTGAAGCATCTTTAGAAGGCCTTGCAGAAAGGTCTGTGCAATGCGTTCCCAGAGACTGGGAGGTTACAAATTCCTGGTCCAGAACAACGTGTTGCTGAGGCTTCAGTCCGTCAAAGAAGGAGCGGTGGAGAAGGTGGCCGTCTGACCAATTTTTTAGTATGCAGCCCCAAGGTATGATCAGATCCAGCACCCAAACGCCAGCGTCTGGTTTACATGGTGCAGAAATACATAGGGGCAAGATCAGACTTGGACACCTTTCCCACCGAAAATCCTCTGGGTTACTGGGTCTTGAGGATGGATCACTGGCCAGAGCTTGCACAGTATGCAATTGAGCTACTGGCCTGTCCTGCATCCAGCGTTCTTTCGGAACGCACATTCAGTGCTGCTGGAGGCTTTGTAACCGATCACAGGGTGCGCCTGTCCACCGACTCGGTCGATCGACTGACCTTCATAAAAATGAATCAGTCTTGGATCACCACCAGCTACCAAGCACCTGCTGCTGATGTAACCGAATAATTTTTTTTGAAATGTCAGATCCCTTCAAGACTGCCTATGCTGATGCTGAGTGACTATCCTGTTATGCTGAGTGAGTATCCTCTTCCTCCTCAATGATCATGCTGAAGGCTTTTAAGAACATTTTTGGTTCAATTTTTCAGCCCCTGTTTAACATGGGCGTGTTATTACAATTTTTGATGCAATACTTTGCAGCAGGGCTCATTGCTGCACTCCAAGTACAGTATCTGTGAGGGGTTGCATTGTTGTGGCACCAGTGCCTAAGGCCCAATTTTTATGCCCCTGTTCAACAGGGGCATGTAATTACAATTCTTGATCTAATATTTCACAGCTGGGCCCATTCCTGCGCCCACTAAGAGTAACTGTGAGGACTTACAGTCTTGTGGCAACACCCACACCTAAGGGCCAAATTTCTGCAGTGTATATACGGCAGGCCCCTACTTTCAAACATCCAACTTACAAACGACTCCTACTTGCAAACGGAAGGAGACAACAGGAAGTGAGAGGAAATCTACCAATAGGAAGGGAAATTCTCTCCTGTAAGAGTTAGTATGGGAAAAAGGTGTCTCCTCTCCACTGATGCTTTATCACCAATCCTTGTTTCAATAAAAAACCCAAATTTTCAAAAAACATTTGTCATTGGGACGGAAAGTGAGGTGAAATGTTCTGAACAGGTGCACAGACAGCAAAACAAATGTTACAGGGGTGATAACCCTTCCCCATGTTTTCCAAAAAGCTTAAAAATAGATTTTTTGTCTGGAGCTACACTTAAAAAATGTACCTGTTCCAAATTACAGATTCTACTTAAGAACAAACCTACAGTCCCTGTCTTGTTTGCACCGCCTGTATACTGCTGTTCAGAGTATATAGGGTCTTTTTTTAATTTGGGTGCAGGGTTCCCCTTAATATCCATACAAGACCCAAAGGGGGTGGTAATGGGCGGGGGGGGGGTACCCATGCCATTTTTCTCAATGATTTTCATCCATATTGCCGGGACCAGACATTACATTAAAGCCGCAAGCAGTTTTAAATTACCTTTTTTCCTTTAGAAATGTAATTTTGCGCAGGGACAGTTCTAAACACGGGAAACACGTGCCACTTCACAGGCATACTTTAGACACCCCTCAGGTACGATATTTAAAGGAATATTTCACTTTTTTTTTCACTTTAAGCATCACTAAAATCACTGCTCCCGAAAAAACGGCTGTTTTTAAAACTTTTTTTGGCATTGATACATGTCCCCTGGGGCAGGACCCGGCTCCCCAAACCCTTTTTAGAACAATAACTTGCATATTAGCCTTGATAATTAGCACTTTTGATTTTGAACATTCGAGTCCATTGCATTTAATAGGGTTCCAAAGTTTGCGCCATCTTTCGGTCCGTTCGCAGGTTCTGGTGCGAACCCGACCGGGGGGGGTTCGGCTCATCACTACTGAGCACTATGGATTTAGAGGGCCACAGGTTGAGCACCCGTGTCCTAAAACCTCTAGCTAAGCCATCAATTTAACCTATTAAGTAACAGCTACCGAGTTATGTAAAGCATGGTCTTCAGTAAGCAAAGCTGAAATAAACGAAACTCCGGTTTTAGGAAAAATCCTGTTTCCAACAAACTGCATCCTTTGGGATGAAGAGTAATACATATTAAAATTGCTGCAATATAGTGTGAAAACACCAAGGAGGTGAACATGTACCCCTGATATAGAGCAATGATCGTGTCTAGGAATAAGAACCTTTCCAGATAAAACTCACAAAAGGTATATATACCGTCTTAGAAACTGCACTGCCTTCATGTAATTAGGGAAGAAACAGACGGCAAACTGCTGTTTAAAGCAATCCTAGTCTATGTCTAGCTAAGTATCCCTTTCATACGAGTCCAGAAAGCTAGCTGTGGTCAGAAGAATGCAGATCTAAGAGGGGTTCCCGACATCTTCCATATTTTTGGGACTGCTCCACAGACGCCTTTCTACACAGAGTGCCGACAGGCTAAATACAGTGGGGCAAAAAAGTATTTAATCAGCCACCAATTGTTGCAGTTCTCCCACTTAAAAAGATGAGAGAGGCCTGTAATTGTCATCATAGGTATACCTCAACTATGAGAGAGACAAAATGTGGAAACAAATCCAGACAGACAATCACATTGTCTGATTTGGAAAGAATTTATTTGCAAATTATGGTGGAAAATAAGTATTTGGTCACCTACCAACAAGCAAGATTTCTGGCTTTCACAGACCTGTATCTTCTTCTTTAAGAGGCTCCTCTGTCCTCCACTCATTACCTATATTAATGGCACCTGTTTGAACTTGTTATCAGTATAAAAGACACCTGTCCACAACCTCAAACAGTCACACTCCAAACTCCACTATGGTGAAGACCAAAGAGCTGTCGAAGGACACCAGAAACAAAATTGTAGACCTGCACCAGGCTGGGAAGACTGAATCTGCAATAGGCAAGCAGCTTGGTGTGAAGAAATCAACTGTGGGAGCAATAATTAGAAAATGGAATACATACAAGACCACTGATCATCTCCCTCGATCTGGGGCTCCACGCAAGATCTCACCCCGTCGGGTCAAAATGATCACAAGAACAGTGAGCAAAAATCCCAGAACCACACGGGGGGACCTAGTGAATGACCTGCTGGGACCATCGTATCAAAGGCTACCATCAGTAACACACTACGCCGCCAGGGACTCAAATCCTGCAGTGCCAGACGTGTCCCCCTGTTTAAGCCAGTACATGTCCGGGCCCATCTGAGGTTTGCTAGAGAGCATTTGGATGATCCAGAAGAGGATTGGGAGAATGTCATATGAAACCAAAGTATAACTGTTTGGTAGAAACACAGCTCATCGTGTTTGGAGGAGAGAGAATGCTGAGTTGCAACCAAAGAACACCATACCTACATAGGGGTGGCAACATCATGCTTTAGGGCTGTATCTCTGCAAAGGGAACAGGACGACTGATCCATGTACATGAAAGAATGAATGGGGCCATGTATCGTGAGATTTTGAGTGCAAACCTCCTCCCATCAGCAAGGGCATTGAAGATCAAACGTGGCTGGGTCTTTCAGCATGACAATGATCCCAAACACACTGCCCGGGCAACGAAGGCGTGGCTTCGTAAGAAGAATTTCAAGGTCCTGGAGTGGCCTAGCCAGTCTCCAGATCTCAACCCCATAGAAAACCTTTGGAGGGAGTTGAATGTCCGTGTTGCCCAGCGACAGCCCCAAAACATCACTGCTCTAGAGGAGATCTGCATGGAGGAATGGGCCAACATACCAGCAACAGTGTGTGACAATCTTGTGAAGACTTACAGAAAACGTTTGACCTCTGTCATTGCTAACAAAGGATATACTGTATAACAAAGTATTGAAATTAACTTTTGATATTGACCAAATACTAATTTTCCACCATAATTTGCAAATAAATTATTTCCAAATCAGAAAATGTGATTGTCTGGATTTGTTTCCACATTTTGTCTCTCATAGTTGAGGTATACCTATGATGACAATTACAGGCCTCATCTTTTTATGTGGGAGAACTTGCACAATTGGTGGCTGACTAAATACTTTTTTGACCCACTGTATATACAAAAGCAATGTTTACCTAGGCCTGAGAGGTCAGGAAAATAAAAGGTGATCGGTAAATTTACAAAATTCTAGCCATTTTAAAAAAAAATAACGTTTTTAACCACTTGCCGACCGCCTCCTGTAGATATACGTCGGCAGAATGGCACGGACAGGCACATCAACATACCTGTACGTTCCCTTTAAGTGCCTGTCCGTGTGGTCGCGCACGTGCCGCCGGCTGCGCACTCGCGACCATGCCGCCATCCCCCGTGAGTCGGACTTTGGGTCCCGAGGACTCGATCGCCGTGGGGATGTAAACAAGCATCTCCCTGCTCTGCCTAGTGACAATGACACGGATCTCGGCTCCGTGTACTCGGAACGGAGATTGGTGTCATGTGACACAGAGCCCAGCCCCCCTCAGTTACAAACACAATGCAGGGAACACTTAACCCCTTCACTGCCAGTGTCATTTTCACAGTAACCAGTGCATTTTTATAGCACTGGTCCCAAAAATGTGTCAAAAGTGTCCACCATAATGTCGCAGTCACGAAAAAAATCACTGATCGCCGCCATTACTAGTAAAAAAAATTGTTTTTTAAAAATGCCATAAAACTATCCCCTATTTTGTAAATGCTATAACTTTTGCGCAAACCAAATGGTGATTGCGATTTTTTTACCAAAAATATGTAGAAGAATACCGTATTTATCGGCGTATAACACGCACTTTTTTCCCCTGAAAATCAGGGGAAAATCGTGGGTGCGTGTTATACGCCGATATCCACATCCCTGAGCTGTCTCCGCTGACTGGGAGCGGAGCGGAGCGAGATACACATAGCCGAATGTACTCGGCTATACTCGGCTTTTCTCGGCTCCGCTCACAGTCCCGCCATTGGACCTGTGTTATGTCCATCATAGGGCGGGACTCGGCGTGACAGTGAGCGGAGCCGAGAAAAGCCGAGTATAGCCGATTACACTCGGCTATGTGTATCTCGGCGGCGGCTCCGCCCAGTCCCTGCGTCCCCGGCGTTCTCGGCGGCGTCCGCACAGTCTCGGCGCCAATTTTAAAATGCTGCACGGCGACTCTGGGGCAAGGCTGCACGGCGACTCTGGGGCAAGGCTGCACAGCGACTCTGGGGCAAGGCTGCACGGCGACTCTGGGGCAAGGCTGCACGGCGACTCTGGGGCAAGGCTGCACGGCGACTCTGGGGCAAGGCTGTACGGCGACTCTGGGGCAAGGCTGTACGGCGACTCTGGGGCAAGGCTGCACGGCGACTCTGGGGCAAGGCTGCACGGCGACTCTGGGGCAAGGCTGCACGGCGACTCTGGGGCAAGGCTGCACGGCGACTCTGGGGCAAGGCTGCAATGGACACTGACAAGGCTGCACTGTGACCAGGCTGCACTGTGACAAGGCTGCAATGGACACTGACAAGGCTGCACTGTGACAAGGCTGCAATGGACACTGACAAGGCTGCACTGTGACAAGGCTGCAATGGACACTGACAAGGCTGCATTTAAATGTAAGTTATTTTTCCTTAAACTTCCCTCCTAAAAGTTTTTTTCCCTAAAATTTCCTCCTAAACTTGGGGTGCGTGTTATACGCCGGTGCGTGTTATACGCCGATAAATACGGTACTTATCGGCCTAAACTGAGGAAAAAAAAAAGTTTTTTTAGACATTTTTTGGGGATATTTATTATAGCAAAAAGTAAAAAATATTGCATTTTTTTCAAAATTGTCGCTCTATTTTTGTTTATAGCGCAAAAAATAAAAACCGCAGAGGTGATCAAATACCACCAAAAAAAAGCTCTATTTGTGGGAAAAAAAGGACGTCAATTTTGTTTGGAAGCCACGTCGCACGACCGTGCAAAAGCGACGCAGTGCCAAATCGCAAAAAGGGGCCTGGTCTTTAACCAGCCAAAATGGTCCAGGGCTTAAGGGTTATATGCAGTAATCATATAAAACGGTTGACAACCGTTTTAAAGCGGAAGTAAACCCATCGATTTAACAGTTTCACAAAGCAGTTACATTCCCGGCATGCCGGGAATGCCAACTGTCACATTGGTTGTACTCTCAACCAAACTGTCATACCATCCAATGGCTGGTGTCATAACTGATCCCATGTGCAGCATCATGGCAGTTGAAGATTAAACAGAGGCCAAGATGGCAGCTTCCTTGCCTGAAAATGATAGGAGGGTTTACTTCCACTTTAAGTAAATTAACATCTTTCACTCTTGCTGGTACAACCTGAAAATATAGTCATTTATTATAACAAATCTAATGTGACCATTTATTTTTCTAATGTTGTTTGATTTTGGGTTCTTTTAGCAAATGCATTAATCTACTTTATATAAATTACCACCACATTGCTTTGCAGAGGATATAAATAAAGGTTCATAAACCATACAAGGAAATGAATACTTACCACCACATCTGTTCTCGTTTTTCCAAGTGTTTTGATAAGATGGCTGTAGTGATAATCTTCCATCTGACGTAAAATCGCAGTCATGGAGGCAACAAAGTTTCCCTAAAATATATAAAAAAAAAAATCATGAATACAATTTTGGAACAAAAAGTCACCAATTATGACACCAAAAAGCCTACTGGCAAATTTGACAAGGATTAGTTACAGTGGCACCAGTGACCCAACAATCACTATTAAAAACCTTCAGAAACTATGCCTGAACACGCACACAAAAATGGTGTAAAAGCTGTATAGATCCTTTAATAGTCTAGACCAGTGATGGCGAACCTTGGCACC
This sequence comes from Rana muscosa, assembly GCA_029206835.1. Lineage (NCBI taxonomy): Eukaryota > Metazoa > Chordata > Amphibia > Anura > Ranidae > Rana > Rana muscosa. The sequence goes on along the minus strand of CM055123.1, from coordinate 270,364,879 downwards.
TCAAATGTTTTAGAACTACATTTCCCATGATGCTCGTGTTGAGCATCATGGGGAAATGTAGTTCCAAAACATTGTGGGTGGCCAAGGTTCGCATTCACTGGTCTAGGCTATGACCAACTGGAGCATGTCAAGTGAAATTTGTGGAGAACATTAACATGTAGGATTATTCTTTTTCACAATATTTTAAATTATTTAAAGGTTGTCACTTAAAGGGATTTTTCAATGTAAAAGTGCAGTGTGACAAGGGGTATCCTCTTGGTAGGAATATGGAACTCCTCAACCCCCCACTTTCCCTGAAAAACCAGGGCTCCAAATTGAGTTTTTATCTATGATGATGCTGAGGTTAAACACTGGCCCTTGTGACTTCTCGATTCTTGCACAAGGGAGCTCAATGAACACAATTCCCTCTTTTACTGTATTCGACTCTTCCTCCCAAAGTGCAATGCTAGATCCCGTTATGGCCAGTCACTAGGTGCAAGTGCCATCACATGAGGGTGGGAAGAGAGTTTTAACCTTGTTTATGTTCCAACCAAAGTGACTTTGAAATTATACGTTACATTTTTTTAAAAGCGGTCCAATACTGAGAAGTGGGATCAAAGCAAAACTTATCCCCAAAAAGGGAGTTTGTTCCTTCCAAACCCTTCATGATATCATATTAGACCAACAACGCTATTATTCAATTAAAGAATTGAGATCGCAAATCCCCCCCCCCCCGATCTTAAAGCATTTCCTCGATTCAGTACAGAGTTCTCTGCACAAGCCAACAGCTGCAAAAAAAACAGGCAGTCACGTTTTTTTACAAAATCTCTTAGGCGGAGATAAAAAGAAACATTGTAACATATATACTGCTAAAAAAAATTAAAGGAACACTTTTGAATCAGAACTCCTGGGAACTTGATCTGGTCAGTTAAGTAGCAGGGGGGTTGACAATCAATTTCAGCTGCTTTGCTGTTAATTGAAGTTAACAGGTGCACTAGATGGGCAACAATGAGACGACCTCCAAAACAGGAATGGTTTTTCAGGTGGAGGTGTCTGACATTTGTTTTCCCCTACTTATCTTTTCTGACTGTTTTTCACTAGTTTAGCATTTGGCTAGGGTCAGTGTCACTACTGGTAGCACGAGGCGATACTTGGACCCTATAAAAGGTTGCACAGGCAGTCCAACTCCTCCAGGATGGCATATCAATACATTTCATTGCCAGAAGGTTTGCCGTGTCTCCCAGCACAGTCTCAAGAGCATGGAGGAGATTCCAGGAGACAGGCAGTTTCTCTTGGAGAGCTGGACAGAGCCGTAGAAGGTCCTTAACCCATCAGAAGGACTGGTATCTACTCCTTTGTGCAAGGAGGAACAGGATGAGCACTGCCAGAGACCTACAAAATGACCTCCAGCAGGCCACTGGTGTGAATGTATCTGACCAAACAATCAGAAACAGACTTTATGGGGGTGGCCTGAGGGCCCGACGTCCTCTAGTGTGCTCTGTGCTCACTGCCGGACACTGTGGACCTCGATGGCATTTTCCATTGAACACCAGAATTGGCAGGTCGGCCACTGGTGCCCCATGCTTTTCACAGATGAGAGCAGGTTCACTCTGAGCATATGTGACAGACATGAAAGAGTCTGGAGAAGACGCAGAGAACTTTATGCTGCCTGTAACATCGTTCAGCATTACCGTTTTGGTGGTTTGTCAGTGATGGTCTGGGGAGGCATATCCATGGAGGGACGCACAGACCTCTACAGGCTACACAATGGCACCCTGACTGCCATTAGGTATCGGGATGAAATCCTTGGACCCATTGTCAGACCCTACGCTGGTGCAGTGGGTCCTGGGTTCCTCTTGGTGCACGACAATGCCCGGTCTCATGTGGCGAGAGCATGCAGCCAGTTCCTGAAGGATGAAGAAATGAATACCATTGAATGGCCCCCACGCTCACCTGATCTAAATCCAAAAGAACACCTCTGGGACATTATGTTTGGTCCATCCGGTGCCGCCAGGTTGCAACTCAGTCTGTTCAGGAGCTCAGTGATGCTCTGGTTCAGATCTGGGAGGAAATACCCCAGGACACCATCCGTCGTCTCATTAGGCGCATGCCCTGATGTTGTCAGGCATGCATACAAGCACTTGGAGGCCATACAAACCACTGAGGACTATTTTGAGTTGTTGCAATGAAATTTCAGCAAAATGGACTAGCTTGCTGCATAATTTTTTCACTTTGATTTTCGGGGTGTCTTTGAATTCAGCTCACTGTAGGTGGATAATTTTAATTTCCACCAAATGATGTGCCATCCTTTTATTCCTAACACATTACCCAGTCCATTTCAGTATAGATATCTAGCATGAGATTTTGCCCCGTTGAGATCTGATGTGTTTTCAAAGTGTTCCTTTAATTTTTTTTGAGCAGTGTAGTTCTTTTACTGTAGGTCAGGGGTCTCAAACTGGTGGCCCTCCAGCTGTTGCAAAACTGCAAGTCCCATTGTGCCTCTGGCTGTGGGAGCAGTGTTGCCAACCTACCAGATTGAAATTTACTGGCACGACACAAAATTTACCGACAATTTAAGCAAAAAAAAAAGTTTTAAGTGCAAATTTCAGTATTTAGGATACAAAAAAGTATACTATTAAAATATCAATGCTATTTAAGGTAGATATTAAAAGGTAAAAAAAAAAATGCTATTTTCAATATAAAAATAGTCCATCAGTTTTTGTTCACCATCACCTCCTGCCACCATCACCTCCTGCCACCCCCAGCTCCTCCTCCGGCCATCACCAGCCGCCGCCACCAGCTCCTGACACCTCCTGCCCCCACCAGCTCCTGCCATCATCACCAGATCCTGCCACAAGCTCCTTCTGCCTCCACCACCTCCTGCCCCCACCGCCATCACCACCTCCTGCCCCAACCAGCTACTGCCACCATCACCAGCCCCTGCCACCAGCTCCTCCTGCCACCACCACCAGCTCCTTCTGCCACCTCCTGCCCCCACCAGCTCCTGCCCCCACCAGTCTCCACCAGCTCTTGCCATCATCACCAGCTCCTGCCCCCAGCGCCAGCACCAGCTCCTGCCACCATCACCAGCTCCTGCCACAAGCTCCTCCTACCACTGACAGCTCCTTCCGTCACCGCCAGCTTCTCCTGCCAACACCAGCTCCTCCTGCCAACACCAGCTCCTCCTGCCAACACCAGCTCCTTTACTATCTTAAAGCAAGGAAGTCTGAGAATGCAGGCTTGCCCTGAGCTGGTCCGTTTGCGCGTCTGGCGGGGTGTGCCATGACATCACTCGCATTGCTGCCAGTAGCGCGCCACACAGCCTCTGTCAAATTCGCCCTCCTGGGCCCGGGCGGAATACAGGATCGGAATGGCTCAGCTCGGAGTCAGGCAGCTCGCCGGAACTGCGCATGCGCAGTTTAAAGCCGATCCGGTCACGGGTTCACAGCTATTTTTTACGGACATTTACGGACAGGGAGAAAGTGCCTTGTTTTTAGTGGCTGCCTGTAAAAATTCGGGCGGTAGGCAACACTGTGTGGGAGTCATGCTTGTAACTGTCAGCCTTGCAATGCCTCACGGGACTTGTAGCCAGTTTGAGACCCCTGTTTTAAAGGAATGAATTTCGGTCTGTAAATGAGGTCAGTTTAACTACTTAAAGATTAAACCTTTTTGACACTTGTTGCTTGCAAGTTAAAAATCAGTATTTTTTTGCTAGAAAATTACTTAGAACCCCCAAACATTAGATATATATATATATATCTATAATATATATAATATATAATATATATATAATATATATATTCGCTGACACCCTAGAGCAGCCCTCAAAATTTGTACTCGCCTGCTCACATTTGGCGAGTACAAAATAACTGATTGCGAGTAGCAGCAGCCAATATCCTTCTGGGGGAGGAGAAGAGGCACCCAATCAAGTGGAACTACTGGCTTTCTCCTGTTGTCTCCCAAGTCCCGCCTGTCAAAACGATTGGTTGCTAGCATCCCAACAACCAATCAGGTGCTTGGAGGACCCGGCATTCAGAGGAGGAAGATGTAACTTCCTCCTTCCCGGCTTCCGACCTGCTGACAATGGAAGGGAACAGGAGAGCACTTGCTGTCTGCACTGGGACACTGATGAGCTGACTGGCCGGGAGTATGAGAGGACCTGTATGCTGTCTGGATCTGGACACTGCTGATGATTTGAGTGAGGTTTCTGGGGAGAAAGTGAGAAGAGGAGGTGGCACTCAGAGCAGGGGGAGGGGTCAGGAATCACACTGAACAAGTGTAGAAGAGGGAAGTGCTCTCCCAGGTCCTAGAGCTGTGTACAATGAGCTGCAACATCTCCCCCTCTACAGAGATGTGGCGGGAGGGGGGAGCCATTCATCACCACACCATCCACAGTACCTGTATCATATCTGCAGTCTCTCCGACACTCTCCTTACCATGTCTGCAGTCTCTCCGACTCTCTCCTTACCATGTCTGCAGTCTCTCTGACCATCTCCTGTAGTATGTCTGCAGTTTTTCCGACCCTCTCCTGTAGTGTTTCTACAGGGGGCACGGAAATGTTTGCCCAGGGTCCAATTAACATTAGCAAAACAGGAAAAGGATTTTTCTGGATAGCAGCACTCCAAGATAAAAAGCCTTTATTTCAAAAGTCCAGGAATCCAAAGCATACACTGCACATCACGACACACTGATCAAAAATTAGCTGACATGTTTCACATCAATTGATGCTTACTCATACCTGCATACCATGTATGATCTGACTAAAATATGATCATTTACAAGGGGCGTGTTTAGGGGCAACTTGTGGCGAGTAACTTTTAAGGCCTGGCTAGTAGCTCAGGACTTGAAATTTTGAGCCCTGCCCTAGAGAATAAAATGGTGGTTGTTGCAATATTTTATGTCACACTATTTGCGCAGCGGTCTTTCAAACGCAATTTTTTTTGGGAAAAAAATACACTTTAATGAATTTAAAAAAATAAATAAACAGTAACGTTAGCCCAATTTTTTTGTATAATGTGAAAGATTTTACACCGTGAGAATCGTGATCTTAATTCTAAGCAAAAAAAAAAACGATTCTAATTTTATCCAGAATCTTGCAGCTCTACATTACATCTACCAGGAAGCTGCAGGACTAGGCTGGAGGTCAGGGCCAGGCGTGTCATTGGCAGTGGTCTGTCTGAAGAGGCAGCCAGGTGAAGAGTCACCCAAACAGTAGATCACAGCAGGACAACACTGGATTCACTGTGCTTGCGAAGATGTGTTTTGACGATAATCCAGGAATACAGGTAAGAGGAGAAAAAAAATAAAAAATACATGGTGGAAGTTATGATCTGTTTTAAAAAGGGAGAGAGGGGCAATAAAGTAGACTGGTAGTTTTGCCCTATACAGGCAAAGCACAAGTTTACTTTGGATTGTTAACTGGGTGGTTCTCGGTCATGCTTCTTGATTCTTGTTCTGTCCTTTGCAATTTGTACCCTTTTCTATTTCAAGTGCAGTCCTGCGTAACGTGTTGGGAGTTTTACAGAGTATATTTACATGAATTTAGAGAACCCTATAAAGACAAAACAGAACTGCTGCACTGGACATAATGGCTGAAAGATCATCAGGGTCTTTCCTTTGAATTTACGATCTCCTGGGCCAGAAAGCTAAAATCAATAGATTCTTCATAAAGCCATCTTCGAAGTAACAAGACGGACGGAACAGATGATAATACTTTAATGTTTCCTGTGCCTTTACTGCTGTGCGTATTTCAACTGGACACCAAGATATTGGTTTACTTATTAACAGTATTATGAACAGTGACATGGGCAATTTATAGCAAATCCATGCTTTATGGGGGAGATAAGGGAGCACATTCATCTTCATCATGAGGGAAACAAAAGCTGCATTTTGCACATTTAAGATGGATTATTAAGGCCTAGCTTAATAAATACATTGACTGCATTCTTTCAGTCACTCTTACTGAAATGCATTAGCCTGTGTTGCAAGTCATGTCTGATTGCTGTAATCATCAATCAAAATACGTTACAAAGGTTAAGACAAAACTGCAAAACACATCTGAAGCCGGCACAGAAATCATTCAGTATGCATGTCATTTGGGTCCCTAGAAGCATAAAAACCCATTTCGGCTAACAGGCTTTTCATACCAGATGAAGGGACATTATGTTCAAGTACTCTCCCCCGGCCAGAGCATACTAGATTGGAATCATCGCTATTATTCTGCCATATCGGCAGCTCAACGGCATTTAAAGGGAATGTGACACAACTTCCATACATCTGTAACAGCAAGATATCTATCTGCATTACAGTGTGCAGGAGCAAATGCTTAAGAAAAAGCTGTCACTTTCTAACTAAACTAACATATTCATCAGTCTGATGTGGTTCAGGAAATGGTATAATAAATATCGTTTAGAAATGATGGCTAGCTCCAGAGCTGGCTTTCCAAAGACAGCATTAAGCTGGAAGTTTGCTCAAAGCATCTATTTTAGGTACTTCTACATTACATTCTTATTGTCATCCATTCCTACACACCTATCCTTCCTACGCATTTACTGTACCTTTGATATTTTATCCTTCCTACAAGCCAACCTTCCACACCACTATCTTTCCTACATCTACAACTGAATCTATCCTTCCTACAGCCCTATTATCTAAATGATATGCCTCCTACACCCCTACCTCCCACATTGTATGTCCCCTGCACCCCTAACTTCTAAACCCTACATACAATCTACATCGTATGCCTCCTACACCCCTAACTTCTAAACCCTACATACAATCTACATCGTATGCCTCCTACACCCCTACAGTAGGTGACTGCGAGAATGTGTTTCCAGCGTGATCCCATCGCACTGATTCTCGGCAACAGAGTGCCGACATCTCGCGCTCGCTGCAATAGGAAAAACATTTTCCTATTTCAGCGAGTGAGAGGGCTCAGGCCGTGTGCGACGCGACACTGTATTGAACGGGAATCCGACATGGATTCCCGCCAATACCAGGCACTGTGTAAGGTATGAATCCTGAGGGGAACTCCACCCCAAATTTTAAATAAAACACCGGCATGGGTTCCCCTCCAAAAGCATACCAGGCCCATCAGTCTGGTATGGATTTCAAGGGGAATCCCCTAAGCCGAAAAAACGGCGTGGGGCCACCCTCAAAATCCATACCAGACCCTTATCAGAGCATGCAGCCCAGTCGGTCAGGTAAGGGGGTGGGGATGAGCGAGTGCCCCCTCCTGAACCGTACCAGACCACATGCCCTCAACATGGGGGGTGGGTGCTTTGGGGCAGAGGGGCGCCCTGCGGCCCCCCACCCCAAAGCACCTCCTCCCCATGTTGATAAGGACAAGGGCCTCTTCCCGACAACCCTGGCCGTTGGTTGTCGGGGTCTGCGGGCGGGGGGCTTATCGGAATCCGGGAGCACCCTTTAATAAGGGGGCCCCCAGATCCCGGCCCCCCCACCCTATGTGAATGAGTATGGGGTACATCGTACCCCTACCCATTCACCTGGGGGGAAAAAAAAGTGTAAAAAAAAAAAACACACACTACACAGGTTTTTAAAGTAATTAGGCAGCTCCGGGGGTCTTCTTCCGACTTCGGGGGTCTCTTCCGACTTCTCCAGCCTCTTCTTCCTCTCTCCGGTGTCGTCTCTGCGCACTCTGGTGCCTTCTGCTGGGCTCCTCCGCTATCTTCTGCTCTTTTGCTAGCGGACAAGCCCGGTCTTCTGCGACGTCTTCTTCCCTCTTCTCTTCTAGTGATGTTGACACGACGGTCTCTCCCGCTGTAATGCCATGAGCGAGGTCCGCAACGAGTTATATAGGCATGGGGCGAGGCCACTGGCAGATGTCACAGTCGTCACAGTCCCGGGGCATGATGGGACTGTGATGACATAAGGAGCGGGGTCACCGGGTGACATCTCCCGGTGGCCACGCCCCATGCCTATATAACACGTTGCGGACCTCGCTCACGGCATTACAGCGGGAGAGACTGTTGTGTCAACTTCTCTAGAAGAGAAGAGGGAAGAAGACGTCACAGAAGACGGGGCTCCTCCGCTAGCAAACGAGCAGAAGATAGCGAAGGAGCCCGGCAGAAGGCACCAGAGAGCAGGAGAAGAACCAGAGAGCGTGGAGACGACACCGGAGAGAGGGAGAAGAGGCCGGAGAGAGCAGAGAAGTCGGAAGAGACCCCCGAAGTCGGAAGGAAAGCCCTGGAGAGCTGCCTAATAAATTACTTTAAAAACCTGTGTAGTGTGTTTTTTTTAGTGACACTTTTTTCCCCCCAGGTGAATGGGTAGGGGTACGATGTACCCCATACTCATTCACATAGGGAAGAGGCCCTTGTCCTCATCAACATGGGGACGTGGCGCTTTGGGGTGGGGGGCGCAGGGCGCCCCCCTGCCCCAAAGCACCCACCCCCCATGTTGAGGGCATGCGGCCTCTTCCTGACAACAGCCGGCTTCGTCTCCATCTGTCAGCGGTGTGAGTGGATCTTCAGCAGCACAGCGCCCCAGCAGGACCAGAAATCTACTGACGGACCTGATGACCTCGCTCCCCTCGTTTGGAAATTGTTTTATGCCTAACCCTTACTATTTAAATGTGAGTGGCCTATGATTACTACTCTATTAAAATTGTTTAAAACTTCTACAGCCAGAGGCGCCCCTCTCCTTGTGCTTTATCCATCCATCCTTCCTACACCCATACCTTCTATCTACATCCTCCATCCTTCCGCCTACATTCTACATCCTACACCCTATCTTCTATATCCTAACATTTCTACAACCCTTCTTTGTACAGGTCCTTCTCAAAAAATTAGCATATTGTGATAAAGTTCATTATTTTCTGTAATGTACTGATAAACATTAGACTTTCATATATTTTAGATTCATTACACACAACTGAAGTAGTTCAAGCCTTTTCTTGTTTTAATATTGATGATTTTGGCATACAGCTCATGACAACCCAAAAATCCTATCTCAAAAAATTAGCATATTTCATCCGACCAATAAAAGAAAAGTGTTTTTAATACAAAAAAAGTCAACCTTCAAATTATTATGTTCAGTTATGCACTCAATACTTGGTCGGGAATCCTTTTGCAGAAATGACTGCTTCAATGCGGCGTGGGCATGGAGGCAACCAGCCTGTGGCACTGCTGAGGTGTTATGGAGGCCCAGGATGCTTCGATAGCGGCCTTAAGCTCATCCAGAGTGTTGGGTCTTGCGTCTCTCAACTTTCTCTTCCCAATATCCCACAGATTCTCTATGGGGTTCAGGTCAGGAGAGTTGGCAGGCCAATTGAGCACAGTAATACCATGGTCAGTAAACCATTTACCAGTGGTTTTGGCACTGTGAGCAGGTGCCAGGTCGTGCTGAAAAATGAAATCTTCATCTCCATAAAGCTTTTCAGCAGATGAAAGCATGAAGTGCTCCAAAATCTCCTGATAGCTAGCTGCATTGACCCTGCCCTTGATAAAACACAGTGGACCAACACCAGCAGCTGACATGGCACCCCAGACCATCACTGACTGTGGGTACTTGACACTGGACTTCAGGCATTTTGGCATTTCCCTCTCCCCAGTCTTCCTCCAGACTCTGGCACCTTGATTTCCGAATGTACTTTGGACCACTGAGCAACAGTCCAGTGCTGCTTCTCTGTAGCCCAGGTCAGGCGCTTCTGCCGCTGTTTCTGGTTCAAAAGTGGCTTGACCTGGGGAATGCGGCACCTGTAGCCCATTTCCTGCACACGCCTGTTCACGGTGGCTCTGGATGTTTCTACTCCAGACTCAGTCCACTGCTTCCGCAGGTCCTCCAAGGTCTGGAATCGGTCCTTCTCCACAATCTTCTTCAGGGTCCGGTCACCTCTTCTCGTTGTGCAGCGTTTTCTGCCACACTTTTTCCTTCCCACAGACTTCCCACTGAGGTGCCTTGATACAGCACTCTGGGAACAGCCTATTCGTTCAGAAATTTCTTTCTGTGTCTTACCCTCTTGCTTGAGGGTGTCAATGATGGCCTTCTGGACAGCAGTCAGGTCGGCAGTCTTACCCATGATTGCGGTTTTGAGTAATGAACCAGGCTGGGAGTTTTTAAAAGCCTCAGGAATCTTTTGCAGGTGTTTAGAGTTAATTAGTTGATTCAGATGATTAGGTTAATAGCTCGTTTAGAGAACCTTTTCATGATATGCTAATTTTTTGAGATAGGATTTTTGGGTTGTCATGAGCTGTATGCCAAAATCATCAATATTAAAACAAGAAAAGCCTTGAACTACTTCAGTTGTGTGTAATGAATCTAAAATATATGAAAGTCTAATGTTTATCAGTACATTACAGAAAATAATGAACTTTATCACAATATGCTAATTTTTTGAGAAGGACCTGTATATCTTTTCCTTTCTACACCCCTACCCTCTATATTCTGTTCTTTATACATACTCTACATTCTATCCTCCTACACCCCTACCTTTAATTCTTAGCATTCCTACACCTGTCATCTACATCGTATGCTTTCCACACCCCTACCTTCTACATCTACACCTCCTACGCCCAAACTTCTACATCCTATCCATCCTTCCTAAAATCATACCTTCTACATCCCATCCTTCCTAAAATCCTACCTTATACACCCTATAATTTCCACTTACCTTCTGCATCCCATCCTTCCTACACTCCTACATCCTCTTCATCACTCCTACGCCCAAAACTTCAGCATCCTATCGATCCTTCCTAGAAGCATACCTTCTGCATCCCATCCTTCCAACACTCCCACCTTCTACAGCCTATTCTTCCTACAATCTCTCCTTCTACATTCTATTATTCTTGTGCCTCTTCCTGCAGCAAGTCACTTTGATGGTAAATGAGATTAAAGTTGATGTCAACACGATCACTAAAATCCCATATCATTTTTAACATGTTAAAGTTTATTTTAAAAGTAATTTCAGGCTTTTCAAATCTGCAGTGTTCATTAAATACCTGGCGATCCTCCCACGACGATTGTTGTTCAGGCACTTACTGTTGTAGATTGACAACACACTGTGCCTGTTACCCAGGTACTTTCCTGCATTGTCACTGTGTTAGATGAGCTTGAAAATGATACTTTCAGCATTATGCAGGTATAACCCACTGGTGTCACCATCAGGAAACCCACCCCAAGAAATGCCATATAGCCATTACTGGAGTAAGTATATGTAAGCAAAGAGGCTGCAGGAGATCAGCAGCAGTGAAATGTAACAAAGATTAACAATATTTTATTAAAAAAGATCTAGTTAGGATCTTGATCTATTTTAACATTTTAAGTACTAGCAAATGCATATCCTTTACTACAGGCCTACTAATTGTACACCCCTTATGAGTGATAAGTGACTTGTAGCACAGAACCCTTTTTTTGGGACAAAAAAAAAAAACTAAAACTTTTTGGTGGCATACATGTATCCGTTATTACTTGTATTCACCTAAGAATATTCCTCATCCTCTGATCTTATTTTCACTTTGCTACTTTGGTCTGACTTTCTGGCTTCTGGGTCAGATCTGCCAAACTGCCCTTCTTCTGTCCTCAGCAGTCATTAAGAGCTCTCACACTGGACAGGGCATGGCAGTTGAGGCTTAGCATTACAGTTTAAAAAAAAAGCCTGGATGCAGTAACAAAGTGAAGCTAAATCAGAGAGGGGCAAAGAAGAAGCTTTTATAGAAACACTATAAAAATGATACAAACAAATAATTAACATCTTATGGTTTCTACTCCTAAGTTGGCCATACATGGATCAAAATTTGTCCGGTTGAGTGGGAACAGGTCAAATTTCAGTTCATGTATGGGCACTGTGGTTGTACAGAAGTCGATCTACTGGTTGAATTCTGTACAATTGCCCTGTCAGATCTTCCCCGTTTGATCAGTGTATTCTGATGGCGGGGAAATCTCCCTGCTGTCACAATACAATAGCGGGGAGGATTCTATTATTTACCTTGAATGTGTGAATCGGGTCAGTTTTGACTAATGTATAGGCTGCCTAAAAGTGAACTAACACTACATAATCTGTCTTTACATCTACCAACAACTATATAGTGCAACTACAAGGGTTTTCCCGATTTGAAACTAATTAAACAGATTACGTTTGTCCTCATATTACATAGTTGTGGTTACAGAGATTGTACAATCAGATTGTATGGCCAGCTTTGGGAAGGTTTTTAAAGTTTAACCTGGTATTAATTCTCTGACCTTTACAGTGAAGACAGATGGTGGTATACTTGTTCTATTCCTGTACAGAACGCTTAGACTAAGTTAACCACTTGCCAACCAGCCGCCGCACTTATACTGCGGCAGGTCTGCTCTCCTGGGCGAACCGACGTAACCGTACGTTGGTCTGTGCATGTGAAATTGTGCGAAGCGGGGGAGCACCCGCAAGTCCGGCGGACTCGATATCCACTGGCCACCCACGATCGCTGTACACAGAGGCAGAACAGAGATCTGCCTTTGTAAACAAGGCGGATCCCCGTTCTGACAGGAGACATCTCAGAGATCTGCTGTTTCCAGTGATCTCTATCATGTCCCAGGCAGCCCCGTCCCACCTACAGTTAGAACACCAGGAGGGAACACATTTAACCCCTTGATCGCCCCCTAGTGTTAAACCCCTTGCTTGCCAGTGTCATTTATACATTGATCAGTGTATTTTTGTAGCACTGATCAACGTAATAATGTCACTGGTCACCAAAAAGTGTCATTTGGGGTCAGATTTTTCCGCCGCAATGTCGCGGTCCTGCTAAAAATCGCAGCTCGCCATTACCAATAAAATCAATAAAAAATAAAAATAAAAGTCCCTAAATCTATCCCATAGCTTGTAGATAACTTTTGTGCAGACGCAACAATATACGCCTATTGTGATTTTTTTTAACCAAAAATATGTAGAATACATATTGGCCTTAACTGATGAAGAAATTTTTTTTTTCTATAATTTTTTTTTTCATATATGTATTACAGCAGAATGTAAAAAAAATAAAAAAACATTTTGTTTAAAATTGTTGGTCTTTTTTGGTTTATAGCACAAAAAATAAAACCGCAGAGGTGATCAAATACCACCAAAAGAAAGCTCTATTTGTGGGGAAAAAGAGGACATCAATTTTGTTTGGTTACAACTTTAGGTGACCGCGCAATTTTCAGTTAAAGCGACGCAGTGCTGTATCGCAAAAATGGCCTGGTCATTAAGGGGGCAAATCCTTCAGGGGCTGAAGTGCTGGCTGAAAGCGAAACTACAGTGTATTTGCAGAATAAAGGTGAACATTTGTGTTCTAACAATATTAAAATGTTGATACAACTAATATTTGTACATGCTACCTGTACATTTCTAAGTGTTACATAAGCAAATGTGAAGAGTCTCCCCCTGGTGGCTATCTGCATTTTACTACAAAGACTTCCTCGTCAACAGCTGCTAAGTTAAAACAGATGGACTTTCACAGATGGAGCAGCAGTAAAGCAGTGTCACCATGTTGTTCCACCAGACAGGAAGTGAAGGCTGCCTATGTATTGAACAAATGTCGCTGCCCCAATAGATATGTACAATAATCTTACTAATAATTTACACATATGTACCATATATTTAACACAAATCCAGTTACACGTAATCTGATAACTGGTAGTGATGTTAATGTTCATTATATTACTGCAGCTCTCTAAACTTAATATAATCAAATACCTTAAAGGATTGTCGCTGATCGGAAGTTGATACTGGAAATATACACACAGATCACAATGTCAACAAACCAACCAAATGTGTTCAATTCCGTGAAGTCCTCTAAAGCTAGCCATACATGGATCGGAATTTCAGACGTTCAGAGCCACCAGCTACAGTCCCCAAAACCGATCTTTGTATTCTGATAGCAGGGAAGTCTCCTCATTGTCAGAATACAATAGCTCAGCAAAAAAGGATTTCCTCCATCCACAGCGAATGTGAGGATGGGGGAATTGGCTCTTTCTTTTACAATAATTTTTATTAAAAAATGTACATATCAAATTTTCAAGGCAATATATTGTTTACATGAGATAAGCATTTCCATATACAAAATGTCTCAAGGTACTAGAGGCGTGAGCAATATGGTATACCCTAATAAGGGTGCTTGTTGTATTTCTCATCTCTTTATACTTCAACTTAATAAACTACATGAGAAACATGTTACAAGTTAAAAAAAACAGACAAAGAAACACTAGAGAACGAAGAAACAAAAAAAAAAAAAAAAAAAAAAGAAGAGGACAGGATTAGCGCTTTCTTGGATCCCTGTCATTCCTTCAGGTTTCATGAAGATGAAGAGGAGGAATCCATACCATGTGTCCATGTGGCCTAAGTCCTCTCACTGGTCACTGAAACAGGATGTAGGTAAAGAAAAGAAAAACCTGTCAAGCCCTGTACACACGATCGGATTTCCTATGGTTTTTAAACCGATGGATTTTTCCATCGGAAATCCAATGAAACTGACTTCCATTAATCTTGCCTACACACCATCGGTCAAAAATCCGACCGTCCCAAACGCCGTGACGTAGAACACTCCGACAAGCCAAGAAAATTAAGTTCAATGCTTCTGAGCATGCGTCGACTTGATTCTGAGCATGCGTGGGTTTTTTTGTCCGATGGAGTTCCACACAGACGATCGGAATTTGCTATCGTTTTTTTTCCCATCGGATACATTTAAAACATGTTCTATTTTTTCTCACTGATGGAAAAAAGACAGATGGGGCCCATACATGATCAGTTTGTCCGATGAGAAAAGTCCATCGGACTTTTTTCATCGGTAAAACCGATCGTGTGTACACGGCATAGGAGGAAGGAAGAAAGGGGAGAGGACAAGGGAGAGGAGAAGGGAGAGGAAGGTAAAGGGGTAGGGGGGGGGGATGTGGACCCCTGTCGTTCTCCTTCGGACAGATATTTTATCCATGGTTCCCAGACCCTATCAAAGAATTGGCTCTTATTTGTTCAACCTGCTGGATCAAAAATAAAAATAAAGGAATCAGGTATGGCGGGCCTTAATACACACCTCTAGCAATGAGGAGCCCCTTTTGTTTTCAGAACAATCCTTCAACAGATATTGTGATAAAAATAGTTGCTCTTCGATGATGACACACAAAGGCGTCATTTCATAAGTTAATTAATATTTTCATAGAAGCCTGTGTCATAGAAATCAGAGCGCTTTATATCTGTTTAATGATGAAATCATACTCACAGCTGAGGGCTTTCTGGGACTATTCAAAGCCGTCCACTGACACACAAACATGGATGTAACATTGGACAGATGTCAGGGCCCGGAAGCAGTATTTTTAACGACTGTGTTTTATTTGGAGAATATGTTTTAGGCAAAAGCACAGTATGGTACATAATTGGCTAATGCAAATAAATCTGTTTGCTGGATTCAGAAGCGTGACCTATTTTAGAGTGCAAAATGCTCCATAGAAGCCCTTTGCTCTGCGGTCTTCTTTCACACACACATTTTAGATGGAATAAATATCAGATGCAATTACCGTATACTAGGACTGTACTACACAGGAATCTGACAAGGATTCTGCTTTGTGTCTTTGGCATTAGAGTACTTTGTAAGCTGGGAATAAAACTATAGAATATACAGTAGATACCTTCCATGAGCTGATATATTTTATATATAATATTTTAAAGCTTACCTAGACTTTTAGCATTTTAATGAATTGATTCTGTATACTTTTCATGGATTTTCTGGTATCATGTGATCAGATCAAGGAGGACACCATAAAGCCATTGTGCCCAACCGAAAGGCTACTTGAGCTCATTGGTACTTGCTGTGTTTTGCAGACCCCAAAAGTAGGAGAATTAATTTAAGAAGCAAACCCCTGCTCCAGGTTGTCCCACGCCACAGGACTTAGCAATCCTGCTTCCAAAGGGTGCCAGCTCAGCCCACCGCTGAATCAGACTCAACCAACACACATCTGGACAGTTGCACTCCTCACATCCAGTAAAAAGCCATCTTTATTTCATAATTGTATCTATAAAAGCAGTACAATGACAATGGGGTACAGAGACACAGCTGACACATTGTGCTATATTTAGGGCCAATTCATAACCTCCAGGTTATGAGTAAGCGATAAATATAGCACAAAATGCGTCAATTGTGTGTGTCTGTACCCTACTGTCATTGTACTGCTTTTATGGATACAAATATGAAATAATTTTTTTTTTTTCTCTTACTGGATCTGAAGAGTGCAGCCACCCGACCTTGTGTTGGTTCAGTCTATTGATTTGCAAAGGAGCTGTAATGCAGTGATCTCAAATAGTCTTATGTAACTTGTCCCAACTCCCAAATTCCTGACTTGTCTACCTGCAGGGGGGCTCCAGTCTCTGACAATAGCTATACCATGTTTGCAGTCTATTATAATATATATATATATATATATATATATATATATATATATATATATATATATATATATATATATATATATATATATATATATACACACACACACACCCACTGTAATGTTGGGGGTTGTTTAGCTCAAGTGTAGCACCCGCTAGCGATAACAGTCCCACACAAATGTTTTCTTTTGAGGGCTTGTTGGCCCACTTTTATTAAAGAAAATCAAAAAAAGTTCCAGAAATGAAAACAAATGTTTCCCTCGCAGGGGGTTTTCACCATCAACATAAAATGGTAGTATGTTCAGCCTCCTGGCTCACACATGCAAAAGTGCAATGAAAATACCGAGCCGCCTGGCTCTCTTCAGCAGCAGCACCACCACTGCTCAGGCTCCCACATGGAGCCCTCCTGACACCTGTCAGCAACCTCAGACTCAGGTCTCTGGGTTTCACAGTGCAGCCTGCACTCTCTAGCTTCTCCAGCTTCTCTAGCTATTCCAGTGCACACCTGCACACTCTGGGTTCTCCCTTGCAAGCCTGGTCTCCTCGGGAGGGTGGAGCCCAGAACAATGGTCAGGTGTCTACAAATAGGCCAGCACACACCTGACCAGTCAGTGTGCTGGTAAATCTCAAAATCTGGACCCAGGACTGGGGATTTCATCCCACCCGGATCTCTAAGAAATCCCCGGGCTCCAGGTCCCAAAGTGGACTTTATTAAAGACTGAGGAAACTGTAACGCCAGTTTCCTCTGTACATTATAAACTCCCTGGAGCCCCTCAACCCATCCAGTTGAGAATTCTGGGTCACTACACTAGTGGGGTACCACACTACCACATACCCCTCCCCCTTGTTTCGACCCAGAGGACGGAACACACCAGTCCAACCTCCTCACTTTGGCATGGCCATGCCAGCTACCACCCACATGGGCCAAATTTTGTGCCATCAGGTGACTTTCTCCACGTCCCCCTGCTACGTTTACTCGGGCTCTGCCAAGACACTCCCATATCTTTTTGCGTGCACGCTTCCAAAAGCAATGTCTTTCTATTTCCCTTGGACCTACACTAGCCACCTTATCAGTAGGGAGTTTACTACTCTTGGCACCTTTTTGCACCCAAGGTTGATTTCTGAGCTTTAAGGGTCCGATACCATTGAGCTTACCAAGGGCTCCCTCATTTTTCGATAGACCACCCCTTTTCCCTTTATTTAATTTGGAAGGGATCAGATTTTTAAACACTTGTTTAGTGATAAGCGGGGGCTCTTTTATTGGGGTGACACTGGTCCCTCTCTGAGCTCTATGTACGGGCACCCCCTTACTGTCCAAACTTAGCGTCACTTGTTTCCCCATGTACATTGCATGCTTCATTCTGTCAGTTTCATCACCAACATCCTCATAAGACTGCAGCCTTGTCCTAGTCTCCCTCTGAAGGACATTCTGACTATCTTGCCACTCTGAGGATTCTAAGTCATGCGACACCTTGCTGCGCTTTGGGCCATTTCCTTCCGACCATTGTTTATCAGGATCCTTCTCAGATCCTAGAAGTTCCTCAAACCTCAGGAAACCTTCCCCAGAATTACCCTCCTGAACCTGTAGGGGGCCTAATTCTGCTGTACATTTTACCTCTTCTAAGTCAGTCACACCATTTATCTCCACACATTTTTTTGGATTAGCAGCAACCGCATCACCTTGACCATCAGGTCTGCCATCATTTTTGTCACCCATGGTAACCAAACCATCAAAAATTGCCAATGCGCTGCATTTTTCATTATGGTCAGAAATATTAATGCGTTTGTCATATTTCATTTCACCAATGTTTGGCAGGGCAGTGTCTGGAGAGGAACTGCACCCAGCAGAGTGGTTGTCTATGGCAGCTTCACCGTACACAAACCCCACTGGCATGAGATCCTCTGCCAGCAACTGTCCTGACCCCTGACCATCATAGCATAAAACATTTGGACCTGTGACTACAATCACTTCATTTATTGCTGTGCCATCTGGCACTTCCACCAACACCAGCTCATTTGGCACGGCATCATCCATTACCACATCATTAGGCCCTTTGTGGATCACAGACATGACCTCCTCTGTGCATTCGCCCTTACTTGGCGCTTCCATCTCATGAGCAACATCATCTGCAGCAGCAAGTGCATCATTGCATATAAGTTGCTCTGCAGGTCCTTCATCTGGCACTGCAGAAGTCATGTCTGCTCCACTCTTACCAACAGAGGCCTTTTCCAACAAAGCCAACAGGTCTTTTGCCCACCTGTCCCAGTCCGTTATCTCTGGGCCCCCAGAGGTACCACACAGTATGGCTCCAACTGCACAAAGAGACCCAGAGGGACAGAATGGCTCAGCAACAGACACATTGCACATGTTACTTTTCTTCAAATCAGACTGTGGAAATACATTTTTAACCAGCGCAGGCTGCAATACCCTACTCTCACCACCTTGCTCTGGTGGCGCTTCATTAAACGCATGAACACCTTTACACCTGTCATTGCCAGACTGCAATAACCTATTTCCATGAGTGTTTTCAAACATTTCCGTTTTAGCATTAACCATTTTGTTATCACCAAGTTCAGGTACCGTCTTATCCCTTAGAGCAGCACCATAGCTGTCCCAGGCAACCTCCGGCTCCAAAACGCAGAGCTTCCTGGGGGTTTCTAGGGACACCTCTGTAGCCTTTGTCTCAGTTGCTAGGGGAGATAGCACATCTTTAACTGCACTCACATCAACATTTTTATCTCTAGTGAGCTGCACTAGCCCATTAGCAACTGGACCATCAACTTCAGCCAACACAATATTAGCAGTTTTACCCATCTCATTGTCATAATCAAGTTTACCACTTGCCTCCCCACTGGACAGGGCACTGCAGCGAGGCAAGTCCTTTTCCACACAGACAGTGGATCTCCCATTTGGGGTCACTTCCACTCCAATGTGCACAGTTACATAGTCAGTCTCTTGAATGCATTTATCAGCAACAGTCTTACCCATCACTGTACCAAGGGTTGCCATGTTCACTTGAGTGCGTTGTCTATCCTTTGTTGCATTGTCGCTGGCCAACTCTCCCTGGTGGCCATGGGATGAAACTACAGCAGCCATTTCTGACTCCATAGCACCCCCTGCAGGCACAACAGGTACTTCCTCACTGTTGCCAGAGGTGACTGAAAACATTTTTAAACAGGAACCTGGGTTTGCTGACAAAGACTTCTGCCCAGTAGCCATATCTCCAGCCATGTTCCATAACCTGGGACAAGAAAAAATTCCATGCCCAAGTTGACCACATTCCAGGCATGGTACACTTCTGCACATATCTTTAGTGGGACGCCGCTCCACATCTCCACTGTAGCTCCTCCCTCCGGTTAACACCCGATCTCTCGTTGCTAAGGGAGGTGGCACTCTTCCAGCTGTACTTCGCCGACTCTCCCAAACGCAGCGACTTTGCGATCCTTGGAGCATTGTTGCTTTCAACTTGCCACGATCCTCTGTCGGCAATACGTTTCTCACGTGGTCCGCAGACTTGACATTACCGCCGTTGCTACGGGCAACCACATACCTCTCGAACTTCTGATCAGCCTTTTGGACACTCCTGGCACTCAAATCAGGCTTCCCAAACATTGTTGCATACCTTTGTCTAACCACGTCACCTTGACTTGGAGACTGAGACAAAGGGCACTTGGAGACAACATGCCCCCACTCTCTGCACCGCAAACAGCGCTCTTGCTTCAGAGCCTTAACAGGGATTCCCCAATTGTATCCTCTTTCAAACTTAGGCCTTTGCACATTGATAGCTGGCCTGTTTGTACTAGCGTTACCACGGGCAACCACATACACTTCCCCTTTAACTGGAGTTGGAGTAGCAAAAAATAGGATTTTTATAACAGCTTACCTGTAAAATCCTTTTCTTGGAGTACACCACGGGACACAGAGCTAGTCATTACATAATGGGTTAAGGGTCACCAGCGGTGATTGGACACTGGCACAACCAATGGAAGACAGTTCCCCTCCATATAACCCCTCCCATCAGGGAAGTACCTCAGTTTTGTAGCAAAGCAGTAAGGTTCCCATAAGAAGGGTGGGACCTCTGTGTCCCGTGGTGTACTCCAAGAAAAGGATTTTACAGGTAAGCTGTTATAAAAATCCTATTTTCTTTATCGTACACCACGGGACACAGAGCTAGTCATTACATAATGGGACGTCCCAGAGCAATGCTCATATGAAGGGGGGGAGACACAGATCAAACCGACCGCTTGCGGACCAGAAGCCCTATACTGCTGCCTGCAGCACACTTCGCCCGAAGGCGGAATCCTCATGTCCTTTCACATCTATTTGATAGAATTTGGAAAATGTATGGACTGAGGACCAAGTTGCAGCCTTACAGATCTGAGCCATCGAAGCCTGGTGGTGCACTGCCCATGAAGCACTTAGCGCCCTGGTAGAGTGCGCCTTAACAGGAAAAGGAGGAGTCCTGTTCTTTAAACCATAAGCTTGAACAATTACTTGTCTAATCCACCTGGAAATGGTAGATTTTGATACCGCTTGGCCCTTCTTGGGCCCATCTGGTAAAATAAACAAAACATCTGTTTTACGTATCTGAGCGGTTGCTTGCAGATACACCTTTACCGCTCTCACTGGATCTAGAGAGTGTAATAATTTTTCCCCCGCCGTCCGCGGGTTTGGAAAAAAGGAAGGCAGAACAATGTCTTGATTCAAGTGAAAAGCCGACACCACCTTAGGTAGAAAAGCCGGATGGGGTCGTAGTACGATTTTGTCCTTGTGACAAATTAGATAAGGCTCTTTACAAGAAAGAGCTGCTAGCTCTGATACTCTCCTAGCAGAAGCTATAGCAATCAGAAAGGCCAACTTCCTACTTAATATAATTAAAGGAATATGGCGAATAGGTTCAAAAGGTTGCTTTTGCAACACTGACAATACCAAATTCAAATCCCATGGACACAAGGGAGTCCTAACTGGAGGATTTATCCTCAGTACCCCCTTAATGAATGTCCGAACTAGGGAGTGAGATGCCAATGGTCTCTGAAAGAAGACTGATAGAGCCGATATTTGCCCTTTGATGGTGCTAAGGGCTAAATTCATATCCACTCCTAACTGGCAAAAAGCAAGAATCCTGCTTATTTCATATTTCTGAGGATTCCAACTTCTGGATTCACACCAGGAAACGTATGCTCTCCAGACTCTCTGATAGATGAGTCTGGAGGCTGGCTTTCTAGCATTAATGAGCGTAGAAAGAGCCGGACCAGAGACCCCTCTCTTTTTAAAAATGTGGGTCTCAGCAGCCAGGCCGTCAACTTTAGCCTTTGTAAGGAAGGGTGGAATACTGGACCCTGTGACAGCAGGTCGTGTCGGAGTGGAAACTTCCAGGGCCTTCCTATCGCCGTTTTTACAATCTCGGCATACCAAGGCCTCCTGGGCCAGTTTGGGGCCACTAGGATTACTGGTATTCCCTCCTCCTTGATCCTGCGAAGCAGTCTTTGTAGAAGAGGGATCGGAGGGAATGCCTAGATCAGTGAGAACTGATTCCATGGAGTTATTAGAGCGTCTGTATTATTAGAGCGTCTGTCCCGTAGGCTAGAGGATCCCTCGTTCTGGACACAAAGTTGTCCAATTTCTTGTTGAACCTGGCAGCTAGCAGGTCTACATCTGGGTTTCCCCATCTCAGACATATGGCCTGAAAGATCTCGGGGTGAAGAGACCACTCCCTGGTAGCAGCTGCTGACGACTCAGGTAGTCTACTTGCCAATTTTCCATCCCTGGAATGAAGATTGCAGAAAGGCAAGGTACATGCTCTTCTGCCCATGCCAGGATCCGGTTCACCTCTCTTTGGGCTGCCCGACTGCGGGTGCCTCCTTGGTGATTGATGTAAGCTACTGCAGTAGCATTGTCGGATTGAACCCGAACTGGGTAGCCCTGTAACCTGTATGTCCAGGTTTTGAGGGCTAGGTATACCGCCCGGATCTCTAGCACATTGATGGGCAGGATCCCCTGAGTCTTGGCCCAGGTTCCCTGGGTAGAAGCCTCCTCGAATACTGCACCCCAGTCCGATAGGCTGGTATCCCTAGATACCACCTTCCAGGCCACTGGGAGGAAGGACTTTCCCTTCCGTAAATTCCTGGCTTCTAGCCACCAATCGAAGTTGTGGCGTACTTGTGAGGACAGGCGCATGGGTATATCCAGAGCTTGGCTCTTCCTGTTCCAGGAAGCTAAAATATTGCCTTGAAGTAGTCTCGAATGAAACTGGGCGTAAGGGACCGCCTCGAAGGAGGCTACCATCTTTCCCAATAGTCTCATGCAAAGGCGAATAGACGGCCTCTTGTTTGCTTTGACCTTGTGGATCAGGTCTTTCAGAGACTGTATCTTCGGTTCTGGCAGGTATACCCCCGTTTTGGGCTGTATCTATGATCATGCCCAGGTACCCTATCCTTCTTTGGGCCTGGAGAGAGGATTTTTGTAAATTTATAATCCATCCTAAATGCTCCAGGTATCCTACTGTAGTGTGTACAGCGTGACCCAATCCGTCCTTTGACTGATCTATTACTAGTAGATCGTCCAGATAGGCTGTTACCGCAATGCCCCGTGTTCTTAGGTTACTAACAGAGGAGCTAGCACCTTTGTGAATACTATGGGCGCGGTGGCTACACCAA
This sequence comes from Rana muscosa, assembly GCA_029206835.1. Taxonomy (NCBI): domain Eukaryota; kingdom Metazoa; phylum Chordata; class Amphibia; order Anura; family Ranidae; genus Rana; species Rana muscosa. The sequence continues at coordinate 270,341,895 of CM055123.1, read as the reverse complement.
ACGGCAGAGCCACAAATTGAAAGTGGCGATCTTCTACCGCAAACCTTAGGAATCTTTGGTGAGCGGGGAGGATGGGTATGTGTAAATGTGCGTCCTTGATATCTATGGACGCCATGAATTTTCCGCCCTTTAAAGTGGCGGCCACGGATCGGATCGTTTCCATTCGAAAATGGCGATCGTTCAGGAACCGATTTAGGGATTTTAGATCCAGGATGGGTCTGACATCTCCATTTGGCTTTGGAATCACAAAGAGGTTTGAGTAAAAACCTGAACCTCGCTCTTTTTGGGGTACGTCTGTAACTACCCCTTGAGCCCTTAAGTGATTCAAACCTTTGAAGAAGGATTCTCTTTTTTGTGGATCCTTGGAGAGTCTTGAACCTCGGAATTGAGAAGATGGGATCTCTCGAAATTCCAGTTTGTACCCTGAGGATATTGTGGATACTACCCAATTGTCCTGGATTTCTGACCACCAAGTTGCTCAGAACTGACAAAGCCTTCCTCCCACTCGGCCGAGCGGGGGCGCCCCTTCACTGAGAGGCTTTGGGGGCTTGCTTATTAGCTCTTGCACCCCACGGCTTCTTGTTCTTCTGAGCTTGCCCCTTGGCTTTTGTGGGCGGCTAAAACAGGCCGCCGCCACTGGTTGGAGTCAGATTTCCCGGGAGCTGGGGAGAGAGCGTTTAAAACAAGATCTCTTGTTTTTCTTTCTCTCAGGTAAAAGTCATTTTACCACTTGATCTTCTGTATATATTTTTCTAAATCTTCCCCAAATAGGCGTTCGCCATGGAACGGGAACTTGCCAACAGCTTTTTGCATGGGGTCTCCGCTGACCAATGCTTAAGCCAAAGTACTCTGCGCATCTGTACCAGCTGGAGTGTAAGGCGTGATGCCTGTATGATAGAATCTCTCATGGCATCCACTGTGAAGCATAAGGCTTTTAGGCAAATTTTTCCCAATTTCTAGCCTGCTCTGAAGACAGTTCCTTCAGCCCCTGCTTTACCTGTTGGCTGATGACCTGACCCATACCGACTGCTGCTACTGCAGGTTGGGTAATTGAGCCGGCCAAAAGGAAGGAGGATTTCAACTTCCTCTCAGAAGGATCTTTTAAACCCTTGTACATTATCCACCGGACATGTCAGGTTTTTATTTACACAAGAAATAGCCGCAACTACCGCAGGCAGGCTCCATTTCTTAAAAAAAAATTTTTTTCCCCCATAGGATAAAGAATGTTAAACCTTTTTGGAGGTGAGAAACGCTTATCTGGATGTTGCCAGTTTGCGTATATTAGATCCTGTAGTAACGGATGAACCGGGAAGGAGCATGCACCTTGCAGGGATCTTAATGACCCTAGGGAGGAGACAGGTAATTCCGTTACCTCCGCAGAGGTTAACTTAAATGCACTGCTATAGCATTGTACCTGTGACCTTAAAATCTGGCTCCTCATCCTCTGCTGATGTAGCCTCCTCCTCCTCATCCTCCTCCCTCAGGTACTTCTGAAGGGAGGTCCAATACTGGAAGAGACCTGCTTCGCTTATTGTTCCTTTTTAGAGGACTTAGCGATTAAGGTAGCAATTTTTTCCTCCAGATTATTTAGGGCAGCTGATAAAGTGTCCTCAGTGACATATACAGGCCCAGGCTCCACTGGGGAAGCCGCCATACCTGACAGAGGTAATGGCTCATCCTGAACAGGTGCATTTAGCAACACAGGAGAGAAAGGTACCGAGTCAGCACAGTTAGAGCCTCCTCTCAGGCGGTGGTGCTTTCTTATCTCTTTTTGTCCGTATTACTTCCCCTGGAAGGCTTACCGTTTAGACAAAATACAAGGTACCTAAATGCATATACTACCGTGTTCAGTTTAGCAAATACATTAAGTATGCAACTTTTAACACATAACTATGCATAACATGGATGTCTTCTAGGAAGTACCCAATCCAACCACATGGAGTCTTACGTCCCTGTATAGCTGCTGTGTTTCTCTGCCAGGAATAAGAGAACTAACGAGCTTGCTTGCTGCTGCAGTGCTTCTCACACTGACAGTCTTTTAAAATTGGCGCCGTTTCTGTGCCTGCGCGCGCCACGTGCCCGCGCACGCCTTCGCCCCCCCCCCTCCGATAAAGCGCGCTCCCGCGCGCGCGGCCCTTAGCGCTATGGCGGTGGCCATAGTGAGAGAGGACTCTCATCAGCCCTTGTTCCCACTTACCTGCATCTGCAGGTGTCTGGTCGGCCACCGAAAGGAGGATCGGGGTGCCCCAGCAAGCTCAGCAGCGGAGGTGACGAGCAGTGTACTTCGCCGAAGCCGACACTGAACAGAGTGAGGTGAGTATATTCAGCTCTTTACTCCCCCCAGTGGTGGAAAAAAAGAAGACATCCACTTTTTGAAAAAGGTCCCAACCTAGTTATGGACCTTCTAATCTCACCTTATCCACGCCGCAGGTTTTTCTGCTGAAAAATTTCAGACAGATACCAAACTTCACCCTTCACGGTGGGCTATGTGTGCCAACCTTCAGGGATATGGGTTCCTATTTAAAGGATACCTCTCCCCTGGGCCTTGTACAAGACTCTTACCAGGACTTTATAGCGAAATAGCGAAAGTGCTGGATCTTAGAGCCCAGTCCTCCGAAGAGAGACATTACAGGCGACGCCTCATGGATGAGGCCCGGATCCCATCCAGATTCAGCTCATTTGTAGGCGTCTTGGATGGATCCGAAAGCATAGCTCTTTTACCCCCAGAGGGTCTCTTCGGTAGAGCTTTCCTTTAGCACCTCCTAACGCGTCCAACACCTTTCGACACTGGCGAAAAAACTGAGGTACTTCCCTGATGGGAGGGGTTATATGGAGGGGAACTGTCTTCCATTGGTTGTGCCAGTGTCCAATCACCGCTGGTGACCCTTAACCCATTATGTAATGACTAGCTCTGTGTCCCGTGGTGTACGATAAAGAAAACAGTCTGCAATACTCTCCGGCAGGCTCAAACCCTTGCATCATCTTTGCAGTCACTCCACCAAACTTTTGAGCTGTCCAGCAAAAATGAAGCACTGTCACTTTAAAGCAAGTTGCTTTTCACTTCATGCAAGCTTCCCTCACCTGCACACACAGATTGTGCTGTTTCATGCACACAAACACAGTTCATATAACAGATGAACTTACTTTTTCCAGGGATCTCCAGTTCTGCCCGCATTCTCCACCACTGTAATGTTGGGGGTTGTTTAGCTCAAGTGTAGCACCCGCTAGCGATAACAGTCCCACACAAATGTTAACTTTTGAGGGCTTGTTGGCCCACTTTTATTAAAGAAAATCAAAAAAAGTTTTCAGAAATGAAAACAAATGTGGTTTCCCTCGCAGGGGGTTTTCACCATCAACATAAAATGGTAGTATGTTCAGCCTCCTGGCTCACACATGCAAAAGTGCAATGAAAATACAAAGCCGCCTGGCTCTCTTCAGCAGCAGCATCACCACTGCTCAGGCTCCCACATGGAGCCCTCCTGACACCTGTCAGCAACCTCAGACTCAGGTCTCTGGGTTTCACAGTGCAGCCTACACTCTCTAGCTTCTCCAGCGTCTCTAGCTATTCCAGTGCACACCTGCACACTCTGGGTTCTCCCTTGCAAGCCTGGTCTCCTCGGGAGGGTGGAGCCCAGAACAATGGTCAGGTGTCTACAAATAGGCCAGCACACACCTGACCAGTCAGTGTGCTGGTAAATCTCAAAATCTGGACCCAGGACTGGGGATTTCATCCCACCCGGATCTCTAAGAAATCCCCGGGCTCCAGGTCCCAAAGTGGACTTTATTAAAGACTGAGGAAACTGTAACGCCAGTTTCCTCTGTACATTATAAACTCCCTGGAGCCCCTCAACCCATCCAGTTGAGAATTCTGGGTCACTACACTGGTGGGGTACTACACTACCACAATACATATACACACACACACACACACACACACAAATAAAAATAAAATGTGTGTGTGACCTTTTAGTGTTCTCCGGGGCTGCAGTTGAGACCTCCTTTCCCTTATAAGTTGACAATCACTGATATAAATTTGGTAAAAAGCAAGTTAAAAGCAATTTTAGGCAACAAGTGAACTCTAATACGTTTACTACTTAATGCGGTCCAGGAAAAACGCAGCTCTGCCAACGTCTGAAAGCTCATTAGGTTTACTTAAAGTGTAAGAAAAGCCAAATGTTTTCTGAATAGTGTTGTATAGAGCAGGGAAAGGCTAGAACACCCTTCAGGGTTTAAAAAAAAAAAAAAAGGGAAACAAACGGCGCAGATCTATAATCCCACAACCTAAATCTAAAAACCAACTACCTCAAAAGAATATGTGATCTGTCACTAAACTGTATGCAATGTCGTGTGCTCAAACATCATACACAGTACTTTGTACTATGAGGCAAAATATATGTCAAATAAATATCAAAACAACAGTGCTAAATATTGTCATACAAACAATTAATATAAAACAATGAAAGTGCAAGTTCTTCAACAAGATGCAAAATGCTGTGTATTAATCAAAATTAAGGAACATCCACTGCAGAGCTCCGCTGCTTCTGTACCACCCAGCCACCATTTACCATGCTGGGTTGTACAGAAGCAGCAGAGATCTGCAGTGGATGTTCCTCTACATCAGGGGTCTCTAAACTGTGGCCCAAGGGCCATATGTGGCCCTTTGCTAGCCTTTATCCGGCCCTTGGGGCACAATTCCTCCCACTGATATGAGGCAATATTCCTCCCGCTGACACCAACAATGGGGCACTATATCTTCCACCGATACCAATGATGGGATACTATTCCTCCTACTAATAGGGGGAATACTTCTCCTCCTATTGACCACCAACCCTGAGGCAATATTTATTCTCACTGATGCTGAGCCCGTGACATTCTCTGCTCCTCTGGCCACAATCCGGTCCTCTTAAAGTCTGAAGGACAATAAAGTGGCCCTTTGTTTGAAAAGTTTGGAGACCCTTGCTCTACATGATGACTGTATGAAAATACTCTACGATATAAGGAAGTGTATGATAGGTTTGAAAAAAACTCTTACAATCCCAGTCACCAAATGGCACCCAAGCGGAATCTACCCATTTTTATCCTACAACAAAAATTATAGAGCTGGGTTTGCTGCATTGTATATAGCATTCATCTCTTATGAACAGATCATTATAATTTTTGGCAATAAATCCCTGTATTCTCCGCTGCATCCTGAATATCTGCCCTTTTGTATGCTACTATGACTGTAAAGATAATACATGCCTAAGCTCCTGAAGAAGCGTTCTTACGCACAACATATAGAGCTGAGCAACGGCAAACCTCCTATTCTTGAACGCTACATCTGATATAACAATACCAATGGACCCAGTTCCCTGGTCTTTTGATGAATAGATAGCCCAATTCTATTGGTATAATAGGTGGCGTGATATACGTTTTAAAGGCAATATTGTTGTATTTATAGAAAACATTTGTTAGCATTGTTAATTTGTATATTTTGTAGTAAAACCTATTGAATTTTAATATGCTGTTATTGTGGTGCCTATAAAGGCCATCATCCATTTCACATTTTGTCTTGCAATCATATCGGGACGTGGCACTTTTGTATCTCCTTTTGTATCCACAGTACCACTCTGATGATACAAGTAAAACCTTTTCCATTATGTTATAAAAAAAACTGCACTATGAGTGTCACTGCACATTAGGTAGACACTAAAAAAAAAAAAAAAAAGCCTTCCTTGTGCATACAACAAATGATGTCCAGGCCTTAAAAAGTATATAAACGCCCCAAAACATTGACACGTCCTTAGATATGGCAGCTGCATGGGTTTTTTTTCCTTATTTTCACTTGCTGATTCTGCCAGTACTACACGTCCTGTCCTAGATCATAATGGTCGCTCACCATGCTGAATATTGAGGAGCAGCATCATTGTCTATTACATTTAGGAGGGGGGTGTAGTTCATAGAAGATAGTGAAGAAAATTTATAATACTGTTTGAGACTTCTATTTGGTACACACTTTTTCTAGTATTTTTCTGTTCTTATAATTAAAATGTAAAAAGAAAAAGAAATGTAGTCACTGCCAGCTAAGGACAGGCAACATATTACATTTTTGGGTTTAGATATACTTTACCGAGCAGGTGGAAAAAAAGTATGTTAAAGCCACCAAAAAACCTCCCCTAAAAACGTATTTGTACAAGGGCTGTTGAGGAGAAAAAGATCACGCCAGAGCACTGAATGGCGTGACAAAAAACTTTATTGCATGTTTTGTAGCCAGATGGACACTTTCAGGTAATTGTGCTTTAGAGAGCTGTGTACAGAGAAGTAGCTGATTGCTCCGTTCATGCAGGGAACACGGCACTGAACAGACGTTTCTTCCACTCCTATTCATCTGAGAAGAGTGCAACTGTTTTCTAGAAGCCAACAGGTAGCAATGATGGTGATGTTTTTACTCAAGCGCGAGTCATTTTTAACAGATTTTCAGTAATAAAAAGCAGGAACCCACCCCACCATTTCTTAGCATGCGCTGAGCCGGAAATTTAATTATCAGTCTATGCTGGTGAACTAATACAATCCATAGTCTGCTTGATAAATCAATCTTCTCCTGAATTCAGTACATACATATATAAAGTCTTACCCATTTAAATAAAAAAGTAAATAAAAAAAAAAGAAAACCGTGAATTTTTAGTCCACCTGATTGGACACCATGGGCAATGCCTACGGTTTTGCTTCCTATTTTCCTTTTCAAGTTGTTGTTTTTTTGTCATTAACACAAGTCACATTTCTCTCTCTGATACTTATTGTCCCAAGAATAGTAAATGTGCTCCTGTGATTACCTTGTCCTTTTTTCCCCCCACTATTCTTGTTAGTACATTATGGCAGTATCTGGTTTGTAAAAACAGGATTAAAAATGCAGCAAGAACATTATTAAAGTGGAACTTAAGTTGGAAAAATTAAAATTGAAAACAGGCAGACCCTTTACTGCAGACATGCAATGTCTCTTCTGCAATAAAATACACCTACATGTCTGTTTGCGATGCCCTGTAGAATGTACACTGAGCTGTGCATGCGCAGTTCTGGCACTCTGCATGTGTGTTGGGATGACTGCACTTCTGCACACCCAATCAAGACGGCAGAAGACTGGCTCCCAGAGGACGCCATGAAAAAGATGCTGGCACCTATGAGGGCCTTTATGGGTGTTGGACTATTGGAGGGAGGAAGTAAGTATTCCTGCCTTTAGTTCAGCTTTAAAGTGGTAGTAAAGTCTTATTTTTGACTTGTACCTACAGGTAAGCCTATAAGACTTACCTGTAGGTACAGTGAATATCTCATGAACTTGCACGGTTTAGGAGATATTCACAGTGCATGCAGCCAGTAAAGTCACCGGCGTATGTGTTCTGAAGGGACGGCATACCTGTGCCATCCCTCTAGAGCTCCGTGCTGCAGCCGTGACATCATCGGCCAATCAGGTGGCTGGAGCACTAGAACCCTGAAAAAAGACTGGGTGAAGATGGAAGCCCCATCAGCGGGGATAGCAGGCCACTGGAGGGCTTCATTCTAAGGCAAGTATTTCATAATGTGCTAGTATGCATTGCATACTAGCGCATTATGCCTTTGTCTTGCAGGGTTTAAAAAAAAAACAGGTGCTGTTTACTACCGCTTTAAAGGGCATCTATAGCAAATTTGTTTTATGCTTTAAATAGCAGTTAACACTCACAGCAGGAAGCATAATAAAATCTCTCCCAGGTGAGTTGATATGCTCCTCAGCTGTAACTGGCATAGATGATCTATTGTAAGATATCCTCTAACCTCTTGTTCCTGTGACAACTGTAAAGTTCTGTTTTTTCCATTGCTTCCTGCCCTAGTGATAATAATTACCAGCACAAAGAGAGGAGGCACAGACTGCTATTAAAAATCGACAGAGCTTTTAACCTTCTATCCCCCTACCCCAATAAAAAAATAAATAAATGGAAAGATTTTTAAAGCAGAATTCCTGCATAACACCAACTAGTCTTAAAAATGTCCCCACCCTTCTCCTGCTAGCTATGCTGACTAACCTGTGAAAAAAAGTGTATACTTATTCAGTCTGGTCACATGATCTGGCTGCCCTGTGTCAGGCAGTGGTAGTTTCAGCAGAGGAGAGGAGGGAGCGCCAACAGAGGCATTGGAGCCTATGGGTGATGTCACCACTCCCAGATTTCTCAGCCATTGTGGAGTGCTCTCTTCTGTCCTCTGCAGTTACCGCTCATTGACACAGAGGATCACGTGACTGGACTGAAGCAGGATAAAAAAAAGGCCCAAGTAGCAGAAGGGGGGGAGGAGACATTTTTAAAAAAAATTCGTGCTAGGCAAGAATTCCACTTTGAAGCTTATATAAACCCCAAAAAATATATATTATAATATCAGTTAACAAGTCCTTAAATATGGTTTCTGCATTTGTTTTATTTTAACGTTTATCCTGACTATTCAACTGGTGATTTCTGTCTTTATCAGTAAAACTGTAAATCGGAGAGGACCACAGAGGGCGCGCCCCCCCCTCCCCTTCATTTGTTGATACCACTCTTCTTTGGGGGTGGCTTCATACTACCAAGTTGAAGTATTTTGCTGTGTTCCAGTGCCATTCATTTAGATTTAAATTGCAATGCATGCTGTGCACTACATTAGAGGGAAACAAATTCAGACACAGCTAGGCAACTAAAATTTTATTTAGACCAGCAATGGAAGCCCCCAATGCTTCCCTTGTGACAGTTGAACTCAAAACTTACCTAAAGTCTTACAAAGCTATACACACTCCTCTCCTGTACTGAAATTGTTCACTCCAACTGCAAAGTCCGATGCAGTCCACCTCATTTCCTGGCTGGAGGATGACCAACATCTAGCCCTTTCTGCCAGCCTTACTGTCCCTATCCTGCCTCTTCCATTCACTGGATTTTTGTTCCTTCAATTAAGGAGACTCAACATCACATGTGGGCATAAGCTAGGGCAGTCAACCTGCCTAGAAATGCCCACTGTTCCAGACTGACATTCACCCATTAAGGCATTTTGAGAATACCCAAGAGCCCGCTCACTGCTTGCATCAAGACCCAAGTGATGACTTCACAGAGTTTAAAATAATAAATGTAAAGAAAACTCAAAAACTTTCTTAGCATGTTGGCAAGGGGCTAAGAAAGAATCAAGGAAGGCATAAAAAAAATGAGGCCGAATAAACTTCAGCTTTAACGCAACACATAAAATACCACACATCAACATTTAGTAGTACATTGCAATAGAATGTATTACTACACAGAATGTAGCTGTAAGAAGGGGGGGGGGGTAAAACCATTTGGCTTCCTAAAGCAGTGGTCACTAACCCTGTCCTCAGGGCCCACGAACAGGCCAGGTTTTATGTATTACCTTGGGGAGATGCAGACTAGAATACTGCAATCACTGAGCAGCAAATGATCTCACCTGTGATGTATTTCAGTTATCTTGCAAACCTGGCCTGTTAGTGGGCCCTCAGGACAGGGTTGATGACCACTGTCCTAAAGCACTAGAGGACTGAGATGTGGGGTCCTCTACAACCTAAAAAAATCAAATCCATTACTTGTAAAGTCTCTTAGCAATCCCATCCAAGCAAATGCATTTTTACAGCCATTTAGGAGGAATGTTCTCTAACTGCGATACATTTGCCATCTTCTAGAAGACTCCAAAACAAGTGATAAAGGCGCAATGCACAAATACCTCAGTATGTAAGTTCAGTAAGGTACCAATTAGTCCAGGAACAGGAAAAAAAAAGGAAAAAAGAGATGTATAGATAGGTACTTATACTCTAGGTTGCATATGTGGAAGTAGGTCAGTCAGGGCAGCCACCGATAAAACCAGAAGCAAATTTCCAATAGGCTAAAATAAAACAAGGAGAGGGCCGCCTCTGAGAAAGTATCAATAAAACATTTAATAAACAGCAATATTCACTCACATGAGGGAATGAAGGGTTGCATTCACGATTTACAGCTGGGTAGAAGGGTGGAGGTGGGACTGCAGGTCACAGCAAGTCCGTCTGGGCTGGCACCACAACTAGTCCTGGGCAGGAGAGCGTGGGATGACAAAGCACAGCTGTTGTCTTTCAGGGACCCAGTTCGTTCATACCACAGTCAGAAGAGAATGTGTCCATCCGGCGTTAGTATGGGTTCCAATAAGTGGATGAGAGGGGTGGGACGTCAGAGCTGGATGGCTGACCGCGCTGTGGCCGATTCAGTTTGTCTGGCTTCCAGGATGTAATTGGGAGACATGGCCGTGTGATCTACAGCCAGAACGAGGCTTGGATAGCACAACAGAGCGCGGCGCCAGGTTGTGACGTCGACATGCGATGCTGTTTCAGAGCAGGATCGCTATTGATGGGGGAACAGCGGCACTCCTCCTTACAGCTACATTCTGTAAATCGCAAACGCAACCCTTCATTCCCTCATGTGAGTGGATATTGCTGTTTATTAAATGTTTTATTAATACTTTCTCAGAGGCGCCTCTCTCCTTGTTTTATTCTAGAAGACTCTAGAGCATCTTTAAAAATGTGAACATATTTTTTTCTTTCTATATCCCGCCACATTACATTTTAAACGAATGCTTTTTATAACATAACAAAAATGTAAAAAAACAAACGACTTTATCTTAACTGTATAACTGGCAAGACTCATCCCAGCTAACAATTTGTTTAACATGAGGATGTTATTGGTCGCAGCCATTTAATCAGCTTCCGTTGGTTTCAATTTGCACTTTTAAAGAAATATTATTTTGCAGGAAAGTCAAAGAAGAACAGGCTGCATTGTTCTGTTTGGCTGGGATCCAAGGATCACTTACGTTCGAGTACTTTTACGGGAAGAGATAAAAGGGGAAAAAAAAGTTGGGTTGATTAAAAAAGATTTGCATTAAAATATAAATTGCAATGCAGAAGAGAGTCTGAATCCGTGTAGTAAAGGGACTATCTTATTTGCATATGAAAGGGCACAATTTGTCGGGATGCAAGGATATTTATTGAGATGTAATTGTAAGCACAACGGTTATTTGACCAAGCTATCTTCGCGGAGAAGGTTTCAAGTCAAGCAAAGTGTGAAAACTGTGATAGCAGAAGTTATTATCGGATAAGGCAGCGGCAAGGCAAAATGTCATATCAAAAGGGTGAAAGTGGCTGGTTTCATATACTGTATGGTAACTCTTTAAATTAACTTGCTTTCACGAACCAGTAAATTGCTACTGGAGATGTTACTAAAGCTTCTGTAGCTGAATGGCCTAAAGGGAGCGATGTACTAGGTGCTATTTTGATGAGTACGGACAAAAAAAAAACTGTCAATTCAAAAGCCAAGACAAAAAAAAATTCAGTGTTAAACATGTGAAAAATTGGTGAAAATTTTTCACCATGCTGGAGAATTTTATCTCAACAACTCCCTAGGGAATAAAATGACGGGCATTGCAACTTTTTTTCTTGCACGGTATTTGCGCAATAATTTTTCAAACGCCTTTTTTTGGGGAAAAAAAATGGTTTCATGAATTAAAAAATAACAAAACAGTAAAGTTAGCCCAATTTTTTTGGAAAATATGAAAGATGATGTTACGCCAAGTAAATAGATACCCAACATGTCACTCTTTAAAATTGCACACACTCATGGAATGGCGCCAAACTTCGGTACTTAAAAATCTCCATAGGCGACGCTTTAATTTTTTTTTCAGGTTACCAGGTTAGAGTTACAGAGGAGGTCTAGTGCTAGAATTGTTGCACGCGCTCTAACGCACGCGGCACGCGATACCTCACATATGTGGTTTGATCGGCGTTTACATATGTGGGCGGGACTTGCGTGTGCATTCGCTTCTGATCGCGAGCTACCGGGGACAGGGGCGTTTAAATTTTTTTTTTTATTATTATTTTTTTATTTGACTTATTTATAAAAATTTTTACACTTATTTTACTTTTTTTGATCACTTTTATTCCTATTACAAGGAATGTAAACATCCCTTGTAATAGGAATGTGTGTGACAGGTCCTCCTTATTGACCCCACATCTCTCCTCCAGGCTGGAAAACATGAAATCGTGATTTTTTTTCACTGATCTCATGTTTACTAGCCGCAATGGCAGCTTTGTTTACATGTGAGGACCCGGGCGTGACGTCATCACATTGCGCTCGGGCCTCCGACGGTCATAGAGATGACTGGTGACCATCTGGTCACCAGTCATCTCTATGCTCGTCACGTGACCCACCACCGGCGCCGGACAATTCTCTCCGGGTCCCCGAAGGCACGGGAGAGCCCGGAGAAGCACCGGATGGCGGCGGGGGGGTGTCCACTCCCGCCGCCTATAAGAACGATCAAGCGGCGGAACCGCCGCTAGGATCATTCCTTTGGTGCACAGAATCGCCGGCACAACAAAAGGATATCTGAATCATGCCTCTAGCTGCAGGCATCATTCAGATATCCCCCTTCAAACCCAGGACGTCATATGACACCCACCCAGGATGGGAGATCCCATCTGTGGGCGTCATATTACTATGGCTGCTGGGGAATATTTAAGGTGCAGTAAGCACAGTGCCACAGAACACATGAAGCAGGGTGATCCCTGCACTGAAGGTCCTCAGGTACAGCTCAATAATGACATTCTCAATTCAAATCTTGTGCGACTAGCAGTCACATACACAGTGCCTTATATCAGTGTTTATCAACCTTTTTTCAGTCGAGGCACCCTTTAAAATTATGAACAGTCTCATGGCGTCCTATTCAAAAATGTAAAAAACGATTCTAATGGCTTTGCATAATGCAGCAACAGCCACACGTAGGACACCCAATGTTAGAGGCGATTTATTCTTTCAAAGCAAATACACTTTTGCACACCGGCACCGACTAGTATTCCAATGTTTCTCTTCTCCCTTAATTTCTCTCCATCAGTCTGCTAATATCACCTCACTGGGGGGCAGAGGAGGGTCAAACAAGGATGACGTAGAGGCAACAGACATCCTCCTTATTAACGGATGATGTCATTGGTTGTTAGAATGCCAGTGTCTAGAAATTCGTAATTGTGCATAATGAAAACCTGTGGCTTTGTGTAACTTAAAGGCAGACTTCATCCACCTGCTAGCTTGTATACAATTTTTGTTAAATTTTTAGGCATTTTGCCAAGGCACCCCTGAAGAAGCCTCAAGGCACCCTGGTTGACAAAAAGCAGCCTTAGATGAACTCACACTGTAGCTATATAGCTATGTAAGGTACTGCACTGCACTATATACACTACTTGAAATTGATTGATTTCATGTGGGAAGACATAGGGGTGATTGCTAGCAGGTAAAGGAAGAGTTCACAGGCAGCGCAGGAGTTAATCATAACTATAGAGCTATGATGTGCAAGGCACAGGAATCAAGTTTCTATTTAGCACAATTAATTTAAAAAGATCTTTCAGGGTATACAGAGTCACAATTAATATTTGTATATGTACCCTATAAAGTCTATTTTAGATGAGCCATCAGCTTAAGAGCAGTGTGAACAACAAGCTTCTTTTTTTTTTTTTAAGCGTTTAACCACTTTAATACTGGGTACTTTTAACCCCTTCTTGTCCAGGACAATTTTCAGCTTTTAGTGCCGTCACACTTTGAATGACAATTACCTGGTCATGCAACACTGTACCCAATCTAAATTTTTATCATTTTGTTCACACAAATAGAGCTTTCTTTCGGTGGTATTTAATCACCATTGGATTTATTTTTTGCTAAATAAATGAAAAAAACAAAAATTTTCTTTGTTTCGGTTATAAAATTTTGCAAATGAATAATCTTTTTTCATGAATTTAGGCCCAAATGTATTCTGCTACATTTCTTTGGTGAAAATAACCCAAATCAGTCGATATTATGTAGTCTGTAGAAAAGTTATAGAGTCCACAAACTATCAATCATGAGGTACTGAAGGCCCAAAAATGTCTAACAGTATAGAGATCCCTCAAATTACCCCTTTTTGGAAAGTAGACAGTCCAAGGAATTTAGTAAGAGGCATGGCTAGTGTTTTTGAAGTTGTCATTTTTTGTCAATTAATTTTTTTAATTTACATACTGTGGTGGACACCTACTGGTGACAGTACGAAAAAAAAAAACACACACACACACACATTATATATATTTTTTCTTTTTTTTAACACACTTTGACCAGAGTAATATAATGTTACAATAGTAACATTGTACTACTCTGGGATAGGGATCATTATTTTTTTTTACACATTATGTTTGTGTAGCGCCCCCCCCCCCATATTTGGGGGCACTATGTGGAAATTTAAAGGTGGTCAGAGCCAGTAGTTGGGCTCAGACCAATTATGTTTTATTATTGTTCTGCTCTGGGTGTGATACTGCCCGGCAGTTTTGTTCTCCGTTGCCTGCATGTGGTCACCGCCGGCACAGGCTGGATTACGGGGATATCACAGCGCCTTGGGTGTCCTCTCTCGGCAGCTGTGCAGTGGGCGTGGTCTACCCACTGTGCATGCTGGGAGAGGGTACAAAAGGGGCAGATGCCATTTTGTAGGGCCGATTCCAGGGGGGACCCCAAGGCGTTCGGGGGGACCTCTGGTCCAGTGAGTGTGCCTCGTGGCCCGCATGGCACGAGGTGCGCTGGAGTGCTTAGGCCTTGGGCACCTTCAGCCCTGTTTCTGCATTGTAGGCCCAGCTCCGCTGACAAGGGCCGGATCCCAGGCTGTCCGTTTGTAGGAAAGGAGTTCCAGGGGAAGAACAGTCCCGGCGGAGTTAAGCGACGGTACTGCTGTCTCGGGGAGAGGCCTGGAGACCTGCCTAGAGGGGGATCCATCATCTGACATCCGTGCTCCATCCCAGCTGCTAGGACCGCTCTCATAGGGACTATCCGGGTGAGCAATACCCACTCAGGCTTGAGTGACGACGAGTGTTTATACTGGATTTAAGTGTTGTGTGCCTGAACCTTCCCCTACGTCTTTCAACCTTTCTGCTCTTGCTTTCTTCAAGTTAACTCAAAGTGGAAAAAGAATAAAGCCTTGCCGATTAGGTTTTACTCATGTGTGGACATTGGCCTTATTCCTGGAAGATATTGGTGTACCTAGACAACAGAGCTGAAGGATCCACTCATGGGAGGTAATTTCTGCAGACCCAAAGTAACGAAACCAGTAGATCCCATTAACAAATAGGGGTCTGCGGGTGTGTGGCTACCAGGTGAGGTAGCTACATTTGCATAGAATAATTGCATTGCTATATGCAAGCATTTTTTCTGATTGAAATCGATTCATTCAGTCTGTTTTTTTGTGAATAGCTGTGATTGGCCAGAGCTAATAACATGGTACAGATGGGCTGCGATTGGCCCAGTCTGTACCCTATGATCACACTGACCAATCACAGCTAGCAACACAATTGTATACAATGGATGGCTTGAAAGGAAGCCATTCATTGTTTACAACTGTCATATGACCTGCTGTGATTGGTTACAGCGGTCACATGGTACCATCAGCGGGCCGGTACAATGATTAGTCATGGGCTGTGTCCGTTAGATGCAGCCAGTGACAAATTGCACCGCGATCTGGGGAGGACGTCATATGGCGTCCACAAACATCGACGAGAAGTTTCCGCTGACGTCATCTTTGCTACAGGCCAGGTGGGAACCCGGTTAAAAGTACCATTCAGCTCCAGTTTGTAAATGTTGAACCCAGATCCTAATGGAAGTCAATTTAAACAAGCTGCTAGAAAGCTTCAGCACTACTTGAAGCTTGTTTAAAGTCCTCTGAAGCCTGCTAGCAGCTTGTTTAAAGCAATAGCCAGCACTTCCATTAGGAACTGTATTCAACATTTACAAACTGGAGCGGAATGGTACTTTAAACGCTTCAACAAAGCTTGCTGAAAGCACTGCAAATGCTATGTGAAAGCTTACTGATTTCAATGCTCTTATACAAGCTGAAGCCCATGTGAAACAGGCCCTTTAGACCCCTTTTACACTGGGGCGTTTTTTAAGGCACTTTAGCATTAAAAAAAGCGACTGTAAATCGCCTGAAAGAAGCTGCATCTGCAATCCCAATGTGAGTGCTTTCACACTAAAACACCAGTGTGAAAGGGGTCTTAGCATTAAAAAAAGCACCTGTACAGTGCCTGGAAGAAGCCTCATCGGCAATCCCAATGTGAAAGCCCGAGTGCTTTCACACTGAGGCGCTGCTCTGGCAGGGCATCAAAAAAAGTCCTGCCAGCAGCTTCTTTGCAGTGCTTTAGGAGTGTTGAATACACCGCCCCTAAAGTGCCTCTTCCCATTGAGCCGATTTTTTTTAACGCCAAACCGCCTGAAAAACACCTCAGTGTGAAAGGGGTCTCAGCTGAGCTTTACCAGCGTTTTTTGGGCACTGGCAGTGTGAAAGGGCTCTGAAAGCACTTGGGCTTTCACATTGGGATTGCAGATGAGGCTTCTTTCAGGCGCTTTTTTTAACGCCAAAGCGCCTGAAAAACGCCCCAGTGTGAAAGGGATCTTAGAGAGCAAATCATAACTTTAGAGTTCAGGATCACTTTAAAGGGGTAATCCACTTAAAAAAACATCACTTTTAGCTGGCAGCTGAAGGACCTATGTGTACAGGCTTTGGGAATGCGCCCTGTGCCCGGAAGAGGCTGGCAACGTACAGGTATGTCACTGTGTCTGTGGGAGCCCACCACTGGTCCTCATCCTCTGCTGCTTCTGTTGGCTTCTCTGGGTGTTCCCTTGGTATACTTCCTGGTTCCAAACACCATAAATCACATCCACCCAGAGGGCTTGCTCACAATTGACCACCTGGAAGGTCACCACCTGCTGGAGACTTATTACACTTTTTAATACCCTGTAAGGGCCCTTTCACACATGCGGACCGTATGCCCGTTTTTTCATCCATCCGCTTACGGATGAAAAAGGGACATACATGTATGCCTATGGGATAGCGGGTGTCAGCGGATGAACATCCACTGACACCCGATCTCATCAGTCCCCGCTATGCTCCGTTTCTGCAGACGGAGGAAAATCCTATTTTTCCATCCGTCTGCAGAGCGGATCGGATGAACACGGACAGACGGTCCGTGTTCATCCGATTCCCATATAGAGGAGAGCGTGGATCTGACAGGGCGGTCCCTGCACAGTGTGCAGGAACCGCCCTGTCATCTGCTGGCTCAGCGGGGATCAACGGAGCAATCCCCACTGAGCAAGCGGATATTTAAGGAACGGGTCCTCACGGGATCCGCCCGTGTGAAAGGGCCCTAAATGAGAGAGTGCATATTTATTGTTTTTCAATTCAATTTGGTGTAAGCATTTGGTACAGATCAAACAGTCCACAATGCGGGTAGAGAGAAAGATAGCCAAATACATAGATCAACAATAAGGCAAACTGGTATGCAATAGACACTGTAAAACAATCGGTGAAGATGTGATGTTGTTGCTCAATGAGAAGAACAACAAATCAGTACACAGAGTGGTAATATCGAGTCACATCATACGTATGGGACAAGAAGACCAAGATGGTCAGCCAAAAAAAGAGGGGGAAAAAAAAAAAGAAGAGGAAAAGGGAGTGGGCGAATGTAGAAAGAGAAAGTAGAAGTGAAAGTAAAAGTAAAAAAAAAAAAGTGTGGAGTGAGCAGAGAGAACAGGAAAGAAAGGTTTAATATGGTTTAATAAATGCTACACTTACAGTAGGTGGTGTCGCTTCTCTCTCCTCCTTTTTATTGTCAATTTTGTTAAAAGAAAACTACATTTGAACTATATTCATTGCAAGAGTTTCTATCAAACTTTATGGCAAATTCTTACCAGGTTCTGTTTCAGAGGTTATTAAAAGCCCTGCCAAAACTTTTTAAAACTCACTAAGCGGAAGAAATGTTGCTGCTTTGAAATCCCTTGGACAGCATGGATCTGTCTTCAGGTCACACCAGAACGCATGCATTTCCTGTATGGGCCAGTTTTGTAGCCCCTGTAAATGGGCAGTAAAATGCACTGGACCATAGAAAAAGTAGTGCAATTACTACTTTTTTAGAAGGCATTGCACTAAACCAAATGGTAATAGGGTACCATGCGATTTGGTGCCCGCAAATGCGTTGTGTTGGAGAGATGCAATTTACTGGCACCTGCACACTCTTGCAAGGGCAATTCGTTCACGTGCCTTTTCCCAACGCGTTTTGGTGTGAACCAGCCTTTAGAGAGTATGACACCAAAGAAGAAGCTCTTATTGCAGAGTATCAATGTAAGTTAACTTATCTCTATGCAGATTTCTGGAAAAGGCAGTGATTTAATCCTGTAAAAAAAAAAAAAAAAAAAAAAAAGGAAATTCTGCAAAAAAAATACTGTTGCCATGGTTGCAATAAAACTTTTAGGGCAGTCACAGAATGAAGGCTGGCTGCAGCCTGAAATGGAAATATAATTTGTTTAAACAAATACATAACAAATTTGAGCAAAAAGTAAAGATTTCAATTAGGATTTATTCACACCCGCCTGCATGCTAAAATGTGTGTGGGCTGGTGTCGGTTTTGTAGGGGGCAGTGCTTTGTGTTGTTACAACACAAGTCAGTGTTTACTTCTTGAAGTGTCAGAAATGTACGCTTCATTAAAGTCTATAAACCACCGCTTGTTGTGATGCCCTGTGGTGACATACAGTGCAGTGAGTAAAGCTGAATTCCAAGAATTCAGCTTGTTTGTAAAAAGTGAACACACTGAGTTAAGTCCAAGGAGGTGCGTGACACCTCTTAGGCTTATGTCTATTATTTACATCCGACAGGTTTAAGGCGGAGAATACACTTCCATGCTATAAAAGAATGGAAGAGAAGTACACACAGCAGCTATACCTGCCCCCTCCCCTCTGCTGCCTATTAACAGAAGCTTTTGTATTTTTTGAATGTGTTCACATAATACAAAGGCTTCTGTGATTGGGCAGGAGGAGGGGAGAGGCTGGCATAGCAGCTTCAGCGAATCCACTGGTGAAGAAGTTGAGACCAGAAGGTGCAGTGTTGGACTCCAGGAACTATAGCGATAACAGTCTTCTGGGAGTTCTAGAAACTGGTTAGATGTAAATAATAGAGATACATCCAGGAGGTGTCAGTCATGGAGTTCAGCTTCAAATAAAATTGTATGTCTGCATTTTTCGCAGCACACCGCAACCCATATCAACACAGCATTGTGGTATGGACAGGGCATAGATAATTGGTTTCTAAGTGCCCTTGCATTCTGATCATTGCGGCTCAGCACAGCTCAGATAATGTACAAAGAGCCCTAAAATACCTAAAGGAAAGACCTCCCATAATCACAGGACTGGTTAAATGGTCAGGTATGCCTTGCTTTAACCACTTGACAACTGGGCACATAACCCCCTTCCTGCCCAGGCGAAATTTCAGGTTTCAGCGCCGTCACGCTTTGAATGACAATTGCGCGGTCGTGCGACGTGGCTCCCAAACAAAATTGACGTCCTTTTTTTCCCACAAATAGAGCTTTCTTTTGGTGGTCTTTGATCATTTCTGCGGTTTTTATTTTTTGCGCTATAAACAAAAATAGAGCGACAATTTTGAAAAAAAACACAATATTTTTAAATTTTTGCTATAATTAATATCCCATTTTTTTTTTAAAAACTATTTTTTTCCTCAGTTTAGACCGATACGTATTCGACATATTTTAGGTAAAAATCCCAATAAGCGTATAGAGATTGGTTTGCGCAAAAGTTATAGCAATTATAGAATTATGATTTTTTTTTTTATTTTTTTTTTACTAGTAATGGCGTCGATCTGCGATTTTTTTTTTGTGACTGTGACATTACGGTGGACACATCGGACACTTGACACATTTTTGGGACCATTCACATTTATACAGCGAACAGTGCTAAAAATATGCACTGATTACTGTATAAATGTGACTGGCAGGGAAGGGGTTAACCACTAGGGGGCGATCAAGGGGTTAATATGTTCCCTGCTAGATGTTCTTACTGTGGGGGGGAGGGGACTGACTGGGGGAGGTGACTGATGGTTGTCCCTATGTACAAGGGACACACCAATCGGTCTCCTCTCCCCGACAGGACGTGGATCTCTGTGTTTACACACAGAGATCCACGTCCCTGGCTCTGTGACAGCCGATCGCTCGTACCTGGCGGACATCGCAGCCGCCAGGCACGCGCATCGGTTCTCGCCTGACACGGCGGGCACAGTTTTTCCCCGACGCGCGCCCGCGGTGGCGCGCATCGCGGAAGTAAATAAGAGGACGTCCATAGACGTCCTATCAGCAATTGACGACCGCTTTGCGGACGTCTTTTGCTTATAGCCCGGGCGCGAAGTGGTTAAAGCTGAACTCAAGACAGCTCTGTAATCATTATACACGCATATATTTTTTAAGTGTAGTACCTGAAAACGACAACCTAAAGTCCCTGTAGTCCCTGTATAGCAAGGCCAATCAGCTCATGTGCTGACAAGAAGCATGCTGATAGGAGAGTGCAGAATGACAAAGATAAGCCCACCGTTGTACTACTTCTGCTTTCACTGTCCATTCACAGGATGTGGCAGTCCAAGATGACCTGAATTCTGAGAAGGTGAATTAAACGATGCTGGACATTCAGCAACAGAAAAAATTACTACAGGATGAATCTCTGAATTGAAGATGAAAATTGCAGCAAAAGCTGTTTTTATCTCTTATTGGGCTATTCATAGTTAGTCAGGTTGAAAAAAGACAAGTCCATCTAGTTCAACCATAAAGTAAATAAAATAAAAAATATCATACAATCCAATATACCCATTTCTATACCCACAGTTGATCCAAGGGAAGGCAAAAAACCTCAGCAAAGCATGATCCAATTTGCTACAGCAGGGGAAAAAATTCCTTCCTGATCCCCCGAGAGGCAATTGGATATTTCCCCGGATCAACTTTACCTATAATTGTTAGTACCCAGTTATATTATGTACATTTAGGAAAGTATCCAGGCCTTTCTTAAAGTAATCTACTGAGCTGGCCAGAACTTTATTCCACATTTTCACAGCTCTTACTGTGAAGAAACCTTTCCGTATTTGGAGATGAAATCTCTTTTCCTCTATTCATTTGTATATTTTTGGCCGTAGTCCTGTTTTAACTCCAATGCACTTAAACTGTAATTTATGGCCACCAGGATGGTGGCCACAAGGTTTAAGAGTGTGTCTATGGGAATGTTTGACCATTCTTCCAGGAGCGCATTTGTGAGGTCAGGCACTGATGTTGGATGAGAAGGCCTGGCTTGCAGTCTCCACTCTAATTCATCCCAAAGGTGTTCTATCGGGTTGAGGTCAGGAATCTGTGCAGACCAGTCAAGTTCCTCCACCCCAAACTCGCTAATCCAAGTCTTAATGGACCTTGCTTTGTGTACTGGTGTGCAGTCATGTTGGAACAGGAGGGGCCATCCCCAAACTGTTCCCACAAAGTTGGGAGCATGACATTGTCCAAAAGTAGTACATTTTGCCAAAACAGATCCAGGTGATGTTTTGCTACTTTTAGATTTTGTGACCAAATAGATAAGAATGGCGATAGCATCAACGTGTAAGAGCATATTTGCACTTGCACCCTTTGCACAATGGGTGCACTTGAGAAGTACTTTTTGCTATAATAAATATCCCCCAAAAATATGTATAAAAAAACAAATTCTTTCCTCAGTTTAGGCCGATACATATTCTTCTACATATTTTTGGTAAAAAAATTAACAATAAGCGTTTATTGATTGGTTTGCGCAAAAGTTATAGCGTCTACAAAATAGGGGATAGTTTTGGCATTTTTATTGTTTGTTTTTTTTTTACTAGTAGTGGTGGCGATCAGCGATTTTTATTGCGACACTGACATTATGGCGGACACATCGGACACTTTTGACACCATTTTGGGACCAGTCATTTTTACAGCGATCAGTGCTATAAAAATGCACTGATTACTGTAAAAATGGCAGTGAAGTGGTTATACTGTAGGGGCGCTAAAGGGGTTAGGTGTGTCCTAGGGAGTGATTCTAACTGTTAGGGGGCGTGGCTACCAGTGACAACAGTGATCGCTGCTCCCGATGAGAGGGAGCAGATGATCAGTGTCTCTAGGCAGAACGAGGAGATGCTTGTTTACACTTGCCTATCCCCGTTCTGCAGCTCTGTGACCCGATCGAGACATCGAGTCGGCGGGCATGGTCACGGAGCTCACGGCGGGTCTTTTAAAGTGATATATATATATATATATATACACACACACACGCACACACACACACACACACGTTACTCTACCCAGCCGTGCCATTCTGCCGACGTATATGTACAGGAGACGGTCGTTAACAGGTTAAACGTTAAAGAAATTCTTATTTTTTTTTCCCTTTCGATAAGTTTTTATTATGTTAAACAAATTCTTTGTTAATAGTACCTTTCAGCGTGCAGGTACAGCTGTCTGCATATCTTAACTGATATTTTATGAGTTACCTCTAATTTTGTTTTAGAACTGCTGTCTTCCTGTTTTAGCATTACCCTGTGCTGGCTGGTAGATTTGATGTGTTTTGTGTGTACAATAGAAAAAACCATTGTGCAGCCTAAAGAAGAATTCCACCTATCAATCCACGAATAGCTAGTGACAGTGCTGTGACCGTCCCTAATTTTGAAGTGTTGTCACAGCCTCCCCAGTGGATTGATAGGTTGCATCCCGGTAAATCTTGGTCTGGGATAAATTATTGCAACCAAAAACTGGGTGACGGGTTAACTTTAATAGACTGTGTTCAGACACGGGTCTCTGCTAATTAACTGCCTCTGTTATTATTTAATTTACCCTGGCTGAACTCTTTACAAACCTGCTGTGGTGCTGATGATGGAGGTGTCCAGAGTCAGGATGCAGAAGCTTTTTGTTGCTAAGCAACATGTAAAACAATGGAGTTCAGAGGAGTGCGTCTCCTGAACTGCTAGAGGGGACAAAGCCATTGGATTGTGCCATGGGGATCTACCCTCTCACTTTCTTTGTCTGTATGTTTTTCATGTCACTTAAAATATTAGCTAGCATAATAGGACAATCCAACCAATCTTAAATATTTTTTTTAGTGTTTTTTTTTTTTTTTTTTGTGGGATAGACTGTAAAAGTTAAAAATATTGAATTTTTTTCAAAATTGTCGTTCTATTTTTGTTTATAGCACAAAAAATAAAAACCGCAGAGGTGATCAAATACCACCAAAATAAAGCTCTATTTCTGGGGAAAAAAGGACGTTAAATTTTGTTTGGAAGACACGTCGCACGACCGCGCAATTGTCAGTTAAAGCGATGCAGTGCCGAATCGCAAAAAGTCCTCTGGTCTTTGGCCAGCCAAATAGTCCGGGGCTTAAGTGGTTAATGGGCAAACTTTCAGTAGAATTACATACTGTGCAAAGGCTAGCTGATGTGTTCAGATCCAAGCCACAATTACATTTCTGCTTGAAGCTCCAAAAAGTTTTTTTTGCTTGTACAGGATGCATCCAAAAACAAAAGAGACAAGTAACACAACTGGTCACTTGAAATATTTAGGAGTATTGCATTTGGCTCCTATTCAAAAAAAATATTTAAAAAATCCCTGCAAAGCAATGTCATAATGTGCTAGTGCGCATCGCATACTAGCACATAGAGAGACTTGCCTTAAAAACTAAGCCCTCCAGCGTTGCGCTGTCATCGCTGAGAGGGCGTCCATCTTCACCCGTTCTTCCTTCTGGGTACGCGGCCTCCAGCTACCAGTGGCACGATGACGTCACTCCCGTGGGAGCCGCCCTTTACAGCACAGGCTCGGCGCGGTATGCCGGACTTACAGAGCGCATGTGCAAGTGACGTCACTGGCTGCATGCATTCTGAATATCTCCTAAACACTCCAAAGACATGCTGGTAGGTTAATTGGCTTCTGTCTAAATTGGCCCTAGTATATGAATGCGAGTTTGAATATAAGCTCCTTGAGGGTAGGGACTGATGTGAATGTACAATGTATATGTAAAGCGCTGCGTAAATTGACGGCGCTATATACTTGAGTATAAGCCGACCTGAATATAAGCCGAGGCACCTAATTTTACCACAAAAAACTGGGAAAACGTATTGACTCGAGTATAAGCCTAGGGTGTCCATCTGCATGCTTCACTGTGCCTCACATTGCCTCACTGTGCCCATGACTAGACTGACGTTTAACATGGGAGTTTATGGAAGGGGTGCCCGGATTTGAAGAATCGGTGCTCCCCGGCCGTAGGTCCCCCAGACAAAAAAAAACTTTGCACACTTATATAGGAGAAATGGGGCTACATGTGTGCCAAGTTTCGGGTCCTGAGGACCTACGACTGGCCGGTACCGGGTCCCCAAATTCACCGGAGAAATTACCATTTAACATGGGAGCCTATGGAAGGGGTGCCCGGCCGTAGGTCCCCCGGACAACAAACTTTGCACACTTGTAAGGGAAGAGTGCGGCTACATGTGTGCCAAGTTTGGGGTCCAGGAGACCTACGGCCAGCCGGTACTGGGTCCCCAAAGTCTGGGAGATCAGGCGCAAAAAGGTGACTCGAGTATAAGCCGAGGGGGGCATTTTCAGCACAAAGAAATGTGCTGAAAAACTTGGCTTATACTCGAGTATATACGGTAAGTACCTTAAATAATGATAATAATAAACAGTGCACGTTTAGGCAATATTTACAGTACCTACAGGGAAGCTTTATTACAGGCTTACCTATAGGCAAAAAGATGAAAAAGTGGGTTTACTACCATTTTAAAGCGGAATTACACTGCATCTGAGCACCACAAACCAAAAATACTATTTAAGAAATGTTTTTGTTTTTAAAGCAATCTCACCCATCTGTCAATCCATGTCCCAAGGCTTAATTTTGCAGAGAAATCACTTTGAAAAACACCCCCTAGCATTTCTGGCTGTGGCCATTTTGAGTAAGGGCAGATAATTCAAGTAGCATTTACTCCTTATTCCTGCATTATTTCCTGGAATCCATCTGCACTTAGCTTAGGCATGCTGGCAGTAGGGTGTATTTAGATTAGGAAGCCCCTCCTCCTCTTCTGAAGACTCCTGGGATGTATGACATCCTTTGCCTAGGCCTGGAAACTAAAAAAACTGAAGAATTGTAAAAAAAAGTAAATAGCTTTTAAGTAAATATAATCTATTTCCTGTCTATTTACTAATGCTAGCAGTAGAAGAGTGAACATAGTCGCTGTTGATTGAGAGAGTGAAGTTCCGCTTAAAGTTGCTTAAAATGTTTATGCTGAGATATAATGGGAGCTAAAATATTACCAGTGCATGGTGACTTAGGAGGGAAATTATGCAGCCATTTTGCATTAAATTAAAATGTTACTATCTGCAACTGGTCTTTACATCATGCCAAAGTTGTATGACCAGTTGCTGGTTTAAATTTGGGAGTATACATATAAAATAATATATTTGCTTTCATTTATAAACTGACTAGTATCTATATTATTCAACCACAGCTCAAAGTGATGAATAAATGCTATGCAATATGCATATGCAATGTCCCCCTACCTTACCAAAGGCAGCATATACTTAATGACTGGTAGGGGGTCACTCTCAAATACAAGTACTTTTATGATGGCTATGACCTTAATGTTTTCCAAAGAAATGTATTTTAATTGAAAATCAGTAAAAATATATATTGTTTTAATCTTAAACATAATTGCGATATCTCTAAACTCTTTATAAACAGTTCACGCCAGGGTATGCATACCATGGTTCAGAAATACTAGAATATAAAAGAAAAAAAAAAAAGCCTGCTATATGTGGAAGTATAAAGTTTGGCCTTTATATATAATTTAAAAAGGATCTATAATTTACCAAAAATAACATTGAACTAATTCACCAGATGCACAGGATATTTATTACAATGCACGCACTCTCTTACACTCAAAGAAGTTACCTAATGAATTTTAAAAGGTAACAATGTAGCAAATCGGAGTAGAATTTTACTTTGTAGAACACAAGGTGGCACTCCTTCCCTTACAAATGCTCTAGCACAATCTCTATGGTTTTCATGCAGTTTGAGTGGTGACTTCGAGATGGAAGCAGCATTTGTGTTTATGCTCTAATCATTCCTCCAGGCTTTTCCCCCCTTTTTCGTAGAGGAAAAAGAAGAAGAAGGAAAAAAAAAAAAAAAAGAAGAAGATCCTAAAACAAACAAGTTTTAATAACCCAAGACAACTGCTTTAATATAACAGCCACCAACTCTCAGGAAGCCAAGGATATTGCTAGCACTGCAGCAGATGCGGAGCCACAGAACATCCTTTGCATCCAGTAGGCTTGCAGAACTGAACCTAGAGAAATGCATCAAAGGAGAACTTCACAGTCATTTACTTATTTTTAAGGATACATAAGGTAAGCTTCCCCTTCCTCCCCCCTTTTTCCTCTAACTACTCCTCGCTCCGGTAAGACCTAATTGTCTTCAGGCTGTCTTCCGTCTCCTTGTATATGATTGCATTTTCATTAACTTGACATCTTTATTAGGAGCCTTAGTTTTGTAACAAGTAGTGCTCAGCTGTTCCAGTCTATTGCTGTAGATCTAGGATTTAGCATTTGATTGTTACATCTAAAATTGTTGTACCATTACTAGATTCCAAACTGCCTTGCTTATTTTTCTTCCAGAAAGCCATCATTATCTAGAAGCACTGAGACAGGTTGCAATATCAGAGCAGTAGACTGCTATATATAGCTTGGGTTATATGTTTCTGTTATGCAGAGTGGATATTGCTTATAGATAGCATTGGTAAATGACAACTTCTTGATTAGATCATAAAAATATAAACCATCCAGTAGTTGATAAAATAAAAAATTAATTCTCCAGCTTAGAAAAAAAGCTCTGCCATTATTTAAGTCACGCCAGGATTCAAGAAAAAGAAAAAATATATATATGCTTCGAAATAAAGAGCTATATAGATCACAGACATGACAAGGTGATTGCAGCTGATCTTCTGGACAGCACACAGCCTGTACCTGTGCAGACTTGCAAGCTGTCCTGTCACCTTGCAGGTAATGAAGAGAATATCACAATAAAAAAAAATAAAAAAAAACATTAAGTCTGGGCAAGCTATGACCAGCAACATAAAAATGTTTAGAAGTAAATTAACTAGCATGGGCAATCTTTTATCATTGGGTAAATCCCGATAGGCGCAGTGGCTCTCTCCATCACTTTAAGCAGAATACTTAATGAGCCAGTTTAATGTAACCATCCATCGAGGACAGAAAATAGGATACCAATATAATTTCTACAGATAAGGCAATGTGCAAAGATTCTATTCTGTATTAAGTCACAGTCTGAACTGCTCATTGGCAGTGCCAGTATGCAGGATCTGTTCGGAATTCAGTACTGCAGACGTATTCTGGCAGCCCTTTGATACTACTTATTTACTGTGTTTTTTTGGGGAGGTGGGGGTGATGTGAAGGTGAGGGTTAGGTGCCAGCTGATGGCTCGAAAGCCCTGGACACAATCATCTGTAAAAGCAGTTGCACGCTCACATATATACAATCAGCACATGACCAGCAATTTAATTAGAGACTGGAAACGCGTTGCTGGTCTAATCTGCACACACATCACCTTGCCAAACAGTCTGCCCTGAGATTCCCCTTCTCCAGCTTTCCGTTACTGAGGCTCGAATATGCGTTAGAAGGCTCTCCTGTTTCTGAAATATTCATGATATCTTTTGATGTTAGGCTGGAGAGAATACTGAGGCTTCAAAATTTATAAGCATGCAGCAAGCACCCTGAGCAACGAATTCATATATCACTGGATATCTGAAATGATGTGGGTCATGCACAAGTGTACTGTGTACGTGTCCAATTTTTTTTTTAATTACTGCACAGAGTTGAGCAGTAATTGTAAAGAAGATTTTATATATGGATTGGTATCACTCAAAGCTCTTTTATAAACGAGCTTAAAAAAAAGAAAATAAAAAAAAAGAAGTACATTGCAGACATTCATAGTAGTCCATAAGTCCTCTCTGTCTATTCTGCAAAGGTAAAAACTGATTAGCTGATATATGTTTTTGCACTTTCCCAAATCGCATTTCCTACTAATGCCAATATACTAATCATTGGTCAACATAACACTGAAAGCAAAGATATGAACAGACTTGCTACATTTCAAATAGCATGCTTGAGCTACTCATTTACAGATGCTTAACAAGTATATCGAAGATAAATTCCCTCTGCCGGGAACAAATAAAAGCTTTCGCAGAAGGATGATATTAGACAAGTGATATTTTATGGAGAAAGCAATAATTATAAATGAGAATTTAGGGGGCCTGGACACGGCCAACCATGTTTGCAGAGTGCCTGTTTTATGTGCAAGCATAATTTACAGTGACATTTGCATTTTTGCGACAGGTCATTTTGGCAAAGCGGATCTGGGATGTGACGCATAAAAGTGTAGATCATTTTAAGTGGAGACTTAGCAAGGTCATTGTGGAGAGGGGAAAAAAAAAAAGAGAAACAAATGGGATTAAAAAAAGATCACCAATCACATCTCAGGCGTATTCCCAGAGTATCCTCAGCAATGCAGATATTGCAGTTCTGTAGGTTTAAGAAAAAGAGCTACTTAAATCGCTGCAAAAAGCTATTGAACCTTATTTAATAAAGCAAAGTTGGAGCTGCCTGCCTTTTCTGAAATTAAGAAAAGGTGAAATCTTGTTGCAATGGGTTACTAAACGTCATGCTTAGTTATTGATCTGTATAAGTCTAAGTCTGGGTTTGTAGGGATGACTTTTTGGGTATTCCCACCAAATTTAATTTCTTTGCCAAAAAA
This sequence comes from Rana muscosa, assembly GCA_029206835.1. Classification (NCBI taxonomy): domain Eukaryota; kingdom Metazoa; phylum Chordata; class Amphibia; order Anura; family Ranidae; genus Rana; species Rana muscosa. The sequence continues at coordinate 270,313,209 of CM055123.1, read as the reverse complement.
AAGCTACATGCAAGAGCAGGCCAAATATGAGGTGCAGTGTTGTATGTGGACCACATGTTGTCGTGCCACTAAACGTGGCACCAAAGTCACCTGCTTTGAAGTTTTTGAGGAAGAATGCCAAATTCCAAACATGATCGCACCAAGCAGCAAAATACACTTTCTAAAAATACTACAAGCTTAGTTGATCTTTACCAAAAAACAGCCTTTGTGGCTAAGGGGCGCATGCAGATAAAAACAAGCTGTGCAGCTTTCACCCAAGTTAAATAACGCCCTTGCTATAGGGTGTAGGCCATTTACATACTTCATGAAGCGTTACTGGGAAACTCCTAGGACGATGCCAAGAGATTGCTAGCTGTTACTGTTCACCCCCCACCATCAAATGCCGAGCCACTTCAGAGAGAGAGAGAGAGAGAGAGAGAGAGAGAGAGAGAGAGAGAGAAAGCACATGTGAGAGGGTTTGAATCAGAGAAAGAGATCGCTCCTGTGATGGGGGAGCTAAACAGTAACAGATAGAAGTCTCTTAGCAACACCCTGGGAGTTCTCCAGTCAGACTTCATGGGGGAGATAAATGGCTTACACCAGGAATATGCAATTAGCAGACCTCCAGATGTTGCTAAACTACAAGTCCCATCATGCCTCTGCCTCTGGGTGTCATGCTTGTGGCTTTCAGATTCTTGCTATGCCTCATGGGACTTGTAGTTCTGCAACAGCTGGAGGTCTGCTAATTGCATATCCCTGGATTACACCAATAGCAAGGGTGCTAATCAACTTTGGTCAAAGCTGCTCAGCTTGTCTTACCAAAAAACTTCCTATGCAGATACGGGAGGTCTGTCGATAAAAATAGACTGTCTTATTCACAATCTTTTTTTATGCCTTTTAATGGTTTTTGAATTACCAGTTGGTCATGGTTCCAACAATACTCATGGCCCAGGGATCTGAACACAGAAATACAGTGCTCCAAATCCCTACAACTCCCTCACAAGAAAAGCAACATTTACATTTCTTACTGGACACAGCGGATACTTCAATAGCCTGCATGGGTTGAGAGGAACAAGATACACAATTTACAAAGTTCCCCATTTCATTGCCAAGTCATATTATACCAAACATGCAAGAAAGGTGAAGTAATCCTTTAAGATTTGCTCAGTGAGCGCAAGGTGCAATAGCACTAACCAACCAGAAATTCCCTCAGTAAAATAAAATTAGATTGGTTGCTATAGGTTAAAGCACTTACCACTGCACTGCCTTACTTAGCCTATTAAAAGGAATTTGCTGTAATTGGTCAGCAGCATATACAGGTACATAAACTTTTTGAGATACGAAAAAGGGGTATATTTCAGCAGAGAACCTGCCCCAGTAAGACTCTTCATCTAAAATCCTGTCTTTTCACAGCCATTACAGAAAATAGATGCAGAAAAAGTATCCATCATATTGACTGTATAGTAATCTAAAATACATCAGCCATCACAACATCAAAAATATATGACCCATAAGAAATTTAAACTGCACTATGGCTATGTTTACATACATGTCAAGAAGGGGCACTCCATGAGCATTATTTACGTCCTGCCAAGCGCTTCCCCAACCAGCGGGTCTGAACAAATACAGTCAGCTGAACGGCTCAGTACACACATGTGCATTTTGTTAAGTATTCCCCTGCGTTGCGCTGACCTGAATATAACATGCAGTGCTGGGGCTATGCCATCCCATTGATGTGAACTCTCTACCGGAGGGCAGAGCAATGTACAACACTAGAGCTGAATGGAGCCCCCAATAACACTGGCTGCTCTTCTGTGCCAAGCGCTCCTGGAAGCGCAGCCTGAAGCGGCATAGACAGACCCTGCCATGTGAGCAGAATAATTATTGGGTCAGGTGTTCTAACCTGCTCAATCGATGTTCACACATGAGCTGTATTCCGATTAGGGGGTGTCTGTCTCAATCTGGTAAAAATAAATAAAAAAATCACCTGGCTGGGGGCTGATAAACCATTTACAGCACTGCAATACAGACTGCAGCAAATTAAATTTTGAGAACTGCATTTTTTTTTTCCTTGACAGAAGTTTCCATCACCCAAAAGGCAAACTACAACATATTTTGTTTGTTAAGTAAGCCCCCTTTAGTACACTGAATTGGTAAAAAAAAAAAAAAAGTTGGAGAAGCCTTTCCCTACATTTTTACTTCAGAGGAGCTCCCAGAATTAATTTTTAGGTCTTGGGGAACACCTGCTAAAAATTATTTGGTGGTCAGTAGGAAAAATATCCCTTACATTGGTAGTCAGAATGCCACCCCCTTACAGACAGCTAGAAGGATTGTTGAGTTCATGCAGCTGCCATGCCAAATAGTGTTGGCCCTGGAACTAAGCAGCACCATCAGATGGGAAGTCAATCGGCAACAGCAAAATAAACCTGTAGAAACCTCTGGTGGAACCCTGGGGTCTCACAGATTCCTGATTGAGAATGGCTGGAATATAGAATGAAAGCTGAAAACAGCTTGCATGCCATGCACAGCAGTCATATTCTGTTCGTGTTCCAGTTCCCTAGCTCATCCCGCTGCATTCTGTCAGTATCTCCTGGAAATCTAATGCTAATGTTGGCATCACTGTATCTTACCGCCTGGAAGGGTTCATTTTATATGTTTCTCTACAACTACTAAAAATATATGCAGCCGGTTGTCAAATATCTCTGAGCCAATGGGTCTCTGGGGTCTGCCATATGCAGGTCAATCACAGAAGCAAGTCAGTAAAGAGGAAATAAGTTCTGGTAAGCTTTTGCAGCTTCTGGGAACTCTGCTGTATAGAAGAGATGTTTGATGACTCCCAGAAACACCCAGGTCTATATTTTACTGCAGACTATCTGAAAGTAAATATAATGTGTGGAAAACAGTATGACTGAGCATTTTGTATTCATTCTTTTAAATTCATGCAGTAACCGAAAAGTGTCAATAGCTTTCATTTAGGTTCAGACTCTGCAGTAGAAAGCCAGCATTGGGAGCTCTGGGTGCTGCTCTCCACCTGCACACAGACTGAGCATATACAAGATTTAATATTACTTTATTACTGGGCCCTGACATGTTCTGTAAAAAAAAAAAATGTTACTTTACTGAAGGCTGGATCCTTTAGAGCCTATACCCTTTAAGAGATTCTTTAATATGACCATCTGCAATAGGGACAACAGTGAAATTACTATAGCACTTTCATGTGCCCCAGGTACACTGATACTGGATGGGTACTTAAGTGCTCTTTGAGCTCCATTAGTTATATAAGCAGCCATACGTCTGCATAGGGATAGGTTGTCCCTATTTCGGGTCTGTTGTATAGACCTCTCTAAAAATCTACTATTTAAAAGCAGAACTATACTAAACTTCCTTCCCACCAAAGCGAGGTCCACAAGCTTCCTCACTGGTGCGGAGACCTTCCGGTCTGCTTCCAGTCTCATGATCTTCTGCCATCTTGACTGGCCACAGCAGGAGGATGCAACCCCTGTACATGCGTGAGAGTTCATTCACCTTGACACATGTTAAAACTGTTCACCAAGTATACATTGTCAGGGAGATCATGAACTGGAAGTAAAGCTGGGTACACACGGGCCGAATGTTGGGAGACATTTGCCGGTTCAAAAAAAAAAACATCTGACATTCGGCTGCTGTGTATGTCAGACTGTCCAACAGAGGCTAGACGTTTGGCTGGATTCTGTCAAATGAGCATGCTTGAAAACCAGCAGCTGACTAACTCCGATTAGCGGAGCCGACAGTTTTTTTTAGTTCGACCCTCTGGGTTGAACAAAAATAAAAACCTATAGTGTGTACCTAGCTTAAGAAACCATTATTGCATAGTGGGGTTGATTTACTATAGGCAAACAGACTGCTCACTTTACAAGGGGATTTGCCCCAGAGCTTAGTGAATCAGCCAATCATGTCAAACAAACATGCTGTTTTCTTTTTATTTCCCTGTACATGAGTGGGTTTTCTTTTCAAAGAAAAACTGTACCATATTTACGAAATTCTGGGGAAAGTTTCCTTGCAAGTGCAACTTCCCTTGCAAACATCCTGTTTGCATTTAGTAGCTCAACCCCATTATGTCTTTTCCACAATAAGAGGTGTGCCGGTTTCCAACAATTTTAAATTTTATGTAAACTTCCTCTTTAAGTACCAAAAGTGTCACATTGCATTAAACCTTCCATCCAGCCTCAATTTCTGTAATGGCTTTAAAACAAGAGTATAAAGTTAAAGCAATAGCGAAAAACAGCTCTTGTGGTTTTAACCAATCATTTTATGGTATATTCATTTTTCCCAGTCTAATTGGGAGCGTGGCAGGGGTGTGTCCTCTGCACCCATACTTTGTGCTGTAACAAAAGCTAGGAGGTATACATAGATAGGTGGGTGGGTCTTATTACTAAATCACGTGCTGTGCGATATACTCTCTCTTGGCTTCCTATATCACCAGTCATATTCAGACATCCAAGGCTGGCTTGAATTTGACTGGTGGCTGTGGTAAAGTAAGTCCTTAAATTTAGTTTGACAGTTTGATATATCAGGATTTTAGTATGTGCGAGACAAAGAGGAGCCTAAAGTGGGCATATAGGACTTCCTTTAAACCCAACGCATAAATTACACAAATTCTGTGCCTGAATAAATGCAGGTAAGGTAGTCTTATACACAGCTCGAATTTTGGCTTATTCCTGACAAATTGGCTGAAATTTGAACCATGGGTGTCCCTGCCAAACAACCCAACAAGTCGAATTAAAAAATCGGCTATGCCGGGTGAAAAAGTTAATCGGCCGAACAGGGACTACATCTGATAGAATGTTTGGCGGGACTACAGTATTTAGGAATACAATAGCCAGCAGTGCAGATTCTTCCATGAATGCTCTTTAGTTGAGATGGGATGACCGTTTGATTCCATTGTGTGGCTAGCTTTAGGCACTGCTTGAATCTAAGTAACACCTTAAAATCCACATAAGGAAAACCTTAAGATCCACAGAATCTGGGTAATTTACATTATACTTTAAAGGCAAGAGCCGGAAAAACTTAAGTGGGTGTGTCCAGGAACACCTCTACTGCATTACAAATACAAAAAGGGATCCTAAATTGCCAAAAATGGGAGTGGGATGGAGTGGTGCTCTACAACACTGCCTGGAAATAAAGCTGAAACCCTAAACATGTAGGCTGTGCGCTCTCACAAAATTTTAGGCTTCATTTAAAAAAATTGGAATGTGCATTTGAGACTTCTTTTGTGGGCTTGCCTTCATAATGTTGGATTCATAGAATGAGGGAGCTTTCAGTTGCACAGGCCAACAAAGTCCATCATCTTCAGGGACATAGATAAGGGAGGGTTAAGGGGGTTGAAATTCCCCCAGAGCATCCTGTCAAAAATCAACTGCATGGTGTCCCTGCTGTGCTGTTTGTTGCCGGTGCCATGTGCGGCTGGCAGCAGAGCAGGGACACCATGCAGTTGATTTCTCCGACTCTCTACCCTTTTTCTTGCAAAATTCTGAAGGTTCATAGTATTAATTTGGGGTGCCATACAATGGATATTTTCTAAACTAATTATAATGCATTTCTACTTTTTAACACTTTGTTAGACCCAGTTGAATTTTTCCTATTTTTGAAAAAAACGAAATTGCCCAGTTTTCACCCTTCGAATTTGTACCAACTCTAAAAATGAGATATGCACTAAAAAATGGATAAAAGATAAATGGCTAGGGGCCCGTACAGAATAACAGAGGTCAGGAATAGTTAAGGAAACTACGGTGATAAATATGTACGTCTGCTGGTACATATTTATCACACATGGCTCCAGCCCCTGCGGGTACGAGCAGTGCAGCATGGGTATATGACTCGGCATTCCACACACGGAGAATGTCGAGCTCACACTACAAAACACTGACACGTCTGTACACTAATCACCAACACTGCTTTACTCAGGGGGCCTGCAGCACTACAGTGAAGAGCTAAACAGAATTCTCAGCCACAACACAAACTACAGCAATGCCTGAATAAGATTGTACAGAGGGCAAGAGACCCGGAGTTTCAGTTTTATCATATTCTCACAAAAGAAGGTAGAATTCATTTATTAACAATAAGGAAGAAGAGTGAAAAGTGACTATAATGCCCATGGCAACCAATGAAAATGACAGCTGAAGCTTTCAGCTTTGAACAAAATAAGTAATTTCCATTTACAGAAAAGAACAAAAAAAAAAAAGACCGAATGATAATTCAAATTGATACAATATTGAAACCACAAAAAAATGCCCCATTATATTTGTACATGTTATTTGGGGAACATTTTTAATAAGTTCAGAATGTGACAACTTTTAAAAACGGTGTGCTGTGCACACCCCCCTTCAGTCATTTCCTATCTTACTCAATTCTACCTTATTAAAGTGGTATTAAACCAAAAAACAAACATTTATTAAATTGTGGCTCACAAATTCTTAGATGTGGCTGCTACATTTAAATTTTTAGGCTCTTATTTTTCAACTTATTTTAACAGACCAAACTGTTCAGTAGCAGTAGAGGGTTGACACAAACCGTTTACCACCGACAAGGGTGTTTACAATGATCAGATTTTATTTATTCATGTAAAACTTTTATCCCAAAAGGAAAAAATAAATAAAATGCTTGCTGTATCTGCTTATAAAATGTTAGTTGGAGTTCAGTTTGTTAAGGTGGTTTTAAACCCAAAAGCAAAAATGCAGGTTACTAATTTTTAGATTTGATTCCTGTGTTTGTTATCTTTTTTTAGGTTTTCTTTCCTTTATTTTCACCTGGTTATCTGGCCAGAAAGTCTGTTTTTCAACAGTACAAACTCTCCAGCAGAATACATCAGTTAAAGAGATGAGACAAACCATTGCCAGGGGTGCTTACAATGATCAGATTTTATGTAAATCCTCTACCCCAAAAGGAAATAATCAGTTTGTTGTAACTGAGTATAAAGTGTTAGCTGGAGTTCATCTTCAATTTGTTCAAAGTGTATCTAAATCTGCTAGTACATCCAACAATCCCCTTCCCCCAGACTGACAATGCTGCTGTCCAAAAGGTGCCTGCTTTGGTCATTTATCCAGAGTGGGGGCACCCTAATACAGGTGGTATGTTACTGGCCAGATCACCAGGTGAAAACAGAGGGGAAAAAAGCCTAATAAAGAAAACTATTAGAGCCACCGCATCCAAGAATTGGTAGGTTTCAATATATTGGATTTTTGGATCTGATTTAATACCGCTTTAATAAGTTCAGAAAATGAAAACCTTTAAAAACTTGTACCCTACATACCCGCTTTCATCCCATCTTACTCCATTCTACCTTCCTAAAGCGGAACCTTACCCAAAAAGGGGAAGTTCAGCTGTTTCCCCCCCGACTCTGTCATATTTGACACCTAAAGCGAGTACCTGGTTTTGACAGATACTTCCTCTTGATCGCCTAGGCGGAAGTTCTCCTACAAACCCCCCCCCCTCCCCGGCAGTTTTTTGGGACATATCACAGGTCCCGGAAGACTGCAGGACCATTCACAAGGCACAGCGCTCCTTGCATGTATGCGGTGGGCAGCCAGCTTCCCACAGTTAAGGTGTCGTACCGGGCACCAAAAAACTATTTAGCAACTGGCCAGGTGAGGACAGCTCTGGATACTGGGACAGGTGAGTGGCTGTTCAACAGCTACAGTTTTTGTAGCTGCCGACTTAATTTTTTACAAAGGTGACTGGAGAACCACTGTAACTTGTTGGAATGGTATGTTTATCCAGGTAGGGGGAATGGTGTCTACCTGATAACTCATTTTGTTAGTCCATGCAAATATTTAAAAGAATCCCCCCCCCCCCCCCCAAGACCTAAAAACAATCCTGTGAGGAGCAACTTTGACTATTTTTTTTATGTAATCATGTGTATGGCTGCTTCATATGGTTGTAGCTTCTTATAAAAAAAAAAATGTAACAGTTTGAAAAATACGATGATTCTAATTTACTGCATAAAAAAACAGGGGATGCTCCTATATTGCGTCTTGGGAGCAGAGACATTTTCCCCCATCCAGACCTTTGCAACCATGTCACACTGAAAGAAAAGGCCATGCAGATTCCCTTCTCTCTTTGTGTATATTGTTATTTGTGGTATGGAGACGCCATATTTTTTATCACAGAAAATTATGTTTTTGTTTTGTTTTTTTAATTGCCAATTTTAGAGATTAGTGCTTTGTAAAAGAGGTCCATTGCAACTAAAGTTTATTTTACAAATTTAGGACACATGTAGGCAGCCATTTAGAAGGTTGTCTGAGGCTCACTGTGCTCAGAAAAGCCACCCACCTGCTGCTAATGGAGATCACTGAACCGTACCATCAGTAGTTCCACTGTGCACCATGTGCATTTCACGGTTTTGCAAAGCATCTCAAGCAGACCTACTGAGGTTTTCTGCACTGTGCTCAGCAAAGCCAACCAATGCAGGCAGCCTCTTAAAGGAAACTTGGAGAGTAAGAGAGATATGTTGGCTGCCATTAATGACTTGCTGACTGTGCTTCTGGTTCTGTGACTGTCATGCTGATGCTGGAGCAAGCTTACAGATCAAGAATGCAGTGAGGTCATCGTCAAGTCGACATGATAGCCAGGCAGCCAACGGTTCCAAGAAAGGGGGGGGGGGTGTGGGTAATGGCAGCTCATTTCTTTTCAGGTTCTTTTAAAGTATATCTAATGTTTAAATAGAATAGAGAATATTAAAAACCCCTGAATTTTATTTATTTGTTGCCATCTGCATGCCATCTGTCTCCAAATTAAGAGAAAAATCCCTTTGTTGACATCTGTCACCAGAATAAAAATCAAATATTATTACCCACACTACCAAAAAAAATTGTACATATCAAAACAGTTCCTTATTGCTCAATAATGCAATTGAAAGGTGCCACACAATAAAATCTTACCCCTTATACTGTATAACAAACCAAAAACAATATATCAACACATTTGGCAGATTGATATTGTTTTGGGTTTGTTGTATATTATAAGATTGGATTTATTGTGCTGCACCTTTCAATGGAGTGTCACCAGAACAAATTCCCCCATTGGAAGATTCTCCCACCATTCCACATTTTTGATTTTTCGGCACTTTCATTCTCAGGGACAATGGTCCCCTGGACAAATAGAGAGGGGGAACCCCCCTACATTAAATAACAACATTTTTAGTTTTGGATCGATTGGAGCTGCACAACACCTGTCAGGTTTTAATTGCCGTCTGTGCCCCCCTTAGGGAGATTCATCCTCCCTATTTGTCCCGTTTATCATTTCTTTAAAAGCGAAAGTAAAAACATCCCAAATTTTGGGTTGTCCCCAAAGAAGTAACAGAGGGAAAATCTTCCAATGGGGACACTAGTTCTAGTGACCAAGAGATTCCCTTACTTTGAATGGATATCCTCTCACTTCCTGTTTTGGTTATGAGACAGGAAGTGAAGGGAAATCTCCCGAATGGGACAGACACTGCAAAAAAATTTTAATCTGACCGATTATAACCCTGCCTTACTCTATCCAAAATGAAAAATAAAATAAAATAAAAATTATTTTGCCTATAGTTCTACTCTAAGTACATCATATGCAGCCATGTGCCTGGCCCTTTTGGTCTTGTGCATCATTTCTATTTCCTTTGCACAATGCAAACCAATGAGCAGAACCCCATGACTCCTCATATTTGTAAAGAACTTTAGGTACCAATATATATCTAGAGCCTAAAAAAGTCCCACTATAACTTTAGGGGCCACCCACTTCCCTGAAAATAAAATATGGTTTCTGGAGTCAAGAAATTTCCTACAGTCATCATGCTTGGTAACACATTTAAATAAAAAAAAAATGGGTAAATGTTGACAGACCCCTTTTTTTTATTAATACATGTTTGCACACATCTACAGCACTTTATTGCTGTTTTGGCCAGAGAATTTTAAACTTTCCCCACTAAAAGTAGCAGAAATCATGACAGCACCAAATAATTTAAAACACAATACCCTAAAGCAGGGGTCTCCAAACTTTCTAAACAAAGGGCCAGTTTACTGAACTTCAGACTTTAAGGGAGCCGGACTGTGCCCAGTGGGAGTAAACAATCCCCAACATTGGTATTGACACGTATGATGTATGACTAGAGTTGCCACCTCATCCCTTTAAACCCGAACACATATTAATTACACAGGTTCTGTGGCTGATTAAGGTGCTAATTAAACTCACTTGGTGCCTTATCTGCATTAAATTAGCCTCAGAACCTGTGTAATTCATATGTGTTCAGGTTTAAAGGGATGAGGTGGCTACCCTACGTATGACGAGTGTGCCGAGTACCGAAGTCTAATCCCTGTATTAATGGGCTCTTTTGTCATTTGCTTTCTTTAACTTGCCAACTGCTCCATCTCTTTGTTTGCAGGTAAGACCCCCATCTCCCAATTAATACTGTAATTACTACCCTGTCAGTGTGGATCTATGCATACATTTACTTGACACATGCAGGAAACGTAGCATGGACACTGACTGTGCAGGGAGATGTGCAAAATGAAAAGCCAATGAAGGACTGAGCACTTGGACTCTGACAAAGATGTGAATGCTTTAATTTACTAATAGTAATGAAATATTCGTGTTAGAAATAGTCCACAGGACAGTTTATACTTAAAGATAAAAAAAAAAAAAAAAAAAAAGGCTTAAAAGTCAGCATAACCAGGTTCGTCCTGCATAAAAGTGATAAAAAGCGTACTTTGCTTATCAGGAGTCTCTGCACATGATTTAACGATTATCTCGCTTTTAGTGTCACCTGTAAACTGTATACAGCCTCCCATTAATCTGGCTGCTTGATAAGAGATTTTCTACTGTGCTGTCATTCAACACAGCTTACTCCTCTCCGAGCCCTCCAAATACCAGGCAAGCAGTTCACTGAACAGATAAACATGGAAAAAGCAATGTGAGACCCATTTTCTATTCACAGCTCAGTACTCCATCACCACAGAGATACTATTCAATACATTCTAAAGGAAGGACATAGGTTTTATAGGAGAACATGAAAGCACGCTAGGTTGTCAGCTGTATAAGATGAAGGGGGATTGCCTTGTGACTGCAGGAGAGGTTTGGGATAATTTCTATACGTACAGCATAGTCCACTGCACTAAATAGACTGGATCTGTGCTCCACGTCAATGGTTTCAGACACATATTTGGGCATAAAGTAATGCTTTCCGGCCAATAAGTTTTCTGGTATACATGCAACTGTGTTGTGGTAGAACCCAGATTACCATCTTGTGCACTGAAAATAGAATCCAAATGTATTGAATGTATATAAACTTATCAGCAAAGAGGAAAGTGCTCGAATGCTTATAATTCAAGGATACATTTATAATTTACATTTTACCATTTATGAAAATAAGTAGATTAACATGACATATCCTTTATTAATACAAGCCAAACCCACTCAGGTCACCCTCTAGACCAGAACTTCACAACTTTAACACAGAGGAACCTCTAAAATAATTTTCAGGTCTCAGGGGACCCTTTCTTAAACCAACTATCGGTAGTCAATGGCAAAAATGCCCTGTGTATTGGTGGTTAGTAGGAAGAATGAAACCCTTACAGTAATGGCTAGAAAATGACCCTAACAATTTATAAGATAAATGGTGTCATTCTGCTGGCTTTGCCAAGGGTGCGGGTCCTGAAACCAGGCCTCTCAAATGAGAGGCCAATGAGCCACAGATCAGGCAACCTCTAGCAAGCTCTAGAGCAGTGGTTCTCAACCATGTCCTCAAGTACCCTCACCAGGCCATGTTTTGGGAATTTCTCTTACACAAAATAGCTCTCCAAAATACCAAGCCATTGACTGATTTAAAGCACTTGTGCAAGATAAAGGAAAACCTGCAAACATAGCCTGTTGGGGGTACTTGAGGACGGGGTTGAGAACCACTGCTCTAGAGGAACGCTAGTTGAAAATGGCTGCTCTAGACATCCAAAACGCTGTAAATTTCCAGTAGACAGTTTCACTGCTTAGCCATAATAAGCTCACTTGGAGAAAAATAACCCAGAGGGGACGATTTACTGAAGCCAAATAGACAGTGCAATTTGCAAGTACAGACGTTCCAGGGCTTAGTGCCAGTTCACACTGCTGTGCTGTGAATTTGTTCCGTTTTTTTCAGTCCATTCTGAGGTGCGAATTTCCAGTGAATTTACCGCGTTTTTGCCGCGATTTTAATGCGAATTTCAGGAGTGGGACATAGCTGCGATTAATGTTTTTGTGGAGAATAGTGTGGTGGAATTCGCACATATGTGAACCATCAAATGCGATTCCAGAACGATTTACATTGAGGTCGATGGAGACTAAATTCGCAACGCAATACTCTAAACTCGCACAAGACCCTTTTTTTCATCGCATCGCCTTCGGAGAGGAATCGCAACGCATAGATGTGAACCACCATCATTGAAAACAATTACTTTTTGATTGACATGCGAATATAGTTTGTGTTTGACGCATCGCATTCGGCATCAACTCGCACAAGTGTGAACCGGCACTTAATAAATTAGGGGAATCTGCTGACTTGCATCATTCAATCATGTGCAAGAAAAATGCTCCCTCTTTTTGATCTCATGTATAGACCTCTATTAAAAAAAAAATACTATTTAACTACCAAATGTGTTACAGCACAGGCAATCTTAAGCCTCACCCTATAGTATTGCATTCCTTTTAATGAAGGCAATATATAGAAAATGTGGTGGTGAAATAGGCAAAATGTAATCACATGTACTGTAGCAACTTTCTGAAGAGAAAATGGGCACCTTCTACCATGGAGCAAGTAGGCAAAAAAACACTCCTCCAATAATGTAGACTATGAAGACTGCACAAAAAAGGGATTTTTATAACAGCTTACCTGTAAAATCCTTTTCTTGGAGTACATCACGGGACACAGAGCGACTTAGTCATTACTAATGGGTTATATAGTTTACCTTCAGGTGCTGGCACTGGCAACTTCCAAACCGGAAGTACCCTCCCCTATATAAGCCCCTCCCATCCGGGAGCACCTCAGTTTTGTAGCAAAGCAATAAGTGTCCCAAAAAGAGGGGTGGGAGCTCTGTGTCCCGTGATGTACTCCAAGAAAAGGATTTTACAGGTAAGCTGTTATAAAAATCCCTTTTTCTTTTTCGTACATCACGGGACACAGAGCGACTTAGTCATTACTAATGGGACGTCCCAAAGCAATGCCCAATGAGGGGAGGGATACACTATACATAAGCTGGGCGCCATCAGGCATGAGGCTCTTTTGCGGCCTGCAACACACTGCGCCCAAAGGCGACATCCTCCTGACTTCTGACGTCTACCTGGTAGAATCTAGTAAACGTGTGTACTGAAGACCATGTTGCGGCCTTACAGACTTGAGCCAGGGAGGCTTGGTGATGCACTGCCCATGAAGTTCCAACTGCTCTTGTGGAGTGCGCCCTAACTTTGAACGGAGGCGGTCTCCTTTTCAAGCCATAGGCTTGTATTATGACCTGTCGAATCCACTTGGCTAAAGTAGATTTTTGATGCTGCCTGACCCTTTCTGGGGCCTTCCGGCAGAACAAACAAAGTATCCGTTCTACGAATCTGAGCAGTGGCTTTAAGATAAGCTTTAACTGCTCTTACTACATCCAAAGAATGCAATAACTTTTCCTCTACCGAACTAGGTTTGGGGAAAAAGGAAGGAAAAACCACATCTTGGTTCAAATGGAACCTCGATACCACCTTAGGAAGAAGGCTGGATGAGGACGTAATACTACTCTGTCCTTATGGATAACCAGATATGGCTCCTTACAGGACAAGGCGGCTAATTCTGATACTCTTTTAGCCGAACAAATGGCTACTAAGAAAATCAATTTCCTGGTGAAAAGAACCAAGGAAATGTGCCGCAATGGTTCAAATGGTTGTTTCTGTAGAACTGACAGAACCAGGTTTAAGTCCCATGGACATATGGGAATACTAACCGGAGGGCTAATACGCATCACTCCTTGTATGAAACCTTTACTAATGAATGCAAAGCCAAGGGCCTTTGAAAAAATATTGACAAGGCCGTCTGACCCTTGATAGTACTCAAGGCAAGCTTCCTATGTACAGCCCACTGTAGGAAGTCCAGAATCCTACCTATTACGTACTTACGTGGATGCCATTTCCTGGCCTCACACCACGTGATGTACGCCTTCTAGATCCTATAATAGATCTGCCTGGATACCGGCTTCCTGGCATTGATCATGGTAGATACCACAGGATTAGAGAGCCCTCTCTTTTTTAGAATGTGGGCTTCAATAGCCAGGCCGTCAAACCTAGGGCTGGTAAGGAAGGGTAGTATATCGGTCCTTGCGAAAGCAGGTCCGGACGATGTGGGAGGGTCCAAGGACTTCCCACTGACATTTTTACAATCTCCGCGTACCATGCCCTTCGGGGCCACGCTGGAGCCACCAGAATCACTGGTTTCTTTTCTACCCGGATTCTGCAGATTAATCGCGGTGGGAATGCATATATCAGCTTGAACTGATCCCAAGGGAACACTAGGGCATCCGAACCGCAAGCTAGGGGATCCTTTGTGCGAGACACAAATCTGTCCACCTTTGCGTTGAATCTGGATGCTAGCAGATCTACATCCGGTGTTCCCCACCGCTGGCATATTGCCTGGAAAAACTCGGGGTGAAGAGACCATTCCCCGGGCATAATTGCTGGCGACTTAAAAAGTCCGCTCTCCAATTTTCCACTCCTGGGATGAAAACCGCGGATATGGCTGTGACATACCTTTCTGCCCATTCCAGGATGCAATTCGCTTCCCTCTGGGCTGCACGGCTCCTGGTGCCACCCTGGTGATTGATATATGCCACTGCTGTGGCATTGTCTGATTGAATTCTGACAGGTGACCCTTGGAGTTTGGATGTCCATGCTACTAGGGCATACCGGGCTGCTCGTATCTCTAAGAGATTGGTGGGCAGGGCCTTCTCTGCTTCTGACCACTTGCCCTGGAGATACCATTGCTCCAGTACTGCCCCCCAGCCTATGAGGCTGGCATCTGTAGTGACCACCTTCCAAGAAACCGGACTGAAGGGTTTCCCTTTTTCCAGATTCTGGCACCAACCACCAATGGAGGCTCTTGCGAACGGAAGGGGACAGGGACATTGGTAAGTCTAAAGCCTGAACTTTTTTGTTCCAGGCTGACAGTATGGCCCTCTGCAAGTTCCTTGAATGGAATTGACCGTAGGGTACTGCTTCGAATGAAGCCACCATTTTTCCCAGCAGCCTTATACACAGGCGTATGGATGGTTTTTCTTTTTTGTACCCACTAAGTGGGTCAAATCTTTCAAAGACGACACCTTCTCTGGAGGTAAGAAAATCTTTCTCTGATTTGAATCCAGTCTTAGCCCCCAAGTATTCCAGGCTTTTGACTGGTTTTAGGGCTGACTTGTCTCGGTTGATAATGCAACCGTGAGATTCCAGATACTTGATTATCTTGTGAACGACCACTTCTAGTTTTTTTCACTGAGTGGTCTATCAGCAACAAGTCGTCTAGATATGCCATTATCGTTACACCTTGTGTTCCTAGTTTGGCCAATCGTAGGGCCAGAATTTTTGTGAACACTCGTGGTGCTGTGGCCAGACCGAAAGGTAAGGCTCTTAACTGAAAATGGCGCCCTTCTACTGCAAAGCGTAGAAATTTCTGGTGGGCCGGACAGATGGGAATATGCAAATAAGCATCCCTTATGTCGATCGAGGCTAACCATTCCTGCCCTTGTAGGGCGGTGGCCACCGATCGGATCGACTCCATCCGAAAAAGTCCTGATATGTAGGAACTTGTTTAGCCCTTTTATATTTAATATGGGCCTCATGTCCCCATTTGGTTTGGGGACTGTGACAAGGTTCGAGTAAAACCCGAACCCGTTTTCTTCCAAGGGAACCTTCATGATTACCCTTGGGGCAATAGTTGCTCTAGTGCCAGAAGGAGGGATCCACTCTTCTGGGGATCGCTTGGCACGTTTGACCTTATAAAATGGGCAGGAGGAATGTCTTTTAACTCCAGCCTGTATCCCAGACTTACTGCGGAGATCACCCATCTCTGATGGTGTCCCGCCAGGTCTCTGTGAACAACTGAAGTCTTCCCCTCACCCGATTGAGTGGGGACAACCCTTCATGACTTGGGGGGAGGTTTTGTACCTCTCTTGACCCAGGGTTTCTTGTTACCCTGTGATTGTCCCTGATTTCTGCCCCCTGGATTTGACCGCGGAGGCCGTCGGAACTGTTTCACAGCCGATGTGCCAGGGACTGGAGAAGTAGGCCTCTTAAAAGAAGGACTTCTACCCTTGTTCTTAACCGGCAAGAGTGTACTTTTACCAGCAGAAGTTTTCTGGATATATTTGTCCAGATCATCTCCAGATAAGCGTTCTCCATGAAATGGGAAGCTAATCAGCAATTTCTTACAGGGAGCTTCAGCAGACCAGTTTTTGAGCCATAGAAGCCTACGCATATGTCTACAGACAGCGTAAAGCGGGATGCCTATTGGATTGTATCCTTTATGGCGTCCACCGCAACACAAGGCTCTAGGTAGGTCAGCTAGGGCAAGAGCCTGCTGATCTGGTAAGTCCCTTAAGACTTGTTTCAACTGATCTTTCATTGCTTGGCAGACTCCAATCGCTGCTACTGCAGGTTGTGTCACCATGCTTGCTGTAGAGAAAGCAGATTTTAGTAAAGACTCCAATTTTTTATCTATTGGGTCTTTGAACATTGGAACATTATCTACTGGACATGTCAGTGATTTATTTACACAAGAGATGGCTGTGTCCACTGTAGGGACCCTCCATTTTTTTTTTTTTTTTTTTTTTTTTATGAACTTATCCTCCATGGGATAGATCACTGGAAATCTCTTGGGGGGAGTAAATATTTTACAGGATGCTCCCAATCCTGGTAAATAAACCCTTCCAATAAAGGGTGGATTGGGAAGGAACAGACAGTCTGGGGAGCTTTCAGCGACCCCAGCGAGGAGACAGTAGTGGTTGATGGTTCCGCCAGAGGCATTTAAAATGCTGCTCGGACCATGTTAGTCAGAGACTGAACCCATAATCTTTCAGCCTGAGATGCTGAGAAAGGTTCTTCCACTGTTGATTCCTCTATAACTTTATCAACCTCACCTGATCCCCTTCAGGTAGGTCGATCTCTGGGACTGTTCCTCCACTAACAGGCACTCTGCAGGAGGAGACGGAGATCGGACGCGCTTTTCCTGTGACAGGGAAGCAGCGATCAATGCTGTTAATCTCTCTTCCAATCCTCCCAGAGTTGAGGATAAAACCTCCTCTGTTATATATACAGGAGCAGGTGGACTGGGGACAGCCGCAGTATCAGGTACTCCTGCGGGGTTCCTATGGCTACTGACCTCTGAAATTTCAGGGGAGATTGGCGCAGTACAGCATGCCCAAAATCCTCAGAGCCCGACGGAGACCCCTTTCGCTTCTTGGAAGATCTATTTCCAGAGCGTCTGGACGACATATTCTATAAGCACAAAGCTGAGGTATTCCCGTCGTCATACACCAATTTTGCTGGTAATAGTCTAACACAGTTGCTGCTATATACCAGCTGGTGTCCACTAAAGTGCCTTTCTATGGGGATGCCTGCATCAACCGCCTCTGTGTGCCACTGTTTGTTGCTAGCTCTGTTTGCATCCAGCTGACACTTGTACTGTGTCTTTATACAAGCTGGGATGCCTGCACATGCGCAGAAGCACCGTGGCGCGCATCGAGCGTCATCCACCCGCCCCGCCCCTTTTTTTCATAGGCGGCGCGTGCACGCGCCCGTGCGCCATTGGCGCCCTTTTCGAAAATCAAACAGGGACTAGGAGCCAGGGCCCTTTTTGCCGGAGGGCCTGTGCGGTGGATGAGTGCAGCAACAGGGCAGAGGAAGTGGATTCCCACAGAGAAACTTACCAACTGCCTGGATCTTTTGACTTGAGAAAACCAAAGATCCACATGACAAGAAAAATGGACCACAGCGGCCTCTAGTGGTTTAACACAGGTACCGCAGTCCTTTTTTTTTTTTTCTTGACTACTATTAAAATTTTACATTTTCAGTAGTTACAGGCATACACAGATATTAGCGGGAATACCGTTAGGTAACAAACAGAAAGACAAATTAGGCTTGGGGGTCCCCCAATAGAACCAAGTTCCTGGGGGCCCCCACTTACCTGTTCCCCGCCGCAGGACTCTGTTTGGTCCACAGAAGCCCAAACTTCACCTATCACGGCAGGCATTGTAATTAAACCTTCAGGGACCGGGTTCCCAAGGATTCCACTCCCCTGGACCTGTATAGCACCCTGCACAGACAACATCTTGGTCGTGGGTATGACCAGAGCTCTGGATCCCAGGGTCCAGCTCTCCTAAGAGAGGCATTACAGGCAAAACCTTGCTCTTCTGCTGCAAGGCCCGGGTACCGACCGTTTAGCTATGAAGCTTTTTTGGTGGGATCCGGAACAGCTTACTAAGGCCCAAAAGAACCTGTACGCAAGCCCAGTGAAAACACATGTTACTCTTTGGCCAACACCTTAGACACTGGCAAAAAACTGAGGTGCTCCCGGATGGGAGGGGCTTATATAGGGGAGGGTACTTCCGGTTTGGAAGTTGCCAGTGCCAGCACCTGAAGGTAAACTATATAACCCATTAGTAATGACTAAGTCGCTCTGTGTCCCGTGATGTACGAAAAAGAAATAATGATTGCTTAAACCCATTATTTACTTATTACATAAATAGGCTGTGCTTACAGCTAGCCAATAGCTCCCCTCTATAAAGCTTCCTGCTGGGCAATCTCACTCAACAGACTCCTACACACCAAGGAAGTCTTTCCCTGGACTGTTCCCACGCACCTCATTACAAATGCATGACAACAAATCTCGTGTGAATAAACCTGTAGGATTAGTGCACTTTCCCTAAAAGCCTGCAGAAGGAAAAACAGCAAAAGGACCAAACAGCTATCACTACCAACAAAAGGCTTAAATGTCAAGTGTCATTACCAACTGTCAATATTTTCCTACAGCCACCAATCAAATTCATCCTGGCCTTAAAAATGCAAACTGGAATCTGAAAGTTTGCATCTGATCGATGGCTATAGTGAACTAAGAGCAGTTCTACTAACAAAGTTCAGTGTTTTAATTAACCCCGTGAGGGGGTCTGAATTTCTAGGCTGGTCTTAGGGGATGAGTGGGTAACATTAGAAGTATTATAGTTCACTCACCTTTTAGAAAGTTAACAGTATTACAATATAGAAATGCATAGAATTTTCTCACTGTGAGCTGGCTATTTAATAATTGGATTTGCTTACACTGGAAAAGAAACCAGTAAGTGCAGATCTGATTGCGTTCTACAAATTCAAGCTAGGTCAATACGAAACAGTCTCAAGAGACCCGTTCATCGTTAGGACTCTGCAGAGTCTGCAAGGTCAACATGTGCTACTGAAAATGCAGAAATGCTTCCTCTTCGCATATTCAAAGTATTTTATTATTTTTTTTACACCAAAGATAGAGTGTTTGCTTTTGGAAGTGAAGGATGCAGGCCTGTGAAATGTTTAATCCATGCAGGAATCCTTTCTTCCCCTTTGGCAGCTTCGCCAACTCTGTTCATCTGCATCAAAGGGAAGGGATGGTGTATTTTCATTGAGTACACATGCCGAGTTATTAGAGAGTTTACATGAAAGACATTTTCATGTAATTTTCACCTTTTCACTCGCTTGCCATATTTTCAGGAGGGCATTTCAATTATTTACTGGCAGTAGTTCCCTTGATTGTAGCTGCATATCAGACTGTTCAATTGTCATCTTACATAAGCCATTAGATCAGGGGTCTCAAACTGGTGGCCCTCCAGTTGTTGCGGAACTTCAAGTCCCATCATGCCTCTGCCTGAGGGAGTCATGCTTGTAACTGTCTGCCTTGCAATGCCTCATGGGACTTGTAGGTTCACAAATGCTGGAGGGCCGCCAGTTTAAGACCCCTGCATTAGACTGTAATGTTTGCAATGTGAGCACAATGGCAGAATTACGCTAAAGTGTATCAATGGGCAAAAATCAAAATGATGCGTGTGTCATAGCGCCAGACAATGGTCTCCAAACTGTGGCCTGGGGGCTGGATGAGACCCCTTTGCTTGACTTCATCAGTCCCTTGGGACACTATTCCTCCCACTGACACCACAATGGGGCATAACCTAGCACCGATACCAACAATAGGGCACTATTCCTCCACTGACAGCAATGATGGGGAACTATTCCTCCACTGACACCAACAATGAGGCACTATTCCTCCCACTGACACCAATGATGGGGCACTATTCCTCCCACTGACACCAATGATGGGGCATGGTTTACTCCTATTGATGATGGGGCATTTTCTACTCCCGCTGGCCACAGTCCTTCCCCTGAAAGTCTGAAGGATGGTAAACTGGCTCTTTGTATAAAAAGTTTGGAGACCCCTGTTTTAACATGTTCAATCATGCTCATATTAAATTACTGTACACAGACATTGTGTTTAAAATTTTCTGCTTCCCAACAATTTCCAGTTGATAAGCGACACTTTCTAGTGTGCACATCTTTTCTGAAGCACTCCACAATTAGGCTACAAGTACTACTTTGGTACATCAACTTTTAAATTTCCTTGAGTTAAAGCACAGTTGTGCAGCACTGCTAGACAAGAAGTAGACAGTAGCCTGCATAGGTAATGAATATATTATATATATATATATATATATATATATATATATATATATATATAGCTTCCCTCATGAACATAGATGCAGTTTCCATGAAAGATATTTTTTTATCTTCCCAGGTGATGATTGCTTTAAAATCATTGAACAATTTTTAAGAAAACTGGGAAGGGTTAGGCCGGTCACAAGTATTTTTTTTTTAATTTATATTTCCCTCTGCCCCTTTCCTATTCCCAACAAGACCCAGTTGCTATCTTGGATAATAACTGACCTGGATGGTTAGCATACCTGCCCTGAACACTATTACTCACCCTGAGATAAGTTACTGTACATCAAGCTGTATATTACCTTACCCATTCCACTTACATGAACAGAAATGTTTGACACTGTGGGGTTCTCCTGTTCATGTAGCACTGGCAGGTGGTGGAGTCAGGTTTAAGCAGGTGAACACTGTCTGTAGCACCCTAATTCTCAATCAGAAGAGAGGGGAAGATGAACTCAGAAGCTCTGTCTGATAATAAAATAGGCCAAATTCTTTACCTTCAGTCAGTAAAGACATAACGGACTACCTCATCAGTAACAGGTCTCCGCAGTGTCCATAGAGTATAATGTTCAGGCTGAGACACAGCTTAGACAATGCCCCCAACATTCTAACCACCCTGGAGGAAGCGAGACTAGGACCACATGAATACAATCTTTAGTAAATTAAGAATTTTATGTCAGCGTGAACAGGGATCAAGCATGAAAGCAAGATAACATCCCCCACCAAAAAAAAATAAAAAATATGGTATGAGGAAGCCATTAGTGTGTGTATAATCACACCTCCAAGGCTCAGGAATACCAGCCTATGTAATAGAAGTGGGCTGCAGAAGTTTGGAGACAGCAGTGAGTGAAATTCTGGCTAAAAGGCTAACCTGATTGTGAGATTTGTTATCCACCACAATATGAAGTCTTAAAGCCCAATTAAAGCCTCAGCATTTATCATTGCTGTGCAGAATGCATATACAGTAAGAAATGTGTGCATCTTTCTTTTATGTACATTGTTTTGCAAGCACACTTGAAAGTCAAACTAATACTGCTGGCCAGGTCTTCAGTGGTCCCAATTGAGATTCTCCCCCCACTGCGGTAATTACAATTTCTGCTCGGGGAGCAAAAGCACTTGTTAATTAGAGCACTGTGCAGGGGGGCTCATCGGGCCATTGGAAACTCAGGCTGCTACAATGTGTGTGAGATCAGTGGTCTGACTCTCCAGCGTGGTGCCAGAACAGCATAGACCAGTGATGGCAAACCTCGGCACCCCAGATGTTTTGGAACCACATTTCCCATGATGCTACTGCACTCTGTGGTGTAATAGAGCATCATGGGAAATGTAGTTCTAAAACATCTGGGGTGCCAAGGTTCGCCATCACTGGCATAGACTTTAGTGTATATGCAGCCTCTTTTACAGTAATAAATGCAAAAAGGTTCAAATTGGCTTTAAACATAGAAACTTTATAGAGGTTCTAAAACCAACCCTGCATTAAAGTGATTGTAAAGTCTCAAGGTTTTTCACCCTAATGCATTAAGGTGAACATCCTCTA
The DNA here is from genome assembly GCA_029206835.1 of Rana muscosa. NCBI lineage: Eukaryota > Metazoa > Chordata > Amphibia > Anura > Ranidae > Rana > Rana muscosa. The sequence continues at coordinate 270,290,966 of CM055123.1, read as the reverse complement.
TGCATTAAGGCACAGGTGTCAAACACAAGGCCCGCGGGCTGACTCCGGCCCTCCAGGCCATTTCATGTGGCCCTCGCACCTGTCCTGCAGCTGCAGGAGAGCTCCAGCCCTCCTCTAGTCCTCCTCCAGATCCTTACATTCTGCTTTCAATCAATGCATCCAGCTTCTTCCCAGCAGCAGCATAAGGAAAGGGGGGTGCACTGTGATGTGGGGGACTTAACTTCTGATGGTGGGGTGGCTCTTGACATCTAATGTAAAGGGGAGGGGATGCGCTGGACATCTAATCTTACAGATACAACCGGCCCTTTTGAGGGCAATCATAATGCTGATGCGGGCCACGATGAAATTAAGTTTGACAGCCCTGCATTAAGATGAACAACCATGTACATCCAAATCAACAAGGGAATGGCTTCACCAGAAGAAGATTAACGTTTTGGAATGGCCCAGCCAGAGCCCAGACCTGAATCTGATTAAAAATCTGTGGGGTGATCTGCAGAGGGCTGTGCACAGGAGATGCCCTCGCAATCTGACAGATTTGGAGTGTTTTTGCAAAGAAGAGTGGGCGAATATTACCAAGTCAAGATGTGCCATGCTGATAGACTCATACCCAAAAAGATTGATTGCTGTAATAAAAGCAAAAGGTGCTTCAACAAAGTATTGGCACACTTATGTAAGCATATTATTTTATTTTTACTTCCCTCCACCTAAAAGATTTCAGTTTGTTGGTCAACTGAGTTGTACAGTTTACAGGTCACATTAAAAGGTGAAAAAAGTTCTGAAAGGATTTTTCTTACATCACAGAATCCTGACATTTTAACAGGGGTGTGTAGACTTTTTATATCCACTTTAAGTTCTACCATGATCCAGTGCTGTGCCAGTCTGCAGCTGCGCTGTCTGTGTTCCTCTCCTCACAGGACACAGATAGCATACTGTGAGGAGGGGCACGCCACACTGTGCCGCTTGCAATGGGAATACACACAGAAAAGGAGACGGCGAGTTTGATGGCAGGGAATCCTAGAAGAGGAGGGTTTGAAGCTGCTCTGTGCAATACATTGCACAGAGCAAGCATAATATGCTTATTATTTTAATTAAAAAAAAATATACTTTGCAGTATAACAGTAAAAAAGTAAAACAGAAGTAGGGAGGTACAATGACAGGTTTTGCAGTCTCTCTATGAAAGAGAAAAACCCTATTTCACAGGAAGACCTTGACTAAACGTACGTAACATTAAATTATGTTATGTTATATTTACTGATTACTCTGTGTTTTCATACAGGAATCATGGTGAGCAAGGAGGGGGAGAAATGTGTGCTGACATCCTCAGAAAGTGAAGCTGAACCAGCTGTTTCCTTAGCCTTAGAAATGAAATATGCATTGGATCCCAACCGGCAGATCAAGAAGAGGAATAAAGCCCTTCAAGTAAGGTTTAAAGATATTTGTGAAGCTCAGAACGAGCAGAGGGATAAACAGCTTTCCACCGTACCACAGAGTCAGAAGGAAGGCAAGTCTCTTTCTTATAAAGCTTACCGGAAGTACATGACAGTGCCTGCCCGACGGTCTATACCCAACGTTACCAAGAGCACAGGGGTTCAGACTTCACCAGACCTAAAAAAGCGATATCAGACTTTTCCGCTGGACCGCAAAAAAGGGAACCTGTTGAAAAATGCCTCGGGAGCTGATACAATGAAGGGCCAGAACAATGGATTCGTAATAGAGGTCAAAGATACAAAAGATAACAAAAGCTCAGGGGAGTCCAACCAATGCCGCAGGGTCGGTGAAAGAGTGGTCGCTGATCTCATGGTGCATTCTAGTGAAAACATGGATGTTGTCCCATCAAGCAATTGCTCAGATGCATGTGGAAGCACTGATTTGCACAGCTGTACTAAAGAATCCCCTCCTCTTCAAAACCCAGCAATCTCCACTTTGGAACAGGCCATCTGCCATTTGCATGAACCCACCAAACACGACAAAAGGCCATTGGGGAACACGCAGTCCCACCACCCGCCACATGTTAAGGTGCTTCTAAAAGAGGAAGCAACCATCCACTCCCCTACATTTAACCCAAATTTAACAGACCCCGAAGACTTGAGTGACACGGAGCGGACAGTCTGTCCGCTAACGGATGCAGAAGACAAAAGAACTAGTCATCTTAATGGCTTGCAAGGCCAAGATGTAAACCCCAAGGCCTGCACGGCGCAGTCACAGTGTCAAACGACGGAATGTAATGAGCAGGCCCTGCAGATAAAGGTTTTACCCACGGATAAAAATCAGCCTTGTCAGTCGACGGTTGCTTTGAGTGATGAATGCCAACAAATTGTGCCTCACAAAGACGTGAAAGACTTAAAAGCACAGCTTCAGAACATGGAAACCCTGATCAGCTCTAGTCAGGAAACAATTAAAGTGCTTTTGGGTGTAATTCAGGAGCTGGAGAAGGGAGAAGCTCACCGAGAGGGGTAAGTGATATAAATGACGCAACGTTCACTTAAGCTGCATAATGATGTATAGTGATGTATCGCTGTTATAACATGACACAATTCTGCATGAGCTGAAAAAAGGCCAAGTATTATCAGTGTTTATGGACCTAAAGGAAACATATCACCACAAAAACATTATAGTAGTGCAGGGATATGCAATTAGCGGACCTCCAGCTGTTGCAAAACTACAAGTCCCATCATGCCTCTGCCTCTGGGTGTCATGCTTGCTGCTGTCAGAGTCTCGCTATGCCTCATGGGACTTGTAGTTTGGCAACAGCTGGAGGTCCGCTAATTGCATATCCCTGTAGTAGTGTAAATCTCCAATAGCAAAGGGGAGAGAGTGTTGGTGGTGTCAGATAGCTGAAACCTAGAGATTCATTTGAGATTGTCATGCCGAGTATGCCGATTTGGAACTCCGATTGATACTCCAGAGACATATTGCTCAGGTTGTAAAGGTATGTTCAGGCACCACATAATTTTTATTAGTGTCACATTACTTGTAGTGAAAGGTACTTCCTAAAGTAAACTTGTCATACATGGAGGCTGCCATTGCTGAGCTTCCCTTATAATACTAGCTGCTTGTCAAGCTGAATCTCTTACTTCAATGCTTTGAATCACTGACAGGGAACATGTATGCAAGTAAGGACTTCTGTCACTTCTACAGATTTCCTAATCCACACCGCCGAATGGAGAGAGAAACTCAAAATACTAACAGGTGTCAAAACTGCCGATTGTCTATTACTAATTGCTTAGAAATGTTAGCATGTTATAGTGAAATATTGTCTGTTTATTCTGCAACACTGTGGTCCAGTCTCCCATTTGACAGATAAATCTTAAAGGACCACTAAACTGCAGAGCTGCCAATAATATTCACAACCGATGCATGCAGAAATGTCCCCCTTTACCATCACACAGAAAGCAATATTGGACAATTAGGCAACATGGCTGTGTGGCAAAAAACCTGGCTGGAAAATGAGAGGGTCTACGCACACGGACTTAAAAAAGGTGTTTTGCCTGTAGAAGCAGCTCAGTGTTATCGTATGTGTTCATGCACATTAGGACGATTTTAGAGGCATACGTTAAGCTTAGCATTTAGAGGCAGGAACAAAAAAAACCCTTGTTTGTGTTTTTGATTAGTGTTTTCTGGCAGAAAAAACGATAAATGCTCCTAAGCTCTCCTAAACTCCGGTACAAAAATGATCTATATGATCATTTTTTTCTGCCAAGGGCACTGGCATTTTTGTATGCACAGCGTGCATGGAGCCTTAGCAATATTCTATTGAATTACTGGATAGGAGGTCATCATAAATGGTCCCTTCCAAGCAGCTTAATTTCTTAATATTCTGTTCTGATACTTCCCAGACATTTTACACATCTATTCATAAAAGATATTAAAGTAGATCCTCAGCCAAACATCTCCTTAAAGTGGGAAAGGTTTGGAACCCTTTTTTGGATTTTTATATATTGGGCAAATTTCAACTTTTCGGCCTAGTTTACATTGACAAACTAACGAATACACCCGGGCGATAGCCTTGTACGGGGATGCAACAGTGTTTCAAGCATCCCCATGGAGGCAGTCCCATTCATGTCAATTGGAACACAACGGCTAAACAAAGTGGCTACTCCCAATTTGACATCCGTGTGGGTACAGGTGTGTGTCCCTGAGCTCACAAGGTCTAAGAATGAGGACAATTTCTGCCCTGGTGACAGAACAAGAAAGCAGGAAAATGGTCCTCTCAACAGAATCCAGACAAAATAATCAAAAAACATGTAATTTGTGTATCCCTTTAAAAAAAATAAAAATAAAAATTCAGCTTTCCATTCATACCAGATGTAGAGTGCACTGGCAGCTAGTCCCAGCAGGGACCACATGCAGAAACCATGGAAAAATGTGTTAGTTCACACTGTGGCGTTGTTGTGGTGTGTGCGCTAAAAAAAGTAGCGCATGCACCATCAACTGTACTGAAATATCAATCAGGACTTTTCACTAAACTTTTTCTCACAGCGCACAGCCCCTTGTTATGGGATTAGCACAGCTCATGGGTGTGAACAGGACCTTTAAAAAGAAACTGTCCTAAGTGTGTAAAGCTACAACAGACATGCCAGATCAGATGGTAAAGGAGTCCAAATTGCTTTAACGGTCATATCGTATAAAACATCCAATGTGTTTCAGAGGCCAACACTCCACTCTCATCAAGGCTCTGGTCTTCATTGGAAATTTACCTTTGATTTCTGTTTTAGTGACCGTTGTCCCTGGGACAGAAGTTAAAGGGAAATTAAAACTTTAGCATTGTCTTTAGAAAGAGTTAAGAGGAAGTCTTCCAGTGAGGACACAAGTTCTAGTGATAACGGTCAAAAAGTGTGATTTCTCCATAATTTGAGGGCATTTCCCATCACCTCCTGTTGTGTCACCAGGACAGGAACTGGGGATACAGACAGCAGTTAGAAAAAAAAAAAAAGAAAAGATGGATGTTTTCTGACCATTGTCCCAGTTTACTATAAACATTAGGTCAGTACGACAGTAGAGTTCTCAGAAAGGGAGGTAAGAAATCATCATAAGTATTTACTTAGTATTCCTTTAAGATGCTCTCAATAGCTAGCAGGACTGAAAAGTCATTAAAGCAGAAACTAAATCCACCTATCCTTTACAGCTAAGGAAGCTTCCTTGCTAGCTTAGGTTCACACTGTAGCGGGTCCGGGAATGTGTGTAAATCGCACGTTCCTCCGACCTGCAAGGAAAACATACATTTTAGCAAACGCATCGAGGTGCCATTAATTCTTAATAGCACCCCTAGGCATTGGAAAACGCAGCACGTTTTCAGACGGGCAATACCCGAAAATGCCCTTCACTTAAGATTTTCTTCCTGTTGCATCTCTGGAAGTAAAGAGAAATTAACCCAAATGGAAAAAGACAGGAAAAGAAAAAATCTGTCAGGGCTTTCCTACTCTAACCAAAACGAAAACTATTGGCTATGCATACATGTTAACCATTATACAACATGTTTCTAATGATATGCAAGGTGAACAATTCTTGTATATGCTGTATATTGTATATCTCTGTGTAAGCCAGCTAACAAACAGAATGTGGCCACAGTGTTTATTATATTGCTTTGTGACTGCGAATATTGGAATTCCCTGCGTTCTATGACAGTGGTTTATGTAAAACTGTACTTTGGAACATAGCACGCTAGAGCAGCAATCTTATACACAAAATCATTAAATATTTAAGACACAGAAGAAATGCTAATCCCTAAAGCTATGCAGTTTTTATTCAATGTTGCCTAGGCGGCTGTCAATACTGTTAATGTGGCCTCTTACAAAGATTTCCTAGCTACATCATTTAAGGGAGGCTGGTCATTTACAACCCAATATTTGCAGGCTTTGCACAGTTCCAAGCCTTGCTCGAGGTGATCAAGTCATTTAGAGGTTAACACTCACACGATAACAAGTCCTTTCTATTGTAGAAGTGCTTGCATTCACATTGCCAACATAGTTGCAAATCTGTAACAGTATGCCAATCCTCCCCGTTTCCCAGAGAATTAGTGTGGGACTGACCAAGTGCTGTTTCTGCGAATAGAAAAAAAAAGATGCATGTGTGTGTGTGTGTGTGTGTGTGTGTGTGTGTGGTTGGGGGACAAAGCCAGATGCTGCCAGTATTGCTTATGCCAGGGGAAAGGGACACAAGTAATGAAGTAATGGGGCCAGGATTTCTAGACTGGAATAAACCATAAAAGCAATTGACAAGATCACAAATCAATCACAAAATGGCCAGATCAGTGGATAGTCATATTAGATTAATGGTTAGACAGACAAATCGGTTGACAGCAATCCAGCAAGTGACAGATTTACTCCCACTTGCTGTTTGCCAAGGTATCATGGTCCAAATAATCTATAAGTAAGGGGCATTTACTATAGATAGTATCAAATAATATATAAGTTTGTTACAAAATAAATAAATCTGTTTCTATACATCTCCTGTGATTAGAGTTGTGTTATCTGTAGGAAACATAAAGGTCTGGTTAGCTGCAATGTTATTACATACATTTTGTCCTTGGGTGGCCATGCTCTCTCATACTACTGTATCTATGAAGGGAGCCATGGATGCCAACCAAGCTTGACTTCAAAGGTTTGGGGTTGGTGGGATTAGTAGTTAAAGTCATACTTACCTCCACTGTGCAGTTTGTTTTGCACAGTGTGGCCCCGATCGCCTTCTGGGGTCCCCCGGCGGACCTCGCGGCTCCTCCCCACATCGATAAACCCCCTGGAAGAAGCACTCTCCCAGAGGGTTTACCTTGCAGGTGTGCTCCCGAGACCAGCATTTGCCTCTATTGACACAGAATGCCGGACTCGGCCCCACCCCCTGCATCATTGGATTTGATTGACAGCAGCGAGAGCCAATGGCTGCGCTGCTATCTATCCAATCAAGAGCCGAGAACTCCGGGCAGAGAGGTACAGCACGTCTCTGCCGAGGGATCGAAGGGCTCAGGTGAGTAAAACGGGAGCTAGGGGGCCGGTCACTGTCAGAAGTTTTTTCACCTTAATGCATAGGATGCATTAAGGTGAGAAAACATGAGGGTTTACAAACCCTTTAAAAAAATAAAAAAAGGCGAAATAACACTGCGTTTGTGATTTCAGTGCAGCACAGGGGAAGTGAAAAGGACATTGAATTTCTAACAGGTCCAACAGATAATTTCAATGGCTGAAAATGTTCTTATCCTGAAAAAAAAAAAAAAAAAGCAGGCAGCACAACTAAGCACTGGTAAACTGCAATATATTACATTTTCCTTCTTGGGTTTAGTTGTTTACGGGGCCCATTCACACCAGATGCGTTGGAGCTATGCCGTTAGCCATTTCCGGTGCAGCCCTAATGCACAAACAAGGCAAAGGGTCTTGTTTTTATTGGTGTTAGTTCATATAGACATGAACAGTGGGTTGCGACATGAACCACCTCAATGCAACAACGTTGCAGTGAATAGTAGAACTGTATTGATTTATCACTTGTGACATTTCAATAAAGTTTAAAAAAAATAAAAAAAAGTAAACCGTGTGATATACTGGGACCAGTGCATCGGCATTGTGTCTCCCTGCGCTTGTGTGAGCAGCACGGCTCGCTGGTGGGAACAAGCCCTAAAAGAACAGGACAAAGTGCATGGTAAAAGCAGTCACGAAAGGGTAACCTTGTTTTCTATATCAAAACAAAGCAGCATAGCTACATGCTTAGTAATTAGGATGAGGCAAGGTGTACTAAAACACAAGAAGCAGACTTTGTAATTGCACTTTGCAGATATTATACATTTGGACCATAATCATTAAAAAAAAAAAAAAAAAAAGGATAACAGAGCTTCCTCAAAATATGAAAGCAAAACGAGCGAGAAAAGAAATGCTAGCTCCAACACTGACAGCTATAGATTCTTATACGGGTAATTTGTATAATGAATCCTACTAATCATGACATATTTTAACAACACTGTAAATTAGGGTGGTCTGTTTATAAAACTGTGTGAATAATGTTGCCTGAAAACACTCACGCATATGTGAAAATTTCTCTAGCGGAGTGAACGCTAAGGAAGATAATCCACGATTCTAATAACAGTTGAAAACAATGCAGAAATAAGCCAAATGAACATTATAGAAATAAAGAACAGAAAATGGCCAAAACCTATAATTAAAAGATCTCTTTCCACGTGACTAGTTACCGCTCATTCACATGGCCTCTCTTTATCATTATAGCTTGAACGTGCAATCTGCCTCAAATTACCCCATCAGGTTCAAAACAGCACTACAAATATACTTTGGGAGACAGAGTGCTGAAATGTGATTGGTTGCTCTGAGACATTACAAGCAGTTCTTATTGATACAAGTTTGTACAGCCAAAACTTTTTTTTTTGTGTTGGTTAAAACCCCAATTAGGGCTCACGTGCTTCAACTTTAACACACATCAAAGCGCCTACCGCTAAAAAATACTTTTATGATGTGTTTTTGATGCTTCTGTGAAGCTTTAATGAAGCTGGGCAATTGCTCTGTGTGTGTTGGTTTTCTATTTGTTTTAAAAGGAATCAGTAGAACCATGGCTCAGTAATACCCCCAAATTTTGTAAAACCCCAAGCTCATTGGTACCCCCGTTCATTAGTACCCTTGTTCAGCAGATCCCTTGCTCAGTAGTACCTCCAGCTCTTTTGGTGCCCCGCTCAGCAGTAACCTTCAGCTCTGTTGATCTCAGACTCATTTGTAACCCCCAACTCTGCTGATCCCCCCCCCACTGATTAGTAACCCTCCAGCTCTGCTGATCCTATTGTTTGATTATCCTCCTCTATCTCAATTTCTCTCCAGTCCTTGCTCACCCCCCGCTATATTACTCCCATGCTGCACACGTGACCTCTGCTAGTTTCTCTCGCCCCCCCCCAGCTCTTGCTGATTCCTTGCCACTCGGTCCTTTCTCTCTCCAGTCCCTGCTTATCCCCCGCTGTATTGCTCACATGCTGCTCACCATGTGTGAAATTTTCTAGTTTCGGCTATTCTAGTCCCCCAGCTCAGCTGATCCTCCGACACTCAGTCCTATCTCTCTGGTCCCCCTATCATCTTCTGCCTATAGTGTTCACGCGCTGCACACCACATGTGCCATCTGCTAGTTGATCCACTATGGTCCAGACCCCTCTTACCTTCCTGCTGCTCCACACAGGACACTCCAATATACACACATGAACCTTCTTTGCAGGGCCGTTCCTAGGGTCACAGACGCCTGGGCGCAGAAATATTTTGGGCGTGGTCACCATCTTACCAACTCCTCCCCTTTACAAATGTTTCTAGGGCAATGACTCAAACACAGAGATGCTCCCCTAAGAAGTCTTTGTTACCCTAGGATCCTCCCATGATATTTTAACAATAAAGAAAATACTGGAAGAGTGTACACTAATGAGACCTGGAGGGGAGTCTCTCTGATGAACACAGAGAGGGCTTCTGTTAGAGAGTGCCCCAAGACAGGAGATGCTCAGAGACTGTAGACATGATACAAGAGACGGTCAGAGACTGCAATCATAGTACAGGAGATGGTTAGAGAGTGCAGACATATTACAGGAGACAGTCAGAGAGTGTAGACATATTAAAGGATACGGTCAGAGAGTGCAGACATATTACAGGAGATGGTCAGAGACTGCAGACATACTACAAGAGACGGTCAGAGACTGGAGATATAATACAGGAGACAGTCAGAGACTGCAGATATAATACAGAAGATGGTCAGAGACTGCAGACATGATACAAGAGACGGTCAGAGACTGCAATCATAGTACAGGAGAGGGTCAGAGAGTGCAGACATATTACAGGAGATGGTCAGAGAGTGCAGACATATTACAGGAGATGGTCAGAGACTGCAGACATACTACAGGAGATGGTCAGAGACTGCAGATATAATACAGGAGATGGCCAGAGACTGCAGTTCCTATGGACGCTAGTAGTTAATGGCCGATTGGCCCTCTCACCTGACCCAGCGATACAGCAACAACGGTTCCTCTGATCAGGAGTCAGCTCACTCTGAATTGCCCATGGCGACTCCGCTGTGTAGAGCCCAGGTCTGTATTCTGGCAATGACTCCATTCTTTTTTCCACCCAGGATGGCGCCAGGCTGTGTGGTTTTCACTCTGGTGGCGCAGGGCAGCGGGGTTCTCTCTCTGATGGTGTTCTCTCAGCACTGTCCACTCCCTCTGGAGTCCTGGATGCACTTCCCTGAAAGCTTTCCCGGGCTCCTGGTGCTCTCTCTCTCTCTCTCCCATTCAGCTGGGCATGCTGTGTGGGCTGCAGTTTCTTTGTTACAGTGGGGCTGCCAGTCCTCAAACTACATGTCGCGCAATCCTCTTCTCTGCTCCTTTTTCTATTTCTTCCCTGGCCGATATGAAGGTGGGGGAAGAAACATAGTGGGCGGCTGTGCTGGCAAGCACCGCTCACTAGTACAGCATTGCATGCGAGGAGGAGAGGGAGTGGGAGGAGGAGAGGGGGGGGAGAAGAGCCAGCAGCTGCAGTGGCGTCACTAGGGTTGGTGTCACCCGGTGTGGTAAAACATGGTGTCACCCCCTTTCCACCACCTATAGTCGCCCCTTAGTACAGACCCACTCCGTCAGTGCCGACTCCCCACTAAGTATAAACCCCTCCCTCAGTACAGACCCCCCAGGACAAACCACCCCCCTCCTTTAGTACAGACCCCCTACATTAGTACAGACCCCCCCTCAGGACAAACCACCCCCCTCCATTAGTACAGACCCCACAGGACAAACCACCCCCTCCATTAGTACAGACCCCCAGGACAAACTACCCCCCCTCCATTAGTACAGACCCCCCCTCAGGACAAACTACCCCCCTACATTAGTACAGACCCCCTCAGGACAATCCAACCTCTCCATTAGTACAGACTCCCCCAGGACAAACCACCCCCCCTCCATTAGTACAGACCCCCTCCATTTGTACAGACCCCCAGGACAAACCACCCCCTGCATTAGTACAGACCCCCTCCATTAGTACAGACCACCCCCCTTCATTAGTACAGTCCCCGCTCCAGTAGTACAGACCCCCCCAGGACAACACCCCCTCCATTAGTACAGACCCCCCCAGGACAAACCAATCCCTCTCCATTAGTACAGACTCCCCAGGACAAACCCCCCCATTAGTAAAGACTCCCCCCAGGACAAACCCCCCCTCCATTAGTGCAGACCCCTCCAGGACAACCCCCCATAGTACAAACTCCCTTCAGGACAACCCCCCCATAGCACAGACTCCCCCAAGGGCAAACCCCCCCCCATTAGTACAGACTCCCCCCAGGACAAACCCACCCCTCCATTAGTACAGACTGCCCCAGGACAAACCACCCCCCAACTTTAGTACAGACCCCTCCAGGACAACCCCCCCCATTAGTACAGACTCTCCCCAGGACAAACCCCGCCTCCATTAGTACAGACCCCTCCAGGACAACCCCCCATTAGTACAGACCCCCCAGGACAAACCCCCCCATTAGCCCAGACCCCTCCAGGACAACCCCCCATTAGTACAGACTCCCCCCAAGACAAACCCCCCTCTGCATTAGTACAGACCCCCCAGGACAATCCCCCCATTAGTACAGACTCCCCCAGGACAAATCCAGCCTCCATTAGTACAGACCCCCCCCCAGGACAAACCCCCCCTCTCCATTAGTACAGACTCCCCCCAGGACAAACCCCCCTCTCCATTAGTACAGACCCCCCAGGACAACCCCCCAAATTAGTACAGACTACTCCCAAGACAAACCCCGCCTCCATTAGTACAGACCCCTCCAGGACAACCCCCCGATTAGTACAGACTCCCCCCAGGAAAACCCCCCCATTAGTACAGACTCCCCCCAGGACAAACCCCCCCCCTCCGGCCCCCTATATTAGTCGTCCCCCCATTACATACATAAAAACACCCGGTGGCAGCTGCAGAGGAGAGGACAATGTGCAGCCGCGCCGCCCGGGTGGAGCACAGATCGCAGCAGCAGCAGGCAGGAGCTAAGACACAGAGAGGAGGAGAAGGCACGGACCGCCCCCTCAGCGACGGCATTGCGCGGCTTGTCTCTCTCCACACAGTGACAGCCGCTCTGATCTCCTGCGGATGCTTCACTCTCCTCCTCTGACAGGAGGAGGGAGGAGGGGGGACGCCGGGCTTAGGTTTGAAAAACACATCGGCGACCGACACGGGCAAGGAGAGGAGGTGGAGAATAGAGGGGAGCACTCTGGCGCTTCAGTGCCCCCATCTCTATGGCGCCTGGGTGAACTGCACCCCCTGCACCCTATCTAGGATCGGCCCTGCTTCTTTGGAGGCTTTGTAGACGCTTTGAAGTGCCAAGAAAAAAAGGACATAGGGTATACTTTTTTTTAAATGAAGCAAAGAAAATGCAACATGTGAACAGGACTGTAAAGTAACGATTTTATTTAGTGTGAGGAGTTTTGACTGGCATTCAGAGTGCTTAAAAACGTGTGTCAAATGCCACATTTTGAAGTGTAAACAAGCCCTAAGGCTGCCTTCACACCTGAGCGTAGCAATTTACTGGCGTTTTTGAGCATTTTTAGAAGATTATTACAAGCGTTTTACAGCTTTAGGCGTTTTTGTTAAGCTATTAGAAAGGGGGAGGAAAGGGAGAGAAACTAGGGGCGGAGAGCTGCATGATTGAGCAGAAAACGCATGAAAAAGTGCTCATAAAACACTCAAATCAGGTGTTTCTATTGATGTTTATGGAGCCAAAAAACACTTGTAACCTGCCAAAAAAAAAATCTCATGTACTTTTCTGAGAGACAGGAGTTATGCTTCAGGCAACAGAATGCCTATGTGTGAACATGGGCCATCGAAAATAATGTGATTTGGCTTGTTCAGCATTTTAGAGCTACAAGCTTCAAGCAGAAAATCATTAGGCGTGAAGGGGGCCCTAGAGAATCTTTTTTGCAGTCTTGTCCTGCTGGTAAGATTTTCTCTGTACTTCCTGTCTTAGAGGCATAACAGAAAGTGAGAGGAAATCTCATCAAAGTGAGGTGCTGTTGTCATCAGAACATTTGCCCCTATTGAAAGATTTCTTCACACTTCTTGCTCTTGTGTAGTTCTTGCCTTTTACACCCCAAAATTTACTTTTGTCTCCACATACGGTGCACAATGAGGAGATAGCTGTACTGTATATAGGCTAATGTATTTTAAAGGAGTATTCCACATTTGCAAGGGTTTAGTGTGTTGCCTTTGCCATTAATACAGGAATTTTGACTGGGCTTTATGTTTCTGTTATGACGAGATCTCTTCTCTCATGAAATACACTCATCATTCTATAGTTGGCATTGTCTGAAATGTAACGAGCGCTGCAAATCTGATTTTGCACTTAATTTTAACCTCCAGATATCCCTGTGACAAAACTAGGAGCAGCTTTTAGGAAGCGAGATATAATGTAAAGTTGCCCTATAAAGCAGGATATACCCAAATATGTTCATCTGCATAGTAAAATGAGGAAGGGTTTGTAGTATACCTATAAATAAAATACTAAAAGGACGTTATACCTAAAGATAGCGATCAGAGCTTACATTTCCATTGCAAGATATTGTAGATGGAAAGGCGATTTGTAGAATCGCATGCCAAAATCTGACATGCAGGCAGGAGTGGGGGCAGAGATCCGTGTACCCACTCCTACCCTATCGCCATATTTTGACACACGGTAGCGTCCGTACAGCCGCTGCCTGTGCATCCATTTCTGTTCACAGCACCAAGGTGGATTCACATGCAGCAGACAGCGGCTCAAATCAGAGGACGGGTCTGACCGCCCCTCTGAATGCGCCCTAATTGTACAGAACAAGCCATGAAAGTACCTCTTTGTTAAAATTTGTTTTATGGCTATAAAGACACACTAAATTTGCTTTTACATTAAAATGCTAAGCCATATTATAATATAGATTTACATAAATATTATGAGATGAGGTTTAAAGTTTTAATGCATTTTCAGTCTACTGTGAAAATCAAATAAAGTAATAACAGCAACAATTTGCATTAGCTTCCTTCAGCAAATGGAAGCTTAAAGGGCTTGTAAAGGCAGAAGGTTTTTTATCTTAATGCATTCTATGCATCACGATAAAAAGCCTTCTGCCCCAGCACCCCCTAATTACTTACCCGAGCCCCATCTCTGTCAAGCAATGTCCACGAGTGTCTCGGCCATCCAAGAGTCTCCCTCCTAATTGGCTGAGAAACAACAGTGGTGCCATTAGCTCCCGCTGCTATCAAAGTCAGACAGCCAATAAGGAGAGAGAGGGGGTCGGGCCGGGCTGCAGCTACATGTCTGAATGGACACAGGGAGCTGTGCCTAAGCTCAGGTGCCCCCATAGCAAGCCGCTTGCTGTAACGGCACTCAACAGGAGGGAGAGGCCAGGAGCACAGAAGAGGGACCCGAGAAGAGGAGGATCCAGGCTGCTCTGTGTAAACCCATAGCTATGAATAAGCACTGTTAATAGTGTGAAACGCATCAGCTTTTTTATCCTGTACTCTGCTGTGGTTTGTACTTTTGCACAATAAAGGCGTTTTTATTGGAGTGCGGCTGTCCAGACCTTCCCTCATCTAAACCCACATCACAGACGAGGTGAGTATAACATGTTTTTTTTTCTTTTTTTACAATAAAAATAAACACCACTAGGTTTTACAATTCCATTTAAAGCAGTTTTAAACCCGAAACTAAAAATTTAATATATTGCACTTTACCACTCCTTAGATGTGGTGGCTGCATTCGTTTTTTTTTTTTTGTTTTTTTACTGCTTTTTTCCCCCCTGGTTTTTATCTGGTTATCTGGTCAGTAACTCACCTCCTGTATTAGGGTGCCTACACTCTAAATCAGGGGTCTCCAAACTTTGTAAAAAAGGGCCAGTTTACTGTCCTTCAGATTTTAGGGGGGCTGGAATGTGCATTGGTAGTAAACAGGGCCCAATCTTTGGTATTAGGGGGAGAAATAGTTGGGGTCAGTGGGAAAAATAGTGTTCCATTGTTGATGCCATAGGAAAAAATAGTGCCCCATTGTTGGTGTGAGTGGCAGGAATAATGCCTCATTGTTGGTGTCAATGGCAGGAATAATGCCTCAAGGGCTGAATAAAGGCAAGAAAAATAGGAGGTTTGGAGACCATTGCTCTAGATCAGGGGTCTCCAAAATATGGCCTTCCAGTTGTTCAGGAACTACAATTCCCATCATGCCTAGTCATGTCTCTAAATGTCAGAGTTTTATAATGCCTCATGTGACATGTCGTGCCACAACAGCTGGAGGGCCGTAGAGATCCCTGCTCTAGATGAAGGAGCACTGCAATACAGGAGGCGTGTTACTGGCCAAATTACCAGGTGAAAACAGGGGGGGGGGAGTCTAAGAAAACTAATGCAGCCACCACATCCAATGATTGGTAATCTTCAATATATTAAATTTCTGGTTTGAGGTTTAATACCGCTTTAAAAAGGAAGTAAACTGATTTTTTTTCTTCCCTGCAAAGTAAAGGCATAATGTGTTAGTATGCATAGCATACTAGCACATTATGTGACACCTGCAAACGAAGCCCGCGTCGTCCCCGCTGGAGGCCGCATCAATCTTTGCCCATCTTCCTTCCGGGGCCACAGACTGCAGCTTTTACTGGCTAGAGTCGCATGTGTGTGGAAGCCACCGGTCATGGCACACACTTCTGAAGAAACTGCACGGGCGGCTGTTCCTTCAGAGCGCAGGTGCCGGTAACATCATCGGCACAGTATACAGTAAATATCTCCTACCTAAATGGTGCACGTTCAGGAGATATTTGCAGTTCCTATAGGCAAGCCTTATTCTAGCTTTACCTATAGGTACAAAGTATACAGGAAGCTTTACCTCCTCTAACTGTGACAGGGAAAGCAGTGTCATCTTCCTAGCTGTGCTTTCTAGCAGAGGTGTATAAATCACAAAATTGGGCAAAGAGCATTCCAAATCCCTTGGCAGATTCATTTGGGTGGATTTTAGCTGTTTATCAGTTTATCAGGAGCTGGAGCTTTCATTTTCTTATAAGTAGATGTAAACCCACTCAGTAAAATCTCATAGAAGCTTTAACATGGAAATGGAAATTTCAAGAGCTATTTTCAAGCTTCTTAAATCTGCAGCTTTCTTTAAAATAATACCTGGTGATCCTGCCATGAAGCTCCTACCCAGGCACTTCCTGTTATTGGGTGAAAACAGACAGTTGGGAGTCCTGTATCACCCAGTAACAAGACGTGCCTGAGCAAGGACCTTCATGACAAGATCACAGGTTCTGCAGCATTTGCTTGAGATTATATGAATCCTCTCAGCAGCTTGTATTTAGCAGATACAACAGTATTAGAACAGGCTGAACTTGATCATGATATATTTTGAACATTTTCAGTTTTACTGAAGAATGATTGGTTTTTACTCAGCGTCTCCTTGCAGTAAAGAATTACAACATGCTCACGCACATACAACTGTAACAATAAAATGATTGAAGCTAGATTAAGGAGAACCATGTATCTGTGCATTTCCCTTCTATATCAGGCTCAGTAGTAGCATAATCCCCTGGAGAAAATCAGAGCCTTGCTGCCAGTTTTAGCCGATAATGCATGCGATTAGAATTCTCAGCTTTATACTCTATACAAAGATGCATATCCTGCTATTTAAAAAAAGGACATTATGCAAGACTTGTAATCAAGATAAAATCGACCAAGACGGGTTCTCAAATGTCATGTCACTCTGATAATACTTTCCTAGGCAAAACTGACATATGTCAAGAGCATTTGTCCACTCTCCTACAAGTGCCTAAGGATGTTGCGTCCTGCTAGGGGAAAGGTAGGGACGCAAGGACGCTTCTCACGACAGGGGTGCACAGCTCTGTCACATCCTGTATCCGGGTCAGCTCTGCTGAATGCCGTTCATACATGGGATTTAGTTCCTTTAAATTTGCCTAAACCCCCCAACAGGTACAGACGACCCTGTTTAAAGTAGTTGTAAAGGCTTCAGGTTTTTTTATAACCTTACTGCATTAAGGTAAAAAAAAAGAAAAAAAAAAAAGAAACTTATTAGCACCCAACCCTAAATATTTACATGAGCCCGATCTCGATCCAGCGATGTACCTGAGAGCAGTGTTGCAGCTCTCTTCCTCCTTACTGGACTCTGTGAGAGCAGCAGGAGCCATTGGCTCCTGCTGCTGTCAATCAAATCCAGCGACGAGAGGCCAAGCTGCACTGTGGTGTCAACCGACACACACAATGTGGCTCGGGATCAAGTGTGCCCCCCATGGGAAGCGGATTCCTTTGGGGGTACATGGAGACATGGGCGTCCGCTGCAATTTTTTCAGGGGGGGGGGGCGCTTCGGCGATACACAGTCGCATTTTATCCTTTCTTCGACCGCTTGCAGGGGTTAAAAGCGACCCCCTCCACGTTAAAATGTAAAAACACCCCACTGTGCCCCCTGCATCTTTCAATATCTCTTTGTCACTACTGTGTACCCCCTCTCCACAACTGCACCTCTGGACCCCTTTACATTACACAGCACCCCACAGCTCTGGACCCCTTTGCATTACACAGCACCCTGCATCACTGGACCCCTTTACATTACACAGCACCCTGCATCACTGGACCCCTTTACATTACAAAGCACCCTGCTTCACTGCACCCCTTTACATTACACAGCACCCTGCATCACTGGACCCCTTTATGTTACACAGACACCCCCCTAACAGTTCTGGACCCCTGCATGTTACACAGACCCCCCTACAGTGCAGACCCCCTACAATACAGACCCCCCACAGTGCAGACCACGTACAATACAGACCCCCTACAGTGCAGAACCCCACCCACAGTACAGACCCCCCAACAGTGCATACCCCCGTACAATACAGATCCCCCTACAGTGCAGAACCCCCCCTTACAGTACACTACAGTCCCCCCCCCTCCAGACCCATAATGTACCTCGGCTCAGATCAGCGCGGGACATGATGCACAGTCAGTGACAGCACGTGTAGACTACACAGAGGAAGGGGAGGTGGCGCCGGCGGCTTCACTCTGCTCGGCTGTGTGAGACAGCTGAGACAGATCAGAGCCTCGGTGTGGCTACGAGAGAAGGGGATCGTTCATTGCGGGTCCCGGGTGTCACTTGGTCCGGCGAACCCCTCCCCCCAAGTTTCGAAGCCACTAAATGTTCTCTGTTTGTACTGTGTTCTTACTTGGCCTGCCGCTGCCTGTCACCGCGCTGCACTGCTTAAATCCACCCGCTGTCTCCCCTTCAGTCGCGGCGGGGGCGCAAGCCTGACATGCCCCAGTGTGTGTGTTGCACCCAGGGCGGCCCGCCCCTTACTTAGTACGCCACTGACCTGAGGGCAGGACTCACATGGGCTAGCACAGGGAAGCCGGTAGAGGAAGTAAGTTGTGGAGAAAACTTCCTCTACCGGCTATTGTAATACGGTGTCGGAGCAGAGAGGGCTGCCATAGGTTCCGGAACAGTGTTCCGCTGCCTTCCGTTAGAAAAAAAAGCCCTGCTCTTCAACACCTTCTCGATTCCAGGGGGGGTCAATCGCCCCCCCTTGCCCTATGGAGCGGACGCCCATGCATGGAGAATAGGAGGAGCCCAGAGATGGTGAGGGACCACAGAAGAGAAGGATCGTGGCTGCTCTGTACAAAACCAATTGGACAGAAGAGGTAAATATAACATTTTTTTTTTTTTTTAAACAAAACAAAAAACAAACAAGAACTGTTACAATTACTTTATTAATGAATATTGAGTTTTATTCAGAGTTTTCTATGGAATGATGCACCAATGATTGCAGTGATCAATTTTAATTTCATAAGCGCACATCTCACCTTTCCAAACTTTTTCCCTCACCTCCGGTTTAAGCTAGTTCAGGGTTTCTCAACCTTTTCAGTCAAGGCACCCTTTAGAATTCTGCACAAACTAAACTACGGTAATAGTTTTACATATTGCAGTGGCATCCACACACATAGGCCACCCAGCATTAGAGGTGACATTAGTGCACCCTTGAAAACTGGTACTGACTAGTATTCTAGCATTTTCCTTTTCCTTCAGTTTCTCTACCTAGTTCTGCTAACATGACCCCAGTGCCAACAGAGAGGGACAGGAGAGGAGAAGACAAGTATGCTGTCCAGATGCCAGTCCTCCTCCTTTTCAGCTGATGACTTCATTGGCTGGCCCACACGGTGCTAAATATTCGAATCCTGCACAATAAAAACCTGTGGCTTTGGGTAACAAAAAGGCAGGTCTGATTTACTCATTGTTGACAATTTTTAGGTAATTTCTGTCAATTTGTGTAAATTTTTAGGCATCTTGCCAAGGCACCCCTGAAGAACTCGGAAGGCACCTCCTTCTGTTGTCATTCAGGTTAAATTCTGAAGCTCACATTGCCTTTGTTTAAAATAAAATAAAAAATAGAATTAAAAGGTGCATTAATGAAAACCGAGCTGCATTATTGTGTCTTATACCTGCCTGGAGCTATAAAATGATAGTAAAGTCTTGTATTTATTTATTTTTTTAAATCACAAGCATGTCATATTTTACACAGAGCAGCCCAGATCCTCCTCTTCTCGGGTCCCTGGCTGGGGCTCCTGGCCCCTCCTTCCTGTTGAGAGCCCCCGCAGCAAGCAACATTCAGGCATGGAGCTGCAATTCAGCCCTGTCCCCACTCTCTCCTCATTGGCTAACTGACATTGACAGCAGCGGGAGCCAATGGCACCGCTGCTGTCTCTCAGCCAATCAGGAAGGAGAGTCCCCGGACGACCAAGGAATTCCTGGACATCGCTGGATCAAGAGGGAGCTCAGGAAAGTATTAGGGGGGTGCTGCACACAGAAGGTTTTTTATCTTAATGCATAGAATGCATTAAGATAAAAAAAAAAACTTCTGACTTTACAATTGCTTTAAAGCTGGTTTTAATAGACCAAATAACCACGACTTGGATGACCTTTTTTATACCGAAAGGTTGAGAAGGCCAAACACTTAATGTTATAAATAACTAGGCTAGTAAAATAACTACAGCAGCACAATATCCAAGCAAGCAAATAAGGCTGCTTTAAAACACTACTGTGCCTAGGATCTTGACAAAACTAGAGGGACAACCTTCAACAAATGTATTCTAGAAGTGTGTATGGAGATTCTCAAGAGGATGATGCAAAACAATGTTTAAATGTGTATAAATGATACTGTTAGGAATTATTTGATTTCTGGGATGCTTGAAGGAAAGATGATGATTGCCCACGTAGGGCTAACAAAAATGTAGAGCTTTCTGCAGTATTTTCGATTGCAGGAAGGTAAAAAGTAATTTTTTTTTTTTTTTTTAACTTTAAGGCCATTGTGGTATTGTTGGCATGAAAGAGTAAGTTCTAAGAATAGGACAAAAGCATTATGAATAGTGGTAAGGAATAAAGGCAAGCAGGAAGCCACAAGTTCAGAGAAATCTGTGATGAGAGAAATGTGTGGGCTGCCATTGCTCATCTTTGCGCTTGAAAATACTTGCTGCCCGACTATCAGTATGCTTCAAAGGTATCAATGCTTTTTGGGTCGCTGAATACATATGCAAGCAGATTGGAGAGTTTTGACTTCATTAGCCGCATGCATTTTCATGGTCTAAGACCCTTTTTGCTTCTTACTGTGCAGCCCTTTGGGCCCCTGCAGACCATACTCATACTGTTTTATCGTGCCTAGATGCTTGCTCAGACAAGGTAACATATTATTTAGACTGGGTTCTAGTAGTTAAATGGCTTGTTTTATTTCTTTCCTACCATCTTACCTTTTTCTGTGCTATCCTTCACTTTTTTGTGTTGTTTCGCCCTATGATCTTTTATAATGAATCTTGTTGACAGAATGAATCACAAACGTGGAAGCCTTGATTTGTAAAGGGGCTGTAATAGCAGTGATCTCTAGCAGTCTCATATAATGTGATGTCTCCAATCTGTGACTCCCCAGTTTCCAACAAGTCCCATAGCATTTTTGCAGTCTTTGACCATCTCCTGTTACCTTTTTGCAATGTCAGAGTATTACACTCACTGCCTTTGATCTGTGGTCCTTTACTGATGTCATGGGCCACACTTGGGGCCCCCTGCGCCAAGAACCGGTCCCACCACTGCTTCAAGATCACCACTGATCTAAGAAGACTAACGTATTGAAGACAGAAAACAGATAGGCATCTAGTAACTTTAGAGGGAATCAGAAATATGAGGCTACTCTCTGTTCTCGAAGCACATGTAAACTCGAGGGAAAATTTGCAAAATTGGAGCAGACAGAATCTGGAGCAGTTGCGCATGGCAACCAATAAGATTCTCTAATTTTCAAAGCTTAAAGCATTTGTTACTCCAACACTTCATATTCCTGATATGTGCCTGCTGTACCATGTACTTGTATGAGAAAGTATCCTGTGCTCTTTGTATTGCTTCCATTGTGCGAAATCCCTGGTGTTCCTATAAAAAATTGACCACACTAAGCAGGAGAGCATACCATGGTCAGTTCTCTAGCTGTGCTGGGAACTTAGACTGCTCTCCTCCAATGATCAGACGTGTCCTGACATCAACCCCCCCCCCTCCCCCTGCACAGGCATTCACTGGAAAGCTCAGTGTGCTGCAGCTTCTCCTCCCTCCAGCTCTTATGAAACTGAGAACACAGGGAATACGATTATTTATAAAAATAGGGATAAAGGTATTTATACTTTTTAAATTAAATCTATACAAAAATGTTTTGCCTTTCATTTCTATTTTGAACTGAACGGGTTGTTTTACAAGGTGATCATTTACAATCACTTTAACTAAACAAGCTAAAGAAGATTATTTTTTTGCTCACTCCGCACAACTGTTATTCACAAAACACCTTGGATGTTTATTTTTTTTGTATATTGGATGATGTACAGAGGAAGGGTGGCGATGTCAGCTCATTGATTCCTGCCCTTTTCAAAACCACTTACATTACTCCATGTCACCACTATGCATTTACTTAATCAGGTGCACTTTATAGGGATAGAAATGATGGCTTCTAGTAATTTGATGACCATGGATCTAGACTTTTGGAACACCGTTTATATGTTAATGATTTTTACGTACATTCATTTTTTTCTAAAAGATTTAATGCGAGTCAGTTATGTTCAACAAAGTAGGTCAGTAGGTGCCTTTGCATTTAGCAGCAGAATGAAAACCATTGGGGCTTAAGCTGGCCATACACCATTAGATTATCTGCAGATTTTCTATGGTTAGATTGAAAAAGTGCAACAGATTTCTCCATGAATATTAACTGTGTGGATGGAGGAATCTCCCACTTTTTCCATCTAACCATAGAAAATCTGCAGATAATCTAATGGTGTATGGCCAGCTTTAGTGTAGTGTGACCTAATAATGGTTTCTAGCCAAGGCACTATTTACAGCCTGGGTCTAGAATATAATGCACTGCCCAGACATACAGGAACTGTGCACAAACCAGTAATGTTACAGTAGCTGGACATAAAAGGTTCACCTTAAAGTTATAAGTATAACTTAAGGAAAACATTTTTTTTATTAGTATTGGATAGAGTGGAGATGGATTAGAATGCCTGTCAGTTTTTATTGCGGTCTGTGCCCCCGTTAAGGAGATTCACCCTCTTTATTTATCCTGTTTCCCATTATCATTGAAAGTGAAAGTAAAAGAAAATCCCAAATTTTGGGTTGTTCCCAGAGGGGAAGCCTTCCAATGGGGACACTAGTTCTGGTGACCTGGGGGTCCACAAGGAATTCCCTTAATTTGTGGGAATTTCATCCTACTTCCCGTTTGGCTATGGGACAGGAAGTGAAGAATAATCTCTCCAATGGGATTTTTTTTTAGATTAGATTATGCTCTATCCAAAATAGGAAAAAATAGAAAAAAAAGTTTTGCCTTCAAAGTAAACCTATGCTCCATTTTAAACTTTCAGGCCTCGTACACACGGCCGATTTTCACGGCAAGAACCAGCAAGAAACTTGCTGGCAGAGAGGTCTTGCCGAGTAAATCGGTTGTGTGTACGCGGCTATCGGGTTTCTCGTCGAGAAAACCGACAAGAAACCTCGACGAGAAAATAGAGAACCTGCTCTCTATTTTCTCATCGAGATTCTCCTCGGCATGTTTCTCGATGAGAAAAGTGAGTGTGTGTACACTTACCTGTCCTCCCGGAAGCCCGTGCATGTTCGAAATGAATTTGACGCATGCGCGGTAGCTTCCTAGGCATACGTAGGGTATACCAAGACGGCGGCGACGTCATCGAATGTGACGAGCGCATGCTCGTCGTAGTCGATGTCACCGCGTACGCTCCATTCAAAGAACCGCGGGTTCTTTGAAACGAGCGTGTGTACACTCGGCCGGGACAAGTTTCTTGTCCAAGAATCTCGTCGAAAAAAATGACATGTTTTTTTCAACGAGAATCTCGGCCGTGTGTACGAGGGCTCAAGCTCAACTCCAAGGACTAAACCCTCCCCCTTTGGACTTCCTGCACTGGCTGCTAAAAGGAGAGCGAGCAGAACAGGATGACAAACAAATTTATGTAGAGCTTCAATCATCACTATATGGCTCGTTCTATGCCAAAGCAATGCATTGAGCTCTTTATGATCAGAATTACTAACAAACCAAAGTTAACCCTTTTGTGTATTCTTTCAGTTTTTATAAGAGAGGATAACTGCAAAAACTGATAACCTAGAGGGGTGCTGGAACATTAATATCTGAAGCAACTCAGAGAGCAAACGTGCGCCATTTGCCACTTAGCCCTTATTCTGCAGGGAAAAAAAACACAGCTGTGCTGCAAAGCCTCTGCCAAATATTAGCAGCACAAAAGTGGGCAGTAATCTGCAATAAACAAGGTCTCAAAAATTCTAGCAGTATGAAAAGCCGAATGGCAAGGGTCTTTTTCTTACTAAAGCTGCAATATGATTTACATGGATTTTCACTAGAATTTTCTCTTGTATGTCGTTACCAAACATACAGATATAAATTTCATTCCCCTATAAGTCTATACTCCATCTAATGTCACTGAACTGTAGTCTCAGGAAAGGTAGACAGGCAAGCTTGCACCTCTCATGTAACCTTGACCCAGTCATACTTCTAATAGATGTCACAGCAAACAAATGTGGGGAAGCAGCGGAAAGCAGGGTAGAGGCTGGATCTCAGACAAATGAATCCATCACTGGGAAATAAAGCAGGCTGTTTGCTCTCGTGCTTTACCCAGGGTGCCCTTGTCCAAACCGGCTGCTGTTCTCCTGTCAGCATCTGAGGACGGATGGCAAGCACAAAGCACTTACGTATTCCAGTCACCATGGACGGTCATACATTATCGGCATCTGGGTATTTGCAATTTAAAGGCAACAACGCACACAGTTGAAGGAAATATAAATGTCTTGATTTAATTTATTTATTATTTTCTTGTCGTCCCTCCCCAGACAACTCCATGAAGATGTTTCATTGCATCCCAACTCAACACATACTGTAACATTATCCCAGAGCAATTTCTAAAAAAAAATCCCTTGCTGTAAAAATACATTTGCGATCTCAGCCAGCACAATGTAGCAGAGGCATAATCACAGAATGTTGCAGGTTAAGTTTAATTTACTGAAGTTTACTGGGAGGGTAGAGCTGCAAAGATATCTGGATTGCATACCTTAGAACAAGGTTTCTCAACTCCAGTCCTCAAGGCGTCTTGACAGGTCATGTTTTCAGGATTTCCCTCAGATGAAATGGCTGTGGTAATTACCAAGGCAGTGAAATTGATCAAACCTCCTGTGCAAAATAATGGAAATCCTGAAAACATGGCCTGTTGGGGTGCCTTAAGTACTGGAGTTGAGAAACACTGTCTTAGAATACATAATCAAGTGGTAAATGGAACCCTAAAAACAAAACCCTATAAACAAAGAGAGACCGGGGGGTGAAATGACCCTTCACATAACTGAAAAAAAGTCAGACAACAATCCTACTGTTTCTGAAGGCCAAATGATTTAAATAAGCACACGTGGAGAAATGATAAATGTTAAGAATTGTGCAATTTTCCTAAGTGCCTATTCACACAGGGGCGACTCGTCAGGTGACTCAGCCGCCTGACAAGTCGCGTCCCACTCTGTTCAATAGAACCGTTCTAATAGGAGCGACGCAAGTCGCTCCGACTTAGAAAAAGGTTCTTGTACAACTTTGGGGGCGACTTGCATTGACTTCTATACAGAAGTCATTTTGCAAGACACCTCTGAAGTCGTCTTCAGATCGCCTTGCCGAGTCGCCCTCAAAGTCGTGCCACCGCTGTGCTAAGTCTGCATCAGAAAAAATAAATAAATCCAAAAAGACATTAAAATGTATCCATACCCAAAACTTTTTTTTTTTTTGGATAGAATAGGGAAGTGTCCCACTGTATGAAGCAATGTAGCCACCCCTCTCCTGGCTAGGGTTTGGTAGTGTGCATAGAGCAGTGGATATGACTGCAACCAACTTGCATTACCGGTTCCAAACAGAAGGAGGGGGGAGGTTCAGTGCTCATGGATGATGTTACAAGGTGGCATATAAACACAGTAGGAAACTAATGAAAAAATTATTACAGGGCCATTGAGTGGTGGATGTGTAGAGATTATGTTTAGAGAATAATAATGTTTAGTATGACAAAAAAAATGTTTTTACTTTTGCCTCAGTTGCTGCTGGAGAGATCCCCCCCCCCCATTTCCCGTCTTGGGGAAAACCTTTACCAGGCAGGAAATTATAGAATGTGCAACATCCAAGCCTCCAATGCCAGTTCTAATCTTTCCCCACTCTTCTGGGGTAATCCCCGAAAGCTTGTCTTGAAAAATTGTATGTTGGTGCAAATAAAAAAGTATCACGGACAGTACTCAATGGTTTCTGTCGCCCACTCTATCGTAAACCAAAAAAAAAAATACAAATTGGGCTACAGATACACTTTCAGCCGGCCATATATGGATCAAAATTCATCCTGTTAAACAGGGACAGGATTAATTTCAATCCATATAAGTTCTACCAATCAACTTCTATACAACCGCCATGTCGGATTTTTGCCACTCAAGCTATAGCCGGCGACACTGGTCAGTGTATTCTGGCGACGGGAAAGTCTCCCCGCTATCAGAATACATAAGCACACAGTGGGGAGGATTCCCCCTATCCACCTCAAAATGTGTGGATTGGGGAATTGTCTTTTTTTTTTCCGTTCAATGAGAAATAAAAAAAACTCATCTATGGCCAGCCTTAACCATTTGGAGCTTTTAATTCCTGTTCGCTTTGCGTGAATAATAAAGCAGGGGCGGATCCAGAGTCTTTTCTCGGGAGGGGCACTGCCAAAAAATTATTTTTTTTGTGGGAAATTTATCGGGGAAATGGTTGGTGTCGGCGCTTCAATCATCCCGGCACCATGGTTGTTATGGTGTCAGGATGATTGAAGCGCATTATTTCTATTATTACATTGTTATATGAAATTAAATAGTTCAATGCAGAATCAGTGGGATCCCCGAGTGTGTCACTTGCCACCGTCGCCTGCAATTAGTGGGAGCCCTGAGCGTGTCACTTGCCACACCTTGTGGATTGTCACTTGCCACGTCACCTGCCACATCTTGTGGATTGTCACTTGCCACACCTTGCGGATTGTCACTTGCCACGTCACCTGCCACACCTTGCTGATTGTCACTTGCCTGCCACCAGATGCAGATTGTCATTTGCCATGTCGCCTGCCACACCTTGCGGATTGTCACAAACTTGCCTGCTAAGGTGTAGTTTTGGTTGTCTCTTGCTGGGTCCCAGACTTCCAGAGTCAGGCAGCAGAGAGATAATGAAATCTCTCTGCTGCCTGCACAGTGAGGGCGGAAGTCACTGCAGGAATGCAGGGCAGGCACGGGCGGTGAGAGATGATCTCATCTCTCTGCTCCCCCGCTCCCGGCTAGCTGATTGGCCAGCTGCCACACTGAGCCTGCTCTCTCACTCGCGCTGCCAACACACTGAGCAGCACGGTCTGCCCACGAACCGCGCCGCCCCCGACAACAAACCGCGCCGCAAGCGGAGCCGCCCGCTTTCTTACCCGTCTGTGGAGCCGCACGCTATTGCACCTGCCCGCAGAGCGGCCCGACGTGACTCACTGACGTCACTCGTTGCTAGACGCCAAGCGGCCCAGGCGTTAGCAGCGAGTGCAGGGAAGAGGCTCCACCCACCTCCTCCTCCGCTCCTGGTATCGTGTCAGTGCGCCACGTAACTACATTAGACAAGTCTCTCTCTCAGCGCCGCTGATCGACTGATGTGAGAAACTGAGAGAGAGACTCAGAGAGGCAGCGGCAGAACAAGTACTGTATATACTCGAGTATAAGCCGACCCGAATATAAGCCGAGGCACCTAATTAAGCCCCAAAAAACTGGGAAAACTTATTGACTCAAGTATAAGCCTAGGGTGTCCTAGGCTTATACTTGCCTCACTGTGCCCATGCCTCACTGTGCCCATGACTAGACTGATGTTTAACATAGAAGTCTATGGAAGGAGTGCCCGACTTAGAAAAATCGGTTCTCCCAGACACCAAACTTTTCAAACTTATAGAGGAGACATGGGGCTACATGTGTGCCAAGTTTGGGGTCCAGAGGACCTACGACCGGCCGGTACCGGGTCCGCAAAATCACTGGAGAAATGACCATTTAACATTGGAGTCTATGGAAGGGGTGCCCGGTATTAAAAAAATCGGTGCTCCCCGGCCGTAGGCCCCCCAGTCACCAAACTTTGCACACCTGTAGAAGAGACATTGGGCTACATGTGTGCCAATTGGGGTCAAGGGGTCCTACGGCCGGCCGGTACCGGGTCCCCAAAGTTCAGGAGATCAGGCGCAAAAAAAAAAACAGAGCAAGCAAGTGAGTGTGACAGATGGGTTCGGGGGGGGGCAATTGCCCTGTTGCCCCCCCCTGGATCCGCCACTGTAATAAAGATGAAATTCTGGGAAGGCATAGGCTTGCTCCTACTAACACTTTAGAGAAAAGGGAAACTATGATCTGTAGATTTAAAAATATAAAAAAAATTAAGCTTAGATGCAATTTTAGTGGTTGGATTTGCAAATAATATACAGTATATAGGAGTTAAAGTGGAAGTAAACCCTCCTATTGTTTTCAGGAAAGGAAGCTGCCATCTTGGCCTCTGTTTAATCTGCAGCTGCCATAATGCTGCACATGTGATCTATTATGACATCGGTCATTGGATGGTTTGACAGTTTGGTTGAGAGCACAACCAATGTGACAGCTAGCATTTCCGGCATGCCGGGAAAATTAACTATTTTTTGAAACGCTTTAATTTACCAAAACTGAAGAGTGCAAAATCTGGTGCAGCTCTGCAGAGAAACCAATCAGCTTCCAGGTTTTCTTTTTTTTTTTTTTCTCCGCTGAACTGAACAAGCTGAAGTTAGAAGCTGATTGCCTACCATGCATAGTTGCACCAGATTTTGCACTACAGTTTTAGTAAATGAACCCCTATATACTGTATAGTATTTTCAAATCCAACCACTAAAATCACATCTAAGCTTAAAAATATTATTATATTTAAATCTGCAGATTTTATTAAAACAATGCTTGGTTATACTGCCATGGAGGTCTGTGTGTAGGTACTTCCTGTTCTAGAGCAACAATGCTGTATTCCTGTCCCCCAATTGAAATCAACCAGTCGCACTGGCTTCCAAGGGAGACCACGAGTGCTCATTGTAACACACATTATTCAGGCATGGTCCACTGTTGTCATTACGAGGAAGTCTGCCCTGAAAAATGCAATGCAGCCATTTCTGGAGAGCATGTAGACAGGGAACAGCTGGAAAGGGGCTGCAGAAGATCAGCAACACTGTGGTTCAACAAAGGATACAACAATGTGAAAACAATACTTTATTATGATAAAGTGATATTTACAATAGAAAGTGCTTTTGCAAACAATGTCATACATTTAGAGTTCGCATCTACTTTAGATCTAAAAAAAAAAACTGTTAGAAACTGTAAAAAGCGTTTATTTTAATCAAAATTCTTTATTACCTACACTGCTTGGGTGTATGTTTTGCTTTATAGAGTCCACTGCTAACTGTGTATTGGGTTAAAAGTGGACAAGTACGGTAAATGGAAAATTTCAAAGACTGGTACAAAGTCAGCTGCCAAGTCTGTTCATTTAGCACAGTGAGGAATTACCATAAGAGAGCTGTGGGACATGGATAAGAAGTTGTGCGATCAGTCCTGTTCTTTTCAATATGTATATACTTGTAGAAGAACAAAGACCCAATCTTTCTGCTTATCCTGCAGCATCTGTACAGTTATCACCCTGCTGCATACATTGCCCTGTGCTCACCTAGAGGAGAAACCACTCCAAAGGCATTTTGTAGTACAAAAAGATGAAAAGGCCTTCAGAAGTGAACGCTGCACCTGCTTCAAAAAGGCACACAAAGTCTGTGGAACACTAGAATGGGGAATCTCAGAGCTGCGTTTTGGGTCACTAAACACTGACCTGTTCTTCATTTCCCCTTCAAGCTATTGTGCTATTCCCTGATGCCAATGGGCTACAGAAAAAGATCAATATAGTTCGAAATACCAAGAGTTATCAAAATTGAAAACATCAGGCAATATTAGCCGAGCGTTAGCCAAAATGTGATTTTGAAAAATGATTGTTTTCCATCACACGTATGTGGGGAAAGAGAGCAATACTCATTCTTTCCTACGCTCACCTGATGCGGGCACACAAAGCAACTGCACAGAAAAAGGTCCATCTAATGTTACCCATATTGGTAGACTTTTTTCAAAGGAGATTAATTAATAGTTGTCTGGATTTCGTGAAGAGTACCCTTAATGGATGCTAAAATCATTAAAATATAGGTGTATGACAGCGCTAGCGCAAGATAAAATGAAATTGTTTCATAGAGAGTGTGGGACCCATGGATTCAATATCTTATGAATGATCCCAGGAGGTTCGCAATTTAGTTTCTTTTCTGCAGTACGGATACTCAGGTGCGAGGCTCCTCCCACTTCCGCCCTCTTTTTTCTTCCTTCACCCTCCTATCATCGCTCCATTTCCTTCCCTCAAACTCTTTTTCTCTGTTAATTTCCTTGCTTTTCTCTTATTGGGGTCAGATCTAGGCCTTATGGACCTGTTTGACTCCCTTTTTATTTTATTTTTTATTTTGGTTATGTTTGATCGCATATTTAATAATGATTGTTGTTAGTGTATGCTAACTGGTTGGGGGCCTGCGCGGCCTGGAGAATTAAGCGCCCCCCCCGATAGGTTGATGGGGGGGCGGTTCTTGTGGACGGGCAGGCCACTTGCAGCAGCTTGGGTTATCAGATGGACTTAGGTCCTGGGCATAATGGACCAGTATAAGATGCCCTGTTGCACTAATGGGCTTCAGCCCACACTTGCACTTATTTTTGTACCTCTTAATGTCATGAATGAGACTAAAGTTATTATCGCAAAGTGTTGTACTGATACTGTACAATGAAAAGTTGAGATTGCTGTATCTTTGTCTAAAAACTCTAATAAAAAATCAGTGAAACATAAAAAAAAAAATATATAGATATATAGCTTACATTCCACTTCTGTGTCCCTAAAGCAAAACTGGTCATAAAAGAAACAAGGGAGTTGTCATTGTTAACCTCCTTCTAAAAAAAAAAAGTGTCTGCCATGCTGACCTTCTTCAAGTACTTTAAATCACTAACCTAGGACAAGTATGCAGAGGAGGACTTAAATGCTAACCCTGACTTTTCATGATCCGCATACTTGGTATAGTAAAGTAAAATAGCAAGCGTCAACAGAGAAAAAATAATAATAATAATAATTTCAGCCAATCAGGAAAAAGGAATAATGACATTGTATCCAGGTACTGAACAGGCAGACTTTGAAACAGAACTTTTGCACAAAGTTTTCACAGCAGCTATCTAGAGCTGGAGCTGTGGCGTGCAAAAAAAAAAAGCTTATGACAGTCCATATGCATAGGTAGGATTAAGATGGGACTGCAAGAAAAATAATATAGGTTACCTCACCTTCTTAAACAATACATTTAATTTGTAATAGAAATATAAAGCAAAATATGTCTATACATCCAAAAAAATGAAAGAAAAAAAAAAAGGTATTTGAAATGTATTTTTATTTTTTATAAGTGATCACATACCATCTGTTCTCAGCTGCATAAGGATCGGACAGAGCTAAGGGAGGAGAAACAACAGCACTCTAATCTTCCCAGTGAATGGCTATGCAGGGAGGCATTTCAGCACAAATCTGATCATTGGAGAGCAGGCTGAGTTCTAAGCACAGCTAAAGAACTGACCACCCTGTACTCTCCTGCCTAGTGTGGTTAGTTTGTAATATGAAAGCAAAGCGACTGGCAGGTTTACAGGTATTTCACACAAAGCTATATAGATACATTACAAAGAGAACATTTTCATTAAAGTACATGGTACAGCAGGCACATATCGAGAATATGAATTTTGGGTTGACATACCGTATTTTTCGGACCATAAGACGCATATTTTTCCCCCAAAAATATGGGGAAAAATGTCTCTGCGTCTTATGGAGCGAATATACATTAGGCCCCGGCCCCGCCCCCCCCCCCCCCCCCCCGCCGACGCTGCCATGAGAAGTGAGGGGTGGAGAAATTGGTTCCTGTCCACGGAAAACCCATCCACCTGCTCCTCTCCTCCCTCCTCTGATGGCGCTCTGCTCCCTGTCACTGTGCGCACTGTGCAGACAGTGCAGCTGACGGCTCAGGAAGTGTAGCTGTCCTACGTGGAGAGGATCCAATCCTCACACTGCTCCATCCAATGCCACTTCCAGCATGCCTGCAGCCTGTCCCGACTGAGCAGCTTCACACATCTCTTCTCTCACCCCTCCCTCCCTGCTCGTGTGTTCTGTCTGTGAAGGAGAGGTGGGCAGGAAGATTAAAAAGAAGCAGCCAACAAACACACTGATTTACTACTGAATGAGCCAGAGAAGAGCCCCCAGGAGTATTCCAAGTGAGTGTGTGCACTTCTCACTAGCCTCTCTCTCTTCCTAACCCCAGCTCAGCATAAAGAACATATTTTAGAAAATCACCCTTTACAGGGATAACGAAGTTGGCTCTCATTTCCAGGAGCACATATTCAGGGACAATCTCTCCTTCCTTCTTTTTGCATGTTTCCAACCTTTTCCTCCACTCTTCATCACTGAGGAGTAGCACAGTTTTACCTTGAAATCATTTAAAACAATGCATTTCCCTGTGCTGTGCAGAGCTGTACAGAGTACACTGATCAATAATATATAATTTCTCTTCCTGCAAGCAGCCAGTGACTATCTTTGCAGCAAAGTGGACTGTGTTTTTAATTTAATTAAATTTTATTCATTAATGGCAATGGTCAGGCTGCATTAATAACTATATGTAAAGGGTGCATTAATGGCAATATCCAGGCTGCATTAGTGGCAATGGTCAGGCTGCAATAATGGCACAGGTCAGGCTGCATTTCATGGGCACTGGTAAATATTTTAGTACAGCATTTGGTTCAGAATATTTTTTTTCTGGTTTTCCTCCTCCAAAACCTAGGTGCGTCTTATGTCAGATGCGTCTTATGGAGCGAAAAATACGGTATTCCTTAAGCAGAAAAAAAAAAACTGTCTGCATTATGTTTTTGAATCCGTTTAGAAGACACGACTAGGAATGCTACAGGTTTGGCCATGGCCACATCAATTAGGTTCCCAGCTGATCATGCTTTATGGGAAAACAGAAAAATACAATTTTAAGCTAATCTCAATGTCCCTTACATGAACATCTAGCTGCTCTCCCTTCACTCTCATTCATCAACATGTACGGCTGGTTAATACAAGATCACATGGTAACAAGAATTCCTAGAAAATAAAACCACCGTCCAATATCTAAAAGTCCAAATAAAGAAGTCTAATTCTATAAGGTTGCATGTAATGCTTAGTGGCAATAATTCGGTTAAATATGCTCTAGTATGAAAGGTGTGCGACACTGAAGATTGATTAGAAGTTTAATGCAAGTCGCTTTATTTTCAATATTTTAGGCTTTCATATCGAACTGGGCAAGACACAGCAAACTGCGACACATGCAGGAACAGCGCATGTATTATTTACAGGTAAGAGGCAGACATTTAAAACTTGTGGAAACCTTGAATATGCCCAACGATGATTGTAATTGTATATCCAAGCAATAAGAATAGTTTAGTAAACTGCAAAGTCAGTCATTTTGTTTACGAAAAGAAGTACCGTATGTTTAATTAACTTAGACCAAGTGACATCACTAAATCATTCATCACGTTTCAGAGATCCATGATGTGGCTAACTCAAACTAACCATAGAATGTGAATATTGATTGGGCAGCTTTGATAGCCAGCATTAGGCTTGTCTGTTGCAGTTAAATCAGTACAGACGGTATATTGCTAGAATTAGCTTCATTGATAAACTGCTGACCCACAAAAACACTAGATATTAATGTTTTACGGAGAATGGGACATGGTCAAATCCTTGCACAGATATGCATGCTCATAAAACTATAAACAGTGACATAACTATACCCCATAACAGCCCAAGCTCCTGATATGGGATCTAGGGGTTGGAGGGGGCTTCATTAAAAAAAGTTGTTGAGGCATTAAAAGGGATAGTTCATCTTATAAAAAAAAATAAAAAATACGCTTTGCAGCCTATGAACACCATTCCATAACGCTAAAAGAATCAGATAAAAAAAAAAAAAATGCATTTATGGTCTTCCCATAGGCCACTTGTACATTGAGCAAAGCCTGCCTCAACTGCTTCTGATAGTTGTCACAGCTCCATCCTGTCCTCTTCTCAAGGACCGGTCAGCTGTCAGTAAGAGTGCCCCTAGTGGTACAAGAGTGGGTGCTGTCCCGAATCCCACACATGCGCAGCACTATTTATTGTTGCCACAGATAACATTAGCACCTACAGCGCTCACTCTCCCGTCGCAGCTGCTGAGCTCATCTGATCAGCAGAGAGCACAATGCGCATGTGTGGGGTTCAGGAGGACAGCACTCGTGCCTGAACTGTTAATGCAGAATTAGCTTACAAGTATGGGAGGAGCATAAATGCACATTTTCAAAATGTGGTGGGACAGGGGGGTTGAGGGTACTACTGTCAGAATAAAATAGCACAGCGGGGGAGATTCCTGTATCCACATCCCTTGTGTAGATGAAGGAATCTGAGTTTTTTTTAGTTTTGGTTGAAAAAAAAAAAAAAAAAACTTGCAGTGTATACCCAGCTGTAGAATCTGTACTAAAGCTTTTGAGCACATGGGCTGAAAATATGACAAAACCAGCCAGTTCAGAAGGAACTGTGTGGTCCATGTATACAGCTTGTCTGTTCTATAGAAGCCGGTCTAACGACCAGCTTCTGTCAAATGGGCATGTTGGAAAACCAACATCTGACCCGTATCCAATCAGCGCTGGCAGCCATTGATCAGTGTGTTCTGAAAGGGGGGGGGGTGACTTACTGTCAGAGCACAAAGGCACAGTAGGGGAGATCTTCACACTTGCATCGCTTCAGCCCGCTGGATTGAACAAAAAAACAGCCATCTGGTATGTACCAGGCTTTTCGGCCCTGAGATCTGATATGTTAAAGAACTGCTGATCTAATGAGGGCAGAGTAATAGTTAGCTGATGAAGGGAACTGCTGATCTTCCCTTGATAACATACAGTATATTCAGAGTATTGGACCCTATTACTGTAGTGACTATGCAGGCAGATCTCTTGCTGGCTATCATTGTTTGAAACATACTTTATGTTAAAGTAGAACTATAGGCACATTTTTTTTTTGGATAGAGTAAGGGAGGGGTATAACTCCTTTTAGATTTTTCTTTGCCATCTGTGTCCTATTGGGGGAGTTCCCTTCACTTCCTGTCTCATAACAGGAAATTAGAGGAAATCCCTGAAAATTAGGGGAACCCCTTGGGGCACCCAAGGTCCCAAAATTTGGGATTTTCCTTTAATTTCAATTATAAAGATAGACAGGAAACATAGAGAGGGAGAATCTCCCCAGCTCAAAATAAAACAAATACCAAAACACAACTCTAAAGACACTAAATCAGTATCCGCTCAGCACAGTACACAGGAATATATATGGCAATATCACTCAAATAAAAGGTCTCCAAGGGACAAAGGCGTCACGCCTAGCACCCACTCTAGCAACAAATAAAAGACTAAGAAACCGTTGTAAAAATGCCAAAAGGGCACAGCTGCCAATGAAAAGCAGTGTCTAAAAAAAAGAGAATTACTATGCATTGGTAGAAGGGGAATCAAGCCATAGGTCCCATACTTTGTTACCTTTAGTCTCACCCACGAGACAAGTGGCCTTGTAAAGGGTCACAACAGTATTGATCAAAGATTTCCAAAAATTCAAGGTGGGGGCATCCTTCCATTTCCATTTTAGGGTGATGCCCTTAGTTATACTTCAAGATCAGCGACTATATTGTCACAGTTGGCACTTTCAGGTGCCACAGATCGATGTCACCAGAGGCCCCATCAAAGTTTTGCTATGGAGCCCTATGATCTGTAGGTATGCCCCTCATTTGTGTGTGTATTCAGGGCCGTCTTTAACATTGATTGGACCCTGGGCAAACATTTTCTTGGGGCCCCCCCTCTCATGTAATTTCGCTCTCTCCACCTGCTCTGACATATACAATAAATAGCAGCTAGACTCAAAATCAGTTTACTGAATCAGATCAGGCAGCGATTGCGATTCATTGCCAGAGGTTACAGTGCATCTCACTCGGCAATTGGTTGCTGCATATCCTTACTGTTCAATGATTGGTTGCTAGAGGTTACAGCACATCCTCTCCTCACTGCCAGGGGAGGTGAGGGGACCCATCAATAGACAGAAAACACCTAGGAATCCAAGGACTTCTGGGATCAGTGGCAATTCGGGGGGGGGGGGGGGGTGATCAGTGGCAATGCTGGGGGGTGGGATTAGTTAGGAGGCAGTACACTGTGGCAAGTTGTGAATCATGTAGAGCAATGCTGCAAATCTTTGGCAAGTATATAATGGGGGATTCTACACTGACCACCAATGTGAAGGGGGATTTACACTGCCCACCATGTAACAGGGGATTTTACATCAGCCACCAATATAAAGAGCGATTTCTACACTGACACCAATATAATAGGAGCATGTACACCAACCACCAGTGTGAGGGGGGACTATACAACTATACAATTAGCGGACCTCCAGCTGTTGCCAAACTACAAATCCCATGAGGCATAGCGAGACTCTGACAGCAATAAGCATGTAACCCGGAGGCAGAGGCATGATGGGACTTGTAGTTTGGCAACAGCTGGAGGTCCGCTAATTGCATATCCCTGATGTAGGGGGTAATTTACACTGATAACCATTGTCGCAGAAATTTGTACTGACCATGAATATTAGGGGGATTTACACTGACAACCAATGTAAAGGGGGACCTTCACTCTGGCCACTAGTGTGAATGAAAGGATTGTACACCAAGCACCAATGTAATGAGAAGATTTATACTGACCACCAATGTAACTTTGATATTTAGACTGCGTTCACATTTATTTGTGTCGGGAAAGCATGCAAAATTGCTTTCCTGACACCACAGAAACGTGCTGCCCTTTAGTAGGAACACAGCAGTGGCATTACCTGTTAATGACACCCTCTCACATCTGCTGAGATGTGCGTATTCACATCCACCAAAACTGTTATTTTGAAAAAGGCTTCCACCTCCAATTTGCTTACCTTTTCAGAACAGGCTAATGGTAGGCTTAATGACCACAGTTGTATTCAGTACTTTTAAGCATGCCCCTTTACCTCCCCAGTGGCCAGCATTGAGAAGAAGTGATGGTGGATGTGACCTCAGGGGGTCATGATATACATATGAATGCCGTCTCTATTTACAGATCAATGCCGCTGGTCCGCGGCTATTTACATATTAATGCGGTCGCTGTTTACATATCACTGCAGGTTAAATACATGTAAACACAGGGTCTGCAGGTGAGTCATCTGTACACAATAGGGCAGAGCTGGGCAGCATTATTAACATAACTTCACTCTAAGATATCGGGACACAACACGAGACTAAAACTTCAAGGGACAAGGGAATTTAAACTGGGATAGTTGGCAAGTATGAGACAGCTGCTTTGGGCTCCATAACAATGATGGGGCCCAGGGCAGCTGCCCCTTTTGCCCTGCCTTAAAAACGGCCCTGTGTCTATTGTACGCAAGTATGGAAGGTTTATGACTTTGTGTCAAGTTTTTATCATTGTGACCCTAGCTGAATTTCTTTCAATATCCAACACTTCCAGAAGCGTTGACATGCCTTGTTACCCACAATGCTATTTGGTTCGACCAGCAAACCCTTATAACTCGACAAGACAACAGTGACTAGGGGGCTAGCAAATTAAACCACAGAGCCCAGCAGGGGGCGTGAAAACACATCTGGAGGTGCGTTAAATGCTGAAGATTCCACAGCCACTATAGCAAAGATCATCAGTGTGGATGGTGGGGTGCTCAAGTGTTAAGGTTTTTATTTGAGCAGCAGCATCCCATTGAAAACTGTTTTGGGCTTTATTGCTGTGTGTCCCTTTTGAGATTTTACTTTACCCTCCTTGTGTGATCACCCAAGCAGGAGGTGAGAGAAACAGGAATACCTGCCAGGAAGGTACAGAGTTAAAAAAAAACAACGAGTTGCTGATCACAACCCACTTGGAAAAAAAAATAAAAATTATTAACCTACCACCACAGTTCAGATCAATGAAAATTAGATTATTTGCTCAAGGTTACTGAATTCTAAACCTTGCTTTTGCCTAATTAAAAAGCGAAGAAGAACAAATACTAGCATCTAAAACAAACCACATAACCTCAACATATTGCCCGAAAACCACAATCCTTAGGATTCTAAATACTTGGAAAACATTATCTAAATAAATCATTTGCACCCTGCTTGGGTTTACTTTTAACAACCAAAAGTCAGCACAATATTATATTTAATATTTTTTTGGCAGTGTTTTTGCTGCATTTTTGCACAGGTCAAAAGGTCACCAATGTAAAAAGCAGAAAAACACCTGTAATCTGACCAAAAAGAAGCTCATGCACTTTTTTGAGCTTCAAGCATTTTGCTTAAGGCTACAAAATGCTCAGATGTGAACAGGGGCCATTTAAATGAATGGGATTTTGCTTGTTGGGTGTGAATGCAACCTTAACCCCCCCTCTCCAATTATAGCCCACATAAGTTAAAACATAAAAAAAGACCTGTGTAACCCATACTTTTCCTAAACATGTTACAACTATAAACTGTCAACACAGACATTTCTCCTAACCAAACTCAATAGGCTTCAAGGCATAGTTCACCTTTACTATAAAAAAAACTGCCTATGCAAGTAAGGGGTGCCTGTACATAAAATAAAAGCCATGCAGCTTTTACCAGGGTTGAATAACACCCTTGCTATA
Source organism: Rana muscosa (assembly GCA_029206835.1). NCBI lineage: Eukaryota > Metazoa > Chordata > Amphibia > Anura > Ranidae > Rana > Rana muscosa. The sequence goes on along the minus strand of CM055123.1, from coordinate 270,252,597 downwards.
GGTGTTGGCTATATACACTATCTCATGAAAGTGAGTACACCCCTCACATTTTTGTAAATATTTTATTATATATCTTTTCATGTGACAATACTGAAGAAATGACACTTTGCTACAATGTAAAGTAGTGAGTGTACAGCTTGTATAACAGTGTAAATTTGCTGTCCTCTCAAAATAACTCAACACACAGCCATTAATGTCTAAACTGCTGGCAACCCCTGAGTGAAAATGTCCAAATTTGGCCCAATTAGCCATTTTCCCTCCCCGGTGTCATGTGACTCGTTAGTGTTACAAGGTCTCAGGTGTGAATGGTAAGCAGGTGTGTTAAATTTGGTGTTATTGCTCTCCCTCTCTCATACTGGTCACTGGAAGTTCAACATGGCACCTCATGGCAAAGAACTCTGAGGATCTGAAAAAAAGCTCTACATAAAGATGGACTAGGCTATCAGAAGATTTCCAAGACCCTGAAAATGAGTTGCAGCACAGTGGTCAATACAGCAGTTTAACAGAACAGGTTCAACTCAGAACAGGCCTCGCCATGGTCGACCAAAGAAGTTGAGTGCACATGCTCAGTGTCATATCCAGAGGTTGTCTTTGGGAAATAGACTTATGAGTGCTGCCAACATTGCTGCAGAAGTTGAAGGGGTGGGGAGGGTCAGCCTGTCAGTGCTCAAATCATACGCCACACACTGCATCAAATTGGTCTGTATGGCTGTCGTCCTAGAAGGAAGCCTCTTCTAAAGATGATGCAGACTAAGGACATGGATTACTGGAACCATGTCCTGTGGTCTGATGAAACTTGTTTGGTTCAGATGGTGTCAAGCGTGAGTGACGGCAACCAGGTGAGGAGTACAAAAGAAAAGTACGTCTTGCCTACATTCAAGCATGGTGGTGGGAGTGTCATGGTCTGGGGCTGCTGGCACAGGGGAGCTACAGTTCATTGAGGGAACAATGAACACCAACATGTATCGTGATTCGTGACATACTGAAGCAGAGCATGATCCACTCCCTTCAGAGACTGGGGCGGCAGGGCAGTATTCCAACATAACGACCTCAAACACACCTCCAAGACGACCACTGCCTTGCTAAAGAAGCCGAGGGTAAAGGTGATGGACTGGCCAAGCATGTCTCCAGACCTAAACCCTATTGAGCATCTGTGGGGCATCCTCAAACGGAAGGTGGAGGAGCGCAAGGTCTGTATCCTCCACCAGCTCCGCAATGTCATCATGGAGGAGTCGAAGAAGACTCCAGTGGCAATCTGTGAAGCTCCGGTGAGCTCCATGTCCAAAAGGGTTAAGGCAGTGCTGGAAAATAATGGTGGCCACACAAAATATTGACACTTTGGACACTTTCACTTAGGGGTGTACTCACTTTTGCTGCCAGCGGTTTAGACATTAATGGCTGTGTGTTCAGTTATTGAGGAAAGCAAATTTACACTGTTATAACAAGCTGTACACTCACGACTTTTCTACAATGTAAAGTGTAATTTTTTCAGTGTTGTCATATGAAAAGATACAATCAAATATTTACAAAAATGTGAGGGGTGTACCCACTTTTGTGAGATACTGTATGTACCTCCTGAAGCCTGACTGAAAATGGCATCATACCATCCTGCCTTGTTGCTGGGACATTACTAAAATAAAAAAATAAATAAAGAGTCCTAGCTCTTACTGTTCACCTCCACCATCTAAGGAGTGAGCTCTTTCTCCGACTCAAAGCCTTCACATATATGTATTCTCTCCCCAGTCGCAGTAGGTCTGAGCTCAGCATTTAAGAGCTCGCTCCTGTGATGGTGGAGACACACAGTAACACCTGGGAGTGCCTTAGCAACACCTAACAAGGCAAGATGGGATGATACAATCTCTGGAAGCTTTTCAGTCAGGCTTCAGGAGGTACATAAATGGCCTAGACCAGGGGTCTCAAACTGGTGGCCCTCCAGCTGTTGCAGAACTACAATTCCCATGAGGCATTGCAAGGCTAAACAGTTACAAGCATGACTCCCATAGGCAGAGGCATGATGGGACTTGTAGTTCCGCAACAGCTGGAGGGCCGCAGGTTTGAGACCCCTGGCCTAGACCAACAGTAAAGAGAATATATAAGGTCTGCAGTCACCAGTGATACACCTCCATCCCCATATACATATACATATACACAAAAGAGGGTCGCCCTGGGACTTTATACGAGGTGGTCACAGTTAACCACCGAGTAATAAGAGTAGAAGCAGCAGTATAAATATTTATTAAAATAGATGTACATACATAAATATTGTAACATAATAGCTTAGCCAATGGATCAGCACATGAAGAAGATAAAATAATTAAAATTGATACAGACGTAATACATGAAGTATATACATTTGCAGGCATCAGAATAACCAGATGCGTGTTTCGCAAGATCAACTCTCGCTCATCGGGGGTGGATGCGACAGATGTATCTGAATAAACAAAAAAATATATCACAGTGGTGAATGTATAAACAATGGTAGAAGGGGCCAAAAAGGATGGCCCATACTTACCAATGAATAAAACCAGTGTCCATCGCTGAACCCCCAGTGGGCGGTGCCAGACTCTTGCTGCTACCGCCCACTGTTTATTCAGATACATCTCAGTCGTATCCACCCGATGAGCGAGCGTTGATCTCACGAAACACGCGTCGGGTTATTCTGATGCCTGCATATGTATATACTTCATGTATTACGTCTGTATCAATTTTATTTATTTTATCTTCTTCATGTGCTGATCCATTGGCTGAGCTATTATGTTACAATATTTATGTATGTACATCTATTTTAATAAATATTTATACTGCTGCTACTACTCTTGTTACTCGGTGGCCAACTGTGACCACCTCATATAAAGTGCCAGGGCGACCCTCTTTTGTGTATAGACCAACAGCAAAAGGGTATTATTCAACTCTGTAGATAAAAACAAACTGTGCAGTTTTGACCAGATCTCCCTTACCTGCATAGGCAGTATTTTGTTAAAGGTGGACTACGCCTTTAAAAAGGGTGAGCAAAAACGATCAAAGCTAGTTGCCTTAGGACAGGCGTGTCAAACTCCATTTAATCACGGGCCGTATCAGCATTATGGTTGCCCTCAAAGGGTCGGTTGTAAGGCTATATAAATCCATCAAGGGCTTTTTTTCCTCAGAGAATAGGTGCAGGAACTCAATCACTCCCCCTCCCAACCACATTGAATGGTGGGTGTGGTCAAATTGTACTGACAGTGGGAGGATCTTAAGGGAGCAATAAATATCAGGAGTGCTTGAGGTGCAGAGTTCAGGGGTGCACTGTGTACAGAGTGCAGAGTTTAGGGGTGCGCTAGGCACAGTGTTATGGGTTCAGCTCTTTCACAGGCTATCCACAACTCACTTCCACCCCTCCTCAGCTCTGTCCTCTGCATCACTCTCACCTATCCCCCACATCTCAATCCACAGCCCTCATTCTCTCCCCCCTTCTCAACCAACTACCAAAGCTTTCCCGCATTTGACCTACCCAGCCTGGCTCCAGTAACTCCCTGGTGTGTAGGTGGATCCCTCCCTCTCACTTGCAGGGAGATCATTGGTTGGCATCTGTTCGCCTAGACACACAGATGGGGATCACAGAGGACCTTATGCTGCACATGCATCTGCTTTGTCCTTGCCATGAGAGCAGTTGAGAGGAAACCTGTCCTTATAAACACAGAAGGTTTCTGTGTTTACACTTGACAGTGGTGAGCAGGGATCGAAGGGCGGGAGCCGGCAGAATGGAGTTCTGACACGGTTCTGCTGAGAAAAAGCCCTGGGTGCAAGGGCCAACTGAAATGGCCTGGTGGGCCATATTCAGCCGGTGGGCCATGTGTTGGACACATGCGCCTTAGGATATCAGATCTGCATATTACCCTTAAAAAAAAACACTGGTTATTTAGAGATCTCAATATATCTGCCCTGAAATATCAGACCTGTTTTATATTAGAGTGATGTTCTTTGTTAAAAAGGCCAGAAACCTGGTTTCTAAAACAATAGTCATGGCACACATATAGAAAAGCTTTTGTTTTTCAACCTTTGCTACTAATACTGCTTTCACTAATTTCAAAGCATAAGTTTGTTATGTGTCCAACTACACAGAAGACCAATAACTTACGGGAACTGCTACAAAATGACAAACTGTGCCTTTTCCCCCCCAATTATAATTAGCACATTATAAAGCTTAAAAAATCTAATCCTCTTAATTACATCTTCCCGCAGCAGGGCACAAGAAGTACCAGATTAGAACATCGTAGGTGTAATTATTCTGACTAGTCGATAGATAAATAAATTCCAGATCAATAGTATGCAACCTTTTCTGAATTACCATGGCAGTTGTTAGAGCCCAAGTCATTAGACCAGGAACGTCTCGTTAGAGGAGTCCATAAACAAACATTGGCTTAGGATTTTTATTTTTATTTTTTTTACACGACATGTATGCACACTCTGCATAAAGATCCACAATGTATTACAATGGAGAAGAGTTTTTATTGATATAGTGTCGGATTTTCATTACTGCTGCTCTATATGTTTGCACATCCCCTTGCCATTTGGTCTGTTTACATCAGGACTATGGGGTGGATTTCTTTGCAAGGGAATTTTCTCCTAGCACTGTGACTTTACCAATCATCCTATCAAGTACAAGCACAATTTTGTATTTTTTATTTAAAATTTCCTTGCACTTGATTATGTATTTGTAAAGTGAATTTTGACCACATTCACTAAGCTAAGGGAAAATTCCACTGCAAAGTGAAAAGTCGAATTGCCTTTAAGAAAAAAATAAAATCAACCCATTAGAGCGTAGCCCCATATTTCCCACTCCTTCCTGCTAAATATTACTATTCAATTCTTATTTTCTCCAGCAAAATGCTCACTGACATCAGGCCATTGACACATTGACATAACCAGCATTGAAACTCCAGGCAAACAGCTAAATTCACAAATGAAATCCATTTATAGGAGCAGATTTACCTGCCAAAGGGCTGGTATTCTCTGTTCATCCAGTCCTGCGATTTGTACAGTGCTGTCTGACAAGACCTGAAACACAATTTTTCTCTGCTAGCTAAACAGGAGAAAAAAAATATATGCAACACTGTATATTGCATCTTTACCAGTCTTTAGACCAGTGTTTCTCAACTCCAGTCCTCAAGGCGCCCCAACCGGTCATGTTTTCAGGCTTTCTATTAATTTGCACAGGTGATTTGATCAGTTTGACAGCCTCAGTAATTACCACAGCCATTTCATCTGCAAGAAATCCTTAAAACATTACCTGTTGGAGCACCTTGAGGACTGGAGTTGAGAAACACTGCCTTAGAGAATGTGACTGCATTATTTTTTCACACTAAGAACCTTCTTCGAAAGTACAGAAAGACCCGATAATCTTTACCGGAAATCCAGTGTATTTGTCACTTTTTGTGGGATGAACTGGGGGCAAATAAATTTCTTGTGAAAACTACTAATCGCATCAGTCTTCTCTAATGGAGATGTACAAAAAATAGACATGTTTGAAGTTCAACTTGGATGGCAATCATGGATTTTTCAACAGATGCAGTAGAGGAGTGAGCGTACCCACAAGAAAGACCTACAGGTCTTGTCCCACCCCCAGCATGTGACTGGACAGATAAGCTGCGGGCCAATGAACTCCTTTCTCTATCACACTGCTCCTATCAGAATGCTTCTCGTTAGCATTTCAGCACAACTGATTTGGCTCATTTTGCTGCTTTTCCCTCTGCCAGTCTAAACTCTGTTGTATGAGGCTGCTGCAGATGAAAAAAAGTTGCATTGATTGAAATAAAAAAGTCAATGATGAACAAAGAACTGCATTAATGTGCCTTTCATACTTGCCTTAAGTGCAACTTTAAATCCCACTATGGAAACCCTATGGAAACCCTGTATCGAAGACTATGAAGTTTGTATGCTCTTCTTGTGTTGCTGAGCATTTTGTCAGGTATCAGGCCTCCTCTTTTAAAAATAAACCGATAGGATAACCTACTAAAATGAACATAGTGTGTGTGAGAGAGTGTGTGTAGTATGGGGGTATTGGAATTACTTTCATCAGCTCCTGCCCTAGATAAACTTATGGTCTCTGTAGTCTATAAACCACTAAGTAGCAGGATTTTTGCCTAGAGTTCTGCTTAAACTCAAACTGCATTGACATTCCCTAATGGATATCATCTGATTCCATACCTGGAATAGGAGCATATGTTCAACTAAAAGACGGTTTCTAGTTTTCCATTTATTTATTTTTTAAATCAGAGTTAAGCAATGGCAGACAGAAATATGTACTTTTTGATCTCACATTTAAGAGAAGGATCAGAACCGTGTGCAGCAATTACTGAGCATTAAATGTCAAAAGAAATAAGTACACATTCAACACGAGTCCCCAGAACTGCATTAAACGTTAAAAGCTGAAAAAATGAGCTGTGTATGCTGTGTGACAACTTTTAAAAAGCTCCTTAAATCTAGCAACCAGTTTATGTTTTTCTTCGAAAAAGCCCTGTACTGAGTGAAATACAGAAGTTAGCATTTGGTAGAGAGATCAGCAATGGCAAGTGCTCAATTGTCTCTGGTTTCAATATTTTTACTGACTAGAAACATTCGGTGAGCCCATGTTCGCACTGAGGGCGGGTTTGAAATCGTGCGAGTGCAGCTGAACTCACACGATTTCAAACCAGCATTTCAGTCTGACTTCAGGGAGAATTTGACATCTGTGCAGGTTCATGCACAGATGTCTATTGAAATCACCCCCGAAGTTGCCAAAAGTAGTGCAGAAACTATTTTTCGGAATTCAAAACGGTGCCATTGGTGGCAATAGGCTCCGATTTGGCATGCAATTTGACATGTCAAATCGCCTCAATGTGAACGTGGGCTCAGAGGCATATCAGCTATCACTGGGCCCACAAGACAGCCAGCACCCACCATATTCTTAAGGTGTTTCTGGTTAAAGGCCACCTATTTCTCTCAGTAAAGTTTTCCTTTAACGTACATATGAGCCAAATCAATAAAATCTCATAAGGTGTAACATAAAAAAATGTAATTTCAAAAGTAATTTTCAATAGTTTTAAATCTGCAGCCTTGAATAAAAATAATCTTTGGTGATCTGCCATGAAGGTATAAGCAGGTGCTTACTGAGGTACTACTGTGTTGGCTGTGCTCATTACTTCTGGGTTAAATGTATTTTCTACTATGTGAGCTGCAGTTTCATTAATGTTGCTGAGCAGAAGTAGTGCTGTTTGGTGGGTAAGGGTTAACTGGGCTTTTCTGAAGAGTGCCACCCCCTGCTGGACAAAGCATATAAAAGGAGAACTCTATCAAGGGCTTGAGGTTGCTCTCACATGAGAAGAGAAGGAGAGGGCTGCTGAGGATGGAGTCACAACTTTGCTACTTTTACCACCCCTTATGGGAGCCAAGTCAGGGTTCCAAGGGATATGGACTTTGCTGCTAAATGGACTTTCTTGCCTAATCAAGGCCTGACCACCCCATGTGGCACAAAGGAGCACCAGGGACACATAAAAATGACACTTGGGGGACATGTGTATGTAAGATGTTGCTAAGAACTTCATCTATTAAATTTAACTACTTCAGTAAAAGCTTTATTGTTAAACCAGCTTGCCTGGTCTAAAGTCACTAAATGGTTGCATGCAAGGCATATCAAAAAACAGGACTTGAAAGGGGGATAAAGAGAAGTCAGTGTGGACACATTACAAGGGTCTAACCTGCTGTGGAAGGAGAAGAGGCTGTACTGCCTTTGCTAGGGACAACCGGAATAATGTCAGGTGCATATGCAGCTAGCCAGTAGGCATGGAAGGGGTGATGGAGGGCCTTGGTAGAGAGGGGGTTTTCGAGCTTGGCCCCTTCCCTACCAAACTGTGCCCCACCTACAGGCACCAATATGGCAGCACAGGGTATCCCATGTAGAGAAGCAGAGAGAGTGAGAGGCCTTGGGAATGAAGAAGCTCTAGAACATGTGAAGAGATGATTTGGGTGTGTGTGTCAGGGAGAAGTTTCAGAATGTCACTGGGAGAGAGGTGACATGTTGGACTGTACTGGTGGAGTGGGGTACAGGCTCCACAGTACTCACTTGGAATTGCTGCATCCATTGGGAGAGGGTTATGGGAGTAAAACATACACAAAGAGTTAACTGTGCAAGATGAACAGGCTTGCTTCTAAGTCCAAGCGCTGCCTTAAAAGGTTTCACGTGACCATAGCCTCAGCCTGTAAGTGCAGGCATTAGCGAGCACAACAAGTGAGTCCCCAATTTGACTGTCGTTAAGACCCACCCACACCAGTCCCTGTTCAGGCACTTCTTGACACAAGGTGACAATGCTCTATATCTCGGTCTCCCAGTTGTGCCCCTACTGTTTAGCTCTTTCACATGGGCAGATGGAGACTGCAAGGGCCTTTCAACACAACATGAAGGTATGGTCCACTGTTGTCTCCATCAGTAAACACACTTTGAGAAATGCAATGCAGTCACTACTGTTGCACATGTGGTCAGGAAGTGGCTGAAAGACTGCAAGAGACCAGGAGCACTGAGATACAACAAATTATGAAAAACAGGTGAAAAAAGGCATTTTATTAAATAAAAGATGGTAACAGTTTATAAAAAACTAAATGTTATTCAGATAGGGTTTACACTTAGTTTTAAAAAAATATTATATTTTTGGAGGGGGGGGGGTTAGAAACAGGGATAAGTGGGGATACGCCAAGAAAGTTTTATTGTTATCCTGGTGACAATTGCACCAAACAATTTTTTTTTCTTCATGGGCATCAGACATTAACCTTCCTCGATCTATCCAAAATATAAAAAAAAATAGGCTGGTGCTAGGCATAAAATATATGCATAGGCCTTTTTGGGCGCTTGGTTGAGTGGGGAAGGATTAGAACACCAACAAGTGTTTATTGCTGTCTGTGTCCCTACAAGGGAGATACACCCCTCCTATTTGTCCTGGAGATCATTGTCACCAAGAAAGAAAGTGATGGTAAATACAATAGGCTAATATTGTCACCAACACATGAGGCAAGGGTAAATCTGTCAATGATGCTACTTGTTATGACAGCCAAGAGGTAATCCCTTTACTTTTTTGAAGACTTCTCTCATTGCTAGGATAAAGAAAGGAATCTTCCCCAGTTGGCCACAGACAGCAAAAAATAAACTGGCATGAGTTTTAATCTTACCTCATCTATCCAAAGCTTTAAAAAAAAAAGCTCTACATACATTTTTAATTATTAACTAGAGTACGTTTTACTTCCCAAAAAACACAAGCCAATACTAATGTTCTTCCTAATTGAGTAATAAAACAAAGTTGGGTTGACTGCAATAACTAGGATAAGTGTTTGTGCCTTACTTATTCTCTCATTTTAGTTTACAAGTTTTCTTTTGTGGCCTGTCTAACTTGCAATATTTGTCCATTCAATACAAAAAAAAACTAATCAGCTTCTTTCCCATGTATTTTACATTGCAGTGTTGAACTGGATTTCAAACAGCAAGAAGACAAACTCCAACCAGTGTTGAAAAAACTCCATCCCATTGAGGAAACTCAGGTTGCACCTTTGCCTTACCCTGCCGAGAGTTACACATCAACTCCCAAGCAAAAATCCAAAACAGAATCTAAAAAACACGGAAGATGGAAACTCTGGTTTCTTTAGCAAAGTCTGCTGAATACTGAGCCTTGGGCCATCTTAGGCACACGTGTGAAATCCAACAGTTCACTCAAAAAAGGGATCTTGTTAACTTGATGTTATCAAGAAGTAAAATGGTTGGGCAGTATGCAGATACCTACTGTGCGTACCAAAAAGGCCTTTATACTTGCAACTCAACTCGCGGGAGCAAGGTATAAAAAAAAAAAAAAATCACAACATGCCAACTTTTACTAGCATTTCAGTTTTTGGGATACAAAATCTGGATTTAAAATCTGAATTACCAAATGCGAAGTTAAAGAAGAAAAAAAAATGGTTGGAAGTTTGAATTGCTTCCCTTTTTCCTATTGGTTCAGCATAAGCAACGCATATAATTTGCTTCCGGATTCTAAAGCCTTTATGTTTCAAATGAATAGCAGAAGAAAGATTATAGCCTTACAGTAGAAGGGGTCTTTCATTTTTAAATTTTCTCGTGAAATCCAAGCAGGGGATATGTGCAATTCTCAGCACATCAAAATCTGGAGAAAGCACAAATTTTCAAGTGGTCGGAGACCAGTGAAAATCTCAAAGGTGTGACTAAGTGTGTGTATTTGCCTTCCCGTGCTAAAGAATAATTGATTTTAGTCATTCTCATGCTATGTTTAATGTTCTAGAGAAAAGACATTGAATCTGAGCAAGTGCAAAAAGCCAGTCATATCCCAAAGTCAGAACATGCCTTTAATCTCATTGTTCGTTGACAGGGTCAAGGCTACGGGACACTGTTTTCTTAGACCTAATTTCTAATGGTTTCCTACCCCAAAAAGCCCAAACTATTACAAATATAAATTTAAATTCTAACTAAAGTTTCCTAACTGGAGTTGGAATATTGTTGGTCTGAAATTGTTTTTTTTATTCTGAAGTTTCCAATGCCATATCATTATACAAGAAGCCAGGATTTATTTATCTATTTATTTGATCCTAATTTGACACTATGTTTGTTACAAATGGTCATACAAATTGAAATTTTTTTTTCAATAAAAAAATTATGATTTTGAGAAATGTAATATACATTATTCTATGTCAGTTAGTTCAAAACAGAAGTTATGTATATTTATATTTTTTAACTAATTTTAAATTAAAGCAATTTAAAATAACCTTAATATTTAAAGAACACAGTGTTAAATCATAAGTTTCTCTTATTAGCAAAAAAAAAATTGCAATCTTAAGGGTTGATTGTAATCATTTTGAAAAATATGTATAAGATAAGGAATAATGCAACTGTTATATGCCACTCAATACACTAGATCCTGTGGCTAAACTTTCTTTTTGAAATCTTAAGAACGAAGTCTAGAAGGAAGTCTATATAATATTTTAAGCAATTTGAAATAATTGCAATATGCCTTATGGCCAAGTTTATTTAGAGCTTTAGACATTTTTTTCTGCAGCATTTCTGAAAATATCTGCCTCCCAGAGAGCTTCTTAAAGCTTTTAAAAATATATATTTTTCTGCTTATATTGATAAATAAGTGTAGCTGTATACAGGTTTGAATTGTTTAAACCATTAGGTCATCTAGCATCACAATTTCACTTAACAAGAATACAGATAAATAGTTTAACATACAAAGTCACGTAATAAGTCCATGAACATTGAAAAGGCAGAAAAAAAAACATTAGAATATAGAGATCTGGTTGCTACATTTGCAAATGCACCATCTATTATACAAATAATTTATAATATCTTCTTATGCCTACAAAGGAAATATTGAAGATAAATCATGTGGCAAGCACTGTTTAATATTTTCAAGAGTTTAATCTGTGCGTGGGAGATTATTTCAATTTTTCAACCTGGAATATAAATACTATGTACTAGGTTGTTGTACCCAAACACAATTGTAGAATGTGAATCATAAAATATTTTTCAAAAATGATGTATGAAATGATGAAGATGCTAAAAGGTATAGATTTATAAAATTGAAATGAAAAAAAGTTAAGTTAAAATTAATCTAGGCAGGTTTCAAGGTAAAAAGCTATCATGTAGAAGGTGCTTTTTTTTCTATCACTATGTGATAATTTGAAGCTAGTGTGAGGATTGTGCATTTTTCATTAATATTGTACAAAACTGTAATTATGCCCAGGTAAAAATATGCTTTATTGGATATGTCAGACTTGCTTAATAGGGCTACTAAAATTGTACATAAAAAATATTAAATTATTTTTGTGTATAAAACTAGTACGTGTAAAAGGAATAGTGGTTATGTGCCAAGAAGGAAGTGCAATTGTTTCACTTGATGGGTGGGGTTGAAAAAATGCTACTGTATTTTTTAATGTTTTTTAATTAAAGATACATATGTTTATATTGCACAATGTTTTAAAGTCCCCAAATAAAGTATTGCCCATAAATTATGAATACACTAGTAGAATAGTATATGAAAATTAAACACTGGTTTTGGTTTGATATTACAGGTTGCATTTTTTTTCCCCACAAACAACCACACCTCTCAGAAAAAATAAACAATTACTATCCATCATCAATCAGATGTACTGTTAAAGATGATTATTTTACAATGCCATAGATGATTTGTATGTAGATCTTAAGAGACATTTTTCTGCACCTTCATATTTAGAAAAAAGGTAAGTAAGCTGCATTTATTTTCTACAGAAATTTGTATTAATAAAACTATTTAACATCTTGGAGTCTAAAGTATATGAAACTTTCCTCAACTGGCACAACATAGAATGTTTTAGGAAAGCGCAACACCATCAAAACAAATATATATTTCAAAGAATAATAAAATCATGTTTAGATCGATTACCAACACAAAGTATGCCGAATGCCAGAGAAAACCTGGAGGCAAGATATTTCTAGCCTTATAAATGTTTCACAAGTAGCAGAATTTAAAAGTAGGCATGAAATCAAAACAATCTACTATTCTGTAATAGCTATTCTTTGAAACAAATAGAACAATGTATCTGAAAAATATAAAGTATCTTACTTTTGGACAGGAAAACAACCGGTTCTACAAACTCTTGTAAATAATTAATGCATAGAGTAACATGTGCCATGTCAAACCTTGCTCTTTTTTGTTGGAGATGCCAACACTTTACCTATACAGGGGCAAGGTGATAGTGTCGCTGTAAAAGTCTTCTCTCCCTACCCCCATAAAACTCCCCTTTTCCCAATGCCTGTACACTCCTTTCTCTATTGCAGATGGAGATGCTACCTGGCGATTCCAAGTCCTGCTCTCCTTTGCTTGCAATTGGTTGCTAGGTCCAAGGACTGTCACAATGTTAAGGATATGTCACTGTTGCCCTGTTTTGCTCACAACTCTGATTTAAATGTCAAGTTATGATGAAGAAAGGAGCAGTGAGGGATTTGAGGTAAGGTAAAAAGAGAAATGGAATTTTGATCCAGCAATTTTTGCAAGAGAAAATACATACATACATACATTCATACAGGGTCGCTGATGAGCCTCAACTCAGGGGGGCCCGGGCAGCCTCAGACAGAGCAGAATAAAAAAAAAAAAAAAATGTCTTTCTAGATTACACCCCCCCCCCCACTGAGCTGCTTCTACTAGCTTAGGGAGGTGTAGTATTGCCATCTTCCGGGCCCCTCCTCTGATGATGTGCTGATGAGAGTTTCAGGCACATTCACAGTGCATTCCACGCCAGCTTCCCTGCTTAAAGAACTGGCCGCCGGTCTACCGCTACCTGTTTTCTTCCCTGGCGGAGTTGATCTTCCTCTGATCGGCTACTCAGTAAGTAGTTGGCAGAGAGAGGCGGGGAGCAAGAGGCTGGGAGGCGGGCGGTGACAGGCAGTTGACAGGGTCCAGAAGCGGAGGAGGAAGCTGTAATTTGTGGCTGGTCCAGCACAGGGGTGCCTGGGGGTGGGTAAAATATATACTGCAGTGCACTGTATATTCCTAGAACGTCCCCATCCATATCACTATCTACAACACAAAAGGCAGCAGTCAGAAGTGTGTCACATGACATGGCTGTTGGGTGCAGATTTTGTTAATGACAAATTATTGTCATAAGTTAACAAGGTTAGCATCCAACAGCCATGTCCTGTGACACACTGACAGAGCCAGCCATGATAGAGCACCTACTGACTTCTGCCTGTGTATTATCACAATGCTGATAATATAAAGCTGCCTGTGTTGCCATTTGTTTTCAAGGCTTTCACACGGAGTGGAATTCACTTGTTCAGCAGGTCCCCCGCTGAGCAGAGTGTGCAGATGACAGGTCCAGGTCCACTCAGCTTATGTAAAGCAGACTCTGGCAACCTTTTCCCTTTAACTGCTTGCCGCCTGCCCTCAGTACATTTACTGCGGCAGGGTGGCATGGGCAGGCTGGATCACATGTACATCATCCAGCCTGTTCCTGCAGTTTGTTTCAGAGGCTATATAGATATATATATATCTATATATATCTATCTATCTATCTATATATCTATATATCTATATAGTGAGGGGGTTAACTCGGCAGCGGGTGTGTGTGACCCCCTGGATGGGTTCACCACACAAGAACAGGCACAGCAGACAGAGTTTGTAGTTGCAAAAACAAAAGGTGCGGTTTATTTCAAACTATTTACAAGGGAAAAACAGCAAAACAAAAAGAAACATGAAAAGAAATCCTGGTCAACTTGACAGCTCACTACACACGTTGGTGTCCCTAACTAACAACTGGGAACAGCCTTGTGCTGTCCCAGTCCCTAGCTCCCTGCTTTTTGAAGTTTTTATAATAACCACACAGGCTTTGGCTCACCGCACAGAGATTACATTCCCCAGACTATCCACACAGATCTGGTTCCAGGTTGGAGCATCTCCCAAAGCATGCTGGGAGTTCTTGTAGAGGCCTCAATGAGCCACTTGATTCAGCTGGGCTCATTAACTCTTACCCTGCAAGACTCCCAGCACTCCCCCTAGTGGTATAAATCGGCATAAAGCCTGAATCTAGGACATATATACCTTCCATCGTGGATGCAACCTGGTGACTTTACCTGCCTGCTGTCACAATATATATCGCTCTATCTCTGAGCCTAACAAAGTAGATGGAAATAAAAATTACTTTAAAACAGTAGATGGTTTCTCTAATTCTTTTTTTTAATAATAGGGGTAACGGACTTGGTATTCAGACAGAGCCGTTCTTATTTTTAGAGCGTGAAACACCTGTTTGCTAATCAATATCAACCAAATCAACCAAATTGAAAAAGACAAATTGAAAAAGACAAAATTAATATTGATACCCTTTAGAAAAAAAACAGTAGTTATCCTGGACTAAGCAGAGCAACAGGTACACTGGATACCAGGCAGCATAGGTAAATGGCAGTGCCCATACTTCCCCGATGTCGCAGCTGGCCAATGCTTGGTACTTCCAGAGGGAACATGTGGCACTCGCAGTGCAGCAACTGTGCCTGAGCAAGCAATAGCTAGACCAAGTACTGACATTTGAAAATGAGAGTATATGTGTGGCCCCCAGCAAGTTGTGTCCTGTGAATCTTCAGGAACTGCAGTGGTGGATCAAGGTTGTAAGGGAATGTGGAGAAGAGAGCTATAGACTCCTATTATCATAAGGACCTGTTATTTTGAATAAAAGCATAGAGTAAGGCTCCATGCCTACTAAAAAAATTTTAAGCTCCTAGAAGCTATTTTATTTATTTTTTCTGCTACTAGAAGCTAAAAATAGTGTAATCCTACGTGTCAATGCACACTACTTTAGGCTATTAGTGTTTTTTGGGTTTCAGCGTCTAGGAGTAGAAAAAAAAACACGTTTGTTTTTGTAGAGTTTCTTGGTGTGTTTTTACAGCAGAAACGCTCCTAAACACTACTAATGAGTGTACATATGAAGGATAACCGTGCCAACCCTGAATCTATAGCTTGTGTCTAAACAATTCTATCATACAATTCATGTGAATAATACAAAATTGGGTGAATACATAAAAAAATATATCATACACTTGTGAAAAATGATCAATGAAAAAGATTATATATATATATATATATATATATATATATATATATATATATATACACACACACACACACACATATATATATATATACACATATATATACACACGCATATACACAAAGTCCCAGTGCTGCTCCTTTAAGTATATACAATATCCCTTGTGCTCAAAAACATCATGCTTTTATGCACCACCAATTCGTGATTCACCACCACCTTCAAAAGTTTGCACTCACCAGAAAGCAATAAAACCGCCTCAATATTATGCCAGGATTTGTTTTCCTTCCATAGAGTATAATTATCACAGTGTTCCTTCCATGCTTCAACAATCTCAAAATCTCATGGAAAACAAATAGCCATCATTGCGCAACATTCCAAGCTATATATATATATATATATATATATATATATATATATATATATATATATATATATATATATATTTTTTTTTTTTTTAATTCTATATCTTTTTCATTGATAATTTTTCACAAGTGTATTTTATACACACATTTATATATATATATATATATATATATATATATATATATATATATATATAAAGAGAGAGAGAGATAGAGAGATTTAGGGTTGGCGCAGTTATCCTTCATATATACACTCTTTACTATCCCACACTATATAGTGGGGAATCTATAACTGCAGCAGATCCGACATTTACACATTTATATTCTTGGTTTGCGCCGGTGACACTATTCACATTAAACACTACTAATAGTATTTTTTTTTTTAGCTTTTTTTTTCACATTTTTACAACGAAAATGCTAGTTAAATGCCAACACTATTAAAACACTCCTAAACGCTACTTAAACCCTACCAAAAAAAGCTATTACCAGCATTTTTTTAAGCTTAAAAAAATGATAGTGTGGATAGAGCTTAAAGGGGTTGTAAAGCTTCGAGTTTTTTTGAAAAAACATCGAATGCATACAAGCCCCCCAGCCCCCACGGTTTACTTACCTGAACCCTCGAAAGTTCTGCGCCATGAACGCGCTCGCTGGCTACTGACCCCAGTCTTCTCGGCTGTTCTGGGCTCTTCATTGGAGATTGATAGCAGCGCAGCCATTGGCTCCCGCTGCAGTCAATCTAATCAATGACGCAGCGCGCCGGGGGGCGGGCCCGAGTGATACAGTTGCCGGCTATGCATGCAGGCCTGACGAAGGGGTCCTGCGCGACTCCAAAACGTTGCACCTTTGTGATGTGAGTTTTTGTCATTAAAAACTTCTTTGGACGTAATTTGACGATCCTTGGTGTGCTGGCGAATATGCACACTGGCTGTATCATGGGAGCGCGCCCGCAAGCTAACCCCCTTGGGAGAGCTCTTCCCATGAAGGGGGTTAGCTCTTGCAGGGAGGAGCCGAGACAGCCGCCGAGGGACCCCAGAAGACCAGGATCGGGGCCACTTAATTTTGAACCTTTACAACCCCTTTAAAAGGTTTAGAAATGAAATACTAAATATTATCAATTTTAAAGGATACATTCCAGGCAGCTCCTATAGTAAATCATTTAGCACATGCCAAGTCTCGGTAAACCAACAACTGTAAACAACTGTATCAGTTACATTTTTTTAACTCAGATTTGAGTGTCTTTTTTTCCCTTCACAAGTGTTGCATCAAAATAGCAGGAGGACAAGTAAGAGCTTACTATTGATTTACCACATGTCAGTACTTAACAATGAACACATTGCCCAATTATGTAGATGAATGTCCTAATTAATATTCTGCAAGCCACAACTTTTGAGTTCAGTTTGTCTGGTTATAAGCATAGAGGGAGTCTCCAACAATACAAGAAAAAAAAAATGTTGTGACCGCGCTGCACTTCATAAACCTAAAATTATAATCAATCTCTTATGTGATCCAATAAATCTATTCATATACTACTTGTGTGTTAATTCATCCAAAAAATATCAACATTCCTAATTATAATTAAATACTCAATATTTACAAGAACTTATTTATTAATATAAAGTGCATATTCTAAAGTATCCAGTGTCATTAAAATTACATAAAACATATAAAGCATCCAGTGCAATAAAAGTCCATCAACAAAGTGACTCTTGTGCTTCAATCAAGTGTATGATCTTCTCATTCCACAGTGCTAAAGCACATCAACACGGGGGGGGGGGTAGTGGTTGGAAGAAATTGGACCCTGTGACCGTGAGAATGATAAGAGCTGGTGATTATTACTTCTGGTGAGTGTCTTTAGTTTGAAAGGTGGACGACACAAAGTGCAAGCACTGTGGAATGAGAAGATCACACATTTGATTGAAGCACAAGTCACTTTGTTGATGGACTTATTGCACTGGACGCTTTATATAATTTTATGTATTTTAAAGGACACTTTAGAATATGCACATTATATTTGTAGCGGGGTGTTCAATTTAGGGGAGTGTCTGAGTGGTAGTTAGGCTCAGACACACTATTGTTAGGGTTAATGGACCATTTCTGTGCCATGGGAGATAGTATTGGTGCATAGTTCCCCGGGGCCTACAGGTGGCGCTGTCGCCATAGGTCCGGGTTGAACTACAATACAAGGTTGTGCCTCTTCTTGTCCCCTCTCGGCAGCAGTACGGCGGGGCACCTGCTGTGCCTGTCGGGAGAGGGTATAAAAAGGGGCGGCCATCTTCCATGAGGGGTTCGTCCGCGCCCAGGCACCTTCAGCCTGGGTGTGCGTGTGGGTCATCTCCGGGTGCCCTAGGCCCGGAGGCCTGGTTCCTGTTCCATCCCAGACACCTTTAGTCTGGGGTGAGGTACTATTTTGGAGGCTCTGAGCCAGGGTTGCCAACTTTCAGTAAATTTACGAACGGTTTGTAAAATCCATACTTGTTGCATCTGTCCATGAATGTCAGTTACAGACATGCAGCCTACATGTCCATAATAGACATTCAAGGACAGATGCAAAAAGTATGGATTTTACAAACCGTTCGTAAATTTACTGAAAGTTGGCAACCCTGCTCGGAGCCCAGCACCTTCGGTTAGGTTCCGCCAGGGATCGAGGACTCCCAGGGTGCCGCCTTGCGAGGGGACCCAGATCTGGGACAAGGAGGCCAGGGAGGTTACCTGTACCGAAGACCCAGCGCAGAGTCGTGGGGACCTCTGGTAACTCTCCGGAGGGATGTCTTCTCCTTTACATGGGCCAAATACTACTTAAGGAGGAAGTTCACGTTCAAGGTCAGTAACAGTAGCCTCATAGGGCCGTGCCCTATTCACCTAGTCAGTGGCAGTGACTTTATTCACCCTGTCTGTGGCAGAGACCAACCTCACGGTCTGTGGCAGAGATCGTGCGCCAAAGCTGTTTGTGAAGCCTAAACAGTCAAAGAGAACCTGATTCAAGTTTGTGTCTGGACCTCCTCCCACCTAAGCTGTCCTATGTCTTGCTCCAACCTGTCTGCTGTTAAAGAGGCATATTTATTATCCATGTGAAATAAATATAGAAGTTGGACTTTCAGTTGATGTGGACAGTTACATTACTGGGGGAAACATAAGGACTTGCATCTACCCAAGGTAGAGGTGAGAATCATAATCGGGAGGATTCAACTTTAGCCGCAGGCAGGCCCAAAAACTAACACCGCTACATATTATTTACCTAATTCTTGAGAATATGGAGTATTTTATAATATTTATGAATTTTTACTTTTTTTTTAAATTTATTTATTGGATCTTGTAAGAGAATAATTTTTTTTTTTTATTGTTTTTCTTTTTGTTTAAATACAGTGCGGTCACAAAATGTTTTCTTATAATTTTGGGAGCACTATTTTAGTTTTACTTTTAGTCACTGTTGATATAGATTATACTGGTATAGTGAGTTTTTGCCTTTTACACACGGCGTAGACCTAATTTGTGAACATTCCAACAACACAATACCTGGAGGAGAGAAAATGTTTGTGTGTGGACTATAACAGACAAGTTGATTCCATTTAACCTTTATTTTAATATATTTATTTTTTAAACTGCAGCTTACAAAAGGGAACATTAAATCTGGTTGGTTGTAGAGCGCTAGTCATAACTTGCATTCCTATAGGTGTCTTTAAAGTGGAGCTTTAGTCCTGATAGATCATTTCAGGCTGGCCCCTTTGGCAGGTATAGCTATACAAAACATTAAAAATAAGTGCCTATACTGTTTAAAATCCAGTAAAACACTGGCTCACCCTGCTCTGCACATTTTTGGCATTGTGCTGAAAATCAAAGCCACTAGAGGCCAATCAGCCTTCAGCAAAATGGCAGCCTCCAGCAAGAAGAAACAGGAGCAATGCTGGAAGTAATTTAGAACACACTAAATTTTGGTAGCATAATTATGAATGTGGAATGTATGTTCCTTGCTAAAGAACATTATTTAACAAGTGGTTATTGTTTTTAAATTAAGTGGTAAGGTATTAAAGCCCAAATGAAGCTTTGTAAATTATTGCTGTAATGCAGCCAGACTACATAAAATCCTAAAAATCATGTTAACCTTTTTTTCCCCCCAGTTTTTAAACAGTAATGCCCCGTACACACGATCGGCTTTTCCGTCGGAAAAACCTTGGATGGTTTTTCCGACGGAATTCCACTCAAGCTTGGCTTGTATACACACGGTCACACAAAAGTTCTCTGAACTTTTGTCAAGAACACGGTGACTTACAACACTACGACGAGCTGAGAAAATTAAGTTCAATGCTTCCGAGCATGCGTCGGAATTTTGCACGTCGGAATCGCTACAGACGATCGAAATTTCCGATCGGAATTTTTTCCTTCAGAAAAATTGAGAACCTGCTCTCAATCTTTTGCTGGCGGAAATTACCATAGCAAAAGTCTGATGGAGCATACACAAGGTCGGAATTTCCGACGAAAAGCTTACATCGGACTTTTGCTGGCGGAAAATCCAACCGTGTGTACGTGGCATAACTCCACTTTTGTTGAGAAAAAACAAACAAAAAATAACACAACATTCCCCTTTGGGTGATCTATGTACAGTACAAGAATTTTATCAAACTTTGTTGCAGAGTCCTGCCTTTTGTTATTCTGAAGAAATCCCTGTGTCCATGTGGTTGCATAGTTATCAGCTGTGCACCTGCAGGGCTCTAATGGGGAAAACTGCTGGGCCTTTTAGACGTGATTTCATATTGGGAGTATCTCACCAAAAACAACATTTTTGTTGCAGGAGATGCCTGAAATCTGACTTGTATCCTAGTGCAGAATTTACTGGGAAAATCAGTGAGCCAATCACACAATCAGGACATGTTTTTTCGGGGGGGGGGCATTCTGTACACATAGAACACCTCCAGGTAGCCATATTGCATTGCAATTTACAGAAAATCACAGAGCTGCAGATTGAAAAGGAAAGATAACTTAATAAAATTTAATTACAATATGACTTGTGTCGCAATTGTATAGATTATATTTTTTCTTTCCCATGAAAGTGAAGGTACCCTTTAACAGTCCTTTTTCCTACAACAACAATTAAAATACCCTGTACTAGCAGCACACAAGAAAGTTAGACTGCTTCTCAACAAAGAGTGCAGTGGTCCAAGCTTCCAGACGTGTGACACATCCCCTGCCTAGTACTGCAAGCAACAAGAGCATGTGTGCTGTTGATTGAAGCACTGGATTGGAGGTTACAGACTGCTAGAGACCCATACCCAGTAGTGTATTTAGGTTTTGTGCTTCCCTAGGCCTGACTAAACATGTGCACCCCCTAATTTAAATATGAACCACCACTTCCTGTCAAGGCCACACCCCTTTGTGTTTAAGACCCACCCTGAAATTTTTGAGTGGGGACACTAGTTCTTAGGGTCTGGGGGGGGGGGACAATGGATTCCCTTAATTTGCATAGATTTCTCCTCACTTCATGTTTGGCTAGGAGGCAGGAAGTTCAGGGAAATCTCTGCAATGGGTCAGGGATGGTAAAAAATAAACAGACTGGGGCTATAACCCTCCCTTACTCTATCCAAAGTGAAAAAAGTTTTTTGCCGATAATTCTACTTTAAGCACAAATTTCTGATAATTTTATGGAGAGAACTAAGAAGATATACCATGCCACTGGTGCAACAGAAAACATAGCACAGTGAGGAAGGTTCGTGTTCCAGACTGATAGGACAGTCAAAATTAGAAGCAGCTTGCGTTACACTAACAGCCCTGCAAAGTGCTGGCCTGGGTCTTGTTGGTCTAGGCCAGGATACAGTGTTGCCCAGACCACCATGCTCTGTGTGGAGCAGTGGTTTGATTCCCTAGCATTCTGCTAGCTTGAACTGTAAAAAACTAAAAAGTGTAATCCCTGAGTTTTTACTATTTATGATAAAGCTTCAACTGGGTATTAAATCATCTGTAAATGAACTGTCTTCTCACGGTTCATTCAGGCTGTACAAACCCCCTGCCAGTCACCAAATATTTTACCAGTAAAGTTGAATGAAAACTTGTAGAACATTGTGGATTGCGTGTGTGTCAGCTAATCCTTATACTTTCATAATTAGGATAAGTCACTTACGGTGAGCTCTGAATCTCGTCCCATAGATATTACAGTACGGTTTACTGTTCTCAGAAGTTTTTCCATGATAATTTGAACGTGACGTTGCGTTGGTCCCTATACATTACAAAAACAAACAAACACTGTTGGTGCATGTTTTAAGGCAAAAATTTTTTTTTATATATATATATATATATATATATATATATGAACACATTTTTTTTTTTAAGAACTTTTGTTGAATTTTCTAATTGTTGGAGTGGTCAAACATTAATTTTGGTCTTCAGTGACAAGAAAATTTGAAGGTGCAGGATGAAAGATTTTTGAATGAACACTTTTCTTCTTTTTTTTTTGTTTAATATATTTTTATTGAGTAGATACAACAATAGAAACGGATACAAAGAAAATGGTACTTCGGGTTAGAAAACAAAGGAGAGTCAACGCGTTTTAGAATGAAAACATCTTGAGTAACCCAAGTACAATGAAATAAACAACAACTCAATTAACAAATATAGAAGAGAGGAGGAAAAAGGAGGAAGAAAAGAAAAGGTGAAAAGGAAGGGGGGGCTAGGAGAGAGGGGGCAAGGGAGGGGGGAGCAGGAAGGGGAGAGGGGAGGCTGGCATACTTGGCAGTAGCAATGAGCAAATTTCAAATACGTTTACAGTAGGAAGATCTTAGGTTAGTGCCTCCACAGTCAATATAAATGTAACAAAAACAGTACCAGGAATAGCGGTTAAGCTATGTAAGAAGCTTGGGCAGCTCAAGGGGAAGAGGAGATGATGTCTTTGTAGTATTGGGTGGAGAGGAAGGAGGACCAGGGTGCCCAGGTTAGGTTATGCTGTTTAGTAGTGTCTCTCGCAATGTGGGTGAGTTCCTCCATGAGACATACTTCTGAAACTTTTTGTATCCAGGTCTTTATGGATGGAGTTGTGGGTTGGCCCCAGAGGGTAGGTATGAGAGCTTTAGCAGTATTGAGGAGATGTGGCGTGAGTGTACGTTTAGATCTTCCTATGGACATCGAGGTAGCGTGAAAGAGGACTATCCACAGATCCATAGGTAATCTAACTTTGGTGACTTGGTGAATCAGGTCTAGCACTTCAGTCCAGTAAGGGCGAATAAGGGGGCAAAACCACCATATGTGGGCATGAGTGGCATTTTGACCACAATTCCTCCAGCATAGCAGGGAGTTAACAGGGAACATGCGGTGAAGTTCAACAGGCGTGTGGTGCCATCTAGTAAGAAGGTTAAAGTTAGACTCAGCCATGGAAGAAGCCAAAGAGGAGACATGGGTAAGTTGGAGAATTTTGTCTTTAGTCTTGTCTGTGATAGTAGCATCCAGATCAGTCTCCCATCAGGGCAGGTAGTTTGGGTACGCAGGACTCTGCAAATTTATGATCGCTTTGTAGAACTGGGAGATGCTGTGTATAGGGGGGTCCTTATGGAGAAAAAGCTGTTCAATACCATTTAGGTCTTGGATGCCCCGTAATGGTTGGGGGAGAGTTTGAAGGAAGCATTTCAGTTGATTATATCTCCATGTGTCCATAAATGTAATTGGTTTATGCCCCAAAATTTCTGGCAAAGGTTTAAGGGCGTTGGAGGATAGGACATGATATAGCTGGAGAGGGCCACTGAGCGACCAGGATTTAAATCCTGGGTCAAAGAAGCCTGGCATAAAGTATTTATGATGTAGCAGGGGGGTTAGTGGGGAGTCATAAGACCACGCAAATTTTCTATGGACCATCCCAAACGTCCAATGAGGACGTGGTGAGAGGCGATGTGTTGTGCGAGAGGTTTCTAGAAGGGCGTGGGATCCACGGGGCCGTGGAGAGATCTGAATCTCTTAAGGAATATTCCAATCGTACCCAAAGTTTAGAAGCAATGGCATACTTCCAGTCTGCTATACGTGACAGAATAATAGCATTATAATAGGCTTTAAAATTAGGAAGGGACAGCCCCCCAGAACGCTTGGCTCGGTAGAGAAATTCCCGAGAGATCCTGGGGTGACCGTCCCTCCAAACAAAGCGAGCGACCATGGTCTGCAGTAGAGTAAAGAAGCCTATGGGGACCTGCAAGGGGATCATTTGAAGAATGAAGAGGATGCGGGGGAGTATGTTCATCTTGATTATATTAACCCTGCCTAGCCATGAGTGTGAGCGGGAAGATCATTTCCTGAGATCCGCTCTGATATTATTAAGGAGAGGGATGTAATTATGCCTAAAAAGGGAATGTAGGCGAGGGGTAAGGTATATGCCTAGATATTTCATTTGTGAGGATTCCCATAGAAAGGGGAATAAGGGTTTCAATTGATCAGCTATTGATTGGGGTACTGTGATGTTTAAAATTTCAGACTTGGCTAGATTGATTTTGAAGTTAGATAGGGTTTGGAAGGTGGAGAATTCGGACATTAAATTCGGCAGGGAAATGCGCGGTTGTTGAATGTAAAACAAAATATCGTCAGCGTATGCTGCATATTTATGAAGCCTATCACCGACTTGGATGCCATGAATATTCCTATTGTGTCTAATGGTAGCTAGGAAGGGTTCAAGGGAAATGGCAAATAAGAGAAGAGATAGAGGGCAGCCCTGTCTGGTTCCATTATGTAAAGTGAAGGGGTCGCTCAAGGAGCCGTTTATACGTATTTGCGCGGTAGGGTTAGAGTAGAGAGAGGAAATACGATGGAACATTTTGGGGCCAAGGCCAAAGTACCCAAGGGTAGTTTTAAGGTAGTCCCAGTCCACCCTATCAAACGCTTTCTCCGCATCAGTAGAGAGAAGGAGGGTGGACTGGGAGCACCTGCGGACATGGTGGATCAAGGACAGAGTGCGGAGAGAGTTATCTCTGGCCTCTCTATTAGGAATGAACCCAGTTTGGTCAGCTGAGACCCACTTAGGAAGAAGGGGGAGCAGTCTATTTGCCATTACCTTGGCATATAATTTGGTGTCGACGTTTAGGAGAGATATGGGCCTATAGCTACCGCATAGTGTGGGGTCCTTGTCAGGTTTGGGAATAACGGTGATGTGGGCAGATAGGGATTCCGGACGGAGGCCAGATTTGTGGGAAATTGAATTTGCATAAGTTGTGAGATGGGGGAGTAAAATGTCACTGAAGGTCTTATAATATAAAAGGGTGAAACCGTCTGGGCCAGGAGCCTTGCCGGAAGGAGAGGATTTTAGCGCGCATTGGAATTCTTCTACTGAGAAATCTGCTTCTCGGTCAATAAGGGCCGATTTTGACAGTTTTGGGAGGCTGGCGTCCTTAAGATATTTGAGGATACGCTTACGTTTTTCTGGTAGTGATAGAGAAGCCAAACCTCCCTCCACATTGTATAAATCAGCGTAAAATTCCCTGAAGGCCTTTGAAATTTGCGGGGTAGTGTGCACTAGGTCTCCTGATGGCAATTTGATTTTGGGTATAAAGGATGACGTTTTTTTTGCTATAAGGGATCTAGCCAATTGTTTACCAGGTTTGTTACCCCATTCATATACTTTCTGAGATACGTAGTGAAATTTCCGCTTAGTTTCTAGGGCGAGGAGAGTTTTAAGTTCTTCTCTTTTAAGGGTGAGCGCTTCGAGGTGTGAGGCGTGCAACAAAAGTTTGTGTTTTTTATCTAATTCAGCAATTTGTTGTAGGACCTGTTTAAGCTGTTGACCATGTTCTCTCTTTCTCCTTGCACCCAATTCAATAAGGCTACCTCTCATTAAGGCCTTGTGTGCCTCCCATAGAACAGAAGGGGAGGTGTCTGAGGCGGAGTTTTCTATAAAGTATTGGGATAAAGTAGTAGAGAGGATGGAAACCTCTGTTGAGTTAGTGATGAGAGAGTCATTAAGCTTCCAGCTATTGGGGCGAGGAGGTAAATCGGGCACGGTCAAGCAGACAGAAACAGGTGCATGATCAGAGAGGGTAGCCTTCCCTATGTCGGCTGAGCTCAGGAGGGGAAGGTGGAAGTGGTCTAGGAAAATGTTGTCTATTCGGGAGTATGAGTTGTGCGTTTTTGAAAAGTGGGAGTAGTCTCGTCCTTTAGGGTGCAGGAGACGCCAAGCGTCCATAAGTTGTAGATCTAGTAGTTTTTTTTTCACTTGTGCTAATCTTTTAAATGGGCTACTAGAACGGCCATGGGAAGTATCTATAGTGGGATCTAGAGGCATATTTATGTCCCCCGCAAGGACTAACATTCCCTCAGTGAATTGTGAAAGTTTTGTGAGGGTTTGAGTGAGAAAAGTAGGCTGATTTTGATTGGGACAATAAACATTGGCTAGGGTACAGCGAGTATTGCCAATATAACCTTTAACAAAAAGAAAGCGACCATGATCGTCCGCTAACATGTCAGTAAAACGAAATGACGTACCTCTGCTAATTCCAATGGCCACCCCTTTGGCCTTGTTAGTGTCTGATAGACTATAGTACCATTGAGGAAAGTGTTGCGAGTATAATTTCACAGAGGTAGTATGAGTCAAATAGGTTTCCTGAAGGAAAGCAATAGAACATGCGGAGCTCCTTAATTCTCGCAACACTTGATGTCTCTTTGCGGGCACACTGAGGCCTCTTACATTATAAGAAAGGAGCTTTAAGTTAGCCATGTCATCAGCGGGAGGCAGATCACTACTTTATATAACCTTGTATGCCAGTAATACAGAGGGGGAAGAGGGAGAGGGACAAAAGGAGGGGGGCGAGGAGAATCCAGAAGGGTAGGAGAAGAGGAAAAGAAAAAGGAGAAAAACGTATGAAAAACCTTAGAACAATCGTTAGAACGAATGGGATTGCAAGAATAGTCACGCAGAAATCTGCGGTGTTCCCAGTGGGGATGAGGGGAGCAGGCAGTCAAAAAGGTTTCCCAAAGGGAATTAACAAGGAGAAAGTAAAGACTGCCAACTCCCATCAACCCCAAGAGAATAGGGGCAGGGAGCAAACGCCTTTGTGAGGGCATCAATTGGAGCATTAAGCTCCGTCAGCTATTGGCCTATATATAAAAAAAAAAGGGAATTAACATTTGTAATAGACAAGCAATGGTCAGAACATGGATGTAACACTCTCCAAACATCAGAGTAACTAACAGACCTAATGTGAACATAATAACAGTTCTCTAGGAGTATATCTAAGAGAATTTAGCAAGGTAGGACAAACTTTTTGTATGGGAGAGAAGTAATTGAAATTGAAGTGCAGATTGTCATCCAGATGAGGAGGAGAGCTATCAAGAGGGATGATTGTATTCAGGAGAGGACCTCAACCATTCTTCTGAGATGAACATGGAGTAGGAGCACGCCTTTGCTTGGCTGGGGTTTTCCGCCACTGGGAGGATTGGGGAGCAGAGAAAATGGGTATGGGGTTCTGCCAGCCTGGCAGCTCCACGCGCGGTAAGTTTAGGTCCTGAAGAAACGTGGGAAGATCCTCATGGAACCGCAATGTGGAGGAGCGGCCATTCTTAGTAGCAATTAAGCATGTGGGAAACCCCATCGGTAGTTAGTTCCATCACCCCTTAGTTGCTCCAAGAGGGGCTTCAACGCCCAACGGCGATCAAGAATCTCCTTAGAAAGATCCGGAAAGATGTTAAGAATAGCACCGTCAAAGTCAATGTTAGGGGTGTTCCGCATTTTGGTCATGATGGCGTTTTTGTCTTCGAAATAATGGAGACGGCAAATCACATCTCTAGGTTGGTCAGATGAGAAATTGCGGGGTCTCAGAGCGCGGTGCACTCTGTCAAATCGCAGAGGATCCGTAGCAGGATTACCCAGTATAGTATTAAGGATACCTCGGACCGAGGGTTCTAGGTCATTATCCCTGGTTGCTTCAGGCAGTCCGCGTATACGCAAATTATTTCTGCGGTTGCGATTCTCGAGATCTTCGAGTTTGTATAGTGAGGCCCTATTTGCATATGCTAATTGAGTGACGGTTTCCTGCAATTCTTTGATAGCAACCTCATGGGAGTCTTGACGCTGTTCTGTTTCCTCTATTCTGACGAGTAAGTGTACCACATCCGCTCTGACCACGGAAATCTCCTTTTTGATGGATTTTTCCATACTGTGAAACATACCCGCCATCTCCTTTTTAAGTTCATTCATTAAGGAAGACATATCGGAACCCGTGGGGGACCCGGGCTCCTCCATTAATTCCGAGCCGCAAGAAGAGGCTGGCGAACTCTCGCGGGCAGAGGCGGCGTGAGAGGCTGGGGAGATAAGCGATCTTGAGGCTCTGGTTTTGTTGAACCTAGAGCTGGGGCTTTCACGTTCCGCGGCTAGGAATTTTTTAATGGTCCCCACACTGGTTTGATGCAGTTTTGCAGAACGTTTACCTAATTTTGAGCGGGAGGAAGAGCCTTTGGATGGCATTGCTTGTTGCTGTGAGGCCGACAGCTAGACGGAGGTCATTTCAAGCGCTTCCTTTTAGCGCCATGCGTAGGCTAGCTGCCCCGGAGGGGTCGTGTAGGTGGCGCAAATGAAGCAGGGGGAATGGCCTTTTGAAATAAGTCACCCATATACCAAGGGAGTTGTGGAGGTTAAATTGGGGAGAGGTAAAGAGGCTGTGAATAAGTTTCAGGGTGTAGCAAAATGTCCGCCGACCTCTTGCTATGGTCACTTGCCTATTGAGAAGGGCACCTCTGCAATGACCGTGGGGAGGGGATATAAGAGCAGGCCACTGTGTTGTAAAATAATTTGGAGCTGGGCAGCAGAAGAGCTGGGATTGTGAGGAGTTTTAAGCTCCTGGGTGTAGCAAGATGGCCACCGCGTTCCGGGAGTAGGCCAAAGCCGGCGACTTTCCTGAGAGTGGCGCAGGAGCTCCACTCCGCTCGGGCCGCAGATTCGCTAGACCGGATAGGGGACAGCTCCCAGCAGGTATGATGGAGGTGGAAGCACGGGGATGAGCTCGGGGGTGAGGGCGAGGGACGGTGGATGGGCCAGGGAGTCACAGTACCTGAGGGGGGCGGCTTCAGCCGGGTCAGCAGGCCGCAATATGGCGCCGGTTCCCAGGATGTAGGAGCAGTCCTCCGGTGATCGCTCCCGCTGTGTCGCTGCCCAGTGTCCTCCGTGCATGCAGCGGCTGTTGGACAAGCCTGGAGAGTGCGAACCCCCCGGTATACACATCACGCTGGCTCAGGGGCATATGAGGCTTCACAGGCCTCAAGATGGCGGCGGGCCTCAGCAGTGTGGAGCCAGATGCAGGCTAAATGCAGTAATAGCCGGATTACCTCCGCAATATCGACAGGCACTGCCTCAGTACGTGTCCATGGGTGGATATAGGTAGTTGGAAGTGTCTCTGGGTTAAAATAATAAAAGGATGGGGAAGGATTGTTTCTGGATATGTGGAGCACAGTACCAACACGTCTTCTCAGCTTCACGTCCGGACACGCCCCCCATGAACACTTTTCCAACAGTGAATGTGGTTTTCCTTCATAACAGTCCATTCACTCCAAAATCAAAATGTTAAAAGCCAAAAGTTTTTTTGAAGTACAATTGAATAAAATTTACCAAGCCATCGTATGTACTGATCTCAATCTTCGCATTAATGTTCATTCAAAAATCTATTAGTATATGGCCAGCTTAAAGTATATGTGAAACTTCACCTTGTAAAACAGCCCATTTTGTTTCAAATAGAAATGAAAGGCAAAACGTTTGTGTGTGTGTGTGTGTGTGTGTGTATGTGTGTGTGTGTGTGTGTGTGTGTATACACACACATACACAGTATCTCACAAAAGTAAGTACACCCCTCACATTTTTGAAAATATTTTATTATATCTTTTCATGTGACAACACTGAAGAAATAACACTTTGCTACAATGTAAAGTAGTGAGTGTACAGCTTATATAACAGTGTAAATTTGCTGTCCCCTCAAAATAATTCAACACACAGCCATTAATGTCTAAACCGCTGGCAACAGGAGTACACCCCTAAGTGAAAATGTCCAAATTGGGCCCAAAGTGTCAATATTGTGTGTGGCCACCATTATTTTCCAGCATTGCCTTAACCCTCTTGGGAATGGAGTTCACCAGAGCTTCACAGGTTGCCACTGGAGTCCTCTTCCACTCCTCCATGATGACATTACGGAGCTGGTGGATGTTAGAGACCTTGCGCTCTTCCACCTTCCGTTTGAGGATGCCCCACAGATGCTCAATAAGGTTTAGGTCTGGAGACATGCTTAGCCAGTCCATCACCTTTACCCTCAGCTTCTTTAGCAAGGCAGTGGTCGCCTTGGAAGTGTGTTTGGGGTCGTTATCATATTGGAATACTGCCCCACTGCCCAGTCTCCGAAGGGAGGGGATCATGCTCTGCTTCCGTATGTCACAATACATGTTGGCATTCATGGTTCCCTCAATGAACTGTAGCTCCCCAATGCCGGCAGCACTCATGCAGGCCCAGACCATGACACTCCCACCACCATGCTTGACTGTAGGCAAGACACACTTGTCTTTGTACTCTTCACCCGGTTGCCGCCACACACGCTTGACACCATCTGAATCAAATAAGTTTATCTTAGTCTCATCAGACCACAGGACATGGTTCCAGTAATCCATGTCCTTAATCTGCTTGTCTTCAGCAAACTGTTTGCGGGCTTTCTTGTGCATCTCATCTTTAGAAGAGGCTTCCTTCTGGGACGACAGCCATGCAGACCAATTTGATGAAATGTGCGGCGTATGGTCTGTGCAATGACAGGCTAACCCCCCACCCCTTCAACCTCTGCAGCAATGCTGGTAGCAGTTATATGTCTTTTTCTCAAAGACAACCACTGGATATGATGCGGAGCATGTGCACTCAACTTCTTTGGTCGACCATGGCGAGGCCTGTTCTGAGTGGAACCTGTCCTGTTATCGCCGCTGTATGGTCTTGGCCACCGTGCTGCAGCTTCGTTTCAGGGTTTTGGCAATCTTCTTATAGCCTAGGCAGTCTTTATGTAGTGCAACAATTCTTTTTTTCAGATCCTCAGAGAGTTCTTTGCCATAAGGTGCCAGGTTGAACTTCCAGTGACCAGTAAGTGAGTGAGAAGGATAACACCAAATGAAACACACCTGCTCCCCATTTACACCGGAGAACTTGTAACACTAACAAGTCACATGACACAGGGGAGGGAAAATGGCTAATTGGCCCCAATTTGGACATTTTCACTTAGGGATGTACTCACGTTTGTTGCCAGCGGTTTAGACATTAATGGCTATGTGTTGAGTTATTTTGAGGGGACAGCAAATTTACACAAGCTGTACACTCACTACTTTACATTTTAGCAAAGTGTAATTTCTTCAGTGTTGTCACATGAAAAGATGTAATAAAATCTTTACAAAAACCTGGGGTTGTACTCACTTTGTGACTGTGTGTGTGTGTGTGTGTGTGTGTGTGTGTGTGTGTGTGTGTGTGTGTGTGTGTGTGTGTGTGTGTGTGTGTGTGTGTGTATATATATAAATAATAGGATTTTTATAACAGCTTACCTGTAAAATCCTTTTCTTGGAGTACATCACGGGACACAGAGCGACAGTCATTACTATGTGGGTTATATAGATTACCTTCAGGTGCTGGCACTGGCAACTTCCAAAACCGGAAGTAACCTCCCCTATATAAGCCCCTCCCATCCGGGAGTACCTCAGTTTTGTAGCAAAGCAATAAGTGTCCCCAAAAGAGGGGTGGGAGCTCTGTGTCCCGTGATGTACTCCAAGAAAAGGATTTTACAGGTAAGCTGTTATAAAAATCCTATTTTCTTTCTCGTACATCACGGGACACAGAGCGACATAGTCATTACTATGTGGGACGTCCCAAAGCAATGCCAAATGAGGGGGGGGATACACCATACATAAGCTGGGCGCTATCAGACATGAGGATCTTTTGCGGCCTGCAACACACTGCGCCCAAAGGCGACATCCTCCTGACTTCTAACGTCCACCTGGTAGAACCTAGTAAACGTGTGTACTGAAGACCATGTTGCGGCCTTACAGATTTGAGCCAGGGAGGCCTGGTGATGCACTGCCCATGAAGTTCCAACTGCTCTCGTGGAGCACTTGAACTTTGAACGGAGGCGGTCTCCTTCTCAAGCCATAGGCTTGCATTATGACCTGTCGAATCCACTTGGCTAAAGTAGATTTTGACGCTGCCTGACCCTTTCTGGGGCCTTCCGGCAGAATAAACAAAGTATCCGTTCTACGAATCAGAGCAGTGGCTTTTAGATAAGCTTTAACTGCTCTTACTACATCCAAAGAATGTAATAACTTTTCCTCTACCGAGCTAGGTTTGGGGAAAAAGGAAGGAAGAACCACATCTTGGTTCAAATGAAACCTCGATACCACCTTAGGAAGAAAGGCTGGATGAGGACGTAACACTACTCTGTCCTTATGGATAACCAGATAAGGCTCCTTACAGGACATAGCGGTCAATTCCGACACTCTTTTAGCCGAACAAATGGCTACTAAAAAAATCAATTTCCTGGTGAGAAGAACCAAGGAAATGTGCTGTAATGGTTCAAATGGTTGTTTTTGTAGAACCGATAGAACCAGGTTTAGGTCCCATGGACATATGGGAATTTTAACCGGAGGGCTAATACGCATCACTCCTTGTATAAAAGTTTTGACTAGTGAATGCGAAGCCAAGGGCCTTTGAAAAAATATTGACAAGGCCGAAATCTGACCCTTGATAGTACTCAAGGCAAACTTCCTATCTACAGCCCACTGTAGGAAGTCCAGAATGCTACCTATTACGTACTTACGTGGATGCCATTTCTTGGCCTCACACCACGCGATGTACGCCTTCCAGATTCTATAGTAAATCTGCCTGGATACCGGCTTCCTGGCATTGATCATGGTAGATACCACAGGATTAGAGAGACCTCTCTTTTTTAGAATGTGGGCTTCAATAGCCAGGCCGTCAAACCTAGGGCTAGTAAGGAAGGGTGGTATATCGGTCCTTGCGAAAGCAGGTCCGGACGATGTGGAAGGGTCCAAGGACTCCCCACAGACATTTTTACAATCTCTGCGTACCATGCCCTTCGGGGCCACGCTGGAGCCACCAGAATCACTGGTTTCTTTTCTACCCTGATTCTGCGGAGTAATCGAGGCAACAATTGTGGCGGTGGAAATGCATATATCAGCTTGAACTGATCCCAAGGGAACACTAGAGCATCCGAGCCGCAAGCTAGGGGATCCCTTGTCCGAGAGACAAATCTGTCCACCTTTGCGTTGAATCTGGATGCTAGCAGATCTACATCCGGTGCTCCCCACCGCTGACATATTGCCCGGAAAACCTCGGGGTGAAGGGACCATTCCCCTGGGCATAATTGTTGGCGACTTAGAAAGTCCGCCTTCCAATTCTCCACCCCTGGAATGAAGACCGCGGATATGGCTTGGACATATCTTTCTACCCATTACAGGATGCGATTTACTTCCCTCTGGGCTGCACGACTCCTGGTGCCCCCCTGATGATTGATATATGCCACTGCCGTGGCATTGTCTGATTGAATTCTGACAGGGGACCCTTGGAGTTTGGATGTCCATGCTACTAGGGCATACCGGGCTGCTCGTATCTCTAAGAGATTGATGGGCAGGGCCTTCTCTGCATCCGACCATCAGCCCTGGAGAGACCATTGCTCCAGTACTGCCCCCAAGCCTATAAGGCTGGCATCTGTAGTGACCACCTTCCAAGAAATCGGACTGAAGGATTTCCCTTTTTTCAGATTCTGGGGAACCAACCAACGGAGGCTTTTGCGAACGGAAGGGGACAAGGACATTGGTAAGTCTAGGGCCTGAACTTTTTTGTTCCAGGCTGACAGTATGGCCCTTTGCAAATTCCTTGAATGGAATTGACCGTAGGGCACCGCTTCGAATGATGCCACCATTTTTCCCAGCAGCCTCATGCACAGGCGTATGGACGGCTGTCTTTTTGTACCCACCAGGTGGATCAAATCTCTCAGAGAAGACACTTTTTCTTGAGGCAAGAAAATCTTCCTCTGGTCTGAATCCAGCCTTAGCCCCAAGTATTCCAGACTTTTGACTGGTTTTAGGGCTGACTTGTCTCGGTTGATGATCCAACCGTGAGATTCCAGATACTTGATTGTCTCGTGAACAACCATTTCTAGTTTTTCCACTGAGTGGTCCATCAGCAACAAGTCGTCTAGATATGCCATTATCGTCACACCTCGTGTTCTTAGATTGGCCAATAGTGGGGCCAGAATTTTTGTGAACACCCGTGGTGCTGTGGCCAGACCGAAGGGTAAGGCTCTGAACTGAAAATGGCGCCCTTCTACTGCAAAGCGTAGAAATTTTTGGTGGACTGGAAAGATGGGAATGTGCAAATAAGCATCTTTGATGTCAATCGAGGCTAACCATTCCTCCCCTTGTAGGGCAGTGGCCACCGATCGGATCGACTCCATCCGGAAAGTCCTGATATGTAGGAATTTGTTTAGCCCTTTTAGATTTAATATGGGCCTTACGTCCCCGTTTGGCTTCGGGACTGTAAAGAGGTTTGAGTAAAACCCGAACCCGCATTCTTCCAGGGGAACCTCCATAATTACTCCTTGGAGCAATAGTTGTTCTAGTGCCGACAGGAGGGATCCTCTCTTCCGGGGATCTCTTGGCACGTTTGACCACATAAAATGGGAAGGAGGAGAGTCTTAACTCCAGCTTGTATCCCAGACTTACTGCGGAGAGCACCCATCTGTCTCTGATCGTGTCCCGCCAGGTCTCTGAACAACTGAAGTCTTCCCCCCACCCAATTGAGTGGGGGCAACTCTTCATAAATTTGACTTGGGGGGAGGTTTTGTACCTCTCCTGACCCAGGGTTTTTTGTTACCCTGTGATTGTCCCTGATTCTTACCCCCGGGATTTGACCGAGGAGGCCGTCGGAACTGCTTCACATCAGATGTCCCAGGGACTGGAGAGGCAGGCCTCTTAAAAGAGGGACCTCTAAATCGCTTTTTAACCGGCAAGAGTATACTTTTACCGCTGGAAATTTTCTGGATATATTTGTCCAGGTCTTCCCCGAATAAGCGTTCACCATGAAATGGGAAGCCAACCAGCAATCTTTTACAGGGAGCTTCAGCAGACCAGTTCTTGAGCCATAGAAGCCTACGCATATGTACTACAGACAGCGTAAGGCGGGAGGCCTGATGGATTGAATCCTTGATGGCGTCAACCGCAAAGCATAAGGCTCTAGGCAGATCAGCTAGGGCAAGGGCCTGCTGATCTGGCAAGTCCCTCAAGACCTGTTTTAACTGATCCTTCACCGCTCGGCAGACCCCAATAGCTGCTACTGCTGGTTGGGTCACCAAGCTTGCTGTAGTAAAAGCAGATTTTAATAAGGACTCCAATTTTTTATCTATTGGGTCCTTGGACATTTGAACATTATCTACTGGACATGTCAGTGATTTATTCACACAAGAGATGGCTGCGTCCACTGTAGGCACCTTCCATTTTCAGATGAACTTATCCTCCATGGGATAGACCACCGGAAATCTCTTACGGGGAGTAAATATTTTATCAGGATGTTCCCAATCCTGGTAAATGAGTCCTTCCAGTAAAGGATGGATTGGAAAGGAACAAACAGTCTGGGAAGCTTTTAGCGACCCCAACGAGGAGACAGAAGTGGTTGATGGTTCCGCAAGGGGCATTTTAAATGCTGATCGGACCATATCAGTCAGGGACTGAACCCATAATCTTTCAGCATGTGATGCTGAAAATGGCTCTTCCACTGTTGTTTCCTCTACAACAGAATCAAACTCATCCTGATCCCCTTCAGGTAGGTCGATCCCTGTATGGGACTGTTGCTCCGCTAACAGGTACTCTGAGGGAGGAGACGGAGATCGGGCGCGCTTTCCCTCTGACAGGGAAGCAGCGATCAATGTTGTCAATCTCTCTTCCAGTCCTCCCAGAGCTGAGGAAAAAACCTCCTCTGTTACATACACAGGAGCAGGTGAACTGAGGACAGCCACAGTACAAGGTACTCCTGAGGGTTCTCTACGGGCACCAACCTCTGATTTTTCAGGGGAGACTGGTGCAAGCAAAGCATGCCCAAGATCCTCAGAGCCCGATGGAGACCCCCTTTGCTTCCTGGGAGTCTTAGTCCCGGAGACTTTGGACGGCATATTCCTGAGCCCAAAGCTGAGGTATTCCAGCCGTAATACACCACTTACTGAAAATAGTCTAGCACAATTGCTGCTATATAAACAGTTGGTGTCTACTAATGTGCCTTTCTATGGGGATGCCTGCATCAACCGCCTGCTGTATGCCTTTGTTAAATGTTACCAGCTCCGTCTCTGCACTCCATAGCCAGCTCACAACAAAAAATTGTGCCTTTTGACATGCTGGGACGCCCGCACATGCGCAGAAGCGCTGCGGCGCGCACAGAGCGTCATCCGCCCAAGCTCCGCCCCCTTTTCAAGCTCACCTCTATATATAGAGGCGCGGGCACGCACACGCGCGCGGGCACGTGCGCCTTCGGCGCCTCTTTTGAAATCGACTAGGGAGAGGAGCCAGGGTCCCTGTTTGCAGCAGGGCCCGGGGATGGACGAGCATTTGCAACATGACAGAGGAAGCAGTTTCCCTGAAGAGAACTCACCATCTGCCTGGACTTGACCTCAGAAGGAAACAGTCCACAGAAAAAAACGACGTTCCACAGCAGCCTCTAGTGGTTTAACACAGGTCCATTTTTTTTTTTGTTGACCACCATTAAAATTATTACATTTTCTAGCAGTTTCAGGCATGCACAGATATTTAGCGGGAATACCGTTAGGTAACAGGCAGAAAGACATATTAGGCTTGGGGGTCCCCTCAATAGAACCAAGTTCCTGAGGGGCCCCCACTTACCTTTTCCCCGCCGCAGGACTCTGTTTGGTCCACAGGAGCCCAAACTTCACCTCTCACGGCAGGCAATGTACTTAAACCTTCAGGGACCGGGTTCCCAAGGATTCCACTCCCCTGGACCTGTATAGCATCCTGCACAGATAACGTCTTGGTCGTGGGTATGACCAGAGTTCTGGATTCCAGGGTCCAGCCCTCCTAAGAGAGGCATTACAGGCAAAACCTTGCTCTTCTCTGCAAGGCCCGGGTACCAACCGTTTAGCTATGAAGATTTTTTGGTCGGATCCGGATTAGCTTGCTGAGGCCCAAAAGAACCTGTACACAAGCCCAGATGAAAAAACATGTTAATCTTTGGCCAACACCTTAGACACTGGCAAAAAACTGAGGTACTCCCGGATGGGAGGGGCTTATATAGGGGAGGGTACTTCCGGTTTTGGAAGTTGCCAGTGCCAGCACCTGAAGGTAATCTATATAACCCACATAGTAATGACTATGTCGCTCTGTGTCCCGTGATGTACGAGAAATAAATATATATATATATATACACACACACACACACATATATACACACACATTATACATATATATATTTATTTATTATATCTATACACATACATACCTAATAGATATATATATATATATATATATATCTATATCTATCTCTATACACACATATATACACATACACACACACTATATACCAATTTTACTTTTTTTGAAATAAGTGAAAATATGACCTCTGTTGCATTTTAGTAGGGACTTGAAGAAGTGGGGGTGGAGAAACAGCAGGGCACCGATCTTCCCAGTGAATGGCTGTGCTGGAGGGGCATGTGAGCACAAGTCTGAACAATTGAGGACAGGCAGGCTGTGAACACTGGGAAGGAGGAGTTAAAAAAAATAAACTTCTTAAAGGGAACCTATCCACATAGAAATATAGGAACTGCCACTGCCGATGTGTTTTAGAAAGCACAGGCTCTGGGGCTGTCATACTTTTTCATTAGGGAGTAATTTAATGACCAAAAACAAACATGCAGCCTGGGCATATTGGGTCACCTGATAAGTAAGCACTTCTCATAGCTTTGTAACTCATTAGGTTGTACCTTCAGAAACAAGTTAGTAATGGAAATTACCATAATAAAGACAGCAGTTCCCTACAAATGTTCCATACTACAAGAATGTAATGCAGAATAGTATGTTTATTTACTAACCACATCTTTTCTGTAAAGCACTTCCAAGATGTTGCTCAGCAGCTGACAACAGGCCTCAAGCTCCTCCTGTTTTTCCAAGTGATGCTTCAGCTGATCGGTCATCATGGGAAGGAGGATGTCTCTGCATTCTGGACACAATAAGGTTGTCATGTGAGAGTGGATGATTGATGACCAAGTATACTTAAAGCGTATCTAAACCCAAAGCAAAATTTATTTCTATCCAGTGATCTGGCCAGGAACACATTTCCGGTCTTAGGATGTCTCCACTCGACCTAGACATGTTTGGATAGCAGCACTGCTAATGTGGGGAGAGGGCAAACTGGGTATACATGCACACAAATTACCCCATCTACGCAACCAAGGTGGATAGAGAAACCCTCCCAGCTACGGCATTTAATTCTGACAGACAATTTTTTTTTCTTTTGGGGGGGGTAGGGGGAGATCTAGTTTTGCTCTCAATTTTCCACCCCCCCCCCCAGCCTTCTGGGACACAACGCAGGTCCCAGGAGGCTGCGGGACCATTCATAATGCGCAGCACGGCACCCACATGCACAGTGGGCAGCCAGCTGTGAAGCCAAAAGGAATCATAACTAGGGTGGCCACAGTTAAAGTGTTTGTAACCCCACAAAAAAAAAAGAAAAAAAAAAGATCCTGTTCCCTTATAGCAGATTAAACAGCACAGTGCTTGTGTGGTCTAATCTGCCCCTCTAAAAACTGTAAAAAACCTGGCTGATCCTGCCACTTCCTGTGTCCCCCTCTCTGCACTGACCACAATAATCATGGCTGCTGACCCCCGACTACCATAGTAAGTTAGAATTTCTCAGTCATCCGCAGCTCTCCTCTGTTCACCTCACCCCCTTTCTCCCTGCCTGTCAGCTCCGTGTCTGTCCCCACCCCCCCCATCTCGATTAGTAGAAATAAATTATTAGAAGTTGTCACTGCCAGCCCCTCTATTATAACTAGTCATAACACACAGGGTTAATGTTTTATGAAAATGAAGCTTGTAAATACCTTTTTTCAGCTATATTCAGGCTGGTCAAGTGACTCCTGGCCGGTCTCCTACTCCAATCCCTAGGTAACAGAGTTAGGGGCTGAGCGGCCACGTGACTTTCCTGGCTCCCAGAGTGAGATCTCAGCCGCTCCTGCTGTAGCCGGAGGATCAGAGTAGGAGACTGGCCAGAATTCACGTGATCGGCCTGAAGATCTCTCTAAAACGGTATTTACAAGCTTAAAATATTAATCCTGTGTTATGAATAGTTATAATAGAGGGGCTGGCAATGAATTATCCGACTTACTTTTTTTCTGAACTCACTGAAGAACTGCTTTAAGGATTGGCAAGCTGGCAGTATGTAAAATTTTTGCTTGCGGGTTTAGATACCTTTTAATGTGAACCAGTCAGAAATCTAATTTAAAAATACTGATCATGTACCTGTGATACGCTTCAAAAGCAATCCCCAGGTGCAGCCCCTGGATTCTAGGCCCAGGCAGTATGCCAGGCTATAATTTCTGGAAAGTTCAGACCAATAAAAATGCTTACAAGGACACAGAGATGGCTTTCAAGATTATCACAAGTATTTATAAGTCAAGCGGATAAGATTTTAAGGATGCTTTAACATGTAGGTTCATCTTTTGCCATATTTCTTACATATTAATAAGGCCGAACAGATAAGTAAGGGAAAATGCCAGGCAATACATAAAATACAATCATAAATACAATAAAATAAGTCAACAATTGACCTACATTTGTATTTGTTTTTAGATAAACCTTTAAAAAAAAAAATAAAGTATGAGTTTTGAACAATCAAGTAATAGAAAAAGGATAAAGAAAATTATAGCTTGTAGCAATAGCTGTGGAAGAAGGGAGAAGCTGGGAATCAAGTGAAAGGTCGCCAAAGTGTCTCCGAAAGAAATAACAGGTGCTTAAACCGGTTGGCATCTATTTATTCAAACATAAAAGTTTTGGGTGGATTGAATCTTTGAGAGAAAAATGCAAATAACGTAGACCTTGAAAAGGTATTCATACCCCTTGAAATTTTCCACATTTTGTCATGTCACAACCAAAATTGTAAATGTCTTTTATTGGGATTTTATGTGATAGACCAACACAAAGTGGCACATAATTGTGAAGTAGAAGGGAAATGATGAATGTTTTAATTTTTTTTTTTACAAATAAACTAGTGAAAAGTGTGGCGTGCATTTGTATTCAGCCCCCGAGTCAATACTTTGTAGAACCACCTTTCGCTGCAATTACAGCTGCAAGTCTTTTTGGGGATGTCACTACCAGCTTTGCACATCTAGGAGAGTTAAATGTTTGCCCATTTTTCTTTTCAAAATAGCTCAAGCTCTGTCAGATTGGATGGAGAGCGTCTGTGAACAGAAATTTTCTTGCCACAGATTCTCAATTGGATTTAGGTCTGGACTTTG
This sequence comes from Rana muscosa, assembly GCA_029206835.1. NCBI lineage: Eukaryota > Metazoa > Chordata > Amphibia > Anura > Ranidae > Rana > Rana muscosa. The sequence goes on along the minus strand of CM055123.1, from coordinate 270,212,171 downwards.
ACTGGCCCATTTTATTACATGAATATGCTTTGATCAAAACCATTCCATTGTAGCTCTGGCTGTATGTTTAGGGTGGTTGTCCTGCTGGAAGGTGAACCACCTCCACCTCAGTCTCAAGTTATTTGCAGACTAACAGGTTTTCTTCAAAAATTGCCCTGTATTTGGCTCCATCCACCTTCCCATCAACTCTGACCAGCTTCCTTGTCCCTACTGAAGAAAAGCATCCCCACAACATGATTCTGCCACCACCATGTTTCACAGTGGGGATGGTGTGTTCAGGGTGATGTGCATTGTTGGTTTTCTGCCACACATTGCATTTTGCTTTTAGGCCAACAAATCAAATTTTAGTTTCATCTGACCAGAGCACCTTCTTCCACATGTTTGCTTTGTCCCCTACATGGCTTCATGCAAACTGGACTTCTTATGGCTTTCTTCTTGCCACTATTCCATAAAAGGCCAGATTTGTGGAGTGCACGATTAATAGTTGTCCTGTGGATAGATTCTCCCACCTGAACTTTGGATCTCTGAAGCTCCTCCAGAGTTACCATGGGCCTCTTGGCTGCTTCTCTGATTAATGCTCTCCTTGCCCGGCCTGTCATTTTAGGTGGACAGCCATGTCTTGGTAGGTTTGCAGTTGTGCCATACTTTCCATTTTTGGATGAAGGATTGAACAGTGCTCCATGGGATGATTAAAGCTTGGGTTTTTTTTTTTTTATAACCTAACCCCGCTTTAAAACTTCACAACTTTATCCCTGACCCGTCTGGCATGTTCCTTTGCCTTCATGATGCGGTTTGTTCACTAAGGTTCTCTAACAAGCCTCTGAGGGCTTCATAGAACAGCTGTATTTATACTGAGATGAAATTACACACAGGTGGACTCTATTTACGAATTAGGTGACTTCTGAAGGCAATTGGTTCCACTAGATTTTAGTTAGGGGTACCAGAGTCAAGGGGGCTTTATACTAATGCAGGCCACACTTTTCAGATATTTGTTAAACATTTTGAAAATTATTTTCCTTCCACTTTACAATTATATTCCACTGTGTTGGTCTATTACATAAAAGCCCAATAAAATACATTTACGTTTTTGGTTGTAAAATGACAAAAAGTGAAAAATTTCAAGGGGTATGAATAGTTTTTCAAGGCACTGTACATCCTGGAAAATTTCAGATTGGCTTTTTATTACATGCTGAACAATGAATCCACACAACAGTTTTTACTTTCAGTGAAAAAATAAATAAAAGCATCTAGTCTGCCTTGCTATGGCCGCCGATATGGTTGTCATGCTAGTTCAGTTGCGTTCCTGTGAGAAACTAAAGTACCAATAAAAGCACAAAACAGGGCTTGAAAAGATGACCAAATTGAGGCAAACAAAGCTGGTCTTCCCAAGAGCAGAACAATTGATCCAGATCTTAAATGCAGCCAAAAATTGAAGCAGACAACTTCACCTTCTCTTACCTTATGGTTCTCAAATAAATCAAACACAAAGGACCACACAGCCTCCTTGAAACAATAGGATAGGAAATTCAGGCAAACATGGTATTACTGTTTGGACTACATGTTCTTGCAGAAATATGAAGCCACCCTTTCAAATGTTAGATCCCTTTTGCAAAATCTGAATTAACCTACAATGCTTTCTCCCATTTTCTCCACCTTGCCCTATTGTCCCTCCCCGCTCTTCCAGTTAGTTTTCTGATCTTTACTGGTCTAGTCTAATTTTTGCCACAGTTTCACTCACAATTTATTCTTACAAAAAGAATCAGAGATAGTGATTACATATACGAGAACCACTTAAAAACTATAGTTCAAGGCTTTACTTATCCCTAATCACTCTGGCCCTATGACCACATGGACAAGGAGAAATGTTTGGTAAACCGGATTATCAGTTCCCTTGTAAACTACAAGCGGTCTCATGCCTATTGCAATACCAAGTCAACCACAAATATTAGATGGTGGTTGTAAATTCTCACCTCTGATCAATTTTTCCGTAGAATAATCATGATATGATCAACAGATCATTTTGGCTATGCATTAAGGTTTGTGAAGTAACACATACCTGGTGCCCTTATCTCAAGGCAACAATAGTGATCTGGAAAAATCGATTGATGATAATCAGCTGACCACAGCGTGTGCGCCAAGGTCACAGATTTCCTGTACTGATCTGATTCAAGTGTTATCAGACAGATTAAAAAAAAAAAAAAGGAAATCTCATACTAGCCTACATTATTACTTTCATTTTAAACAGATGGGTGAGATTTGCATCACACAAAATAGATACCTGTGAAGGGTAGTCTTAATGAGAATATTAAAGCCATAAATAGCGGTACAACTGTTTATATGCGATTATTGCTAATTCACAATAATTAACACCACAGTGATGAGTACTGAGAACAATATTAATCTCTATAAAGAGGCCACATGCACATTCTGAAGTTGTGAGTGATGCAATGGACAAAACAACCTGCAGTGAATATCAATAAAACCCACTGACAGAGCATAGTCAGATCAGAGGAAGAATATTGTCTTGCATCTCTTGGTTCTTGAAATCAGGAATTCCGTGTGATGTACAAATGAATTCCTTTAGCAACCCAAGGGCCTCACAAATAACTCTGTCAGTACTGGGACTTTAAAAATGCAATCCTCAAGCAAAGGTTACATAGTTACATAGTTAGTCAGGTTGAAAAAAGACAAAGTCCATCCAGTTCAACCATAAAAAAATAACTAAAATAAAATAAAAAAATATCGTGCAATCCCATATACCCAATTCTATACCCACAGTTGATCCAGAGGAAGGCAAAAAACCCCAGCAGAGCATGATCCAATTTGCTACAGCAGGGGAAAAAATTCCTTCCTGATCCCCCGAGAGGCAATCGGATTTACCCTGGATCAACTTTACCTAGAACTGTTAGTACTCAGTTATATTATGTACATTTAGGAAAGTATCCAGGCCTTTCTTAAAGCAATCTACTGAGCTGGCCAGAACCACCTCTGCAGGGAGTCTGTTCCACATTTTCACAGCTCTTACTGTGAAGAAACCTTTCCGCATTTGGAGATGAAATCTTTTTTCTTCTAGACGTAAAGAGTGCCCCCTTGTTCTCCGTGTTGACCGTAAAGTGAATAACTCATCACCAAGTTCACTATATGGACCCATTATATATTTGTACATGTTAATCATATCCCCCCTTATTCTCCTCTTCTCAAGAGTGAATAAATTCAGTTCCTCTAATCTTTCTTCATAGCTGAGCTCCTCCATGCCTCTTATCAGTTTGGTTGCCCTTCTCTGCACTTTCTCCAGTTCCCCGATATGCTTTTTGAGAACTGGTGCCCAAAACTGAACTGCGTATTCCAGATGAGGCCTTACTAATGATTTGTACAGGGGCAAAATTATATCTCTCTCTCTGGAGACCATACCTCTCTTAATACAAGAAAGGACTTTGCTCGCTTTGGAAACCACAGCTTGGCATTGCATGCCATTATTGAGCTTATGATCTACAAAGGTCTTCAAAGGTTTGAATCTAATGCATGACTGTGGGGAAATAAAGGCGCTTTCTCCCCCCCCCCCCACTATTTGATAAGGATATGCTCTGTAGTGGTCTATAAAAATATGTCAACATTACATAAAAGTAAATATTTCCTTGGCATTTTAAATTGCTTCTTAGGCTGAACTGACTGCAGTTCAGTTAAAGGGGTCACCTGATGAGTGTTCCATTTTGGACATAGAATATGTGCTAGATTCGCCATTAACATTAGCAATGTCTACAAGGACATTAATGACAATGTGCCCAAAACCTGACTTCTCCAAGAAGCTGCATTCTCTGTAAATTGAGCATTTGGAATACAGAATAGTGTATGTTTACCAACAACTGTGATCAATGTAGAGAACAAATAGGCGTGTTCAAGGCAGTGCAAGGTACACTGAATATTTAAAGCAAATCATTAAATACCCCATATCTGTTTACTGTAGACCAGCAAGTGAAAATCTGATTGCTTGCTGTATATCACTGACAATTACACACTGTTCTTTAAATTAAAGAAGTCCAATATAGATATATATTGGCACTTTCTATTACCTCTCATTTCTGTTTAGAAGCTGCCAACAAGAGAGGATGTACTCATCCAAAAATCACAGGTCACAAAAATCACAAGATAATATGCAGTGACATTCTATACACATACTTTTTTAATGACAATCTCACCAACCAAAAGCCACATGCTCCCCAAAGTTAGGTTGCTTACAGTGCTTATGTGCAAGGGACTCCAAGTATTCCATATCTCATTAGATGCAATGTCAAAGCTTTAATTTGACTTTGTAATGGTGTTAAAAGTGTTTAAGCCAACAGAATAAAAACCCTTCCATCCCCTCTGTACCATAATGTTATGTGTCCCTGTGTCTGTTTTATATTAAAACAAGCTTCCGATTTGTATGAATATCAAAGCGTCTCCCAGCGTTCATGTGACTCCTTGGCCCGGAGACCGCTATAGTGGGCAGGGCGCAAGCACTCCCACTGACGCCACCCCGGGGAGGAGAGAGGAGAAAGCAGAGTCGTCACATGAGCACCAGAAGACGCTCTGATATAGGTACAGATCGGCAGCTTTTTTATATAAAACAGGTACAGGGGCACAAATCGTTATTGTACAGAGGGAATGGGAGGTTTTTATTGGAATTATAATAGCAGCAGGAGGGGAGGGGGCGGGCGCTGACACAAGCAGAAAGGCAGGGAGGGGGAGGACAGAGCAGGGCTGCGGATGACGGAGACATGTAAACTGACCAGGGTGTCAGGGCTCAGCAGCCATGATAACCGTGGTCAGTTTACAGGGGGAAGGGTATAGCCAGGCAGGATCAGTCAGGTTTTTAAGGTGATAGAAGGGGCCAATTTACACAGCACAAGCATTGTGCTGTTATTCATGCTTTAAAGTGGTTGTAAACCCTCATATTTTTTTTATTTTTTTAACTAGCTGTAAGAGAAAGGCATAATGAGCTAATATGACTAGCATAATACCTCATTATGCATCACTTACCTTAGATCGGGGCCCCCGAAACGGTCCTCGTCTCCCTCTTCAGCCGCATCCATCGTTGCGGCGATAGCCGGAAGGTTACTTCCGGGTATCATCGCTCCAGCCAATCACAGCGCCGCTCCGGCGCTGTGATTGGCCGGAGCGGCGAAGACGTGACTCCGCGCATGAGCCGTCGAATTCGGCTACGTCGTCGAATGCTGTGACCTAGCCGAATTTGTGAATGGGGTTAACCCCATGCGCATGAGCGCGACGTCAGCGTCGCCGCTTTTAAATGCAAATATCTCCTTAACCGTATAGGTTAAGGAGATATTTCATGCACCTACAGGTAAGCCTTAATGTAGGCTTACCTGTAGGTCTTTGTTTATAAAGTGGGTTTACAACCACTTTAAGGAAATAGGATCTTTTTTTTTTTCTTTAGGGTATCAAACACTTTAAGTCCGGTCTCAACATCAATTAAGCCAATTTCTTTAAAGGAATTTAAATGGAGTGTTGAGGTGATGAAGAAAAGCTGAGCCCGTCTCAGTGTTTCTATACACAGTCAAACAGCAGGGAGTCGTAGGGGGGCACTTTAGTTCCAGCCTCCCTACTGCTCACAACCTTTCCCTCCCTAACACCACTCTCGTCTCCTATACAAACCTTTTTCCTGCAGTGTTCAGGACAGTCTGGTGATGCCACAGATCCCTTTTCTTCACTGATGAACAGTCCTACCTCCAGGACTGAGCAGTGCTCACATAATGTGTGAGTGCCACCAAGTTCAGGAGGAGTACTGTGAGCTCTAGCTATAGGATCTTCCCCCCTCCCAAAGTTGTGTCCATGATCGCTTGGGCCTACAGGAAGTGAGTCAGATGATTCTGGCCAACAATCAACCCAGAAGACTAGTGGCACTAGACCTCAGAGTAGTATATTTCAGGGGCAAAGTGATGGGATTAATTGAAGTATTGAAGAAAATGACACAATTTTAGAGGCACTGCAAATTGTAACAAGAAGTTTAAAAAAAAGTAAAAATCTAAAATAAAAAAAGTTCCCCAGGCTTCAAAAGTATACCAAAACCTTCACTGGGGAAAAAAAAACCTAACCAAATAAAATATGATATTGTCTTCCTTTAACTCTTACATAGCATTACACTCATTACAAAGCACAGTTGTGCAAGTAATATGAGTAAACAAGTAAACTCATCGCCAATCTATCATTCATGGGTTACACAGTAGTTTGTTTCATGAGATTAAAGTAAATTTAGTTGAAAAATTGTCATGCTCAAATCACGTAATGCTCAATCACGTAATAAAGTTATCAATGAAGAAAATAAAACATCTGAATTAGCTATATGAAGAGTAGAAACAGGTTTGCCTGCACAATAAGAAACGGAAGTGAACAGAACTGTCGTGGACATTGTGCCAACACTGCTGCATTTTAAAAAATGCAACCTTCCCCATAATTGTACGATTCCACAATTCAATAAAAATACTTTAATCATATTTGATGCAGAGTATTTCATTTTACAACAACATCAGACAGAAAATATATGGATACAGGCAGGAGCTGCTTCTTACCAAGCTGGCTGAAAAGGTCACTGTGTATTATCTCAATAAGGCAATAGAGCTTCTGCCGCACAAGGCGATCTCTTGGAACTTTCAAGATGAAGTCTGTAAACAACTTGCTGCAAAAATAAACAAACAAAGGGAGACAAATTAATCGAAACACATAGCCGATGCTCGTTTTGTACTGTGTTTCTGGACATTTACAGGGCTACTAAACAAGCCTTAGATAACTGTCATATTTGTAACTATAAGAGTTCTTAAGAACATTCTTGGGCGAGTATTAAATAGTTTTATAGACCAACATATTTTAACAGTGTAAGCATACTTTTAGCCAAAAATACACAAGTGAATAACATGTATGTTTATGATGACTGTTGCAGCTTCTGGAGGCTCTGCCTGTAAGATGCCGGAATATCTGCCCCTCCAGCTTACTACAAATAATGTTTAAAGGTAGAGAATAAAGCTTTTTTTCAATCCTTCCAACCAACTTGCTGTCAAGATGACACAACAGGAAGTAAATGGTATCAACACTTTTTTTGCTCAATAGAACTCTTGTATTTAAGCTTTGTGTTCCTTTAAGCAGATAAGTCAAGCGTTAGCATTCAATAGTACCGCATTTTAGGCTAAAAATGAACAGGAAAAAGCAGCTTTCACAACATGTGTTATATAATGTGGCTAAAATTGTAAAGGAAAACGTGCTGCGCTAATGCACTCAAATCACAAATGTATCCCTATTGTGAATGGTGTCTCCTACTCTAATCTGCTTCACAACAGGAAAAATGTCACACAGTGAGAAAATATTACAAACCATAAAAGGAATGAAATAAAATAAAAAAACTCTCATAAATGTAATTTGTTCACTGATAAGTGACCACAGAAGTGCAACACTCAAAAGATCAAAAACGTCCCACAAAATGCCAGTTAAAGATCCATAATATCATCCGTAGACTAAAGCCCTTCTAGTGATTCCACACCATCACAATGTTGCAAAGTGGGCACTTACCAGAGGAGAATGACCTCAATGCCCGAGTGGACATAAACCGTACACAGATGACCCAATCTTTTGAGTTTTGCACAGCTATTGAAACTTACCAGTGAACCAAGGTCATTTAGGAGGTTTTCGGTTTGTTTTTTTAATTCATTCATTTTTATGGTTTGTACATTTTTCTCACTGTGTGTGACATGTTTATTTTTTCCTACTGTAAAGGGGATTGGAGTAGGGGATGCCATTCACAATAAGGAAATATTGTATATGAGAGGAGTAAATTAGCGTTGCACATTTTCTTTAACAAGTCAAAGAGTTAAGCTAGCCATACATGGATTGAAATTCGACCGGTTCAGCAGGGATTGGCTGAATTTCGGCCCATGCATAGGCACCCTGGTTGTACACAAGTCGATCCATTGATCAACTTTTGTACAACCAACCTGTTGGGTTTTTCCCAAAGGATGAGTGCCGCCGGCAACTCTAATTACTGTGTTGTGCTGGCAGGAAAGGCTCCCTGTTCTCCCCATTGGCAGAACACTGTGGTGGAAGGAAAAAAAATAGCATAAATGTACAGACTGCCTTAAACGCAGATTGCAACAAAAATCTAACATGGGCTCAGTCCCAACCCTAAAGTGATTTTATTGCCTTCTGTATCCCTTAAAAAGATTTTTCCCAACTTCCTGTCCCAGTGAAATCACACATCATGGAAAATCGGGATGAATAAAACAATAAAAACATCCATAGGACAGCGCTGGGTCAATCAGCACCGTCACCACAACTACACTCCAGGGTACTAGGTGTAATCCTAGACTCCGACCTGTCCCTTCAGTCCCAAAGCCAATCGCTGTCAAAAGCTTGGAGACTCCACCTCCGTAACATCTCTAAGATTTTCCCCATCTCTATTGGAACCACCAAGCTACTCATTCACTCCCTCGTTATCTCTCAACTTGACTATTGCAATGCCGTTCTCATAGGCCTACCTCTCCATAGGCTATCCCCTCTTCAGTCTATCATTAATGCTGCTGCCAGACTCATCTACCTTACCACCCACTCAGTGTGTGCCACCCCTCTCTGCCAATCCCTCCACAGGCTTCTGATTGCCCAGCGAACTGAATTCAACATTTTAACATACAAAGCCATCCACAACTCTGCCCCAAGCTACACCACGAGAAAAAGAATGAATAACTGCACACCCAAAGTTTCCAAAAGTGCCTTTTATTGCAGACGGTCAAAATACACCAGGTGTTCGTCACATAGACGCGTTTCACACATCTGATCTGTGCTTAATCATTACGACCCAGCTACACCACCACCACTAATTCTGTCTCCAAATATCACCCAAATCGTCCAATGAGCTTCTTCCAAGAACTCCTGCTCGCAAGATCTTGTCTTCCCCTTCCATGCTCGTCTCCAGAGCCTCTCACATCCTCTGGGACTCTCTACCTCAGTCTGTCCATCTTCTACTTTGGCTGCCTTTAGGCGATCCATGAAAACTCATCTATTCAGGGAAGTCAATCGCACCTCCAACTAAATTTTTATCACTTCCATCAGCTCATCTCCCCACATTTATAACCTTTTATACCACTAGCCCCGCCCTATTAGATTGTAAGCTCTTTTGGAGCAGGGCCCACTTAACCCTCTTGCATTTTACTGTATTGTAACTAGTGTCCTGTCCACTTAACCCATAAAAGGAAACTAGCTGTTGTCATTTTGAAGTCTAGTTTTGCTTAGCATATTAGCAAAACACAAATCAACATGATGCAGGCAATGTTTCACAGCTACCCAATAACTCACGTATTCACACACTGTTGTGAATATCAGCATCCTTTTCACATAATGTGACTTATGTATTTATGTTTGGTATTCTTTCAAGCAGATACATAAAGAGCTAAAACATACAAAGTGTGTGTGTGCATGCTTGCATAACTCTGCCAACCATATCTACTTCTTGATGCTGAAAGTACTGTATTTTCAGTTTTTCATGCAACATACACTTTTATTAATATCATGACCATTGACCTACAACAGAGTGTGTGGCTGGCTATTGGTGTAAAAGACTGAATATTATGAAGATAACTTGGATTGCTGAAACAAAAGGATTTGTATAAAAAAAAAAAAAAAAGACAGACACAAAATGGCAGGTCCTGTCATTATTATTACCTTAGACCTTGAAGTTAAAGTGGTTGTAAAGTCTTATTTTTTTTTCCCCTATAAAAATGACAAACATGTTTCACTTACTTGCTCTGTTGCAGTGCATTTGCGCAGAGCAGCCCAGCTCCTTCTCTTTTTGGGCCTCTGGCCCCTCCCTCTTGTTCAGTGCCCCCACAGCAAGCATCTTGCTATGGGGGCACTGGAGCTGAGTCACAGCTCCCTGTGTCCATTCTGACACAGAGGCCCAACTAGGCCCCATCCCCTCTTCTCCCATGATTGGCCGACTGACAGCAGTGGCAGCCAATGGCACCGCTGCTGTGTCTCAGCCAATCAGGAGGGAGAATATTGGACTGCTGAGACACTCGTGGACATCGCTGGACAGAGAGAGACCTCAGGTAAGTTTTAGGAGGGCTGCTGCACATAGAAAGCATTAGGATAAAAAAAAACTTCTGCCTTTACAACCCCTTTAAAAGCCTGTGCTTTGCCCAAAGCAACGCGTTCACCTATCTAAGCTTATGCGGAGCTAAGGCATTGCTGGTCACCTATACCCCCCATCATGGTTCATAAGTTTATAAGTCACTGTTTAAACTGTCTAAAGGAATTAAACTCAATTGCCGACTGGAGAAAGCAGGTAAGGCCTCATTCACACGGGCGTACATAGGCGTGCACCTGTGCGAGGGCAGGGTTTGCCTGCACAGGACGCACAGGTGTTCTGTGCATCTGCGTGCATGCAGTCCCATTCCTGACAATTGGGGCACTGAGGCTGTTCTTAATTTGACATCTGTTTGGGTGCAAGTGGGTGTCTCCAAAATCATACAGTTTGTGTTAGAGGACACGCACATGCACCCACGCACAAATGTCAAATTGGGAGCAGAGGCTGTGTCTGGGCAGCTACCGAGTCCTAATTGACATGAATAGGACTGCCTGCACACAGAGGCACAGAACACCTGTGCATCCCGGCTGGCAAGCACGGCCCTTGGACCCGCGTATGCTTAAGTACGCCCATGTGAACGAGGCCTAAATGTTATATTTTTAGACAACTTACCTCAACTCTTTTGGATCAAATACATGCTTGACATCATTTACGATTGTTGGTAGATATTTCAGTGCAGCACCCTAAAAGAAATCAGTGAGAAATTGGATTCAATAATAATAATAAAATACCTACAACCAGCACAATTATTAGCACATGGTCAAATGCATTGCAGGAAAACTCCTCTTACTGGTATTCAGTGTACAAATAAAAAATAAGATACCGATGGGCCTTTTTTTGAACAAGGGCAAGTTGAAAACAAGACAAATTGTGCACTTGGAAAAAAATATGTAGGAATTTACTTACAAGAACTGGAGCAAAAAAATGCAACAGCAACCCAAAGCAGCCAAATTTTAAAAGCAGGTGAAAAGCTAGTTATCACACGGTATAAAAAAAACAACAAAAAAACAAAAAAAACAACCCTATAAGAAATTTAAAAATTAATATAAAAAAAAAAATAGGATCATCTAAACTACAAACCTAAAATGTAATATACTGCAGATTACTAGTCAGTGTGTTAGCTGCATTTGTTTTCTTTGATAAACTCCTTTTGGTTTATTTTCACCTGGTAATTCTGCAAACACCACACTTCCTGCCTCTAGGTGACTACATCACTTCTCAACTAGGTTTATAGTGGGAGTCACCGTTGTCACCCTATGCTTCTCTAGTCATGTAGATGACAAACGAGGCATAAGGGGCTGGGGCAGGGCAATTGGTAGTGCTCTGAGAAAGAGGGGGCACCCTTGAAACGGTCAAAGTCTGTACCCCCATGTTGCAATATATTATATTCTTGTACTTATCCTTTAATGTAATACATAGACCTAAATATGTAAGCATTGTATCCATTCACCAAATTAATCAGAAAAGCTAACCTCAGTGATGTCAGAAGAACCCAGGGAGTCTCTGTCCCAGAATTAATTGCACCTTTAACACAGTTCCTCAGATGGGTTCCCATCCCTTTCCCCAACCAAAGGCTGGCAAATGAGGAGTCAATGCAATATTGATCAAAGTTACAATCTTTATAAAAGAGTGATGGGGAAAAGTCATATTTCCTTATTGAAGTTATCTCACAATATCTAATAAAGCCTCCAAAGCCTTGTAACCTTAGCTGACCAGATATCAAAGGAATGCCATTATAAAATGACCAAATCCTTAATATGTCATGTTTGCAGTGGGGGTTGGCCATTTCCTTACAAGTCCTATATACTACAGCTATAACTTTGGATATCAATTGATGTATTAGAGTTGCTAATCATAATCATCTGTGCCAAGCCGTTAAAAAGAATGTGGGTCGCCGTGGTGAAAATACATCTTTAGTTAAGTATTCTTGTTATATTTTCTATTATTACATTTGTTATCTGTAGCTGTCATTACGTAATTAAATGTTATACCTACAAGTATCTGTGTGATCTCTTTGCACATCTCAAATACAACCCCAAAGATTTAATCACATAATGATAAAACCAGGAGTTTTGTTTTCAAATAGGGAGAAAAAAAAACTTCCACTCAGGTGTCGTAAACGCGACTTTATAAAGTATACAATCGTAATTCATACCAGGATCTTGAAGGCAGTATATTTTTAAATAAAAAAAAAAAAATAGGATTTTTATAACAGCTTACCTGTAAAATCCTTTTCTTGGAGTACACCACGGGACACAGAGCTAGTCATTACATAATGGGTTAAGGGTCACCAGCGGTGATTGGACACTGGCACAACCAATGGAAGACAGTTCCCCTCCATATAACCCCTCCCATCAGGGAAGTACCTCAGTTTTGTAGCAAAGCAGTAAGGTTCCCATAAGAAGGGGGGGACCTCTGTGTCCCGTGGTGTACTCCAAGAAAAGGATTTTACAGGTAAGCTGTTATAAAAATCCTATTTTCTTTATCGTACACCACGGGACACAGAGCTAGTCATTACATAATGGGACGTCCCAGAGCAATGCTCATATGAAGGGGGGGAGACACAGATCAAAACAGGCCGCTTGCGGACCAGAAGCCCTATACTGCTGCCTGCAGCACACTTCGCCCAAAGGCGGAATCCTCATGTCCTTTCACATCTATTTGATAGAATTTGGAAAATGTATGGACTGAAGACCAAGTTGCAGCTTTACAGATCTGAGCCATCGAAGCCTGGTGGTGCACTGCCCATGAAGCACTTATCGCCCTGGTAGAGTGCGCCTTAACAGGAAAAGGAGGAGTCCTGTTCTTTAAACCATAAGCTTGAACAATTACTTGTCTAATCCACCTGGAAATGGTGGATTTTGATACCGCTTGGCCCTTCTTGGGCCCATCTGGTAAAATAAACAAAACATCTGTTTTACGTATCTGAGCGGTTGCTTGCAGATACACCTTTACCGCTCTCACTGGATCTAGAGAGTGTAATAATTTTCCCCCGCCGTCCGCGGGTTTGGAAAAAAGGAAGGCAGAACAATGTCTTGATTCAAGTGAAAAGCCGACACCACCTTAGGTAGAAAAGCCGGATGGGGTCGTAGTACGATTTTGTCCTTGTGACAAATTAGATAAGGCTCTTTACAAGAAAGAGCTGCTAGCTCTGATACTCTCCTAGCAGAAGCTATAGCAATCAGAAAGGCCAACTTCCTACTTAATATAATTAAAGGAATATGGCGAATAGGTTCAAAAGGTTGCTTTTGCAACACTGACAATACCAAATTCAAATCCCATGGACACAAGGGAGTCCTAACTGGAGGATTTATCCTCAGTACCCCCTTAATTAATGTCCGAACTAGGGAGTGAGATGCCAATGGTCTCTGAAAGAAGACTGATAGAGCCGATATTTGCCCTTTGATGGTGCTAAGGGCTAAATTCATATCCACTAACTGGCAAAAAGCAAGAATCCTACTTATTTCATACTTCTGAGGATTCCAACATCTGGATTCACACCAGGAAACGTATGCTCTCCAGACTCTCTGATAGATGAGTCTGGAGGCTGGCTTTCTAGCATTAATGAGCGTAGAAAGAGCCGGACCAGAGACCCCTCTCTTTTTAAAAATGTGGGTCTCAGCAGCCAGGCCGTCAACTTTAGCCTTTGTAAGGAAGGGTGGAATACTGGACCCTGTGACAGCAGGTCGTGTCGAAGTGGAAACTTCCAGGGCCTTCCTATCGCCATTTTTACAATCTCGGCGTACCAAGGCCTCCTGGGCCAGTTTGGGGCCACTAGGATTACTGGTATTCCCTCCTCCTTGATCCTGCGAAGCAGTCTTTGTAGAAGAGGGATCGGAGGGAATGCATAGATCAGTGAGAACTGATTCCATGGAGTTATTAGAGCGTCTGTATTATTAGAGCGTCTGTCCCGTAGGCTAGAGGATCTCTCGTTCTGGACACAAAGTTGTCCAATTTCTTGTTGAACCTGGCAGCTAGCAGGTCTACATCTGGGTTTCCCCATCTCAGACATATGGCCTGAAAGATCTCGGGGTGAAGAGACCACTCTCCTGGTAGCAGCTGCTGACGACTCAGGTAGTCTGCTTGCCAATTTTCTATCCCTGGAATGAAGATTGCAGAAAGGCAAGGTACATGCTCTTCTGCCCATGCCAGGATCCGGTTCACCTCTCTTTGGGCTGCCCGACTGCGGGTGCCTCCTTGGTGATTGATGTAAGCTACTGCAGTAGCATTGTCGGATTGAACCCGAACTGGGTAGCCCTGTAACCTGTATGTCCAGGTTTTGAGGGCTAGATATACCGCCCGGATCTCTAGCACATTGATGGGCAGGATCCCCTGAGTCTTGGCCCAGGTTCCCTGGGTAGAAGCCTCCTCGAATACTGCACCCCAGCCCGATAGGCTGGCATCCCTAGATACCACCTTCCAGGCCACTGGGAGGAAGGACTTTCCCTTCCGTAAATTCCTGGCTTCTAGCCACCAATCGAAGCTGTGGCGTACTTGTGAGGACAGGCGCATGGGTATATCCAGAGCTTGGCTCTTCCTGTTCCAGGAAGCTAAAATATTGCCTTGAAGTAGTCTCGAATGAAACTGGGCGTAAGGTACCGCCTCGAAGGAGGCTACCATCTTTCCCAATAGTCTCATGCAAAGGCGAATAGACGGCCTCTTGTTTGCTTTGACCTTGTGGATCAGGTCTTTCAGAGACTGTATCTTCGGTTCTGGCAGGTATACCCCGTTTTGGGCTGTATCTATGATCATGCCCAGGTACACTATCCTTCTTTGGGCCTGGAGAGAGGATTTTTGTAAATTTATAATCCATCCTAAATGCTCCAGGTATCCTACTGTAGTGTGTACAGCGTGACCCAATCCCTCCTTTGACTGATCTATTACTAGTAGATCGTCCAGATAGGCTGTTACCGCAATGCCCCGTGTTCTTAGGTTTGCTAACAGAGGAGCTAGCACCTTTGTGAATACTATGGGCGCGGTGGCTACACCAAACGGCAGAGCCACAAATTGAAAGTGGCGATCTTCTACCGCAAACCTTAGGAATCTTTGGTGAGCGGGGAGGATGGGTATGTGTAAATGTGCGTCCTTGATATCTATGGGCGCCATGAATTTTCCGCCCTTTAAAGTGGCGGCCACGGATCGGATCGTTTCCATTCGAAAATGGCGATCGTTCAGGAACCGATTTAGGGATTTTAGATCCAGGATGGGTCTGACATCTCCATTTGGCTTTGGAATCACAAAGAGGTTTGAGTAAAAACCTGAACCTCGCTCTTTTTGGGGTACGTCTGTAACTACCCCTTGAGCCATTAAGTGATTCAAACCTTTGAAGAAGGATTCTCTTTTTTGTGGATCCTTGGAGAGTCTTGAACTTCGGAATTGAGAAGGTGGGATCTCTCGAAATTCCAGTTTGTACCCTGAGGATATTGTGGATACTACCCAATTGTCCTGGATTTCTGACCACCAAGTCGCTCAGAACTGACAAAGCCTTCCTCCCACTCGGCCGAGCGGGGGCGCCCCTTCACTGAGAGGCTTTGGGGGCTTGCTTATTAGCTCTTGCACCCCACGGCTTCTTGTTCTTCTGAGCTTGCCCCTTGGCTTTTGTGGGTGGCTAAAACAGGCCGCCGCCACTGGTTGGAGTCAGATTTCCCGGGAGCTGGGGAGAGAGAGCGTTTAAAACAAGATCTCTTGTTTTTCTTTCTCTCAGGTAAAAAGTCGTTTTACCACTTGATATCTTCTGTATATATTTTTCTAAATCTTCCCCAAATAGGCGTTCGCCATGGAACGGGAACTTGCCAACAGCTTTTTGCATGGGGTTTCCGCTGACCAATGCTTAAGCCAAAGTACTCTGCGCATCTGTACCAGCTGGAGTGTAAGGCGTGATGCCTGTATGATAGAATCTCTAATGGCATCCACTGTGAAGCATAAGGCTTTAGGCAAATTTTCCCAATTTCTAGCCTGCTCTGAAGGCAGTTCCTTCAGCCCCTGCTTTACCTGTTGGCTGATGACCTGACACATACCGACTGCTGCTACTGCAGGTTGGGTAATTGAGCCGGCCAAAAGGAAGGAGGATTTCAACTTCCTCTCAGAAGGATCTTTTAAACCCTTGTACATTATCCACCGGACATGTCAGGTTTTTATTTACACAAGAAATAGCCGCAACTACCGCAGGCAGGCTCCATTTCTTTAAAAAAATTTCCCCCATAGGATAAAGAATGTTAAACCTTTTTGGAGGTGAGAAACGCTTATCTGGATGTTGCCAGTTTGCGTATATTAGATCCTCTAGTAACGGATGAACCGGGAAGGAGCATGCACCTTGCAGGGATCTTAATGACCCTAGGGAGGAGACAGGTAATTCCGTTACCTCCGCAGAGGTTAACTTAAATGCACTGCTATAGCATTGTACCTGTGACCTTAAAATCTGGCTCCTCATCCTCTGCTGATGTAGCCTCCTCCTCCTCATCCTCCTCCCTCAGGTACTTCTGAAGGGAGGTCCAATACTGGAAGAGACCTGCTTCGCTTATTGTCCCTTTTTAGAGGACTTAGCGATTAAGGTAGCAATTTTTTCTTCCAGATTATTTAGGGCAGCTGATAAAGTGTCCTCAGTGACATATACAGGCCCAGGCTTCACTGAGGAAGCCGCCATACCTGACAGAGGTAATGGCTCATCCTGAACAGGTGCATTTAGCAACACAGGAGAGAAAGGTACCGAGTCAGCACAGTTAGAGCCTCCTCTCAGGCGGTGGTGCTTTCTTATCTGTTTTTGTCCGTATTACTTCCCCTGGAAGGCTTACTGTTTAGACAAAATACAAGGTACCTAAATGCATATACTACCGTGTTCAGTTTAGCAAATACATTAAGTATGCAACTTTTAACACATAACTATGCATAACATGGATGTCTTCTAGGAAGTACCCAATCCAACCACATGGAGTCTTACGTCCCTGTATAGCTGCTGTGTTTCTCTGCCAGGAACAAGAGAACTAACGAGCTTGCTTGCTGCTGCAGTGCTTCTCACACTGACAGTCTTTTAAATTTGGCGCCGTTTCTGTGCCTGCGCGCGCCACGTGCCCGCGCACGCCTTCGCCCCCCCCCCTCCGATAAAGCGCGCTCCCGCACGCGCGCGCGGCCCTTAGCGCTATGGCGGTGGCCATAGTGAGAGAGGACTCTCATCAGCCCTTGTTCCCACTTACCTGCATCTGCAGGTGTCTGGTCGGCCACCGAAAGGAGGATCGGGGTGCCCCAGCAAGCTCAGCAGCGGAGGTGACGAGCAGTGTACTTCGCCGAAGCCGACACTGAACAGAGTGAGGTGAGTATATTCAGCTCTTTACTCCCCCCAGTGGTGGAAAAAAAAAAAGAAGACATCCATTTTTTGAAAAAGGTCCCAACCTAGTTATGGACCTTCTAATCTCACCTTATCCACGCCGCAGGTTTTTCTGCTGAAAGATTTCAGACAGATACCAAACTTCACCCTTCACGGTGGGCTATGTGTGCCAACCTTCAGGGATATGGGTTCCTATTTAAAGGATACCTCTCCCCTGGGCCTTGTACAAGACTCTTACCAGGACTTTATAGCGAAATAGCGAAAGTGCTGGATCTTAGAGCCCAGTCCTCCGAAGAGAGACATTACAGGCGACGCCTCATGGATGAGGCCCGGATCCCATCCAGATTCAGCTCATTTGTAGGCGTCTTGGATGGATCCGAAAGCATAGCTCTTTTACCCCCAGAGGGTCTCTTTGGTAGAGCTTTCCTTTAGCACCTCCTAACGCGTCCAACACCTTTCGACACTGGCGAAAAAACTGAGGTACTTCCCTGATGGGAGGGGTTATATGGAGGGGAACTGTCTTCCATTGGTTGTGCCAGTGTCCAATCACCGCTGGTGACCCTTAACCCATTATGTAATGACTAGCTCTGTGTCCCGTGGTGTACGATAAAGAAAAGAAGATTGTGTGCAGTTCTGGGTATCCTTGCATACCTTTACATACTGTAGCTTTTATTTCATTTCAGGTACTTATATAGCGCCATCAATTTACACAGCGCTTTACATATACATTGTACATTCACATCAGTCCCTACACCCAAGGAGCTTACAACCGAAGGTCCCTAACTCACCATTCATACATACTAGGGCCAATTTGGACAGGATCTGATTTACCTAGCAGCATGTCTTTAGAGAGTGGAAGGAAACCGGAGTACCCGGAGGAAACCCACGTAGTCACAGGGAGAACATACAAACTCCAGGCAGATGGTGTCATGGTCAGGATTCAAACTAGTGAACCTTTTTGCGGCTAGGTGAAAGTGCTAACCACTACACCACTGTGCTGCCCAAATTTGTATTTATATATATATATATATGTATATATATATATATATATATATATATACACACACACACACACACACACACACACACACACACACAAAGCATACACACCCCTGTGAAAATGCCAGGTTTTTGAGATGTAAAGAAATCAGACCAAGATAGATCACGTTTGAATTTTAGAGATCATTATTCAGCTAGTAGAAACGTTATTTGTTTTCAGCTTGTCCTGCTTTATTAAATGTGAGTCACAATAGCTTAAAAACCAAAAAAGTATATGTCAAATTAAGGCTTCAAACAACTAAACTGGTGGTCCAGGAAAAGTGTGATGCAACTCAATATGTTCCCTATGGCATGTGCAATTAGACACCTGCATACACTTTCACCGGCATGATCACATTTTAGAAAAAGATTTGTCTAAATTGTTCCATCGCTGAGAGGTTATTGAACCAGTAAACTTAAAGTAAAAAGAGATGCTAATAGCATTTACAAATGTCTGCCAGTCTATCACTACTCTATACAATAGCTGCTTTTTGAAGAAGGCCAATGTAAATCTATTGCTTCGAAGGTTAAATTACAGAACTGTAAAGCAGGCCCAGACAATACACAATCAAATTCATGACGCCATTGCCAAACAATCAAACATTTTGCCATCTTGTATTTAAATTAAAACTGCAATTATAAAGGCACGCATTAAAAGAAACCACGAACGCGGTTGTTACAGGGAGAAGATGGCAAAAACAGAAATAAACATGTTTGTCAGACTTTCTAGCCCTCTTCTACCCCCAACTTGAAAAACTGCAGCTAAAAGCACATACAAATCAAGTCTCTTAAATGCTTACTTGCAGTGTTTTTCTTTTCTTAAAATATGTTTTGTTCATATGCAATTTGTCTTTGAATTTGTTAGAAAATCTGACTACTGCAAGAGAGTCAATTCCCTACCACAGTGCCCAGCAGTGTTGCCTCCTTCAGCTGTCCATATATATATACTCATATGCATCATAAATCTGGGAAGTCCTCGGTTGATGGTGCATACGAGTGTATGTATGTATGTATGTATGTATATATATATATATATATATATATATATATAAAACAGCTGAAGAAGGCAACACTGCTGGACTCTGAGGAAGAAGGTATTCCTTCGAAAACGCGTCAGCCGGCAGTGGCCCCTGTAATCTCCTCCGTGACCATCTGGAGTTCATCTGTCTTAGACCAATTGCTGCAATTGGAGACTATTTACACTGCCAGTTATCTACCCATGTTTGATAGTAGTTTTCCTTTTACCCATTTCTAAAAAAATATATCCAAAGGATAATGCACAATGCTGGTGCGCCCCTTTTTTTTTTTCTCTTTGACCGTTAGGATACCCCTATCCTTGAGGGCAGCAAGGCCTGTGACATACACCATCACGATATATAGTCTGTCTGGTTATCCACTCATGCGCAGGAGTGTTTGTTTTCTGCTATCAAAGTCTTTTGATTTCTACACAGTTTATACAGCTATCATGCATATAATATGTTAAAAGTACATATATTTTAAGAAAGTTGTTGAAAATAATGGTCTGGCAAAATGGGTCTCTTTAATTAGGCTGGCACAGGGCAGAATGATAGCGAATTGGTTCAGTGCATGTAAATCAAATTGCCTCTCCCCTTAAAGCTATGGACTGATGAGCACCACTTTGCTTTGCTGATCAAAAGTGCATTTGTCACTATTTAAAACAAATCTTCCTAGTAAGAAGAAACTGACTATTAATCTCTCTAGTAGCTCACTTTTCCTCTCCCTGCAGATGTTGAGAAACCACTGGCTGAAGGTCCTGGAGAATCTAGCACCTTCTAGGATTGTGGGATTCCTGGTCTCCCGCTGCTCTCAATGGATCGATTTGATGGACTCTAGGTCACTACTGTGCTCTGCAGTGGTGTAGGGGCTGGCAGGAGGAACTATAGTATGTGGCCAGGGACTAGGAAAAGCACATACAAGTGTTGGATTTTTAAGAGTCTCCAGGTGACAGTTTTTCTTCACTTTAGGTACACCAAGTGTACACCAGAGGTCTAAAACAAATGGAGTCCCGGAGTAATCTCTAGGTATGCTTGGCATCAGTTGGGGTATTACTGTAATACAGGGGTGTCCAAACTTTTTTCAAAGAGGGCCAGATTTGATGAAGTGAACATGCGTGAGGGCCGACCATTTTGCCTGACGTTCTTTGAACCATTAAAATTCAGTCTAAGTGTGTTCGTCCGAGCACTAATACGCTGCCCAAAAATAATTCTCTTGCCTTTGAGGCTGTGTGTGGTGAAGAGATGAGCTTGGGCGTATTATTTGGAGATATATATATATATATGTAGCGCCCTCACCTTCTCTTCTTTGTCTAGGGGTATTTCGTATGTGAGGGTGAGATACGCTACGGCCCATGTCCTCCCCATGGCAGTGGGTGAGGTGAAGGCCAGTACCAGATATTTTCCTCGGGCCTGTGTGTTTCAGTTAAGGATCAAGTCTTGCTGTGCCGACACTCCCCTTTGCTCCCATTAACCAGAGTACCACACACAGATTAGGGTCCAACTCTTGTTTTATTGTCACACTCGCAATCAAACAGTTCTTTCCCAGCCAACTGGTTGAGACCCAATAACAGTTCAATACGGTGAGGTGAGCACTATCCTGATTGTACGCTAAACCACTGTGGTTTCACCAGCGGTTACGCCTTGGCTAGAGAGAGAACTTAGAACTTGTGAGTCTCTTCCAGCGACTCAAGAGAATGTAGATAGGAGTACCTTTGCTGCGTTGTGGCCCCTGTCAGGGGGAGATGTCCCTCCAAGGGAGTTACCGGAGGCCCATCCGTCACCGGGTTGATGCTGCTCCGGACTCTCCGGACGGGTGACCTCACCGGCCTCCTCACCTCAGACTTGGGCCCCATCCACTTCAGGGACCCTCGGACTCCTCCGCCCTCACGGGACCCAGTCGAAGTCACTGCGCCCCAGGCCTCCGGTTTAGTACCTCACCCCAGGCTGAAGGTGCCTGGGATGGACGCCAACTCCGCTCCGGCCAGGCCTAGGGCACCTGGACCGGAACTCCGAACCGCCCACACCCAGGCCGAAGGTGTCTGGGCGCGTGATGCAGGAAAAAGACCTCGTGGCGAGGGCGTCTCTCCCCTTTATCTTCTCCTGCGACATCACAGCAGGTTCCCCGCCCCTGCCGCACCATCGCCGGAAAGGGACAAAAAGGCCAGCACTACGGCAGTGAATCTACCTTAGGCCTGTGGGAACCCCGCCACCCACAGGCCAAGGAGAATAATACACCACCCAGTCCTCCACGAATTAACAATGGTCCAATCCCTTCATGATTTATACACACCTGGGTCATACTACCACCCAGGTGTATCCCCCTAAATTTAAACCCCTGCTACACACATATATATATATAAATAATGGCAAGTAAGATATAGGCCCAGTGCTAGGTGTGTAATGTGGCCCCCACGAATCCCAGAGTGCTGCTCAGGACTAAGGATGAGCTTGGGCGTGTTATTTGGATATACCAAATTTATTGGCATATAAACACATACCTGTGACCCTGGGGGCCACAAAAGATATATATCCAAATCACCAGGGGGGCCGTATTAAACTGGAACGCGGGCCGCAATTGGCCCGCAGGCCGGACTTTGGACATGACTGCTGTAATACATTCCAATGTTGACTCATAAATGACCACACTTTAGATGTGCCTTTGCAGTATAGCGTGGTATACACATTTTCCAAAAATTGCTAGATAAGCACCTATCAGGGGTGAAGAAAATCCTGGCTTATCAATCGTTTTGAGATGGCTTTGTCCCATTTTACGGGATCATTACTAGTCAATGGGCAGAGCTCTACCCCGAGAAAAGGGTAGGGGGCACGCTGCTGAAGTAAAACATCTAAGCTGATATTTCTTTGGATTAATTTTTATTGATGAAAGCCTGTAACCAAATGAAAACAAGTTTTTTATCAGAGTAATAAGAATTTTGGAGAATACCATTAGTGCATTGCCGTACGAACTCTAAACTAAAAGAAACACCCAAAAAACGGCTCATCAAACATTACAGGAAACAAGCTAAAAGAAAAAAAAAAAAAAAGCTAGATAGATATACTGTACAGAGATCGATATACATAGATAGAGATAGATCTATATATATATATATATATATATATATATATATATATATAGATCAATCTATATCGAGATATATATATCTCTAGATCTATCTATACACACACACATATATATATATATATATATATATATATATATATATATATCATAAAAAATAAAACATACATACAGCTCTGTACATCGTAACCTAGAGTTCATTAACATTATATACCGTGTCCGCTGGTGTGTGAGGTGAACCTGCACTGCATTGTTGAAAAGCACTGCGGTGCAATTATTTTATTTTTTTACTTCTTTGGTTACTATATATGCACTACAGCAAACTGGGATGCAATACCCACATCATTTTGTTGCAATGCACACCAGCACTGCATGTTGGTGTATACGGGCCCTATAAAGCAAGGATTTTTGCCTAGTCTTTGTAATGATCAATCCTGGGCTGGTGTGAGAGAGCCCTAAGGGTACTTTCACACTGCGGAGGAGCTGGTGTTCTGTCGAGAAGTGCCCGGCTATCGAATAGTGCCCCGGGTGGAACTGTGCATGCGCCGCACAGAGCCACAGAACAGCCAAGTTTACCATCAACTGTTGTCTCGCGTGGCCGAGGCACATTCATGTAGGTGAGGGGCGGATATTTACAAGAAGGGGTCGGATTTTTCAATGCTGAAGGAGGAATTTTTATCGATGGCCAAAAAAATTTGCAAAATAAATCTTTATCTAATATTCATTTTGAACGCTTGCGGGGCGTGTTTAGTCCATTGAAGGGAGCTTTTTCTATATTAGATAAATATTTATTTAGCAGATTTGTTTGGACATCGATAAAAGTTCCGTCCCTAGCACTGCCCATCATGTAAATATCCGCTCCCTTCATGTAAATATCCGCCCCTCTCCTACATGAACGTGCCTCGGCAATGCGAGACAACTGCTGATTGTAAACTCCGCTGTTCTGAGGGTCCATTCTGCGCATGCGCAGTTCCTGCCGGCATTTTCCGATAGGGGGCATTTCTCGACAGGACACTGGCGTTAGCGGTAAAGCACTGCTCGTTTTACCAATGTAAAGCCTCGTACACACGATCAGATTTCCATCGGACAAGGCGTAGGAACACGAAACTACGTAGTTTTTCAGCTCTTTGGGCACCTTCTGCTAATGTTGTGTTATGGTTAGCATTGCTTCCGAGCATGCGTGTTTGTACTTTGGATTTTTTTCCAACGACTTCTGTACACACGATCGGATAAATCCGACAACACACATTTGTTGTCGGATACTTTTAATGCATGCTATCCCACATTTGTTGGCGGAAATTCCGACAATTGTCCGATGGAGCATACAAACGGTCGGATTTTCAGACAACAGCCTGCCATCACACTTTTCCCGTCGCAAAATCCGATTGTGTGTACGGGCCTTTATAGTGGCGCTTTGGCGCCACTTTTCACCCCCAAGAAGGGGGTTAAAAGCGCCTGTGATGCAGCTATTCGGAAGCACTTTTCAGGTGATTTGGAAGCGTTGCCCATTCATTTCAATGGGCAGGGGCGGTGCGGGAGCAGTGTATACGCCGCTCCCGCACCGACCCAAAGATGCTGCTTGCAGGACTTTTTTCCTGTCCTGCAAGTGCACCACCCCAGTGTGAAAGGCACCTGGCTTTCACATTGGGGAGACTAGGGAGGCATGAGAGGCCCTTTTCAGGGGCTATTTTTAGCGCCAAAATGCATGAAAAGCGCCTCAGTTTGAAAGGGGTCTTAAAGTATCTAAAAGACAACTTTTAATTTATTTATAGGAAATATTTTTTATTTTTTTTAACACCACACTAATGTGCAAAAAAGTTTTTATTTTATTAATATAACAAAAGTTCAGTCTTTATAACTTTGTTTGCCACAAAAGTATGTCCCTTGCTATGGTCACTGTATTTAATAAAAAAAAAAACAAAGGAGAAAGGAGGGCGCACCAAAAAAACAAAAACAAAGGAGAAAGGAGGGCGCACCAACCTAGTGCATTACCACTTAAACGTTTTATTTAAATTATAAAAAAGCAGTAATCCTACTCACAAACAAAGCTTAAATGAAAGCTTATCGGACAAATCAGCTGGAATTTCTTGGCACCTGCCGACTGGACTCGATGACAGAGAGGGTCGGACAATACCTCAAACTTCTGGATAGCTGACGCGTTTCTGGGGCGCACCCCTTTCCTCAGAGCCTATCTAGGCTCTGAGGAAAGGGGTGCGCCCCAGAAACGCGTCAGCTATCCAGAGGTTTGAGGTATTGTCCGACCCTCTCTGTCATCGAGTCCAGTCGGCAGGTGCCAAGAAATTCCAGCTGATTTGTCCGATAAGCTTTCATTTAAGCTTTGTTTGTGAGTAGGATTACTGCTTTTTTATAATTTAAATAAAACGTTTAAGTGGTAATGCACTAGGTTGGTGCGCCCTCCTTTCTCCTTTGTTTTTTCTAGCCATATGAACACCCATTGTTCTGAGGAGGGCTGCAAGACTCTAGACTTTGCCTTTAGACGGAATTACACTACCCGTGTTTTGACGATACACCGAGAGCGCAGGAGATTTTTTGTCTCACTGTATTTAATACCCATTTTAAAACACCTTCAAAAAAACTGAGCAACATATCAAAACTTTAGTGTTAGGGCCAGTTCACACCATAGAAATGCAATCCGGATGCATTCCAGATGCTTTTCTGCACGTGTGTTTTTTAAGCATTTTTGATGCAGTCCAGTGCATTTTTCGCCCTCTTTTTTCTTAACCTTAAGGACATGCGTGTTCCAGTGCGTTTTTGGTGCATTCGCATGTTTTACAGCGTTCCAATACAGTCCAGTAAAAATGCAGCATATTCTACTGGAACAGCAAGCACTGGTGTGAACTATGCTATTGAAAACCAAATAACCTACTTTCCATGTATTTTTGATGCAGAAAAAAAAAAAACGCACTGGACTGCATGTGGTGTGAACTGGCCGTAAAGGAGTAAAAATATAACAAGGAGCACCAAAACAATGCATTATTTCAGAAAATAACACAAGCATAATAGG
Source organism: Rana muscosa (assembly GCA_029206835.1). Lineage (NCBI taxonomy): Eukaryota > Metazoa > Chordata > Amphibia > Anura > Ranidae > Rana > Rana muscosa. Next base: position 270,186,569 of record CM055123.1, on the reverse strand, counting down.
CTCTTGATGTTGCAGAGAAGCAATAAAATCTGAGAATTTTGATTTGTAGTACAAACCATTAAAACTCTGTAAAAGAATGGGGCCTAAAAAACTTCATATGCAAGATATTTAAAGGCTGGTTATATAAATAGCACCCTGCTGAGTTAAAGAAGTAAATTACAGTGTGTATCAGACAATGTGGATATATTAGCTCTGTTAAATTACCGGATGCTTTGTAATGTGAATGCAAAGGCCCCTATCATACAGGAATTCCCATCAGGTCCATGCCCTTTTCTGTTTTTGCTGACCCGAGGTAACCCGATGTAAATCAGACAGCTAAATCCCTTTACACCCAGCCACCCATATTGCTGACAGGTGTCTGCCCGTATCCACTAGGCAGAGACTGAACAGGCACAAATGTGACTTTTGTCCTGTTTGGCTCCAATCAGTGGGGGTTCTGCTCACAGACCCCCTGCTGTTCAGAGCAGACTCTGCTCTGCGGGAAAGAGGCAAAGTGTCACTTTTTAGGAAAGGTTTACCAAAAGAACAAGGCTTACAAGCTTATTCAGCAAGGCAAATGATAAAAAAAAAAAAAAAAACGAAGCAATAAGAGCTCATTTCATCAGTCTAGAACAGTGTTTCTCAACTCCAGTCCTCAAGGTGCCCCAACAGGTCATGTTTTCAGGCTTTCCATTATTTTGTACAGGTGATTTGATCAGTTTCACTGCCTTAGTATTTACCACAGCTGTTTCTCCGGAGGGAAAACATGACCTGTTGGGGACGCCTTGAGAACTATAGTTGAGAAACACTGGTCTAGAACACGGAGGGCTCATTTACACCAGGCGTGCTAGGATTTCCCCTCCCTCCTCCCTTCATCACTTCCACCCCTTTAGGAACAAATACATGGTTTATGCCCACGGATAGGGCATTGCCCACACCTTTATTAGCCCCTTTTCCTGGCCTTTGTGTCCTCTCCCCCCTTCCCAAATAATCCCCCTCCCCCTTTCTCTCCGGTATCTATTTCTCTAGTCTTTTATTGATGACATCCTTTTTACCATTTGTTTTTATCTTTCAATAGGTTTAATATGTGATATTATGGTTTTAAAACACTTTTGTTCTACATTTATCATTTAAGATATGTTATATCGTGATGTGCTATTAAAGTACCGTATTTATCGGCGTATAACATGCACCCCAAGTTTAGGAGGGAATTTTAAGGAAAAAAACTTACATTTAAATGCCCATCAATGCAGCCTTGCCCAGTGTCCATCTGCAGCCTTGTCCATCATTGCAGCCTTGCCCAGTGCCTTTTCAGCATTGCCCTGATTTAAAATTGGCGCAGATTTCCGCTGACTGTGAGCTGAGAGGAGCAAGCGGAGCCGAGATACAGAAAGCCGAGTGTACTTTGGCTAGACTCGGCTCTGCTCACAGTCCCGCCCATCTCCACTGATTGCGAGAGGAGAGGAGCGAGCGCCGCTGACATACAGAAATCCGAGTGTACTTCGGCTAGACTCGGCTCTGCTCACAGTCAGGGGCGGGACTGCGAGAGGAGCCGAGACTAGCCTAAGTACACTTGGCTTTCTGTATGTCAGCGGCGCTCGCGCCTCTCACGATCAGTGACGGTGGGCGTGACTGCGAGAGGAGCTGCTCAAAATCAGCGGGGGATCAGCGTATAACACGCACCCACAATTTCCCCCTGATTTTAAGGGGAAAAAAGTGCGTATTATACGCCGATAAATACAGTATATGCATATCCGGAAGGATTTAGTCTGTATTTATAATTTATATTTCATATTTTATATTTATATTTATTATGTATAGTTTTATTTGTACCACTTGATGTAGAATCTGTATTCTTCCCTCGTGCACTCCCGTTTATGGCTACAGTCACAATTTTAAACATGGATGATAGTGGTGCCGCTAGATATCGGCTGCACACCCTTCATCTGCAGTATCCTTATACCTAGTGTGTCTATGCACATGCGCACCCTTTCAGGCGGATGGTACTCTAGAGGAATAGTGAGAACATCCTCATCGGTTTTTACTTCTGTCTCTAGGCTCACATGACATGCTGGGCGTATGCCTATTTCCCATTGTTGACACTTTCATTGTCCGTGTTTGTTCTCTACCGTTTGGTCCACCCCAAAATGGTGGCCATTCACCTCAGCCCTACATGTCATTAGTAAGTGATGGCCGACGCACAGGAAGTGACGCAGGACACGCACTTCCGGCCGCGTGGAACGCAGGCAAGGCCGTTTGCATTCCATAACGCGGAACTTGTGCCATCTTCGCTATGGAGGCCCATGGGGTGCCGAATCTAGTGGCCATACACAAGTAAGAATAGCGACTGCTTCTTTTTTCTCTTTTTTTATACATGTGCCACTGTGCTACAGCCTGTGAGAGGCCCCCATATATTCTATCCTCTTTGAGTGTGTCCTGAGTATGGTCTATCTCTATGGCCTCTAACCACCTCTTCTATGTGCTTCCTGTTATCGACCTGTTCACTGCTAAACACCAAATACTGAATATTGCTAATAGCAATACCAGTAACACTAGTACTACCACTACTTGTTTATGATGGCCATAATTACAGCTATGGTCTGTTACTGGTCAGTTGTGTATGGCTGTGTTTTTTTCCTGCTTCCAGTAAAAATCTGTGGGCGTCAACATTGCTCCTTTGACCTCCCACGTTAGTGGTAGGAGCTCCCCAAGTCTCCTGGGAGGTCCTCGTTTGCCTGATTAGTGGTGCTCATGGGTATACACACATATATAGGGACTGCATGAGGAAATAACATTGCTGAGCTCTGATGAAGAAGGTCGTCCTTCGAAACGCGTAAGCCGGAAGTGGCCCTCATTACATACCATATTGATCATCAGTGCGTTTGAGCTTGATCTATTGTCGCCACTTGTGGGAATTTGTTACATTGTGAACCTTTTAGCTACACTTGAGTAGTTTTATTTAGCTTTTTTAATACATATTTATCCAAAGGATAAGGCACTAGGCTGGTGTGCCCCTTTCTATCATTTTCTCGTGTTGGGATTTTACTAGGCAGCCTTGCCCCGCACCGTGCCAGCACAAGACAAAGGCAAAGGGCTCTGCTTCTTATGATGTCAGTTCATACCATTCATTGTAATGCAGTGGTGTGCTGCAAAAAGAATACTGCATGCAATATTTTTTTTACAGCACATTGGGTTGCAATGCAAATTATTGTAGTGCAACCCCACTATGTGAATAGAACTTTATGAAATGACAATTTGACATTTCAACAGTTTGTACAAAAAAAAAAAGTAAACATTGTGGTACGCTGGGATTGCACGATTAGTGGAGCTGCCTGGTGTTAACAAGCCTTTAATGATGAATTTGAAGAAATTCTCCAACATGGTGCAAAGTATCTGAAAGCAACAACATGCTCAAACCTCCCACATAACTTACAATAAAAGGCTCATTTGCAGTCAGTCTTATTAAGCTTTGAAAGCTAAAAGGAGGCAGGCAAAAATCTGGAGGAGAGAGATTAATATTTATGATGGATGTTGACAGGTTCAGTCACAAATTGCTTCTAATAACTCGAGAACTGAAAAGGCAACATCTTTGTGTACGAGTTTGCAGGTCCTCTCCCACTACCTACAGTCAGTATGAGTTAGGTCTCATGCACACGACCGTAAAGATTTTACTGATATTACACGTGTTTGCTAGGAGAAAAGTTTCTGCGTAGTGATCAGTAAAACATTTGTGTATAGATGTGTCTGAATGTGTAAAGACGTGCATGTGTACATAATTTGTTTTTAGAATTATTTATCCCTTTGTTTAGACCTAATATACGAGTTTACAAAGTTGTATACACGTGCTTATACACGCAAGTGCGTAAAGCACTTGTTTTTAGATGCAGATGTTTGGATTCTGTGTTCACGGATCTGAATGCAGCACGTTTGCACTTGTGTGAAGGGCTCCATTAAAAACACTGTTGGTGCATTCAGATCCGTAATCAAATTTCACTTGTATATGCGTTTTATTTTTATTTTTTACAGCCGTATAAATGAGGCCTTAGTAAGAACTGTGATAGAAGTCAAGGCAGTAAGAGCCCTTTCACACTGAGGCAGTTTTCAGGCATTTTAGCGCTAGAAATAGCGCCTGTAAAGCACCTGAAAACTGCCTCCCATATGTGAAAGCCCGAGTGCTTTCACACTGAGGCGGTGTACTTGCGGGACGTTAGAAAAATTCCTGCAAGCAGCATCTTTGGGGCGGTTTGGGAGCGCTGTATACATTGCTCCCAAAACACCCCTGCCCATTGCAATGATTGGGCAGCGCTTCCAAAGCGCCTGAAAAGCAATTTGGAAGCGCTGCATCACGGGCATATTTAACCCCTTCTTTGGGGGTAAAAGCATCCCAGTAGCCGCCGAAAAGCACCGCTATAATGAGCAGTGCTTTAGACCCCAGTGTGAAAGGGGTCTAAAGGTTACTGCATTTTTTTTTTTTTACAGTTCTTAAGGCCAAAACAGACAAGATTCTTAAAGCGATTGTAAAGGATTTTTTTTTCCATAAAAATAAATAAACATGTTATATTTACCTGCTCTGTGCAGTGACTTTGCACAGAGTGGCCAGGATCCTCCTTTCCTCCAGTCCCACGCTGGCATTTCTGGCTCCTCCCTCCTGGCGGGGGGGGCACTATGCTATGGGGGCACCCGAGCCGAACTGCTGCTCTGTGTGTTCATTCACACAAATCCTGATTGGCTCACTGGCTGTGATTGACAGCCAATGGCTCCCACTGCTGCCAATAGCCAATCAGGAGTGTGAGACCCCAGAGAGGCAAGGCTCTCGTGGACATCGCTGGATCGAGAGGGGGCTCGGGTGAGTAATAGGGGGGCTGCTGCACACAGAAGCTTTTTCACCTTCATGCATAGAATGCATGAAGGTAAAAAACCTTGCGCCTTTACAACCACTTAGTGGACAGCTATCTAGCAAACGCTACAATTGTGCTACAAAGAGATTCCAAATGGCTCTTAGCACAAGTGGGGTAATTGGGTCTGCTTTTTGGAGCCATACTACATAGTTAGTTCTTACTTTCATATCTCTACAATGTTCACAGGTTCAAGTCAGAGTGTGACTTCTGGCTGTCAAACATTTTAGTACAGTTTCAGAGAGTTTCCATTTGTAAATGGCAAAAAGTCTAGGATTACAAACAAGCAACCAAAAAAGGCCACAAATAACAGGCTAAGTGTAGTGAGGTAGACTGGTTCCTGTACAAAAAAAAAAAAAAAGCTGATAGATTTTATTGTGTTTTCAACCGTATGGACTATTAGGAAAAAAAAATAAAAATCTATCTACCTGTCAAACAAGACAATCTGGCATTTAAAAACACTCTAGCATGTATGCTGTAATCTCCAATGTGCTCTAAATTACCTTGAGGTCTTATTCACACTTGAGCATTCGTTTGGTTAATGTGCACAAAAAGCGTGTCGCGCTTGCTGTGTCATTTATTGTCAATGGCACCCCAAACACGGCAAGCAGATGCTTATTTTTCTACACATTGAAATACACACAGTTAAAACGTGAGAAGTTCAACACTCAAAAAGCTACATGAGCTACTTTGACGCATTGTTGCGCATAGAGCAGTCTATTTAATGAATGGGCTGCCCTTTGCATGTTGCGTGAAAACAAGCACAAAACGCACGTAAACGAATGCGGTCGCGTGTTCCCAAAATGCTCAGGTGTGAATGTGGCCTAAGACATGTGCATTCTGCACATGGCAAGCCAAACCTTATAACTATTAGTATTGACATTCACTGTATTGTTCATTTAACCACCTTGCGCCCGCCGTACGACTATGTATGGGCGCAAGGTGGCTCTTAAATGCCGGGAGACCGTCTTTTTACGGACTCTGCTCCTCTGGCCACTGGGGGCGCGCGAGCGCCGCCGGCGGCGCGCACGTGCCCGGCGCGTCACTGTAATGCCGATGCACGTGCCTGGCGGCCGCAATGTCCGCCAAGCACCCGCGATCGGCCGGTACACAGACAAGGACATGGATGTGTGTGTAAACACACACATCCATGTCCTGTCAGGGAGAGGAGACCGATGCTGTGTCCCTTGTACATAGGGACACAGATCGGTCACCTCCCCCAGTCAGTCCCCTCCCCCACAGTAGTAATCACTCCCAGGGCATACATTTAACCCCTTCCTCGCCCCTAGTGTTAACCCCTTCCCTGCCAGTCACATTTATACAGTAATCAGTGCATATTTATAGCACTGTTCGCTGTATAAATGTGAATGGTCCCAAAATAGTGTCAAAAGTGTCCGCTGTGTCCTCCATAATGTCGCAGTCACAAAAAAAAATCACTGATCGCCGCCATTACTAGTAAAAAAAAAAAAAAAAAATTATAAAAATGCCATAAAACTACCCCCTATTTTGTAAACGCTATAACTTTTGCGCAAACCAATCAAACACTGATTGCGATTTTTTTTTACCAAAAATATGTGGAAGAATACGTATCGGGCTAAACTGAGGAAAAAATAGGATTTTTTACTCACCGTAAAATCCTTTTCTCTGAGTCCATGGACCGACACAGCTTCTCTATTGACAAAGTGGGTATTATCCGTTAATTAGGAGTGACTAGGCAGAAAAACTTGTAAAAAGTGTTGCATCACACCTTCTACAGTACCGCCCAGGGGGCGGACCCTCTGGGTATACCCTCTCAGTCTGCACATCGCAGATCAGTTCGTCAAAAAGCAGTACAAACTTAAAAGGAGGGGTGGGTGCTGTGTCGGTCCATGGACTCAGAGAAAAGGATTTTACGGTGAGTAAAAAATCCTATTTACTCTTTCGTCCATGGACCGACACAGCTTCTCTATTGACAAAGTGGGACGTCCCAAAGCAGTGTCAGAGAAAAAACGAGGGGTGGTAACAGCATAAAAACAAACTTCACCCCAAAACACAAAACAGCACTCCTCCAACGGAGGAGTTGCAACTCTAAACAGCCGCCTGCAAAACCTTGCGGCCGAAAGAGGCATCCGAAGATGCACCTACATCAACTTTGTAGAATTTTGTGAAAGTGTGAGCGGACGACCAAGTCGCCGCTTTACATAGTTGGGAAACAGACGCTTGATGTCGGAAAGCCCAAGAGGCACCTATTGCCCTGGTCGAATGCGCCGTGACAGGAAAGGGGGGCGCCTGACCCTTTAAGGCGTAAGCCTGGATTACTATCTGTCGGATCCACCTAGAGATGGTGGCCGATGAGACTGCTTGGCCCTTCTTGGGACCAGCCACCGAAACAAACAGTGAGTCTGACTTCCGGAACAGGGAAGTAGCAGATATGTATACTCTCAAAGCTCGGACAACGTCCAAGGAATGCAACGCCGACTCCTTAGGATTCGACGGCTGAGGACACAAGGATGGAAGTACAATGTCTTCGTTGAGATGAAAAGCCGAAACGACCTTCGGAAGAAAGGAAGGCTGCGGCCGCAGCACCACCTTATCCTTGTGGAAAATCAAATAGGGAGCCTTGCAGGACAAGGCTGCCAGCTCAGAGACTCGTCTAACTGACGTAACAGCCACCAAAAAGACCACCTTCTGAGAAAGTGTCAACAGGGGAATATCTCTAATATTCTCAAACGGTGCCTTCTGAAGCACCGAGAGGACCAGGTTCAAGTCCCACGGAGGTAACGGGGGGGCGGACCGGAGGGGCCACATGTCGAACCCCCTGCACAAATGTACTCACGAGAGAGTGAGTCGCCAGGGGTCGCTGAAAAAAGACAGCCAGGGCAGATATCTGTCCCTTAATCGTACTTAGGGCAAGCCTTTGGTCTACCCCATGCTGTAAAAACAGCAGGATTCTGGAAACCAAATAGGTACGCGGATGCCATTTCATTTCCTCACACATGGAGATGTAGGCCCTCCAAGTGCGGTGATAGACCTTCCTAGAGGACGGTTTCCGAGCACTTCTCATAGTAGAAATTACTGAGTCTGACAGGCCCCGGTCTCTCAGTACCTGGTTCTCAACAGCCATGCCGTTAAAGCCAATGACTGTAAAGCAGGATGGAATATGGGACCTTGCGACAGCAGGTCCTTCCGTAGTGGTAGGCGCCAGGGGACGTCTGCTACCAGACGTACTAGATCGGCGTACCAAGGACGCTGAGGCCAATCTGGAGCGATTAGGATCATTGGAATTCCCTCTGCCTCCACTCTGCGGAGCAGAAGAGGAAGAAGCCTTAAGGGAGGGAAGGCATAGATTAGCCGATACTGGCCCCACGATGCTACCAACGCGTCCGTTGCGTCTGCCCATGGGTCTCTTGACCGGGCCACAAACCTCAATACCTTCCGATTGAGTCGGGAAGCCAGAAGATCTACGTCTGGTGTGCCCCATCTTTGGCAGAGGAGTTGGAACACCTCCGGGTGTAAGGACCATTCTCCCTGGTCCAGCATCTGGCGGCTCAGGTAGTCCGCCTGCCAGTTTTCCACACCCGGAATGTACACGGCCGACAGTGCCGGTACGCTCCTCTCTGCCCACTTCAGGATGCGAGCGATCTCCGATGCTGCAGCTGAGCTTCTTGTTCCTCCTTGATGATTGACATATGCCACTGCTGTGGCGTTGTCTGACTGGATCCTGACTGGACGCCCTTGCAGTCTCTGAGACCATTTGAAGAGGCACAGCTTGATCGCCCGGATCTCCAGGACATTGATCGGCAGGAGGGCTTCCTCTGGGGTCCAGCGACCTTGCGCCGACTGGACACCCCAGACTCCCCCCCCAACCTGTAAGGCTGGCGTCCGTCGTGATCACTATCCAGTAAACCGGAAGAAATGACTTCCCGGCCATTAGAGCCGGTGCTGTCAGCCACCATACCAGGGATCTCCTGACTAGGTGGCTCACTCGGATTTGATAATCCAGAGATGAAGGGCATCTGTTCCATCTGGACAGAACTTCCCTCTGTAACACTCGAGTGTGGTATTGAGCATATGGGACCGCCTCGAAGGAGGCTACCATGAGGCCCAACACTCGCATGCAAAAACGGAGTGACGACCAATTCCTGGAAGTCAGCTGCCGTACTGCAGCCCGGAGGGTCTGCAACTTCTCCACAGGGAGGAATACCTTTGCCTCTGAGGAATCCAGAATCAACCCCAGGTACACTAGGCGTTGAGTGGGCACCAATACTGACTTTTGCGTGTTTAGTATCCAACCACAGTCTCGAAGAGTCTGACAGGTAATGGACACGCTTACCTCTAATTCTGAGCTTGAAGGGCCCTTCAGCAGAAGGTCGTCCAAGTAACCTGTGATAGCGATACCCCGCTGTCTTAGAAGTGCCAGAATCGGAGCGAGCACCTTGGTGAACGTCCTGGGTGCTGAGGCAAGGCCAAACGGGAGGGCCACAAACTGGTAGTGGTTCTTCCCGATAGCAAATCGCAGAAACCTCTGGTGTCTGGAGTATATGGGGACATGCAGGTATGCGTCCTTGATGTCCAAGGAGGCCAGAAAGTCCCCCGGATGGAGAGCCGTGACTACGGATCGAACCGACTCCATCCGAAATCTTTGTACCTTCACAAAGCAATTGAGGGCTCTGAGATCCAAGATTGGACGAACCCCCTCCTTCTTTGGCACAATGAACAGATTTGAGTAAAAACCCTGACCCCGTTCCTGTTCTGGAACTGGAATAACTACCCCGCGTTCCAGTAGACCCTGGACCGCCCCATACAGGGCCTCCCGACGGGTCGGTAGTAGCTGGAGATTGGAGGTGATGAATCTGTCTGGTGGACAAGAGAGAAATTCTATCTTGTAGCCTGAGGAGATTACTTCGCAAACCCACCTGTCGGAGACTAGAGCAGTCCACTGAGTCGCGAATTTGCGAAGACGTCCCCCCACCCGAGAGCTGGGTGGGGGCGGACCTTCATGTGGACGCAGATTTGTCCACAGGCTTGTTGGGTCTGCGGGACCAAGGACGCTTTTGTCCTTGGGCAGGCGCTTTATCGGCCTGGGGTCTTTTCCCTGTCGCCTTAAGAGGGCGAAAAAACCGCTTACGTGCAGTAAAGGAGGGCCCTTGCCCTTGGCGTGGTCCCCTACCCTTGCTAGTTTGGGGAAGCAAAGTGCTTTTACCTCCTGTAGCATCCTTGATGATGTCATCCAGAGAAGCCCCAAAAAGTCTGTCGCCCTTAAAAGGCAGATCCAATAGGGCTTTCTTGGAAGTCTGGTCCGCAGACCAGCCCTTTAGCCAGATCAGGCGGCGTATTGCTACTGCATAAACCGAAGCTCTTGACAGCAGGGGAATAGTATCCATGTCTGACTCGCAGACAAACTTAAGGCCCTGGACCAACTGGTCGGCCAAAGTTATCTCATTAGGAGGAGCATCTCGCTCCTTTAACCCCTGGAGTAGCAATTTTGCCCATTCAGTAAGTGTCTGAGACACTAGGGCCCCCGCCAATGCCGGGCGTACTGCTGAGCCTACCACTGAGTATAGGTAGCGAGCGAGTGCTTCAGCCTTCTTATCCACAGGGTCCTTGAAAACAGGAGCCCCTTCTACTGGAATAGTGGTGGCTCTATTAAGTCTGGACACCGAAGGGTCCACTATAGGGGGAGAGGTCCATATCTTCAGAAAACTCTCCTCAAAGGGGTACCGTACTGCAAACCTCTTTGGGGCTGTAAAGACCCTCAGTGGGTTCTCCCATTCCTTGTATAAGAGTTTGTCAAAATAAGACACACAAGGGAACACCTTAGCAGTGCGGGCAGGTTTACGAAACCCAAAGGGGACTGGAGTATCTGCTACTTCTTCAGTCCTTTCCAACTTTAGCGTATCCCGCACTGCAGTAATAAGGTCAGATACCAAAGCCGTCTCGCGTACTGACCTGGACTTGGAGTCCTCCTCACTGTCCGATCGGTCACGGTCTGCAGTCTCTGATGCATCAGAATCTGGGCCATGAGCCGTAGCTGGACCTGGTTCTGCATCAGAAATATCCCCAGAAGATTGCAGGGGACGGGGGCGTTTATTACCCCCTGTATTCCCGTGTGCTGCTTCCACCCTGGCAGCAAACGCCTCTAGGATTGCCGACATAGCGTCCATAGACACCTCAGGGACACCAGCTGCTAAATCTGGTGTTTCAGGGGAGAAGACATCTGGCTCAGATGCCATGCTGACCACACGCTGACACTCACAGGGCTCCAGGCAAGATATCAATAGGCCACCCTCCTGCGCTGCAGAGATGCTGGGTTACCCAGAGGACTCACCACCCTGGATAGGTACTGCTATGCTGCGCCTATGATGCTGTCCCGCTGCTGCTGTGTCAGTCTGCTTCTTTTATCAGCACTTCCTGTGTGAATTTTCGCGCCAGTGTAATGCACCCTAGAGGCCGGAGGCTCTCGCAAAATGGTTGCCAAAACCGTCTGTATGGAAGATAATGTGGGCTCTAAGAAAATGGCCGCCGACAGAAGATAGAGGTCAGGCAGCCATAGCCCACAAAAAAGATGGCCGCCGAACGGCAATATCTGCATACAGGGTGGACAAACATGGCCGCCGATCACCTGATAGGGGCCAGTGGGTGTGGCCGAACTACAGGAAGATGGCCGCCAGGCAGTTACAAGAGGCCAAACTTGGCATGGACCACCTCAAAATGGCCGCCGACAGCATGGAGACACAGAAACACAGGTAAGCAAAAATGACATTTCTTTTAAATGTTAGTTACAGCCAGCCCCGCTCCAGTGGGACCCCCTAGGTGACCCCCAGCACCCAGCAACCTTTAGCTAGAAGCCCAGGGAGGAGGGAAAGGCAGGGAGAGAGGGAAGAAAGGGGCCACAACCACTTACTTGATCTCTCCAGGAATGTCCAGCTAAATCACCCAGCCGAGGCAGGGGAGTTTTACTTACCTATCCTGCATGTATTCTGCTGGAAGACATTGCAAACAGATCATCGTCCGCGCACGGAAGGTGACTGTTGGCCAGGCATGCTGTGATTGGACCCAGAAGGGACGATCATATGTATGCCCTGGAGCATGACGCTCACCGGACAGGCTGCTGCGACTCGGCCGTAAGGTCAGCCGAAGCTGAGCGGTCCGATGCAAGCCTTGGAGCGTAAGCTCACCGGCCAGGCTGCTGCGACTCGGCCGTAAGGTCAGCCGAAGCTGAGCGGTCCGATGCAGGCCCTGGAGCGTAGGCTCACCGGCCACCCGTGGAGCGACGGGCATGTCGTGGAAAACCCAGCGCGTAGCTAGGGTCGGCACACGCTCGATGGCCGAAACTGGGGAGACTACAAGGATCGAGGATCCAGCCTGTCACCCAGTCGGCAGTTGATCGAAGATCGCAGGAAACAACAAATGTAGCAAAAAAATAAAAAATATATATATCTTTTTTCCCCGGACCAATGAGCCCGAAGGGAGCCATGTCCTACTCCTTGCTAGACAGAAAAAAAACTGATCTGCGATGTGCAGACTGAGAGGGTATACCCAGAGGGTCCGCCCCCTGGGCGGTACTGTAGAAGGTGTGATGCAACACTTTTTACAAGTTTTTCTGCCTAGTCACTCCTAATTAACGGATAATACCCACTTTGTCAATAGAGAAGCTGTGTCGGTCCATGGACGAAAGAGTAAAATTATTTATTTTTTAAATTGGGATATTTATTATAGCAAAAATCAAAAAATTGTGTTTTTTTCAAAATTGTTGCCGTTTCTTTGTTTATAGTGCAAAAAAAACAACCTGCAGAGGTGATCAAATACCACCAAAAGAAAGCTCTATTTGTGGGAAAAAAAGGACGTCAATTTTGTTTGGGAGCCACGTTGCACGACCGCGCAATTGTCATTCAAAGCGTGACAGTGGCGAAAGCTGAAATTTCGCCTGGGCAGGAAGGGGGTATATGTGCCCAGTAACCAAGTGGTTAAGCACAAGAGACTCCATTTTGTTCACTCGGGTGAAGGTTACATAACACATTTCAACAAACACAGACACATCTTCTGCTAGAAGCTCTCTCCGTCTCTTCTCCCCCCTCCCCTCTCAAGGTTTTACTTTTGCAATTGTTCCATTTGCAAGCTTTCAATAATATATTCCTATTTGTTAGCTTTTAATAACATATTTATATTTTTTAGTTTTTAATAACATCTCACACCACCCCTTTCTTATCGATGTGTAAAATAACATGTATTAATAAATTTTGGCACTGAACAGACATTTTACACACAGTGATTGCGTCCTGTGTATCTGTTCCTGCAGCTGCAGTATTAACTTCTGTTTTTAGAGTCCCAATCAGAAATAATTCCATAAAAGTTTTGGCGAGCCAGCCATGAGTTTGTCAGAGTCTCCAGAAGGAACCGCGCTTTGATCGGGATCATCGGGTACGCAGACCTCTAAATGCGGGGTAGGTAAGCTGTCCTTAACCACTTGCCGACCGCTGCACGCCAATATACGTCGGCGGAATGGCAGCGGTGGGCAAATGAATGTACCTGTACGTCCCGTGACCTCTATGTTCGCCGGCGGCCCGCGATCGTGTCACAGAGAGGCAGAACGAGATGCCCATGTAAACAAGGCATTTCCCTGTTTTGCCTAGTGATCTACTGCTCCCTGTCATCGGGAGCAGTGATCACTGTCGTGTCACTTGTAGCCCAGCCCCCCACTGTTAGAATCACTCCCTAGGACAAACTTAACCCCTTCATTGCCCCCTAGTGTTTAACCCCTTCCCTGCCAGTGTCATTTATACAGTGATCAGTGCATTTTTTTAGCACTGATCGCTGCATAAATAATAATGGTCCCAAAATAGCTTTAAAAAAAGTGTCCGATGTGTCCGCCGTCACGATAAAAATCGCAAATCGCCGCCATTACTAATAAAAAAAAATTGCCATAAATCTATCCCCTATTTTGTAGACACTATAACTTTTGCGCAAACCAATCAACATACGCTTATTACGATTTTATTACCAAAAATATGTAGAAGAATACATATCGGCCTAAACTGAGAATTTTTTTTATTTTTAAAAATTGAGGATTTTTTTTATAGCAAAAAGTACAAAATTGTGTTTTTTTTATAAAAATTGTCACCCTTTGTTTATAGCGCAAAAAAAAAAAAAAAAAACTCAGAGATGATCAAATACCACCAAAAGAAAGCTATATTTGTGGGAAAAAAAGGACATCAATTTTGTTTGGGTACAACGTCGCACGACCGCACATTTGTCAGTTAAAGCGACGCAGCGCTGAATCACAAAAAATTGGCCTGGTCATTCAGCAGCCAATTTTTCCGGGGCTGAAGTGGTTAAGCTTGCTATATTTCTGCCTTTCCTATGTATCGTATCTGTCAGTTCTCAAGGAACCCAGACCCTATGTTAAAAAATAAAAAAAACATCAATACAAAAGAATTTTGACTTTAATACAAAAAGTTTAACAGTGCTTGAAACTGTTTATTTGTATTTTCAAAACTAGAGAGAGAACCAGCAATTGTGCTTTGTTGAATTATTTTTCTACTTGTTAGCGAATCACAGTCATTGGGAGATTTATCACATGTGTCCCATAGTGTTAAATGGTTTAATCTGAACAAGCCACAATCTATCTGCATAGACCCTATACAGGATACAATAATAACAGTCACCGGCACAAGAATTATTCACATGGGGCTGACAAACAAAGCTACTGATCACAAATCTCAAAGGGCCCAATAACCTGGTTATTTGATGGAACGGGAAGAAAATAAGAGCGATAAATCTAAAAAGAGCCATAACACTTAGTTCAAGGCCTGCACATGGTAATGTAGGTTAACAAAATTATAAGCAATGAAACTGCACATCAGGGGATATAGATCCATTAAAGTGTAACTGCAGGCAACTTGCTAAATAGACCCTGGAATACATATATTTTTACAATTTCCTTCTGCCCAGCATCTGTAATTAATTTCAACCAGTCTCATCATTCACTGATTGCCAGGTAGGTGACAACCCTTTCCTGGCTCAGCTTTGCAGCTTCCTATGTTACATCTCCACCACCAACCAGGACTATGTACACCTCTGTCCAATGAACAAATGACCCACGTAGCTGGAAAGTGGAAGCAGAAATAATGGAGCCATCTTGCCAGCTGTGCAGTGTGGTTGAGGTGTGTGAATCACAAGACTGGCTAAAAAAAGAATCACATCAAGTATACAGAATATGTACCGTATATACTCAAGTATAAGCCGGCTCGAGTATAAGCCGAGGTACCTAATGTTGCCACAAAAAACTGGGAAAACTTACTGACTCGAGTATAAGCCGAGGTACCTAATGTTGCCACAAAAAACTGGGAAAACTTACTGACTCGAGTATAAGCCGAGGGTCAACAATGCCTCACTGTTCCCCATGCTCACTGTTCCCCATGCTCACTGTTTCCTATCCTATAATTTTACATTGTAAATAGTACCTGTAAAGAAGTTGCGAATGCGGCGTCCATCGTTCAAATTCCGCGGTCTCTTCCTGTTGCTTCCGTGATAGGCGATTCTCATCAGACACTCTCCGCCTATCACGAACATTCTCTCATCCTCAGTTTCCCAGCAGACACTGTGTTGGGTGTTCCGCCAATCACAGACGTCTGCTGGGAAACTGAGGATGAGAGAACGTTCGTGATAGGCGGAGAGTGTCTGATGAGAATCGCCTATCACGGAAGGAACAGGAAGAGACCGCGGAATTTGAACGATGGACGCTGCAGCCGCAACTTCTTTACAGGTACTATTTCCAATGTAAAAATTTCGCTGACTCGAGTATAAGCCAAGGGGGGGACTTTCAGCCCAAAAAAAAGGGCTGAAAATCTCGGCTTATACTTGAGTATATACGGTACTTAAAATGTATATGTAGCTACCCTTTTGCTGCAGGTGTGTCATGGCAGAGATATCCCTTCACTTCCTTTCCCAGAGATGCAACAGAAAAAAAAAAGGAAAACGGTCACTGGATTTTACGCCAATTGAGGATTTTCCCTCACTCTCCCCCCCCCCCCCCACTTCATGCTCTGGCAACATCCCTAGAATTTTGAATTAGCCCTCAATTTCTGTCTTAGCAACATTGGTCACCAGGACAAATGGGGTGAATCTCCCAGCCAGCAATAAAAAGCTAGTCAAAAGGCTCTAAACCTTATGCAATCCTAAACTGAATAATAAAAAAAAAAAATAGCATTTGCATACAGATATGCACTATATTGTCAAAAGTATTGTGACACCTGCCTTTACAAGCCTAGAAATTTTAATGGCACCCAGTCTTAGTAAATAGGGTTCACCCTTTGCAGCTATAACAGCTTCAACTCTTCTGGGAAGGCTGTCCACAAAGTTTAGGAGTGTGTCTATGGGAATGTTTGACCATTCTTCCAGAAGCACATTTGTGAGGTCAGGCACTGATGTTGGACGAGAAGGCCTGGCTCGCAGTCTCCACTATAATTCATCTCAAAGGTGTTCTATCGGGTTGAGGTCAGGACTGTGCAGGCCAGTCAAGTTCCTCCACCCCAAACTCACTCATCCATGTCTTTATGGACCTTGCTTTGTGCACTGATGGGCAGTCATGTTGGAGCAGGAAGGGGCCATCCCCAAACTGTTCCCACAAAAATGGGAGCATGAAATTGTCCAAAATGTCTTGGTATGCCGACGCCTTAAGAGTTACCCTCATTGGAACTAAGGGGCCAAGCCCAACCCCTGAAAAGCAAAAAAAACAAAAAGCAGTACAAACTTAAAAAGGAGGGGTGGGTGCTGTGTCCGTCCATGAACTCAGAGAAAAGGAGTACAAAAATCCTATTTACTCTTTCGTTCACGGACGGACACAGCTTCCTCATGACAAGTGGGACGTCCCAAAGCAGTGTCAAAAAACAAGGGGTGGGAACAGCATAAAAGTAAACGTCACCCCAAAACAAAACAGAGCTCATCGGCGAGGAGTTGCAACTCTAAATGGCCGCCTGCAAAACTTTGCGACCGAAAGAAGCATCCGAAGATGCACCTATATCAACCTTGTAGAATTTTGTTAAAGTGTGAGCGGATGACCAAGTCGCCGCCTTACATGATTGGGAAACAGACGTTTGATGTTGGAAAGCCCAAGAGGCACCTATTGCCCTGGTCGAATGCGCCATGACAGGAAAGGGGGGCGCCCGACCCTTTATGGTGTAAGTCTGAATCACTATCTGTCGGATCCACCTAGAGATGGTGGCCGACGAGACCGCTAGGCCCTTCTTGGGACCAGCCACCGAAAGAAACAGTGAGTCTGACCTCCGGAACGGAGCAGTAGCAGATAAGTATACTCTCAGAGCTCGGACAACGTCCAAGGAATGCAACGCTGACTCCTTAGGATTCGACGGATGAGGACACAAGGATGGAAGTACAATGTCTTCATTGAGATGAAAAGCCGAAACGACTTTAGGAAGAAAGGAAAGCTGCGGACGCAGCACCACCTTATCCTTGTGGAAAACCAGATAGGGAGCCTTGCATGACAAGGCTGCCAGCTCAGAAACCCATCTAACTGACGTAACAGCTACCAAAAAGACCACTTTTTGAGAAAGTGTCAACAAGGGAATTTCCCTAATGTTCTCAAATGGTGACTTCTGAAGCACGGAGAGGACCAGGTTCAAGTCCCACAGAGGTAGTGGGGGACGGACCGGAGGAGCCACATGTCGAACCCCCTGCACAAACGTACTCGCGAGAGAGTGAGCCGCCAGGGGTCGCTGAAAAAAAGCCAGCCAGGGCAGATATCTGCCCCTTAATTGTACTTAAGGCAAGCCTTTGGGTCCACCCCACGCTGTAGGAACAGCAGGATTCTGGAGACCAAATAAGTACGCGGATGCCACTTAATTTCCTCACACATGGATATGTAGGCCTTCCAAGTGTGATGGTAAACCTTCCTAGAGGACGGCTTCCGAGCACTTCTCATGGTAGAGATCACCAAATCTGACAGGCCCCGGTCTCTCAGAACCTGGTTCTCAATAGCCATGCCGTTAAAGCCAGTGACTGTAAAGCAGGATGGAGTATGGGACCTTGTGACAGCAGGTCCTCTCGTAGTGGTAGGAGCCAGGGAACGTCTGCTACCAGACGTACTAGATCGGCATACCAAGGACGCTGAGGCCAATCTGGAGCGATCAGGATCATTGGAATCCCCTCTGCCTCCACTCTGCGAAGCAGATGAGGAAGGAGCCTCATGGGAGGGAAGGCATAGACTAGCCGATACTGACCCCACGATGCCACCAACGCGTCCGTTGGGTCTGCCCATGGGTCCTTTGACCGGGCCACAAACCTCAATACCTTGCGATTGAGTCAGGACACCAGGAGATCTATGTCTGGCGTGCCCCATCTTTGGCAGAGGAGCTGGAACACATCCGGGTGTAAGGACCACTCTCCTTGGTCCAGCATTTGGCGACTCAGGTAGTCCACCTGCCAGTTCTCCACACCCGGAATGTACACGGCAGACAGGGCCGGTACACTCCTTTCTGCCCACCTCAGGATGCAAGCAGCCTCCGATGCTGCAGCTGAGCTTCTTGTTCCTCCTTGATGATTGACATATGCCACCGCCATGGCGTTGTCTGACTGGATCCTGACTGGACACCCTTGCAGCCTCTGAGACCATTTGAAGAGGCACAGCCTGATCGCCTGGAGTTCCAGGACATTGATCGGCAGGCGGGATTCCTCTGGGGTCCAGCGACCTTGCGTCAACTAAACACCTCAGACTCTCCCCAACCAGTAAAGCTGGCGTCCGTCGTGATTACCATCTAGTGAACTGGAAGGAATAACTTTCCGGACAGAAGTGCCGGTGATGTCAGCCACCATACCAGGGAGGTCCTGACTAGGTGGCTTACCTGAATTTGATAATCCAGGGATGATGGGCATTTGTCCCATCTGGACAGAATTTCCTTCTGCAACACTCGTGTGATATTGAGCATATGGAACCGCCTCGAAGGAGGCTACCATGAGGCCCAAGACTCGCATGCAAAAACGGAGTGACGACCATCTTTTGGATGTCAACTGCCGCACCGCAGCCCAAAGGGTCTGCAACTTTTCCACAGGAAGGAAAACCTTTGCCTGTGAGGAATCCAGAATCAACCCCAGATATACTGGGTGTTGAGTCGGCACCAAATACTGACTTTTGCGTGTTTAGCACCCAACCACAGTCGGAGAGTCTGACAGGTTATAGACACGCTCACCTCTAATTCTGAGCTTGAAGCAGCCCTCAGAAGAAGGTCGTCCAAGTAGTCCATGATAGCGATACCCCGCTGTCTTAGAAGGGCCAGAATCAGGGCGAGCACCTTGGTGAAAACCCTGGGTGCCGATGCCAGGCCAAATGGGAGGGCCACAAACTGATAGTGGTCCTCCCCGACTGCGAAGCACAGAAACCTCTGATGCCTGGAGAATATGGGAACATGCAGGTATGCGTCCTTGATGTCCAAGTACGCCAGAAAGTCACCTGGATGGAGAGCAGTGACTACAGACCGAACCGACTCCATCTGGAATCTTCGTACCTTCACAAAGCAATTGAGGGCCTTGAGATCCAGGATTGGACGAACCCCATCCTTCTTTGGCACTACGAACAGATTTGAGTAAAACCCCTGAAATTGTTCCTGCCCTGGGACAGGAATGATCACCCCGCATTCCAGCAGATCCTGGACCGCCCGACGGGTTGGCTGAAGCTGGAGGTTGGAGGGAAAGAATCTGTTCGGTGGACAAGATAGAAATTATCTTGTAGCCTGAGGAGATTACTTCGCCAACCCACCGGTCGGAGATCAGAGCTGTCCACAGAGTCGCGAATTCGCAAAGACGTTCCCCCCACCCGAGAGATGGGTGGGGGCAGACCTTCATGCAGAACTACATTTGTCCGCATGCTTTTTGGGCTTGCGAAACCAAGGACGCTTTTGTCCCTGAGCAGGCGCTTTATCGGCCTGGGATCTTTTACCTGCCGCCCTAGGCGAATGAAAAAAACGCTTGTGTAGTAAAGGAGGGCCCTTGTCTATGGCGTGGCTCCTTACCCTTTTTGGATTGCGGAAGCAACGTGCTCTTACCTCCTGTGGCATCTTTAATGATGTCATCCAGAGAGGCCCCAAAAAGTCTGTCGCCCTTAAAGGGCAGATCCAGCAGGGCCTTCTTGGAAGATTGGTCCACAGACCAGCACTTTAGCCAGATCAGGCGGCGTAATACCACCGCATAAACCGAGGCTCTAGACAGCAAGGGGATAGTACCAATGTCGGACTCGCAGACAAACTTAAGGCCCTGTACCAACTGGTCAGCCAAAGCTACCTCATTTGGAGGAGCCTCCCGAGCTTTTAACCCCTGGAGTAGCATCTTTGCCCACTCAGTAAGTGTCTGAGACACCAAAGTCCCAGCCAATGCTGGATGCACCGCTGAGCCCACCACTGTGTATAGGTAGCGAGCGAGTGCCTCAGCCTTCTTGTCCACAGGGTCCTTGAAGACAGGAGCCCCTTCCACTGGAATCGTGGTAACTTTGTTAAGTATGGACACAGGGGGATCCACTATCGGGGCAGAGGACCATTTTTTCAGGAAACTCTTCTTAAAGGGGTACCGGATCGCAAAAATTTTTGGGGCTGCAAAAACCTTCAGTGGGTTTTCCCACTCCTTGTATAAAAGCTTATCAAGATAAGACACACAAAGAAACACCTTAGCAGTGCGGGCCGGCTTACGGAACCCAAAGTGGACCGCCGTCTCTGCTGCTCCTGCAGCATTTTCCATTCTCACTGTCTGACCGGTCACGATCTGCAGTCTCTGATGCATCAGAATCAGGGCCATGAGCCACAGCCGGGCCTGGTTCTGCATCAGAATTATCCCCAGAAGATGGTGGAGGAAGGAGGAGTTTCCTACCCCCCCTTGTTCCCATGCGCCGCTTCTACCTTGGCAACAAAAGCCTCCAGGATTGCCGACGTAGCGTCCACAGATACATCAGGGGCACCAGCTGCCAACTCAGGTGTTTCAGGGGAAAAGACGTCTGCTTCTGACGTCATGCTGACCCACGTGCCTGACACCCACAGGGACTCCAGGCAAGGTATCAATAGGCCACCCTCCTAGCTGCTACAGAGATGCAGGGTCTCCCAGAGTACTCACCACCCTTGGAACGGTACTGCTACTGCTGCCGTCTGCTCCCACCCGAGATGCTCTCCCACCGCTGCCTGTGTCAGTCTGATCCCGTCAGCGTGTGTCTGTATACTTTCGCGCCTGTAGAATGCACCTTAGAGGCCGAAGACTTCCACAAAATGGCCACCAAGCGGCCGTGCTGAAGAAAAGTGTGGACCATAAGAAAATGGCCGCCGAACAGTCGACAGAGGCCAAAGCGGGTGCGGACCACAAGAAAATGCCCGCCGAGCGATAGAGGCCAAAACAGGCGTGGACCACAAGAAAATGGCCACCGACAGCATGGAGGGAGAAAACACAAGTAAGCAGCACATTATATTTAATGACAGCCTACAGCACAGCCCCGCTCCAGATGGAGCCCCCCAGGTGACCCCCAGCACCCAGCCTTAGCTTGCAGAGCCCAGGGAGGAGGGAAGGCAGGGAGAGAGGAAAGAAAGAGCAAAACCACTTACTTGATCTCTCCAGGAATGTCCAGCCAAGTCTTCCTGCCGAAGCAGGGGAGCTACTTACCTTTCCTGCGTGGATTATGCTGGAAGACATTCCGGACGGATCATCTTCCGCGCAGTTATGGAGGTGACTGTCGGCCCGGCATGCTGTGATAGCGCCATAGAGACCGATCATATGCATGCCCTGGAACATAAGCTCCCCGGCCACCCGTGGAGCGACTGGCATGTCGTGGAAAACCCAGCGCGTAGCTAGGGTCGGCACACACTCGATGGCCGAAACTGGGGAGACTACAAGGATCTGGGATCCAGCCTGTCATCCAGTCAGCAGTTGATCGAAGATCGCAGGAAGAAAAAAACGTAGAAACGTAGAAAAAAAAACCCCGGACCAATGGGCAGAAAAAAAATGATCTGCGAGGTGCAGAGAGAGGTCTTATACGCAGAGGGTCCGCCCTCTGGGCAGTACTGTATAAGGTGTGATGTCTTAACACTTTCTACAAGTTTTCTGCCTAGTCACTCCTAAATGAAGGATAATACCCACTTGTTAAGAGGAAGCTGTGTCCGTCCTTGAACGAAAGAGTAACAAAGCTTCAAAGAAAGCCACTGCTGCCAAGATGACTGATGGGTTTAGCTACAGAAGATCGAAGACCAGATGTCTATGAAGATTTGACCCAGTTCGGATAGTGGGGATTCATGGCCAAACGCTGCCCCTAGTGGACACTACAGCAGGCTTCCTGGAGGAGGGACAGATATTAGAAGGACTGCCTCTTTTCTCTTTTCCATTGGATAGGAGGCTAGATGGGTATGGTGTATGGGGGGGGGGGTCTTAATGCAGTTTAAAAGTGCACACTGAATGAAAAAACTCTTGCCTCATGCCAGCAAGCCCAGCTGACGAGACAACATCTCGGGGACGACCTTACGTAAAGTATCATTGATGATCTTTTGTTTTATATGCTCTGCAATATTTTCCTTTAGTGTTTTTATGTTAGCATTTCTATTTTCTTGGGAGATAAATAACACCATTGTTTATATAAGCAGTGTGTTTATTTTTAATAGCTAGCCTTATTATTGTACAATCACCATTAACTATATCAGAGCTTTGCCAGACTAGCCAACTATAGGAATAGACAAGTTAATACATATATGGAATAAATCGAGGAATCCATAATCACCCAAACATTTCACGCCCCTACCAAAAACTGCTGATAAACAGCCTATGTATGTATGGATACACATAACATGCTGGAGAGTTTATTGGCTGCAGAAAAAGAAAAAAAAAACACCTGAAGCCAAAAACAGCAGCTGTAAAAAACGTCCAGTGTGCATGAGGCCATATGTTGCGCTTTCAAAATTGCTGTTTGAGACACATTGGGAGAGATTTACTAAAACGGGAGCATTCGGAATCTGAATGATGGGCCAGTTTCCAACTTCAGCTTGTTGAATTAAGCTTTGACAAAAAAACCTGGAAGTGGATTGGTTTCTATGCACAGCTGCACCAGATTTTGCGCGCTCCAGTTTTAGTAAATCTCGCCCCCTAAGGTTTCATGATTTCTTAGCATATGTTTAACTAGCTGTGCCTTAAATTCTCATCTTATTGTGAGTACTGAACATCTCTTTTGATGCAAGACAATTATCTATATTCAATTGTTATGCTTCTGTCCTTTGTATTTTTATTGTAATTTTTTCAACTTTTATCATATAAAACAGATGTAACCCAATCACTAATATTTCAAATATGCTTAAACAAGCTACCGGTAATATCATTTACAAAGTTAATTACAATTGTTTTATATCTGTAGTTTCCAATAAAAGTATACCTGATGATCCTGTCTAGAGGCTGGGTTCACACAGCAGCAGAGAGCCGCTCACAGCCGGGGTCTAATGTGTCCCCATTCATCGTTTCAGGTTCCGATTTCAGGACAAATTTTTGGCTGAATTCAAACCTGAAACGGACCAGAAGATGCACGAGGCTCCTGTGCAATTCGAACCGGAGCCGCTCCAGTGATGTGTGAACCGGTTCCATACTACTACTGCCATGGGTATTGGATGAGGGGGAAACCCACATCCAAATCGCAATAGTGTGAACCCAGCCTGAAGGTCCTTTTTTGAGGAACTTTCTGTTATAGAGTAACAATCTACTGTGCTCCTGCTGTGTCTCTCTGTGACATGGGTTTCTTTTCCAATGGTTTTAACTAAATGTATGAAAGGAAGTACAAAGACCAACATGTGAATATATAGCAAATAGAGGTGACATGGGTTTCTGATGGAAACTACAAGTAAACGTGGTCCACTGCTGTCACCATCAGGAAACCCACTCTAAAAAAATGCCATACAGCCATCCATGGAGTGTATACAGACAAAAAGAGGCTGCAGGGAAAATTGCATTCATATGCACCAAAGATTTAAAAAAAAAAAAGATGAAAACACGTATTTAATAAAAAAAAACAAGGCAACTGTTTATAATGCACAAAAACATGCAGCAAATTAAAAGTCATTCCATTAGGGTTTACATCCACTTTAAGCAATTGTGAATTGCCATTCAGTAAATCAGACACTGCCCCCTGGGGCAGGTGATCAATAAAACTTATGAAATAAAATAAGCTCCATTAACACATTAAGGTCACACTAAGAGATAAAGGACATAACCCTCGAGAGAGGGATCCTGTGTTTCATATGATACTTACCATAGGCCAGGGAATCTTGTAAATACCATTTTAATTAATTGGTTATTTAATGGATAAAAAAATGTTAACACCTAAGGTCATCTACTTTGTTGACTTCTGAGATTACTTGCCAAGAGAAGCACAACTGGAGAACAAGATCAATGTTATTCAAGACTGTTTTCTAGTATTGTAATATTTTTAGACTGCTTTGATCACCCTGTTGTAGAATATTAAAACTGGCTTAGCTGAATACTGTATTGAAAGCAATTACCCCTTTCACTACTGATGGATTGTTTCATGAAGATATACAAGTGAAAACATGGCACAGGGAAGCTCCAAAGTAAGCTGGGAATGTGGAACTACTTATGTTAGCATTTTAGACAGATGTTATACAAATTGAGCAATAGTTATTCAGAAACATGCTACAAAAAGGAAAAAAAAAATATTGGGATATTATTACTTTTGCCCATTTCTACTTCCGGTTATTTTTCTTTATTTTTGTACTTCCGGAATGCATTTCATTTGGGTCCTGGTCTGTGAGAAAGGTACACTAGGCCAGTAGCAGAGGCAACTAGACTGTAGATGGAGGCAAACTCCCTTTTTCCATGTCTTTCTCAAGTAAATTTCCAGGAAGAAATATTTGTAGATTCCAATTTCAATCCTTATTTTTATGGATATTTGGGCTTTAAAGGATAAGTTCAGCTTTAGAAACATGCTACATATTCCACCCGTATTTGTAACTTGTTCCAGCTCCTGCCGACCATTCCACCAATCTCTGTGGCTCTTCTCCCCCCCCCCCCCCCCCCGCTGTCACTTTTTGAAAAGAAAAAAATCGGCCATGCGGGGCTCAGCCCACACGCCCGCATCATTCAATTTACAGTTTTCTGTGAATGGACTACAACCATCAAAATGGCCGACGGCTTGTAGTTCTTAATGAACTGCGAAGGCACTGGTGAGTGTCCATGTAGTTCATTGATTCTTTCTGCTCTAAAGTCATCTTGAGAGTCCGCAGGAGCACTGCATTTCCCTCATGACCTGCTGATCCCAGGTGCAATGCTTTGAAGGTTCCCTGAAAAAAAAAAAACACACTTTTTTTTACCGGCTTTCTCCGCATCCAATTCACATAGCAGGAGAATGTGACTGGCTCTCAATGGAGGCGGTTCACATATCTCCGAGGCGGCTGCGGAGTGCACTGCTCTGTGCATCTTTAGCTCAGTTTCAGGGCCAAATTCAGGCACAGATCCGGCCCTAATTCGTCCCTGAAACAGAAAACGGTCACACAGCATTCCTGTGTGATCCGCAGCTGGTTTAGGTGTGAACCGAACCTTAAGGTTTGCTAAAAAAAGGAAGTTAACAGGACTCAACAGCTCAAGCTCATCAAGTCTCTGAGATCAGTCATCCCTTAACAGACAGCTGGTAAAGCTTTCAGGCTGGCAAATACTGCCTAGGTGTAGGCTTATGCTGTGCTGTCTATTTAGCCAACATGGTACTTCAGGAATCCTTTATGTTAATATATGTAAAACCAAGACTGTAAAAAAAAAAAAAAAAAAAACACACACACCTATAAGTTGAAAAGCGTATAAGCTGTTTATCTGAAGCCTATCATAATAGACTAGTGCACAAATCCCCCCTGAAAAAAAAGACAGATAAATATACTCCCATTTAAAAAAATAATTAACACAGCCATTCAATATATAACCAGTACTGAGGTTTCCTATATTTCCTGGACCTTTACTTCTGAGATATCCCCCTTTCTTTGTTCCTCGTTCTGTTCTTATCCCTGCTGTTGCATATTCCATAACACTAAATACACAGAGATAGTGGGACCAATTAAGGCTGTAGCATATCTTGCCAACAGTTTTCCAGAGCTATGAGAAACCATATAGCCCTTTTCACACTGGCGGATTCCGCCAGCAGAGCTGACTGCTCAGCAGGGGATCTCTCCACCGATCCCCGCTAAGCAGGCGGATGACAGGTCCCTGTCTGCTTCACTGATGCAGAGCAGGCACAGCCCACTGTCCTCTATGGGCCATTAGATGGAAACAGACCATCTGTCCATTTCCATCCGACTGTCATCCGATGGATGGGTAACAGGATTGGATCGTACCAAAGAGCAGGTCCATCTGCATGAAAAGGGGTCTGAAGTAAATTTTACAGCAGCTACCAAGAAACAAAATATAGCTTTTTGGTGGACAGAACATTTAAAATCAACTCTCACTAAATTACTTCATTAGAATTGGAGCATGAGCTAAGATTTCTATTCAGTTTTTGTACCATAGACCCATAAGGTTTCACCTCTTACCTGTATAAATGAGAGACAAAACCTCCACACCCACCTCCCTGCAATCACCTATGGAAACATATGTGTCTAATTAACCTTTCAACCCTCGCCAGTTCCTGTCCCAGGAGCTCAGGCTAAATTGAACTGTCATATGGTAACTGTAATCAGCAGTCAATACTTGTCCATGTATCCCCAATCCAAAACACAAATGGCACAGTCTTGCTAAATACAAATGAAGCCTTCAAAGAGAATTGATTGGCCTTACGTTCTTAAGTGCCAGAGATGAAAACAAAAGTCATTTACATAAACCTATAAGTCATTCCATGATTAGCAATGCTTTACTTCTTTCTCTGCTACCAAAACAGTCCGATGTGAATTGCTCAATAGATTTTTTCGCTAACACCCTTCCCCCAGCACAACTGCAAATCCATTTTGCCATCTCCGCACTCTGATATTAATCAAATATATCACTTGTTTTTCACGTTACTGTGCTGCCATGCTAATCAGTGTTTGAAAGGCCAGAAATCTTAAACTCCACTTATTACCCTGGGAAAAAGAGAAAAAAATACTTGAATAGCTTCAGGCAATTTCTTGGCTTCTTTGCTTTTTTTGGCTCATAGCAAACTCTTTGGACACATTTTTTTTTCTACTGCAATTTTTCAGTTACTGACATATGAACATTTAGCAGAGAAGTGATACTTTTCTTTGTTCCATCCATTTGTCTTTAGGAATCAGTAAATTGTAATCTATGGTCTTGTCTTAATACCACTTTTGAGTACATTGGGGTTTATTTACTAAAAACTAGGGCGTGCAAAATCTGGTGCAGCTCTGCATAGAAACCAATCAGCTTCCATTTTTTTTTTTTTTTTTTTTAAAGCTTAAAAGAATAAGTTCGGATTTGTAAAAAAAGAAAAAAAAAAAACACGTTTCTGCAGGTAAAACAAATATGCATTTTCTTTTTTTTTTGTTAGGAGCATGCAGAGCATTGCACCCATAATCAGCAGAGAACATGTGCAATTTCGGGCTCCTGCAGACTGTCAGTGTAGCGATGTGCCTGTGCGGGGGCTGATGCATCAGTAACATGTAACACTGCATACGGATGTAATATGTAACATGCTAGGAAAGATGCACTTATCATTTAAAGCGGTTGTATACCCATTTTTAAAAATTTTACGTACAGGTATGCCTATAATGAGGTAGGTAAAATGAATATCTCAATCTGTACGGTTTAGGAGATATTCACTTTGCATGAAGCTGCTGACGTCAGCGGGGCATGCGCTGTGAATCCCCTGCTGAAGGTCCAGCGGACGCTGCCGAACCTTGCCGGGAAGAAGACTCCCGCACTGTGAGGGGCCGGAGCAGCGAACCTAGAAGAGACGCTGAGGGCAAAATGTCAGCTCCCTCGGCACAGTCCAGGATTAGATACCGACGCCTCGTTCTAAGGCAAGTATTTCATAATGAGCTAGTATGCGGTGCATACTAGCTTATTATGCCTTTCCCTAACAGTTTGTGTTTTTTTACTTTTCTTTTTCTGCGGGTATACAACTGCTTTAATTAAACAAGCTGAAGTTAGAAGCTGATTGGCTACCATGCACAGCTGCACCAGATTCTGCACTCCTTGTTCACACTTGCTCAAAATACTGATGCTTATCAAACATGGCTATAACATTAATGTGTGTTCATAGGTGCATTCGATAAGCTTTAAAAAAGGGCCCCCCAAACGCCCTATGCGCATTTGCAGTGGGGTAGACATGCGTTTAACACGTTAAAACTGCACCACAAATGCCTATTAGCTGTAATGTACTACCGCGCCACAACCATGTGCTGGTGCGGTACCATAGACTTGAATGGAAAGAGCTGAATTGCTTTAACGCCTTTCAAACCGACAGAAGGGTTAAATTTTGAAGTGAAGTGATGCTAACACTTCATGTTTTCATAACGTTAACAGCACTGTGTGCTGTCCTTAGTATCATTTGCATAGGCGTTTGAGGGGAGTTGAAAACACCCTTCAAACGCCCGCTTTCAATGCCAGTGTAAACTAGGCCTTAGTCCTAAAGCAGAACTCTGGACAAACAGCTAAATACGCAGTCGATATCCATATACTGTAAATGTTTACGGTCCTACCCGTCTCCACTAATGGGAGTCTCGGCCGTTGACGTCACCGCTCGGCTCCCTCCTTCTTCCCCCGCCGCCTGGCCAGTAGGAGAGCGCAGCGGGTGCCTCGCGCATGCGCAGTAGGGACCCGCCATGAATCCGTTATGCTTCACTACCGGGCTCCCTTACTGGCTATGGTGGCAGCAGCACTCGACAGCTGATGGAAACATCAGCTGTGGCGCGGACATCACTGGGACTCCAGGACAGATAAATGTCCTATTATTAAAAAGTCAGCAGCTGTAGTATGTGTGGCTGCTGGTTTTTAATTTTTGCAGGGGTAGGCGGACCTCCGCTTTAAATAAAACAGATCCACAAAGAAAAAAAAAAAAACAGACTCAATGCATGCACTTGCTTGTTGCACTAAAGATTTTGGGTTAATGCGCTAATGTCGGCGCATCCGTTTGATCTTCTCTGTTAATGAATTAGCATAAAGGAAACAGATTAGCATTTTTAAAAGGAGAGTTCAGCAATTGAAATGTGCATATTTTCACTGCACAGGTTTCCTGTAAATGAAGAAAACATTTATTTACACTGACAAGTCTAATGTATTTTGCATTGCTAACATATTTCGCATACAACAGATGTGATAAAGATAAGACCCCAAGGACGAAGTAAGAGAACTGCTTGTATTTCCTGGTTTAAAGGGGTTGTAAAGGTTCGTTTTTTATTTTCTAAATAGGTTCCTTTAAGCTAGTGCATTGTTGGTTCACTTACCTTTTCCTTCGATTTCCCTTCTAAATGTTTTTTTTCTTTGTTTTCTTTGTCTGAATTTCTCACTTCCTGTTCCTCCTCTGTAAGCTGTTCAGTAAGCTGTTCTGGCTGACTAACCACCGTACGGATGATGGGGGCAAGCTTACTGAGGAGAAACAGGAAGTGAGAAATTCAGACAAAGAAAAAAAAACATTTAGAAGGGAAATCGAAGGAAAAGGTAAGTGAACCAACAATGCACTAGCTTAAAGGAACCTATTTAGAAAATAAAAAAACAAACCTTTACAACCCCTTTAAGGGCAAAACATACATTTACATAGCTCAAACACTCTGGGGTTGATTTACTAAAACTGGAGAGTGCAAAATCTGGTGCATCTGTGCATGGTAGCCAATCAGCTTCTAACTTCAGCTTGTTCAATTACCCATTTGACCCCCAGGCACTTTTTGTTTAAATGTAACAATCAGTATTTTCCGCTAGAAAATTTCTTAGAACCCCAAGCATGATATATATTTTTTAAATTAAAGGCCCTAGAGAATAAATTGGTGGTTTCTGCAAATTTTTGTGTCACGTGCCACTTGTGTGCCGGTTTTTCAAATGTTATTATTGAGGGGGGGGGGCACACTTTTTCTTAATTTTAATGCAAAAAAATGCAATACATAACCCAATTTTTTTGTAAAATCTTGAAGATGATGTTATGTCGAGTAGATACCAACCGTGACAAGCGCCGGAAATTTTACTATCCATAAGTAACGCTTTTAAAGCCTTTACCACTTTAGATTTACACAGGAGGTCTGGTGCTCTAATTACTGCCCATGATCTGACGTTCACGGTGATACCTCCAATGTATGGGACGAACGCTGTTTGCATGTACGCCAAACCGACAAGTGCGTTGACTTTGCACGCAAGCTGAGGAGGGTGCAGCAGGGGCACTTTATTTATTTTAATTATTTATTTTATTTCTACACTGTCGCTTTAACTAATTTTTATTTTGATCACTTTTATTGCTTTCACAAGGAAATTCAAACATCCCTTGTGACTGTGATAGGCAAGTGACAGGTACTATTTATGGAGAGATCTGGGGTCTATAAGACCCCATATCCCTCCTCTGCCTTGAAAGAATTTGATCACAACAAGATCAGTATGATAAAATGCTTTTAATTTTTAAAAATGTTGTGGTGTACATCCAGGTACACCAGAGGTGACATAAGGTCATTGCTTCCAAGTAACTATATCAGAGCCGAATAAAGCCGATACAGTCTTTGTTCAGCTCTGATCAGCCGGTGGAAGCACCGGTTGGTCGATCGGGACTCCCGGTGAGATGGGAGATCCTAGTAAAGGGGGAGATGACACGGCATCATCCTGGTATAATTACTTGAAGTCTAGCAACGTACGTGTAAAAAAAACAAGACCTGGAAGATGACTGCTTTCTCTGCAGAGCTGCACCAGGTTTTGCACTCTCCAGCGTTAGTAAATCAACCCCTATATGACCCGATCCCCACACCTACTTTATGGCCAAAAGGTCCATTTCCGTTGCAGCATGACTGTGCCCCTGTGCACAAAGCCAGCTCCATAAAGACATGGTTTGATGAATTTGGTGTGGAGGAACTTGGGAGTCCTCTTGTTCAAAATTTGTATCCGACCTTGCAAATGCCCTTCATGCACAAATTAATACAGACACACAGTGATTGGGGGGGTGGACACCAAAGAAATGCCCATGGTTTTGAAAGGTCCAACAAGCTCATACAGGTATAATAGTCAAGTAGCCAATGTCTGGTAATATACTATAGGATAAAATAATGTGCAAATGTGAAATCTCTAAATCATACAATAAAAAGGGGTCATGTCATGCACCTGAATATGTTTATTTATGTACCTTAACTATTACGGTTTGATCGGTCTGACTGCTTGTCATCTTATTGATCGATTCAAACAGCTGCCGCAAAGACTCCATGAATTCAGCCTCTCCTTTGTTTTCATACAGTCTAATGGGGGAAAAATAAAAGAAACCTTAGTTTGAAACCCAAGGAAAAAAAAAAGCTTTCAGAAATTACAGAGTGCTCCATGTCAAAGGGAGAGAGAGGGGGAGGGGGGAGAGAGAGAGAGAGAGGGGGAGGGGGAGAGAGAGGGGGGAGGGGGGAGAGAGAGAGGGGGAGAGGGAGGGAGAGAGAGAGGGGGGGAGGAGGGAGAGAGAGAGGGGGGGAGGAGGGAGAGAGAGAGGGGGGGAGGAGGGAGAGAGAGAGGGGGGGAGGAGGGAGAGAGAGAGGGGGGGAGGGGAGAGAGAGGGGGGGAGGGGAGAGAGAGGGGGGGAGGGGGGAGAGGGGGGGAGAGGGAGGGGGAGAGGGAGATCACTGTAAGAGCCCCCCCCCCCATACAGGTGTGTAAGGTCCTGTGTACATAAGCACTTATTTGCATCAGATCAGTTTTTTTTTTCTCATGCAAGTCAATGATTATGCAAAAGTAGCTCGAAGCAGCTCTGAGTTCCTTCTAAGATGCCTTATAACCTTCTACCGAGCTGCTTTAGGTGCATTAAAGGGTATGTAAAAGGTAATTATTTTTTTTTTTTTAATAACAAACTTGTTATACTTACCTCCACTGTGCAGCTCGTTTTGCACAGAGTGGCCCCGAACCTGGTCTTCTGGGGTCCCTCGGCTCCCCCCCCCCCGCAAGAACTCATTACCTTCATGCGAGCGAGTTTGCATGGTGGCAAGTTCTTGCGGGCGCGCTCCCGTGATACAGCCGCCGGCCATAGTCGCCTCACTGCATCACCCGGCGCCGCCCCCTGGTGCGCCGTGTCATTGGATGTGATTGACAGCAGCGCGAGCCAATGGCTGCACTGCTTTCAATCAACCAATGAATGAGCCGAGAAGCCTGGCCGGGGAGCAAGCGCGTTCATGGCGCGGGACTTTCGAGGGGTCAGGTAAGTAAATGGGGGGCTGGGGGGCCGCTAATCCGCAGATGTTTTTTCACCTTAATGCATAGAATGCATTAAGGTGAAAAAACGTTTACTTTTACAACCCCTTTAATCTTACATAACACACAAGCTCTTTAAAGGGTAAATCCACATTCATGGGGGAAAAAAACAAAAAGCAAAAAAAAAAAAAAAAAAAAAACGATTGTGTTCACAATTCATATTGCAATTGAAAAATTAACCGCTTGCCGACTGCCCGCTGTTGATTGACCACAGCCTAATGGCACTCCTGCGCGAATCACGGGTGCTTTGAATATAGGGCGCACGCGCCCACGGCATGACGTAGGAGCGTGTGCGCCGGCCCCAATGGCTACTTGCTATTGCTCCTGAAAAGGAGAGAATGGAGATCGGTCGATTTAAACAGACAGATCTCCGTTCTGTCAGGGGTGTGGAGAGCGATCTGTTCTTCCTAATGCTTAGGAACAATGATCGGTCTATCAATAGGGATGAGCTCCGGCGTGTTCGCATTGAACACGTGCAGAGCCCGCCAGGATGTCGGTACCGCGCTGCGCTAATGACAGGTAGGGAGACATTTCCCGATGCTCGGCTGCAGAGATCGGGAAATGATTAGCGCAGCACGGGTGCCGACTTCCTGGCGGGCTCTGCACGTGTTCAACGCTAACATGCCAGAGCTCATCCCTACTCCTCACCCAGGCAGTCCCACAACCCCAGTTAGAATCACTCCCTAGGTAACACAATTAAAGCGGAGGTCCACCCAAATTTTTTTTTAAAAAAAAGCCAGCAGCTACCAATACTGCAGCTGCCGACTTTTAAAAAATTGACACTTACCTGTCCAGTGCGCCCGCAATGTCAGCAGCCGAGGCCAAGCAATCACTCGTCTCTCGGCTGTCCCCGCCGCCATCCTCGGTGAGGGAATCAGGAAGTGAAGCGTTGCGGCTTCACTGCTCGGTTCCCTACTTCGCATGCGCGAGCGGCACGGCCCGTCCTTACTGGTCCCCGCTCTCTCCTGGGACCAGTGTGTTTCCCAGGAGACAGCGGGGGGGAGTGGCGTGACTCCCACGGGAGTCTTAGACAGGTATCTGCACCCCCCTCCCCCCTGAAAGGTGCCAAATGTGACACAGGAGGGGGGGGGGTTCCGAAAAGCGGAAGTTCAATTTTTGGGTGGAATTCCACTTTATAGCACTGATTGATGTATAAATGTCAATGGTCCCAAAATAGTGTAAAAATTATCGATCTGTCCACCGTAATGTCGCAGTCCTGATAAAAATCGCAGATCGCCGCCATTACTAGTAAAAAATAAATAAAAATGCCACAAATCTATCACCTATTTTTTAGACGCTATAACTTTTGCGCAAACCAATCAATAATAAGATTTTCATAACAGCTCACCTGTAAAATCCTTTTCTTGGAGTACACCACGGGACACAGAGCCGCTGCACACACCTATGGTGCAGACTTCTGTGAAAATCAGTGAGCCAATCACAGAAGCAGGAATAGACATTTCTGGGGGGTGTTTTGAACACCATCTGTGTACAGAACACCGCCAGGTTGCCATATTGCATTTTACAGAAAATTACAGCGCTGCAGATGGAAAAGGAAAGATAATTTTTAACCACTTCAGCCCCGGAAGAATTTACTCCCTGACAGGGCCATTTTTTTACTCTGCGGCGCTTTAACTTACAATTCTGTGGTCGTGCGATGCTGTACCCAAACAAATGTCATTTTTTCCCCACAAATAGAGCTTGCTTTTGGTAGTATTTTATCACCTCTGCGGTTTTTATTTTTTGCGCTATAAACAAAATAAGACTATTTAGAAAAACAAGAAATATTTTTTACTTGTTGCTATAACGTCCCCAAAAAATATATAAAAAAAAAATTCTTCCTCAGTTTAGGCCGATATGTATTCTTCTACAAATTTTTGTTAAAAAAATAAAATCGCAATAAGCGTATTTATTTATCGTACACCACGGGACACAGAGCCTAAGTCATTACATAATAGGTTGTATAGGTCACCAGAGGTGATTGGACACTGGCACAACCAATGAAGACAAGTTCTCCTCTATATATCCCCTCCCCCAAGGGAAGTACCTCAGTTTTTGTAGCAAAGCAGTAAGGTTCCCATAAGAAGGGGGATTCTCTGTGTTCCGTGGTGTACTCCAGGAAAAGGATTTTACAGGCTGTTATAAAAATCCTATTTTCTTTATCGTACACCACGGGACACAGAGCCTAAGTCATTACATAATGGGACGTCCCAGAGCAATGCTTAATGAGGAGTGGGAGACACAGATCAAACAGGCCGCTAACGGACAAGAAGCCCTAAACTGCTGCTTGCAGCACGCTACGCCCAAAAGCGGAATCCTCATGTCCTTTTACATCTATATGATAGAATTTGGTAAATATATGGACTGAAGACCAAGTCGCAGCTTTACAGATCTGAGCCATTGAAGCCTGGTAATGCACTGCCCATGAAGCACTTATCGCCCTGGTGGAGTGTGTCTTAATAGGAAAAAGGAGGAATCTTGTTCCTAAACCATAAGCTTGAATAACTACTTGTCGAATCCACTTATCAATGGTGGATTTTGATGCCGCTTGGCCCTTTTTGGGACCATCTGGCAAAATAAACAAAACATCTGTTTTATGTATCTGAGCCGTTGCCTGCAGATGAACTTTTACTGCTCTCACTACATCTAGAGTGTGCAATAACTTTTCCCCCACTGTCCGCGGTTCAGGAAAAAAGGGAAGGCAACAATGTCTTGATCCAAATGAAACGCCGACACCACCTTTCGAAGAAAAGTAGGATGGGGGCATAGTACAATTTTGTCTTTGTGACAAATTAAAAAAGGCTCTTTGCACAAAAGAGCTGCTAACTCTGATACTCTTCTAGCACAAGAGATAGCGATCAAAAGACAATTTCCTGTTCAAAAGAATCAAAGGAATATGGCGGATAGGTTCAAAAGGTTGCTTTTGCAAGACTGATAATACCAAGTTCAAATCCCAGGGACACAAGGGAGACTTGACTGGTGGATTTATCCGCAGTACTCCCTGAATGAATGCCCGGACTAGGGAATGAGATGCCAGCGGTCTCTGAAAAAAGACTGATAGAGCCGATATTTGACCCTTGATGGTACTCAGGGCTAATTTCATATCCATTCCTAATTGGCAAAAGGCGAGAATCCTACTAATGGCATACTTCTGAGGATTGCACCCTCTGGATTCAAACCAGGAAACATACGCCTTCCAGACTCTGTAGTAGATTAGTCTGGAGGCTGGCTTTCTAGCATTAATGAGTGTAGAAAGACCTGGACCCGAGAGCCGTTTCTTTAAAATGTAGGTCTTAGTAGCCAGACCGTCAAATTTAGCTTCTGTAAGGAAGGGTGGAATACTGGACCCTGTGACAGCAGGTCGTGACGTAGTGAAAGAACCCAAGGTCTTCCTACCGCTATCTTATAATCTCGGCGTACCAGGGCCTCCTGGGCCAATTTGGGGGCCACTAGGAGTACTGATATTCCCTCCTCCTTGATCCTGCACAGCAATCTCTGTAAGAGGGATTGGGGGGGAATGCATAGATCAGTGAAAACTGATTCCAAGGAATTATGAGAGCATCCGTTCCGTAGGCCAGCGGATCTCTCGTCCTGGACACAAACTTGTCCAACTTCCTGTTGAGCCTGTGATTATCTATGATTACCCCTTGGGACATCAAGTGATCCAATCCTTTGAAGAAGGACTTTCTCCTTGGAGAGCCTTAAACTTCGGAACCGGTAAGGTGGGATCTCTCAAAATTCCAGCTTGTAACCTAGGGATACTGCGGAAACTACCCACTTGTCCTGAATCTGTCTGCCATGCCGCTGAAAACTGCCGAAGCCGTCCCCCCACTCGGCCGAACCGGGGCGCCTTTTCATAAAGAGGCTTTGGGGTTTTGCTTGCTAGCTTTTGAACCCCACAGCTTCTTGTTCTTCTGGGCCTGGTTTTCTTTAGCCTTTGTGGCTGGCTGAAAATGCCGTCGCCACTGGCTGGGGGCAGATCTTCCAGGAGCCAGGGAGAGAGAACGTTTAAAACAAGGATGCCGATTCTTCTCTGGCAAAATACTAGTTTTACCGCTCGATATCTTTTGGATATATCTTTCCAAATCATCCCCAAAGAGGCATTCGCCATGGAAGGGGAAACTGGCCAAAAGTTTTTTGCATGGAGCTTCCGCTGACCAATGCTTTAGCCAAAGACTTCTGCGCATATGCACCAGCTGGAGTGTAAGGCCAGATGCCTGTTGAATAGAATCTCTAATGGCATCCACTGTGAAACATAAGGCCCTAAGCACATTCTCCCAGAATTTGATCTGCTCCGGAGGCAGATCTTTCAGCCCCCGTTTCACCTGATCCTTTAAGACCTGACACATACCAACTCCCACCACGGCAGGTTGGGTTACTGTGCCTGCCAGGAGAAAGGAAGATTTCAGTAAAGATTCCAACTTTTTCTCAGAAGGATCTTTAAATACCTGGGCATTGTCCACCGGACAAGTTAGGCTTTTATTTACACAAGAGATAGCTGCATCCATGGAAGGCAGACTCCACTTCTTGGTAAACTTCTCCTCCGTAGGATATAGAAATTCAAACTTCCTAGGAGAAAAACGCTTATCTGGATGTTGCAAGTCTACGTAAATCAGATTCTCCAATAAAGGATGAATCGGAAAGGCACAAGCAGCCTGTGGGGATTTTAATGAACCCAGGGAGGAGACAGGTGATTCAGTTAACTCTGAAGAGGGTAACTTGAATGTAGAGCGTACCGCTTCAGCATAACATTGCACCTGCAATTTCAGAACCTGGGAAGCAGAAAAGGTTCTTCTGATATCCCTGATCCCTCCGACTCCTCATCCCCTGATGGGGCTAAACCATCCTCAGATTTTTCTGAAAGGAGATCTAAAACAGAAGGAGGTCTGCTTCGCTTTTTGTCCTTACGTGAGGACTTTGCAATTAACGTAGCGTTCTCCCTTTTAAGTTGTCCAGGGCTATCGCCAAAGTGTCCTCAGTGACATATGCGGGCACAGGCACCACAGCAGAGGCTGCTACTCCTGATAGAGGTAATGGCTCATCCTGTACAGGTGCGTCAGATATTACAGGAGAGGAAGGTACTAAGCAGGCACGGCTAGAGCCTCCTGTCTCAGGCAGCGGTGCTTTTTTGTCTCTTAGTCCCTGAATTTCTTCTCTGGGAAGACATATTACCAAGCAAAGCCAAGGTACCAACAGTGCATATACTACTGTGCTAGTTTAGCAAATTACATAAAGTATGCAACTAATAACACACAGTTTCATGCTAGAGTAGATGTCTATCTTGGGAGTGCTCAGCCAAACACAGAGATCTTACGTGCCCTTACGCTGCTGTGTCCCTTCAAGGAAAGCTCCAGGCTTGTGAGGCTCTTTTATCACTTCCTGACTGTACCATGCTGTAGGAATAGCGTGCCCGCGCGCACTCACGCTCATGGGCACGCTCACGGGCCCACCCCCTCCCAGCGCTGTATGCATAAAGCGTGCCCCCGTGCACGCGACATAGGGGCTAATGGCGGCGGTCAGACATGAGGAAGATTCCTCTGACACTTGCCTGAGAGGAGGAAAGAGGGAGCCGTCCATGGCAGAGCTTTAGCAGCAGAAGGAGTGTGCTGTCTAAAGGAACTGACACTGCTCTGGAGCTAGGTGAGTGGAACTCCGCTCTTTACTCCCTCCAGTGGTGGCCAGAAAAAAGACACCTACTCAAAAATAGGAAAGGTCCTTAAGCTTCATGCTTAGGACTCTTTTCCTGGCTTACCTTATCCCCGCCGCAGGCTTTCTGCCAAGCAGAACCAAACTTCCTCTATCACGGCAGGGTATGTTTGCCAACCTTCAGGGGTATGGGTTCCTATTTAAAGGAGGCCTCTTTCCTGGGCCTTGTAAAAGACTCTGCCAGGACTTTTAGCGTATAGTAGCGAAAGTGCTGGACCCAGTCCTCCGAAGAGAGACATTACAGGCGACACCTCGTCCACGAGGTCCGGATACCATCCAGTTTTGGCGTAAAAATTTAGGCGTCTTGGATGGACCCGAAAGTGTAGCTCTTTTACCCCCAGAGGGCTTCCTTGGCAGAGCTTCCTTCAGCACATCCTAATCATGTCCAACACCTTAGGCACTGGCGAAAATTTTTTAGGTACTTCCCTTAGGGGAGGGGTTATACAGAGGGGAACTTGTCTTCATCGGTTGTGCCAGTGTCCAATCACCTCTGGTGACCTATACAACCCATTATGTAATGACTTAGGCTCTGTGTCCCGTGGTGTACGATAAATAAATACGCTTATTGCGATTTTTTTTACCAAAAATATGTAGAAGAATAGTGAGGACTACCATTATCTGCAGTACTGTCGTGAAGACTTTGAGGTCTTGGGGAAACCTATTCCCTGTGCTGGGAGAGACTGTTTTAAATACAGTCACGGCATTCTGGTAAGCAGATCTTTTACCACAAGGGTGTTATACCTGAAGTTTTCTTGGGAAGATTGATCTATTCTACCTTCACTGTGGACACTTTCTGATTGGAATTTTCACTACCACTTATTTTGTTTGGGACTTAATTTCATTCATTTTTTTCACTCAAAATTTTTTTTCAATATCACCTGTTACTAATTGTATATATTCATTCATTTGGAGACTCTGCATTAGTTTTTTTTCCCTTTTTTCACCTATATAATTTTCCTAATTTTTTCTCCAAGTTTGGTTTAATAATTAGTTTAATTGAATATCATTCATTTATATCCTTTATATTACCATCACCTATTTATAATTCCATTATTGGTGTTTTTTTAGCGCTGCACTTTCACTTTATTCTTGTTTACCATTTAGAAGAATACATATCGGCCTAAACTGAGGAAGAATTTGTTTTATATATTTTTTGGGGACATTATAGCAAAAAGTAAAAAATATTTCTTATTTTTCTAAATAGTCTTATTTTGTTTATAGCGCAAAAAATAAAAACCGCAGGAGGTGATCAAATACTACAAAAAGCAAGCTCTATTTGTGGGGAAAAATTACATTTGTTTGGGTACAGCATCACACGACTGCAGAATTGTCAGTTAGAGCGACGCAGCACCGCATCGCAAAAAAATGGCCCTGTCAGGAAGGGGGTAAATTCTTCCGGGGCTGAAGTGGTTAAATATGATCTTTCCTTTTCCATCTACAGCGCTGTAATTTTCTGTAAAATGCAATATGGCAACCTGGCGGTGTTCTGTACACAGATGGTGTTCAGAACACCCCCCAGAAATGTCTATTCCTGCTTGTGTTATTGGCTCACTGATTTTCCCAGAAGTCTGCACCATAGGTGTGTGCAGCCTATTGCATTAGGGCGTTCACCCCAAAGCTCATTCACAAACTGAAGCATAGTAAACACAGTTTACACACAGTGAGCGAGTTCATTTAAACAAGACAGGGGTCAGTAAATAACATATTTACTCGCCCCTTCCCCTGCCCTCCATTCTGAGACATCCCCCCCGCAGCAGCCAGGGGGAGAGGAGGGAAACCAGCAGCACTGTGGGGCAAACATGGGGGGGGGGGAGCCCAGGCAGTAGGAGGATTCTGCAACGCACGGAGTGATTAGTGTGTGCCCAGGCAAATCTGTCAAACCCCCTGCGCACACCTATGGTCTGCATCAAGGTGCAAGTCAGATTTTGGCCATTCCCTGCAACAAACGTTTCATTTTGGTGATATTCCCAAACGGAAATCACGTCTAGACAGATTCAGACCCTGCCATTTCCCTTACTAGGACCCTGCAAGTGCAGCAGCTGCTAGATCATTAAAAAAAAAACACTCATTCGCATTCATTGTGCACATGGACACAAACCGCTTTTTCTTTAGAACAAAAGGTAGGAATCTGCAACAAAGCTTGTTATAATCCCTGCAATGTACACAGATCACAGAGAGGGGAGTGTTTTTTTTCTCAACAAGACTATTTTAAGTGTTGTTCTTTTTAAGTGTTGTTCTGTCCTTCAGTCATACAGAGGTGAAACTTGCAGATAAAAGCATTAATCTCTATGCATCAATTAAGGATCAGCTGTGGTGTGTTAGCAAAGTCCACATGCAAAGCACGCCAGGAAGACGGCACTGTGCTGCGCTAATCACAGGCAGTGAGACATTTCCCGATGCGCGGCTGCAGAGATCGGGAAATGTCTCACTGCCTGTGATTAGCGCAGCACAGTGCCGACTTCCTGGCGGGCTCTGCACGTGGGCGGTGCGAACACGCCGCAGCTTATCCTTAGCATCAATGCCGTTACAACCACAGGCAACCCCCCCCCCTTCCTTAAGTATGCTGTCTAGTAACATCATTTCACAGGTCCTCTTATTCTGGTGGTAGGGGGTCCTAGGTGCTACAAGGATTGGCGCTCAGGTAATATAAGCCCAGAGTGACTTGATGAATGCACCTCCAGGGGGTAGGACTATGATGCTCTGGGTTCACAGCAGTTGGTTCAATGTCATGTTACAACATTCAGCCCATAAGAAGACTGGATCACAGATTTTACAGGGGACAGTG
The DNA here is from genome assembly GCA_029206835.1 of Rana muscosa. Lineage (NCBI taxonomy): Eukaryota > Metazoa > Chordata > Amphibia > Anura > Ranidae > Rana > Rana muscosa. The sequence goes on along the minus strand of CM055123.1, from coordinate 270,145,868 downwards.
CCAGAGATAGGAATCATTTGCAAAGACTGCCGTGCCTCTAAAAAGTGATCCACAGTTGGAATGTTTTTCAGTGGCATTTGACATACATTGAGGAGGCACCTCCTCACCACCGGTTCTAAGCCTGTAAATGCAGCAACACCACTCCATAGACCGTGTGCATTGGTAGTGCCCAAAAGACAAAACAAGGGATTTAAACGCTGCTGTGCTCATGAAGCACACATTGCAGCTGTGGCACCTGCAACAATAGGGTGAGCGTGACAGCGAGAGCCAATTTTCTGACTTTAAAGACTAACTCCACTGCATTGGGAGGATTTTTAACAAACTTTGCTGCAGATTCCTGTCTGTTTCTGCTCTGAAGAAATAGTAGTTTGTTTGACGGTCTATTTTGCATACTGATTCTATATAGGGGTGACTGGTTCATTATAGTCAAGCTGGTGCATACCCCATTCTAATGAGAAAAGATGCAGTGTGTCTTTCAGAAGAAATTAACCCTTGGGCTGGCCATACACCACACAATTTTCATTTAGGGATTTTACCAAAACCACATGATATTGGGGTCAAACCCAAACATGTTTAATTTGTATGCAATCCGGCAGACCCTTGCCCTATATAGCTGAAGGTAAATATTAATGTATGTATAATGTTTGGCCAGCTTTAGGATTAATGACATTGTTGTAGGGAATGCCAAAAATCTAACTTGGATTTTAGTGCAGGGAAAAACAGTGAGCCAATCACACAATAAGCTTCTGTGGAGGCACACTGTGCACCAATGGTGTACAGAGCACCTCTAGGTTGCCATTTTGCATTGAATTTCACAAAAAAGTACAAAATTAACTGGAAAGGTAATTTTTAAAAATAGATTACAATATGGCTTGTGTAGCAATATATATATAAATTGTATTTGCTATATTTTTTAGATGAAAGAGGAGTTACACTTTAACTTTGTGCACGGCAATACATTTTTAACACTTATTTAAAGCTGGAGTTGAGCTTTAGCATATAGTAATTATATACGGTACATGGTGTTATTCTAGTCCTCTGATTTAATATTAATAGAATACAATAGGATCTCTGCAGTAATGATCGGTAGGCCATGTGATCTAGGTTGCCTAGGTGAGGGGCTCAGGAACAGCCATAGCAACAAAACAAAAGAGGATAGATTCTTCAGTGATATCAGCAAGTCAAAATAAAAAACTGAATAATAAAGTATTGAAAATTTTTGTTCAGGTAAAGAATAAAAACTTACTGGATAAATAAAATTCTTGAGCGCACAATGAATTTGAAGATATATTCCAGAGCCTTCATTACTTTAAATACTTGGTCTGTGATACCGGGTTTATCTGCATTCTCCACATAGTTTTTAAGCACTTTTGTCAGTTTTCTGAAACATAGGTAAATGTAAACATTTAAAACGTTGGTCATAAGGACAGTGAACGAGTGCAGAAAGTAGAGAAAAGGGATAGTTACTCAAACCAAAACTTGACAGAAGGTGATAGAAAAATCAATAAACAAAAAAAGAGGTTCTGGTTGCAGCTACACTTTGACGGCCAAATGCCAAGAGATTGAGGCACCATCAGGCAGAGCTAGACCTTGGCAAAATAAAAATAATCCAAAAGAAGACTACGGAAACAAATATGGTCATTCACATTACTGACAGATAAGAAAGGGCACCTAACTTCAGTTTTAGATCTTTCCACTGTAGTTGCCTAGAGTGGTTCAGGTTCGTATGAGCCTCACAGTCTATCATCATGAGGTGTGATTATTCTCTAAAAACAACAACAGACTTGGGTATGGCCTAGAAGCAAATTATCTGCAAGGTGTATGGAGGTATATGCATATAAAAAGTCCCTAAGTCGAGTACAAAGGGACCACAAGTAGCCCAGGCTAAGCTCTGCGTCCCCAAACTGTGGACCTTTGCTTGTCTTTATGCAGCCTTTGGAGCACTATTCCTGCCAATGACTCCAACAACGGGGCATATTTCCTGCCAATGACACCAACACTGGGGCATAATTCCTGCCACTGACACCAACAGTGGGGCACTTTTCCTCTCACGGACACAAACGATAGGGGACTATCTTACCGACACCAATGATGGGGCACTTTTCCTTCCACCGACACCAATATCTGGGTACTGTTCCTCCAGCAAACACCAACAATGGGGCCCAAATCCTCTTATGAAAATAAATAATGGGGCATGGCTACCCAACGCCAAGACATTTTCTACTCCCTCTGGCCACATTCCAGCCCTTCTAAAATCTGAAGGACAACTGGCCCTTTGTTTAGAAAGTTTGGAAACCCCCTGGGTGGAGGTTTAAACTTAACATGTCTGACTAGTTTGTTTTATATTCACGCTCAACAATTACTTATTTCACCCCAAACAACCGAAAGACTGCGGTGCAGAATCAAAAGCTTTAGGCCACATTAAAGCGGAGGTTCACCCACATATTTAACTTTAAATACATTAATTGCTCTTAGCACATACATTAGCGGATCACTAACCTTTTTTTTTTATTCTAAGTAGTTTTCCAAATATATGTTTTATACGATCCTGCTTCCGGTATTTACTCCCGCGGGAGTAGGCGTGTCCTTTCCTACCTCCTATTCGCGCAGTGGCTCCTGGGAGCAACTTGCCCTGCTTCCGATTACTAATATCTACACTCATTTCAGTGAGATCTCACGGTAATTGTATCGTCACGTGACTCGTCTAGCCGGTCACGTGACGGGGCGGATCTAATTCCGCCATTTTAGATAAGGGCATGCAGGTGTATTTATGCAGGTTGTCATGGCAACCAGGAAGTGTTGACGGCGCTGCTCGCCGTCAACACAGCGCGTGCGCGAGATCAGCGCTGAATGCCGGGAGAGAGGAATTTGTCTCTACCCGGAAGGATATGCTTGTGGGCTTCAAGATGCCCACAAGCAAAATGGCAAACGGAGAAAGAGTTTTATAAACTCTTTTTTTTACCGCAAAACGGACGGGGGGTGTTTTAAAGTGCCGCAGACATTGCTAAGGTAATTACATTGATAATTGATAACAATGAATATAAAAAAAAAAATATATGTTCCGCAGAACCTCCGCTTTAAGAAAGGGAGGCTTGGGACTATTGGGTATGTTTACCAAAAGAGGCAACACACTATCCTGAAAAACATTTAGGCATAAGATCCTGTTTAAAACATGCTGAATGTGTGTGCGCATTCTCCGGAAGGGCTCACTAACCCGCTTTGAATATTAAAAAGGTAAATGCAAAACAACACTTTTGCTGATTTTCATTAGGAAGGATTAAGCATCTATTTGCATGCATTAAATAGGTCAGAAATCAGTGATGAATGTATAAACCCCAGGCATTGAAAGTTTAACAGCGTTCTGAGTTGCCTTGCAGTGAGTGCAGTGTCACTACTGATCTGATAATGTAGAGATTAAACGTACGTGTAAGCTAAGGTTGCACTGAAATGTTTCTTTATGTAGGTCTCCAAGACAGGATTGAAGTGCTGAAACTTGCGATCGGCAATCAGGCCAATAATAAATACCTGAAAAATGGGGGGGGGGGGGGGGGAATAAAAGGGTTACTCATTAAATATGCATACATGTAGAAGCCAAATTCCACCTTTTCTCTCACACATAGAAAACGCGTGTAGCATGGGATACACTTCTGGAAGAGAATATTTCAACAGGAAAATTGAACAGGGATGAGACCATGGTCACAAACCAAACAGAATTATCCAACATTCATACATATACATTACTGGATTAATTTTTAATGCCTGTTTTTAAGAGTATACACTAGTAAAGTACTTGCAAAGGGATTTTATTTGTCATCCTGGAAAAGTTATTAGTATACCAAGCCAGTCTCCGATTCTGTAAGTTGGACATTCGGACTCTAAATTTCTCTGTATAGGTTTAACTACACACATTCCAGTTTCAGTCTTCTTTATTATTTTAAATAAATTATTTATGTTCCTGATACTCTCACTACTGTCTATAGGAAGCAGTGAATGCTAGAGAAAAACAGGACTCAACAGGGGAGGTTGTGCAGCAAAAAAATAAAATAAAATGGTAAAGATGTTGCAGTGCTGTACTAGGGTGTACATGAAAGCCTCGAGAAAGAAAAAAAATAAAAATAGACCAAATAGGCTGACGAAAGGCCAGTTTTAGTGCTAGTTCACACCTAGTGCACTGCCAGTAACGCACATTCATTTTAAATGGCTGCCGTTCATTTTATATAGCTTGCTAAATGCACATTTACCACATACAGGGGTTGGACAAAAATATGGAAAGACTACATGATTTGCAGGTGTGAAAGTGACAACATTTTCTGCATTGAAAGCGGAAGTGATGTAATGTTCTTTTGATTCCGCTGTGTGAGGAGACCCCTAGCTAACAGGTGGGAAGCCTCACTTTCGTAATATACTGTGTGTACTGCTAGTAATACCGAGTCATGTCAGAGCTTACCGAGTTTTAAGAGAGCAAATTGTTGGTGCCTCTGACTGACATTGCCAATTTATTTGCGGTGTGATGAGGTACAGTATTAAAGGTTATGGTGGCATATAGAGTTTCTGGGAAAAAGTAATCTGCTAGGCATAAGCAGAGGCGACTTGGTCAACTGACCAACAGAGACAAAAAGGACAATGCGCAGGATCGCGAGATGGATTTCTGAATGCAGAGTGTTATCAAGGTCCATTATCCACCATCCAACACTTATATTTGTCAGTTCCCAGGAGAATTCAGGCCGTCTTGGATGCCAAAGGCAACACGATATTGGGTAACGATTTTGTTCTTTTACCATACTTGTTCCCATAATTTTGTCCAATCCCTGTACCGGTGTTAAAATGTATCACAATGCATGGTGTGTGTTATTGTACATTGCAGAGGGAAAAAAAATATGGAAGAAGCAACGTTTCCCATGTTGAGGCCCATGAGGTTGCCTCAACCCATTGCACCTCAACACTCGGAAAAAAATGCACTGCAGCACATACATTATAAAGGCTCACTAGAATGTGAAGTGGCTCTTTCGTTTTCCTGACTTTAAAACATATTACACAAGTAACACTGACTCCAGTATTGGCCAGATACCACAACTTGGTATCAGTGGGTCCTGGGCAATATGATGAGCTCACAATTCAGTAAGCATCACTATTACCCTTGGTGTACACCACCTGGCTTATATTAAAAAAAAAAAAAAAAAAAAAAAAAAAAAGGAAGGAGAGTGTCCTGAATCATGTTTTTTTTGGTTTAAAAACGCTTTGGGGTTACAAGTTCTGACTTCAGAAGGCTTGACATTAGAGATGCAAACAGGAATGACTCCTCCTTTGTGAGCTATACCCCTCTGCAAAGAAGGAGAAAATAGGATTTTTATAACAGCTTACCTGTAAAATCCTTTTCTTGGAGTACACCACGGGACACAGAGCTAGTCATTACATAATGGGTTAAGGGTCACCAGCGGTGATTGGACACTGGCACAACCAATGGAAGACAGTTCCCCTCCATATAACCCCTCCCATCAGGGAAGTACCTCAGTTTTGTAGCAAAGCAGTAAGGTTCCCATAAGAAGGGTGGGACCTCTGTGTCCCGTGGTGTACTCCAAGAAAAGGATTTTACAGGTAAGCTGTTATAAAAATCCTATTTTCTTTATCGTACACCACGGGACACAGAGCTAGTCATTACATAATGGGACGTCCCAGAGCAATGCTCATATGAAGGGGGGGAGACACAGATCAAAACAGGCCGCTTGCGGACCAGAAGCCCTATACTGCTGCCTGCAGCACACTTCGCCCAAAGGCGGAATCCTCATGTCCTTTCACATCTATTTGATAGAATTTGGAAAATGTATGGACTGAGGACCAAGTTGCAGCCTTACAGATCTGAGCCATCGAAGCCTGGTGGTGCACTGCCCATGAAGCACTTATCGCCCTGGTAGAGTGCGCCTTAACAGGAAAAGGAGGAGTCCTGTTCTTTAAACCATAAGCTTGAATAATTACTTGTCTAATCCACCTGGAAATGGTGGATCTTGATACCGCTTGGCCCTTCTTGGGCCCATCTGGTAAAATAAACAAAACATCTGTTTTACGTATCTGAGCGGTTGCTTGCAGATACACCTTTACCGCTCTCCCTAGATCTAGAGAGTGTAATAATTTTCCCCCGCCGTCCGCGGGTTTGGAAAAAAGGAAGGCAGAACAATGTCTTGATTCAAGTGAAAAGCCGACACCACCTTAGGTAGAAAAGCCGGATGGGGTCGTAGTACGATTTTGTCCTTGTGACAAATTAGACAAGGCTCTTTACAAGAAAGAGCTGCTAGCTCTGATACTCTCCTAGCAGAAGCTATAGCAATCAGAAAAGCCAACTTCCTACTTAATATAATTAAAGGAATATGGCGAATAGGTTCAAAAGGTTGCTTTTGCAACACTGACAATACCAAATTCAAATCCCATGGACACAAGGGAGTCCTAACTGGAGGATTTATCCTCAGTACCCCCTTAATGAATGTCCGAACTAGGGAGTGAGATGCCAATGGTCTCTGAAAGAAGACTGATAGAGCCGATATTTGCCCTTTGATGGTGCTAAGGGCTAAATTCATATCCACTCCTAACTGGCAAAAAGCAAGAATCCTGCTTATTTCATATTTCTGAGGATTCCAACTTCTGGATTCACACCAGGAAACGTATGCTCTCCAGACTCTCTGATAGATGAGTCTGGAGGCTGGCTTTCTAGCATTAATGAGCGTAGAAAGAGCCGGACCAGAGACCCCTCTCTTTTTAAAAATGTGGGTCTCAGCAGCCAGGCCGTCAACTTTAGCCTTTGTAAGGAAGGGTGGAATACTGGACCCTGTGACAGCAGGTCGTGTCGGAGTGGAAACTTCCAGGGCCTTCCTATCGCCGTTTTTACAATCTCGGCATACCAAGGCCTCCTGGGCCAGTTTGGGGCCACTAGGATTACTGGTATTCCCTCCTCCTTGATCCTGCGAAGCAGTCTTTGTAGAAGAGGGATCGGAGGGAATGCCTAGATCAGTGAGAACTGATTCCATGGAGTTATTAGAGCGTCTGTATTATTAGAGCGTCTGTCCCGTAGGCTAGAGGATCCCTCGTTCTGGACACAAAGTTGTCCAATTTCTTGTTGAACCTGGCAGCTAGCAGGTCTACATCTGGGTTTCCCCATCTCAGACATATGGCCTGAAAGATCTCGGGGTGAAGAGACCACTCCCTGGTAGCAGCTGCTGACGACTCAGGTAGTCTACTTGCCAGTTTTCCATCCCTGGAATGAAGATTGCAGAAAGGCAAGGTACATGCTCTTCTGCCCATGCCAGGATCCGGTTCACCTCTCTTTGGGCTGCCCGACTGCGGGTGCCTCCTTGGTGATTGATGTAAGCTACTGCAGTAGCATTGTCGGATTGAACCCGAACTGGGTAGCCCTGTAACCTGTATGTCCAGGTTTTGAGGGCTAGATATACCGCCCGGATCTCTAGCACATTGATGGGCAGGATCCCCTGAGTCTTGGCCCAGGTTCCCTGGGTAGAAGCCTCCTCGAATACTGCACCCCAGTCCGATAGGCTGGTATTCCTAGATACCACCTTCCAGGCCACTGGGAGGAAGGACTTTCCCTTCCGTAAATTCCTGGCTTCTAGCCACCAATCGAAGTTGTGGCGTACTTGTGAGGACAGGCGCATGGGTATATCCAGAGCTTGGCTCTTCCTGTTCCAGGAAGCTAAAATATTGCCTTGAAGTAGTCTCGAATGAAACTGGGCGTAAGGAACCGCCTCGAAGGAGGCTACCATCTTTCCCAATAGTCTCATGCAAAGGCGAATAGACGGCCTCTTGTTTGCTTTGACCTTGTGGATCAGGTCTTTCAGAGACTGTATCTTCGGTTCTGGCAGGTATACCTCGTTTTGGGCTGTATCTATGATCATGCCCAGGTACCCTATCCTTCTTTGGGCCTGGAGAGAGGATTTTTGTAAATTTATAATCCATCCTAAATGCTCCAGGTATCCTACTGTAGTGTGTACAGCGTGACCCAATCCGTCCTTTGACTGATCTATTACTAGTAGATCGTCCAGATAGGCTGTTACCGCAATGCCCCGTGTTCTTAGGTTACTAACAGAGGAGCTAGCACCTTTGTGAATACTATGGGCGCGGTGGCTACACCAAACGGCAGAGCCACAAATTGAAAGTGGCGATCTTCTACCGCAAACCTTAGGAATCTTTGGTGAGCGGGGAGGATGGGTATGTGTAAATGTGCGTCCTTGATATCTATGGACGCCATGAATTTTCCGCCCTTTAAAGTGGCGGCCACGGATCGGATCGTTTCCATTCGAAAAATGGCGATCGTTCAGGAACCGATTTAGGGATTTTAGATCCAGGATGGGTCTGACATCTCCATTTGGCTTTGGAATCACAAAGAGGTTTGAGTAAAAACCTGAACCTCGCTCTTTTTGGGGTACGTCTGTAACTACCCCTTGAGCCCTTAAGTGATTCAAACCTTTGAAGAAGGATTCTCTTTTTTGTGGATCCTTGGAGAGTCTTGAACCTCGGAATTGAGAAGATGGGATCTCTCGAAATTCCAGTTTGTACCCTGAGGATATTGTGGATACTACCCAATTGTCCTGGATTTCTGACCACCAAGTTGCTCAGAACTGACAAAGCCTTCCTCCCACTCGGCCGAGCGGGGGCGCCCCTTCACTGAGAGGCTTTGGGGGCTTGCTTATTAGCTCTTGCACCCCACGGCTTTTTGTTCTTCTGAGCTTGCCCCTTGGCTTTTGTGGGCGGCTAAAACAGGCCGCCGCCACTGGTTGGAGTCAGATTTCCCGGGAGCTGGGGAGAGAGCGTTTAAAACAAGATCTCTTGTTTTTCTTTCTCTCAGGTAAAAGTCATTTTACCACTTGATCTTCTGTATATATTTTTCTAAATCTTCCCCAAATAGGCGTTCGCCATGGAACGGGAACTTGCCAACAGCTTTTTGCATGGGGTCTCCGCTGACCAATGCTTAAGCCAAAGTACTCTGCGCATCTGTACCAGCTGGAGTGTAAGGCGTGATGCCTGTATGATAGAATCTCTCATGGCATCCACTGTGAAGCATAAGGCTTTTAGGCAAATTTTTCCCAATTTCTAGCCTGCTCTGAAGACAGTTCCTTCAGCCCCTGCTTTACCTGTTGGCTGATGACCTGACCCATACCGACTGCTGCTACTGCAGGTTGGGTAATTGAGCCGGCCAAAAGGAAGGAGGATTTCAACTTCCTCTCAGAAGGATCTTTTAAACCCTTGTACATTATCCACCGGACATGTCAGGTTTTTATTTACACAAGAAATAGCCGCAACTACCGCAGGCAGGCTCCATTTCTTAAAAAAAAATTTTTTCCCCCATAGGATAAAGAATGTTAAACCTTTTTGGAGGTGAGAAACGCTTATCTGGATGTTGCCAGTTTGCGTATATTAGATCCTGTAGTAACGGATGAACCGGGAAGGAGCATGCACCTTGCAGGGATCTTAATGACCCTAGGGAGGAGACAGGTAATTCCGTTACCTCCGCAGAGGTTAACTTAAATGCACTGCTATAGCATTGTACCTGTGACCTTAAAATCTGGCTCCTCATCCTCTGCTGATGTAGCCTCCTCCTCCTCATCCTCCTCCCTCAGGTACTTCTGAAGGGAGGTCCAATACTGGAAGAGACCTGCTTCGCTTATTGTTCCTTTTTAGAGGACTTAGCGATTAAGGTAGCAATTTTTTCCCTCCAGATTATTTAGGGCAGCTGATAAAGTGTCCTCAGTGACATATACAGGCCCAAGCTCCACTGGGGAAGCCGCCATACCTGACAGAGGTAATGGCTCATCCTGAACAGGTGCATTTAGCAACACAGGAGAGAAAGGTACCGAGTCAGCACAGTTAGAGCCTCCTCTCAGGCGGTGGTGCTTTCTTATCTCTTTTTGTCCGTATTACTTCCCCTGGAAGGCTTACCGTTTAGACAAAATACAAGGTACCTAAATGCATATACTACCGTGTTCAGTTTAGCAAATACATTAAGTATGCAACTTTTAACACATAACTATGCATAACATGGATGTCTTCTAGGAAGTACCCAATCCAACCACATGGAGTCTTACGTCCCTGTATAGCTGCTGTGTTTCTCTGCCAGGAATAAGAGAACTAACGAGCTTGCTTGCTGCTGCAGTGCTTCTCACACTGACAGTCTTTTAAAATTGGCGCCGTTTCTGTGCCTGCGCGCGCCACGTGCCCGCGCACGCCTTCGCCCCCCCCCCTCCGATAAAGCGCGCTCCCGCGCGCGCGCGCGCGGCCCTTAGCGCTATGGCGGTGGCCATAGTGAGAGAGGACTCTCATCAGCCCTTGTTCCCACTTACCTGCATCTGCAGGTGTCTGGTCGGCCACCGAAAGGAGGATCGGGGTGCCCCAGCAAGCTCAGCAGCGGAGGTGACGAGCAGTGTACTTCGCCGAAGCCGACACTGAACAGAGTGAGGTGAGTATATTCAGCTCTTTACTCCCCCCAGTGGTGGAAAAAAAGAAGACATCCACTTTTTGAAAAAGGTCCCAACCTAGTTATGGACCTTCTAATCTCACCTTATCCACGCCGCAGGTTTTTCTGCTGAAAAATTTCAGACAGATACCAAACTTCACCCTTCACGGTGGGCTATGTGTGCCAACCTTCAGGGATATGGGTTCCTATTTAAAGGATACCTCTCCCCTGGGCCTTGTACAAGACTCTTACCAGGACTTTATAGCGAAATAGCGAAAGTGCTGGATCTTAGAGCCCAGTCCTCCGAAGAGAGACATTACAGGCGACGCCTCATGGATGAGGCCCGGATCCCATCCAGATTCAGCTCATTTGTAGGCGTCTTGGATGGATCCGAAAGCATAGCTCTTTTACCCCCAGAGGGTCTCTTTGGTAGAGCTTTCCTTTAGCACCTCCTAACGCGTCCAACACCTTTCGACACTGGCGAAAAAACTGAGGTACTTCCCTGATGGGAGGGGTTATATGGAGGGGAACTGTCTTCCATTGGTTGTGCCAGTGTCCAATCACCGCTGGTGACCCTTAACCCATTATGTAATGACTAGCTCTGTGTCCCGTGGTGTACGATAAAGAAAGCTCAGTTGTAGCTTTGTGTACTAGGAGAAAAGATTGTTTAGGTTCCAAAGCAGCCCCATTTTGTAAAAATTAACAGTCTTGAATCAAGGCATTGAAAAACAAAAAAGGTCACAGAAGCGATGAAACCTTACCCATTTCTAGAGAATACTTCCCTCTCTTCTGTGCTGTGTGATAAATGAGAATATGGCATGTGATCTCTAATAAAGGGAAGGCTCAGTATTTAGATTTGCTTATCCTCCACATTAAAGTGGAACTCTCTCAATCAACACTGACAATTTAATCCATCTGCATCTAGCATTAGTAAACAGATAGGATGGTATATATATATATATATATATATATATATATATATATATATATATATATATATATATATATAGTTGTTTTGACCTTTTCTTTTGTTTGTTACATTTCTTCAGTTACTTCCAGGTTTCTTGCCTACGCAAATTATTTCATACATCCCAGGAATCTTCAGGAGAGGAGGGTCTTTCCAGCCAAGCACACCCTCCTGTCTGCATGTATGAGCTAAGGGCAGATGAGGTAAATGCTACATGTATAATCTATCCTTACTCAAGATGGCCGCAGCTAGAAACATTATGGGGGTGTCTGTCAAAGTGATTTCTCAGCAAAATAAAACATGGAGACATAAATAAATGTGCAAGTTTGCTTTGAATATAAAAAATAAATGAAAAAGCATTTTTGGTTTGTGGTCCCCAGATGCAGAGTACTTCTGCTTTAACAGATATTAGGTGGCCAAAATCCAAGGCTTTTAAACCTGTATGGCAAGCACACAGGTTGGATCTTGGGGCAGCATGCTCTTTGACTATTTTTTTTTTTTTCTACACATTTACTAGCTTTCAAGCACTTTGAAAGAAAACTGTATGGAGAAAAAACAGAATCTGCGAGTGCGGACATTCTTCTAAAAATGCTAGATGTCTGGCTGCGTTTGGATTTAGTGCTTTTTTTTAATAAAATTTTATTTTTATTGAAGAAAGTTTACACATAATACAAGAGCATACATATCTGACAATGAACAGGTAATGTCTGAAATACATCACGCTGAACAAAATGGGAGGACATTGGGGAGGCCAATAGTAGAAAATATAAAAAATAACTAAATAAAACACAAAAGAAAAAAGGGAAAACAAACAAAGGGGAAAATTTAAATAAAAATAAAAAGAAGAGCCATTGATCAACATACATTACATAATGCAGAACTTGGGGCCTGAATTTATAGTTTCAGTAACACGACAGCTATCTGACCAAGAAGGACTTCATGTCCAAACAAAATAAAAACCAGCAAAGTGTGGCCCATTGGGGCGCTTAGAGCACAGCGATCGTAAAAGGTAAGTAGATGACAGGGTGGCGAGGGGCACCTAAGTCAAGGGCGGCAGCCCGTAGGTCGAAGCATCCCAGGGGGCCCAAATCTTGTCAAACCTGTCAACCCCATCCTCCACCATAGCCGTCATATATTCCATCCTACGTATGTCCCTGATGCTTTGTATCAGCTGAGTTGGGTCGGGATTTGGATAGACAACCAGTTAGAGGGAATGGCTCTTTTGGCAGCAAGCAGAATAAATGAGGCTAGTTTGTTTGCCGCCCTTCCTAACGCCGAGATGGGAAGGCCTAGGAGAAAGTGGATCGGGTCCAGTGGGATGGGGGTGGTGAGAATCTGTTGGAGCATTTGTGATACCATGGACCAAAAAGGGACGATCAGATCACATTGCCAGAAGATATGAAAATGTGATCCTTTAACTTTCCTGCATCTCCAGCACAAGGGAGAGTGAGAGGAGTCATACCTATGGATAACCTCAGGGGTCTTGTACCAAACTAGTAAGACTTTATATGCCGTCTCTCTCTGTGCCACACATCTTGAAATTTTAGAGGTCGAGGACCAAATTCTGGACCACTGCGAGACTGATATTTGTCATTGAGTGAGCTGCGACCATTTGTACATGTAGGAATGGGTGTGTTCAGTAAGAGTTGTCTGTTCATGGAGAATGAGGTATATATTAGAAATGAGCTGTGCCTGGTAGGTGCCCTGGGAGCAGAGAAGCTCAAAGGGTGTTGGTTTGGCGAGGGTGAGAGATGGGGAGAATGTCGAAAGATAATGGACTATCTGGAGGTACGAATACCTCAAGTGTTCTGGGAATTGGCTTTTAGCCTGGAGGGTCAAAAAGGGTTTAACCTTACGCGTGACCGGATGGACGAAGTGGCGGAGTTAGAACAGTCCCTCTCTTGCCCAGGGAAACATACGGACGTGCGAGAGACTGTCAGGGATCAAGGGGTTGAAGAGCATGTTAGATAAGGGGGGGCAGTGGGAAAGTGCAAACTTGGAAAGGCATGAGCGCCACAGTCTGAGTGTAAATACCATGGGACCCAGGCAGAGGTCAAGAAGCTTGGGATCCCCCAACGACCCAGGGGACCACACCAGGGAGCAAGGATGAGTCGGAAAGAGGGAGCCCCATCTCTATCTCTGTCCAGCGGTTTGGGGGCCTGAGGCATGACCAAGACACCACCGTTCGCAAATGGGAGGCCAGATAATATTTGTAGATATCCGGGGAGGATTTAGTGCTTTGAAACACTTACCACAGAAGGCATGCCAAACTGGAAAGTACCAGTGAGTGGAACAATTGCTTCCAATCTGAATATCTGTTCCAGGTCAATGACTTTAGAGCAGACTAAAGACACTGCATAAGTGCGACAGACAGAAAAGTAGTAGCACACGCACAATCAACGACATTTGCATATAAAGCACCGTCTCCTGAGACACTCTAAAAAGGCACATTATACTCCACAGCCAGTGCATGCAAGGTCATCAGAAAATCAGTAAAAGGTATATTTTATTTTAATTTTTTTTAAAGTGCACCAATCCTTTAACCACATTGTAAACATTTTCACAGGATGCAGCATCTATTGTTGAAAACTAGTGAGAAGTAAAACAGTTATTTTTGAAAGTACTCTTTATCTTACTTTTTAAATTCTTTCCTTCAATGACCTAAAAACAGACAATGCTGCAAACCATATTTCTACTTCATCTTTAACACATCTATCACTAACATAATAGAATATGACCCGCTTCGCTATTCTGAAAACCCTAATATATCACATTTTGACCGTTTCCTAACTTATGGTAAATATGATCATAATGCAGACAACTCAAAACAATAGCTGTTTAAAATGGTAACAAAAGCAACAAGAAAAAAACAATATTTCAAATAATACTGCACAGTATTTATCATTTTGTTTCCTCCGATAGAACTTACCAAGGCATCAAAGACTAATATATCATATGTTTCGGTATCAGAGTTTTCCATAATGATGTTAAACAGCGCATCCAAAGTGTCCTGCAAGAACTACAGATAGAGATTCTGTGTCAATTTCATAGCACATTTTATAAATTAGAATAGTGCAAACTGCTAGCTGGGAATTTTAAACGGACTGCAGATAAAAACATTTATGTTATCCGGGATCTGATATAAAAATACCACTTTGGTTTGTTAAAGGGAAACACTACTAACTAATTGGATTGCTGTCTTGCCATAAAATCAATTTCATGGAGTACACTAAGGGACACAGGATTAAAGTAGAACTAAAAAGACAAATAATTTTTTTCATTTTGGATAGAGTAAGGGAGGGTATAACCCCTATCACTTTTTTTGCCATCTGTCACATTGTGAAGATTTCCCTTTACTTCCCATCTCTTAGTCAAAATAGGAAGTGAGAGGAAATCTCCAAAGTGAGGGAATCCCTGGTTGTCACCAGGGTCACCAGAACAAGTGTTCCTATTGGAAGATTTCCCTTCTTTTCCCTGTTCTGGTGAAAACCCCAAATTTAGGGATTTTCTTTCACTTGATGCGAATGATCACTAGGACAAATATAGAGGGTGAATAGCCCTAATGGGCACACAGACTGCAATAAAAACCTTACAGGTGATCTAATCCCTCTAGTTATACTTTACTTGTAACTAAGTATTTTGGAGCATCGAGAACTGCTGCTACTTTTGGGAAATAGGACACAGACTGCTAAAACAAAGCTGCAATGACAGCCCAGTATAACCCCTTCCACGCCCAGTCTTCCTCAGTTTTGTAGCAAGCCATTGTAGGAGAGGATCATAAGATCAGAGGGGAGGGATCTGTATCCCTTAAGCTTTAACACTACCGTGCTGTGGTTTGGCACAAAGCAGTGTACCTGCGGGTTTTGCGCTGTTACCCACGGGTTCCCATTGACCTGTGTTTTTGGCACGTTTTCTGAAAGCGCACCAAAGATGCAGCATGCAGGACTTTTGATTCCTTTATTGTACTCTAAACGAGGGATTTTAAACCCGATTTTCTTAATTATATAATAAGGGGCACAGGACGAAGTAGTCTGAGGGGTGGGCGACAGCAGACAAAAGGCAATCGGGCTGCCTGAAAAACCTTACAACCAAAGCCAGCATCAGGCCACAACCTGCACCTTGCAAAATTGAGAAAAAGATGAGTGATGGTGAAAAGCTCCAGCAGCACTAACTGGTCAGATGGAGTGTACTTTGACAAAAAAAAGGTGAATCCCTGCCCTTGAGGCTTATGACTCAACCTGGCGATAATGAAACGTGAAGCTGATTATCCCCTACAGCAGAGGTCTCAAACTGGCGGCCCTCCAGATGTTGCGAAACTACAAGTCCCATGAGGCATTGCAAGGCTGACAGTTACAAGCATGACTCCCTCAGGCAGAGGCATGATGGGACTTGTAGTTTCACAACAGCTGGAGGGCCGCCAGTTTGAGACCCCTGCCCTACAGGAACCTTCATTGCAAACAAAGGGCTCATTAACACAAGCTTCACCCTCTAAAGCAGGGATATGCAATTAGCGGACCTCCAGCTGTTGCAGAACTACAAGTCCCATAAGGCATAGCAAGACTCTGACAGCCACAAGCATGACACCCAGAGGCAGAGGCATGATGGGACTTGTAGTTTTGCAACAGCTGGAGGTCCACTAATTGCATATCCCTGCTCTAAAGGAACGATTGTAAGCAGATCACCTTTTAGAGGGCATTTGACAGGAGGTAGGGCTGCGTTATGTTGCCTCCTCACTACCTATGTTAACCTCTAAAAAGGCACACCACAACCACGTACATTGTAGATGTCAGTCAGCTTGTCAAACTCTATTTGTCGTGGGAAATTAAACAAAAAGGCTGCTGAATGAGCTGTAGCTGTGCGAGATTTGAATAGTTCATATCACAGAGACAATTGATTCATAACAGAGATATCTTGGCTAAGGTGAAAGGAAGAAATCATTTTAGAAAAGGTCCACGGGCCTTAAAAAACAAAACAAAAAAAAACTAGTCTTTGAGGCGGGTTCACTAAAACTGTTGAAGTTAGAATCTGATTGGCTACCATGCACAGCTGCATCAGATTTTACACTCAACTTATTCAATTGAGCTTTGACAAAAAAACCTGGAAGCCGATTTGTTTCTATGTAGAGCTGCACCAGTCTTTGCACTCTCCAATTTTAATAAATCAACCCCTTTCTGTAGCACAAGAAAGGGTTCTTTACAAGTTATAGCCGCCAACTCAGACTCTACAAGGCAACCTTGTAATTAGGAGTAGATAGAGGAATAACCCTTGTAGGTTCAAAGGGCATATATCCAGAAACGCAATGGGCTGTTTCTCAAAAAGTAATGAAAGTGAAAACCATTTAAATATAAATCATAAAGAACCTTGACACACAAATCTAAAAAATGACATGCAAATCCAAAAAAGTGATAATGCAGTCAATTGCTGTCTTCAATGCCACATGAAATGCTTCAGGGCTCCATCAGTGCCAGAAAAATATGCTTCAGTGCTCCAGCACCTACAACCACAGCTTATTACCAAAAGCTTAAATCCTCAGCACAAGAGTTCTACCGCTGCTTATAGGAAACCACACAGATCCCTGACGGATGGATCTCTCCCTCACCAGGTTTCCCAATGGTAATTTCTAGCAATGTTCAGCATCCCACAGGAAGTAAATATAGGAGGAACTCCATAGTGCAGTAAACCAACATATAATTTTATGCAGATATAGACAGGTACCTACAAACACAAGTAAACTCAGACAGATCACAAAAGCACCGCTCAATCATGTGGGAATGATGATGTTCCGTCCAATGCGTTTTGTCACAAGGGACATCTTAAGAACTACAGGCGCATACTTTTTCAATAACTTCCTCAGTGGCCACAAACGATATAAATCCACTTTGTGTACACCAAATGAGTTTGTAAACTCAGATATTACCTTGTAAAAGTAGATGTGACATCATCAATTATGTGCTGTACATAGCCTGTGCAGACACCAAAGCTGTAGGAGGGTCCCAGCAATGCCACTCACTACAGTCTGCCTGCAGAAAACTGCAGGAAAAGGGGGGAAAACAAGACCAGCCTCCCTGCGAGAGCAGAAGCGACCAGTGTTTTATACTGGAAGCTCCTGCACAGAGGCAAAGTTTCACACTGGATTACTGCACAGATCTGAGATCCAAGAATACAGGTGTCCTCTGGAATTTAGGAAAATTTATTTAGCCTGAAGTTCAGCTTTAATGTAAGCCACTCTTGGGATTGGCCAACAAAATCTTGATCAGATGATCCTGCAGCCGAGCAGCCCAGAATTAAAGGGATAAACAATCACTCTGAGCCCCAGAATATGTATTTCTAGACAAACTTCCTCCATCAACCACAACCCCAACAGAAAGAGCATCCAGAGTATGTGACATCCAAAGAAACAGCCTGCTTTTCCAACGCTGCCAGAATGTTGAGTTGCAATGATATGAAATGTAAATGGGATTTAGAATGGCTTTGAAAGAGGCCACGGCTAAAGACAGAATTCTCATGCAGAGGAGTGGAGAGTCTGGAGTTTGTCCAGGGGAAGAGATACCCTACAGGGGGGCATATTTAGGATTGGGCCCAGTTATTCCAAACAATTTAAGACCCATTGGAACCTCTGTAGGGTCAAGACTGTTGAACACTGGCTGATAAAGTCATCCAGATATTCCACTATGGGGTTTCTCATGGAGCAAAGTAGAGGAGTAAGAGTAAAGTCCAGGGGACAGACAAAATAGAAGGGCAAAAGGCAGGTGGAAGGATGGAAGTAGGCAACTTTAATTTTTACAATGTCCAGGAAGGCTCCCAGATGGAAGGAAGCAATAACTGACCCTATAGATTGAATTACAAAAAGTGATGAGAACTTTTAGATCCAGTATACTACCTTGGGAATGGTGGACAAGTTTGAGTAGAAACTCTGAAACTGTTCTTCTCCAGAACAATGGCTTTGCCCCCTAAAACAGAAATATTGCCAGAGGGAAAGGTCCACCAGGCATAGCAGAGACGTTGAAAGGCAGCAATAACCCTCCTGGCGGTATGATTATTTCAGATTTTAGGTGCTGAAAGCGGTACCATTATTTTGCATGGAAATGTGGCGTTTTATATTGTAGGCCTGTAATTCTTAGGAATAACTCACTTAAATATGTCAAAACCAGAGTCTAGTAGACATCTCGGGTATGATAAAGTTTGAAAAACAAAATCATAAATTATAATATAATAAATAATAATAATTTAATAATAATCCTTTTTATTCAATAAATTTTAGTAAATAATATAATCAAAAACACTGAAATTTTTTTTGCTCAAACAAGGGTGCAACATTAGAAGTCATATTGCTTCAGTAAACGTCTCGGGTATGGAAAATTTTAAAACAAGGTACAGCACAAAGTCCAACGTCACAATCGGGACAATAGAAACGGGTTTCTTTTTGGATTTTCCTTCCAGTGTCATCACGCTAGAAGCAGCAAACCACACACATCCTTGTGGGTGCGGTCTTCTTTTCAGTTGGTGGAATGTGGTCCATAAAGTGACGACCAGTCAGGCATTCCGGGTTCACAACGCCAGCAGCCCGACGTCCAGATCTGTTTACAGCCGTTGGCGTCTGGTGCTTCAGAAATATGAGTTCGGCAACCTTCCACACAAAGTCCACATGCATCATAGGCCTGTCACTCTCTTTTTTCAGACAAATGAATGCATTCCGCAGGCACTGTTCAAGCAGATGCCTGAAGATTTTTTTATATTTTTTTGTTGCTTCTTCATGTCTGGATAAAAGGTCATGGCCTGGTCAGGCCTGTCCACACCTCCCATGGTATTGTTGTAATCCAACACAACCTGTGGCTTCATTACATCTTTTCCACTACTGGTGTGTACCATGACAGTAGAGGTGTTGTTAATGGTACTCATAAGGCACACGTCTTTTGTCACGCTATCTCAGTGCCATCATTTTGCCTTTCTGCCAGGCAACCATTTCTCCTGCCTGGAGTTTTTTATTGGCAAAGGTTGGCGGCATGTCACGCCTGTTAGACCTAATGGTCCCATATGCATCTGTCTTGTTCAGAAGAAGGAACTCAGGCCTCGTACACACGGCCGAGATTCTCGTTGAAAAAAACATGTCGTTTTTTTCGACGAGATTCTTGGACAAGAAACTTGTCCCGGCCGAGTGTACACACGCTCGTTTCAAAGAACCCGCGGTTCTTTGAAAGGAGTGTACGCGGTGACGTCATCGACTACGTCGAGCATGCGCTCGTCACATTCGATGCCGTCGCCGCCATCTTGGTATACCCTACGTATGCCTAGGAAGCTACCGTGCATGCGTCAAATTCATTTCGAACATGCGCGGGCTTCCGGGCGGACAGGTAAGTGTACACACACTCACTTTTCTCGTCGAGAAACATGCCGAGGAGAATCTCGACGAGAAAATAGAGAGCAAGTTCTCTATTTTCTCGTCGAGGTTTCTTGTCGGTTTTCTCGACGAGAAACCCGCTAGCAGCGTACACACGACCGATTTACTCGGCAAGACCTCTCTGCCAGCAAGTTTCTTGCTGGTTCTTGCCGAGAAAATCGGTCGTGTGTACGAGGCCTCAGAGTTCTGGGGATGTATAAAAATTGTCTGTGGTGACACAGTAGCCCTGGTACAGCAATGGCTCAATCAAAGAAAGAACCGAAGCGGTTGCCATTCAAAAACTGCTGAATCGTTCGCTGAATTTGGTCCCTTTCCCGGTGTACAGGACCGAATTCCAGATGTACCCAGTGCTGGATCCACACAGCATAAATGACTTTATACCAAAACGAGCTTGCTTTGATGCGATAAACTGTATCCAGCTAAGTCTTCCTTTGTAGACCATAAGACTTTCATCAATACTTATGTCTCTGTCTGGCACATAGGTCTGTTGGAAATTCTTCAGAATTAGTTGATAAATATCCCTTTTTTTCAGTTTTGGAGCTGGATGAGAACTCTCATCAAAGTCTTCATTATTTGCAAATATTTCATTATGAGCGAAAATTTGTATTCCGACATAACGGTGCCAAAAAAAAGGAGTGGCCAGTAATTTGTTGGTTGTCCAGTACCATTTCTGCAGGGGTTTCCCCACCACTCCCTGAAGAATTATAAGGCCCAGAAACTTCCAGATGTCTTCTCTGGTTACCGGTTCACACTTTCTGGTCCTTGAAAAACGCTGATGGGTAGCAGCTTGTTTCTCCTGGTAGCAATTTGTCTCCATAACAATTTTGGCAATAACCTCATCAGTCAAAAAGAGCTCGAGGTATGCCAAGGGGTTGTCATCCTTAACATCCACTTTGATCCCAGGTGCTCCTGTAAACGGAAATCTTGGGGGCGCTATGTACCGAAATCAATCGAGCACCAAGTCCGCTTATTGCTGGGCACAGTCGCAGGATCATCGCTGAAATCGCTTTCTGCGTCAGATGACGAACTTCCCCACGAGTCGCTGTCACTCAACTCCTCTGCAAGCCATTCTGTATCGCTGTCGCTGTTTTCCAGCAGGTCATAATAGGATTTTTATAACAGCTTACCTGTAAAATCCTTTTCTTGGAGTACATCACAGGACACAGAGCGGCATAGTCATTACTATGTGGGTTATATAGTTTACCTTCAGGTGCTGGCACTGGCAACTTCCAAACCGGAAGTACCCTCCCCTATATAAGCCCCTCCCATCCGGGAGCACCTCAGTTTTGTAGCAAAGCAATAAGTGTCCCCAGAAGAGGGGTGGGAGCTCTGTGTCCCGTGATGTACTCCAAGAAAAGGATTTTACAGGTAAGCTGTTATAAAAATCCTATTTTCTTTCTCGTACATCACGGGACACAGAGCGGCATAGTCATTACTATGTGGGACGTCCCAAAGCAATGCCCAATGAGGGGCGGGATACACCATACATAAGCTGGGCGCTATCAGACATGAGGATCTTTTGCGGCCTGCAACACACTGTGCCCAAAGGCGACATCCTCCTGACTTCTAACGTCCACCTGGTAGAACCTAGTAAACGTGTGTACTGAAGACCATGTTGCGGCCTTACAGATTTGAGCCAGGGAGGCCTGGTGATGCACTGCCCATGAAGTTCCAACTGCTCTCGTGAAGTGCGCCCTAACTTTGAACGGAGGCGGTCTCCTTCTCAAGCCATAGGCTTGCATTATGACCTGTCGAATCCACTTGGCTATAGTAGATTTTGACGCTGCCTGACCCTTTCTGGGGCCTTCCGGCAGGATAAACAAAGTATCCGTTCTGCGAATCTGAGCAGTGGCTTTTAGATAAGCTTTAACTGCTCTTACTACATCCAAAGAATGTAATAACTTTTCCTCTACCGAACTAGGTTTGGGGAAAAAGGAAGGAAGAACCACATCTTGGTTCAAATGAAACCTCAATACCACCTTAGGAAGAAAGGCTGGATGAGGACGTAACACTACTCTGTCCTTATGGATAACCAGATATGGCTCTTTACAGGACATAGCGGCCAATTCCGACACTCTTTTAGCCGAACAAATGGCTACTAGAAAAATCTATTTCCTGGTGAGAAGAACCAAGGAAATGTGCTGTAATGGTTCAAATGGTTCAAATGGTTCAAATGGTTGTTTCTGTAGAACCGACAGAACCAGGTTTAAGTCCCATGGACATATGGGAATATTAACCGGAGGGCTAATACGCATCACTCCTTGTATAAAAGCTTTGACTAGTGAATGCGAAGCCAAGGGCCTTTGAAAAAATATTGACAAGGCCGAAATCTGACCCTTGATAGTACTCAAGGCAAGCTTCCTATCTACAGCCCCCTGTAGGAAGTCCAGAATCCTACCTATTACGTACTTACGTGGATGCCATTTCTTGGCCTCACACCAAGCGATGTACGCCTTCCAGATTCTATAGTAGATCTGCCTGGATACCGGCTTCCTGGCATTGATCATGGTAGATACCACAGGAGTAGAGAGACCTCTCTTTTTTAGAATGTGGGCTTCAATAGCCAGGCCGTCAAACCTAGGGCTGGTAAGGAAGGGTGGTATATCGGTCCTTGTGAAAGCAGGTCCGGACGATGTGGGAGGGTCCAAGGACTTCCCACAGACATTTTTACAATCTCCGCGTACCATGCTCTTCGGGGCCACGCTGGAGCCACCAGAATCACTGGTTTCTTTTCTACCCTGATTCTGCAGAGTAATTGAGGTAACAATTGTGGCGGTGGGAATGCATATATCAGCTTGAACTGATCCCAAGGGAACACTAGGGCATCCGAGCCGCAAGCTAGGGGATCCCTTGTCCGAGAGACAAATCTGTCCACCTTTGCGTTGAATCTGGATGCTAGCAAATCTACATCCGGTGTTCCCCATCGCTGACATATTGTCCGGAAAACCTCGGGGTGAAGGGACCATTCCCCTGGGCATAATTGTTGGCGACTTAGAAAGTCCGTCTTCCAATTCTCCACTCCTGGAATGAATACCGCGGATATGGCTGGGACATATCTTTCTGCCCATTTCAGGATGCAATTTCCTTCCCTCTGGGCTGCACGACTCCTGGTGCCACCCTGATGATTGATATATGCCACTGCCGTGGCATTGTCTGATTGAATTCTGACAGGGGACCCTTGGAGTTTGGATGTCCATGCTACTAGGGCATACCGGGCTGCTCGTATCTCTAAGAGATTGATGGGCAGGGCCTTTTCTGCATCCGACCATCTGCCCTGGAGAGACCATTGCTCCAGTACTGCTCCCCAGCCTATAAGGCTGGCATCTGTAGTGACCACCTTCCAAGAAATCGGACTGAAGGATTTCCCTTTTTCCAGATTCTGGGGAACCAACCGCCAACGGAGGCTCTTGCGAACGGAAGGGGACAAGGACATTGGTAAGTCTAGGGCCTGAACTTTTTTGTTCCAGGCTGACAGTATGGCCCTTTGCAAATTCCTTGAATGGAATTGACCGTAGGGTACTGCTTCGAATGATGCCACCATTTTTCCCAGCAGCCTCATGCACAGGCGTATGGACGGCTGTCTTTTTGTACCCACTAGGTGGATCAAATCTCTCAAAGACGACACCTTTTCTTGAGGCAAGAAAATCTTTCTCTGGTCTGAATCCAGCCTTAGCCCCAAGTATTCCAGACTTTTGACTGGTTTTAGGGCTGACTTGTCTCGGTTGATAATCCAACCGTGAGATTCCAGATACTTGATTGTCTCGTGAACAACCACTTCTAGTTTTTCCACTGAGTGGTCTATCAGCAACAAGTCGTCTAGATATGCCATTATCGTTACACCTTGTGTTCTTAGATTGGCCAATAATGGGGCCAGAATTTTTGTGAACACTCGTGGTGCTGTGGCCAGACCGAAGGGTAAGGCTCTGAACTGAAAATGGCGCCCTTCTACTGCAAAGCGTAGAAATTTTTGGTGAACTGGAAAGATGGGAATGTGCAAATAAGCATCTTTGATGTCGATCGAGGCTAGCCATTCCTCCCCTTGTAGGGCAGTGGTCACAGATCGGATCGACTCCATCCTGAAAGTTCTGATATGTAGGAATTTGTTTAGCCCTTTTAGATTTAATATGGGCCTCACGTCCCCGTTTGGTTTCGGGACTGTAAAGAGGTTTGAGTAAAACCCGAACCCGCATTCTTCCAGGGCAACCTCCATAATTACCCCTTGGAGCAATAGTTGTTCTAGTGCCAACAGGAGGGATCCTCTCTTCCGGGGATCCCTTGGCACGTTCGACCTTATAAAATGGGAAGGAGGGGAGTCTTTTAACTCCAATTTGTATCCCAGACTTACTGCGGAGAGCACCCATCTGTCTCTGATCTTGTCCCGCCAGGTCTCTGCGAACAACTGAAGTCTTCCCCCCACCCGATTGAGTGGGGGCAACCCTTCATGCATTTGACTTTGGGGGAGGTTTTGTACCTCTCCTGACCCAGGGTTTCTTGTTACCCTGCGATTGCCCCCGATTTTTACCCCCGGGATTTGACCGAGGAGGCCGTCGGAACCGTTTCACAGCCGATGTCCCAGGGACTGGAGAAGCAGGCCTCTTAAAAGAGGGACCTCTAACTCTGTTTTTAACCGGCAAGAGTGTACTTTTACCGCTGGAAATTTTCTGGATATATTTGTCCAGGTCTTCCCCGAATAAGCGTTCACCATGAAATGGGAAGCTAACCAGCAATTTTTTACAGGGAGCTTCAGCAGACCAGTTCTTGAGCCATAGAAGCCTGCGCATATGTACTACAGACAGCGTAAGGCGGGAGGCCTGATGGATTGAATCCTTTATGGCGTCAACCGCAAAGCATAAGGCTCTAGGTAGATCAGCTAGGGCAAGGGCCTGCTGATCTGGCAAGTCCCTTAAGACCTGTTTCAACTGATCCTTCACTGCTTGGCAAACCCCAATAGCTGCCACTGCTGGTTGTGTCACCAAGCCTGCTGTAGAGAAAGCAGATTTTAATAAGGACTCCAATTTTTTATCTATTGGGTCCTTGAACATTTGGACATTATCTACTGGACATGTCAGTGATTTATTCACACAAGAGATGGCTGCGTCCACTGTAGGGACCCTCCATTTTTTGATGAACTTATCCTCCATGGGATAGACCACCGGAAATCTCTTGGGAGGAGTAAATATTTTATCAGGATGTTCCCAATCCTGGTAAATGAGCCCTTCCAGTAAAGGATGGATTGGAAAGGAACAAACAGTCTGGGGAGCTTTTAGCGACCCCAACGAGGAGACAGAAGTGGATGATGGCTCCGCAAGGGGCATTTTTTTTTTTTTTAACAGAGATGTTTTATTGAAAGACAAAGCAGGATTACAGTCACACATGCAGAAGAAATCGCAATCAGAACGTTACAGCAGACTCAGTAAGGTTAAGCAGTGTACCCGAGTTACAAGCAAAGCACACAACTTCCCACTATAGGGAGGGCAACCAGGCCCCATCTTCAACTAGGGTAATTAATCAGCATGAGTGTTGTAGATACCCTAACCAGGTTACCAAACCGGAAAATAGACAGGTAAATCCCCTTTCTTGGGGGGGGGGCTAAGAGAGAGACAAGCATGTTCGACTGTATAACCATGTGAGCCTCCCTGGTGGTCTACCTCAACCATTAGCATCAATCCAACCCGACCAAATCTTATCAAACTTCGTTGGGCACTGTCTGCTCTCATAAGTGAGTCTGTATAGGGGCAACACTGAGTTGACAGTAGTAATCCAGGAGTCCAGTCTGGGCGGGCTCCCCGACTTCCATTTAAGAAGAATCTCACGTCTAGCATAGAACAAGGAGAAAGTCAGAAAAAGTTTGGTGTATCTGTCCAAGATTTTCGTCCAAGTGGCTCAGGAGAAGGGTCAGGGGGTCTAAGGGGACCTTGAGTCCGGAGACCGCGCTCAAAGTGAACACCACCTGTGTCCAGAAAGGTTGGATCTCCCGGCACGACCAAACCATGTGCCAGAAGGAGCCATCCTCCCGCCTACACCTAGGGCAGAGGGGGTCCCTGTCCGGAAACATTCGGGCCAATCGTAGTGGGGCGAAGTAGGCTCTGTGCAAAAACTTAAGCTGTATAAATCTGTCTCTAGCCGCTATTAGGGTCGGTATATACGTTGTGAGGGGGTTAGCTCGGCAGCGGGTGTGTGTGACCCCCGGGATGGGCTCCCCACACAAAACAGGCCCAGCAAACGGAGGTTGTGGTTTTCAAAATCAAAAAAGGTGCGGTTTATTTTCTATTTACAGTGACAAAACACAGCAAAGCAAAAGAAACATAACCAAAATAAATCCTGGTCAAGTTGACCTCTGACTAAACATACAGGTTTCCTAACTAACAACTGGGATCAGCCTAGTGCTGTCCTAGTCCCTAAGTCCCTGGTTTTAAATGTCCAAGCAAATAGCCACACAGGCTTTGTCTCACCGCACAGGGGTTCACTCTCCCTAGACAGTCCACACAGGTCTGGTTCCAGGCATGAGCTAACATCTAATGAAGCTGGGAGTTCTTATAGAGGCCTAAATGAGCTGACAAGCTTCAGCTGGCCTCATCAACTCCCTGTCTGTACGACGCCCAGCCCTCTCCCTAGAGGTACGAGTCATCCATGAGCCCACTAGCCTTATACAACTCTCCACCTAGTTGTATAAGTCGGCGTAAAGCCTGAATCTGGGCGAAATATATCTACCCCCCTGGATGCAACCAGGTGACTTTACCTTCCTGCTGTCACATACCCCCCCCTCTTGTTTTAACCTCGGGGTTGGAACACCAGCAATCAGGCATTCATGTACTCGAGACAAAGCATCCACATTCCCCATTTGAACGCCAGGGCGATGCTTTACTGTGAAGTTGAATTCCTGGAGGGCCAGGAACCACCTATTCACTCTTCTATTTGTTTCCTTGTTTTGAGCCATCCACTTTAACGGAGCGTGATCCGTAACCATGTCAAAGTGCCTACCTAGCAGGTAGTACCGAAGGGAATCTAGAGCCCACTTCACCGCTAAACACTCCTTTTCAACGGTGGCGTAAATTAACCTCATGGGACTTCAACTTCCTGCTGAGGTAAATGACTGGGTGCTCTTCCCCGTTCCAGACCTGGGACAATACTGCTCCTAACCCCACATCTGACGCATCACTTTGTACGACAAAGTCTTTAGAGAAGTCGGGTGAGTACAACACTGGCTGGCTACATAAGGCTTGTTTCAAGAATTGGAATGCTGCCTCAGCCTCGGGGGTCCATTTAATCATGACCGACCCTTTCCCCTTCGTCAGGTTGGTTAGGGGCACAGCCTTAGAAGCAAAGTGGGGAATGAATCGCCGATAATACCCAGCGATTCCCAGAAAGGCTCGTACCTGCTTCTTGCTGTTGGGACGTGGCCAACTCTGGATGGCCTCGACTTTGTTGAGTTGGGGTTTTATTACTCCCCTCCCAATGGTGTACCCAAGATATTTGGCCTCCTCCTGCCCAATGGTACACTTCTTGGGGTTAGCCGTAAACCCCGCTTCCCGAACAGAGTCCAGGACTGCTTGCACTTTTGGCAGATGTGAGGCCCAATCTGTGCTATGGACAATTACGTCATCCAGGTAAGCCGCAGCATACTTCCGATGGGGCCTCAGCATCTGGTCCATTTTCCGCTGGAATGTGGCCGGCGCATTCTGTAACCCGAACGGCATTCTTTTATATTGGAACGCCCCGTCTGGGGTTACAAATGCGGTTTTCTCTTTGGCCGACTTGGCCAGGGGGATTTGCCAATACCCTTTTGTGAGGTCAAGAGTCGTCATGTATCGGGCTGTTCCCAGCCGGTCGATCAACTCATCTATACGTGGCATGGGGTAGGTGTCAAATTTTGTAACTTTGTTCAACTGACGAAAATCGTTACAAAATCGCCAGCTCCCATCCGGTTTAGGCACCAACACGATGGGACTAGACCAATCACTTTGGGACTCCTCTATCACCCCTAAGTTCAGCATTTTCTGTACTTCCTCCCGTATTGCCTCCCGTCGAGCCTCTGGGATCCGATAGGGTTTTAACTTCACCCTTTCACCGGGCGGGGTAATGATGTCATGCTCTACCCCAGATGTTTGTCCCGGCAGCTCAGAGAATACCTCCTTGTTGCGAAGCACAAACTCCTTAACCTCCTGTTGTTGGGGTTGTGACAAGGTGGCTGCTATTCCAACCTCAGGAATCACGCAACCAGTTTGAGCTGGTGACCAAGTGTCTGCGACTAGGGACTCTCTATCCCTCCAGGCTTTCAACAGATTAACATGATAGATCTGTTCGGGCTTTCGCCTTCCTGGTTGTCTGACCTTGTAATTCACTTCGCTCACTTTTTCCATTATCTCGTAGGGGCCTTGCCATTTGGCAAGGAATTTACTTTCAACCGTAGGGACAAGTACCAATATCCTATCCCCCGGGGAAAAGGTACGGGTCTTGGCTCCACGGTTGTACACTCTCTGCTGTGCCAACTGCGCTTGGGCCAAATGTTCCTTCACGATGGGCATTACCTGTGCAATTCGATCTTGCATCAGGGCGACATGCTCAATCACACTCCTGTGGGGAGAACTCTCACTTTCCCAAGTTTCCTTGGCAATATCCAACAGCCCTCTTGGGTGTCTCCCATACAGTAACTCAAAGGGGGAGAATCCCGTAGAGGATTGGGGCACCTCCCTAATAGCAAACATTAAATAAGGAAGTAAACAGTCCCAATCCTTTCCATCTCTATCCACCACTTTCTTCAACATTTGTTTTAGGGTTTTGTTGAATCTTTCAACCAGCCCATCGGTTTGGGGGTGATACACAGACGTACGCAATTGCGTCACTTTGAACAATTTACACAGCTCTTTCATAACCCGGGACATAAAGGGTGTACCTTGGTCCGTAAGCAGTTCTTTACAAATACCCACCCGGCTAAAAACAAGAGATAGCTCTTTGGCTATGGTTTTGGCCGAGGTATTTCGGAGAGGGATCGCTTCTGGATAACGGGTGGCATAGTCCATTATAACTAATATGTACTGGTGCCCCCTAGCGGACTTGATTATAGGACCTACCAAATCCATGGCGATCCTCTCAAACGGGACCTCAATGATGGGTAGAGGGACCAGCGGGCTACGGAAATGTGGCATCGGGGCCAACCTCTGACACACAGGGCAGGAGGAACAATAATTTTCTACGTCCTTCATCACCCCCGGCCAATAGAATCTCTGTAATACCCTCTCTCGGGTTTTCTCTGTCTCCAGATGACCTCCAAGAATGTGCCCATGGGCCAACTCCAACACCAACTTCCTGTAAGGTTTGGGCACCACAAGCTGCTCAACGGTTTCTTCTGCCCTTTTTGCCACCCGATACAGTAGGTCCTTCTCTACGCTGAAGTATGGGTAAGTGCAGGTATTATCTGGGTTCACTAACTCGCCATCTATTTTCACTACGTTTTCCCGTGCCTTTATTAGGGCGGGGTCTTTCAACTGTTCTGTGGCAAAGTTTTCCCTGTGAACCTCAAGATCAGAAAACTCCACAGACGGTAGGTTTTCGTCTGAGGAGGTGGGCTCCTCTCCAGTTTCTTGAGTCTCCCCTGCCAATACTGATAAGGGAAATTCCGGAGAGTCCTCACCACTCTCAGGGGAGTTCTGGCTATCACATTCCTGGTACATAGGGGCACCAGTGAGGGGCTCAGGATCATCCCACAGTTCCAAGAACTTCGGAAAATCCCTTCCCACAATGGCGTCATGCGGTAACTGAGATACTAAGCCCACTGGATGAGAGAGGGTACCTTTGGGGGTCTCGAAACACACTGTAGTCACTGGATACTCTCGGGTGTCCCCATGCACACAAATAACAGCTACCTTGCTATTCCCAGAGACCTCTGTTTTAACTAACTCAGCCTTTATCAGGGTCACAAGGCTACCTGAATCCAGCAATACCACAACATTTCTACCATTAATACACATTTTGCATAAATGTTTCTCAGTTCCTCGAATGGCAGTGCATGCGACTGTCGCACACAGCGACTGACGTCTGCCCGTCAGAAAGTCACACTGCATGGGTTCCTCCACAACCGGGCAATTGGCTGCAATATGTCCCGCTTGCCGGCAGCGGTAGCAAACGATCCTTCTTGCTGCCTCTTGAGCCGCTGATTTCCCAGGCTGTTCTCGCCAAATTTGGGGTAGAGCTCCCACCCTCTCACTCTCTCCACCCTCACCCCTTGGAATCCTCTTATCCGCCCCTGGGGATGGTCTGGTCTTAGGGTGGAAAGTCCGAGTGTCTCTGGAAGAGGCCGTCAGGTTCTCTGTAGCCAAGTATTTCTCCACACGATCCACAAGACCATCGGCCGTCTCTGGGTCTCCATGGCTTACCCACTTTTGGATGGCAGTAGGAAGAGCTCTCAAAAACCGATCCATTACAACACGTTCCACAATCTTTGGTGCGGACAAAGTCTCTGGCTGTAGCCACTTTCTGCTCAGGTGAATGAGATCATACATTTGAGACCTGGGGGGTTTTCCAAGCTGGAAAGTCCAGTTATGCACACGCTGAGCCCGGACAGCCTGGGTGACACCCAGCCTTGCCAATATTTCAGCTTTTAGCATCACATAGTCTTTTGCTTGGTTAGGCTCTAGGTCATAGTAAGCTTTCTGCGATTCACCAGTTAACAGAGGAGCCACCAGTCCAGCCCACTGCTCCTCAGGCCACTTTTCTCTTTCAGCGGTCCTTTCAAATGTGGTCAAAAATACCTCTGGATCATCCTCTCCAGTCATTTTTGTCAATAAACGACTCACCCCAAAGGACGCGGTATTAGTGGGACGGCTTTCCTCACTGGTCTGCGGACGTTGCTGCATTACTGCTTCCATCTGTTGTTGTAGTCTCTGCTCTTGCTTCTGCAACAGGTCTATGAAGCGGGCCTCAGATTGCTGCTGGGCTCGTTGCTGAGCCTCCAGACTCTGTTGCAAAGTTGCGTTTGTCTGCTGCTGGGCTGCAAGGCTCCTTTGCAAACCTGCATTTGTCTGCTGTTGATTGGCATTTGCTAGAGCCAGCTGCTTCAGTATCTCCTCCATGCTGGCTTAAAAAAAACTGCCACTGGTTCTCCACCAACTGTGAGGGGGTTAGCTCGGCAGCGGGTGTGTGTGACCCCCGGGATGGGCTCCCCACACAAAACAGGCCCAGCAAACGGAGGTTGTGGTTTTCAAAATCAAAAAAGGTGCGGTTTATTTTCTATTTACAGTGACAAAACACAGCAAAGCAAAAGAAACATAACCAAAATAAATCCTGGTCAAGTTGACCTCTGACTAAACATACAGGTTTCCTAACTAACAACTGGGATCAGCCTAGTGCTGTCCTAGTCCCTAAGTCCCTGGTTTTAAATGTCCAAGCAAATAGCCACACAGGCTTTGTCTCACCGCACAGGGGTTCACTCTCCCTAGACAGTCCACACAGGTCTGGTTCCAGGCATGAGCTAACATCTAATGAAGCTGGGAGTTCTTATAGAGGCCTAAATGAGCTGACAAGCTTCAGCTGGCCTCATCAACTCCCTGTCTGTACGACGCCCAGCCCTCTCCCTAGAGGTATGAGTCATCCATGAGCCCACTAGCCTTATACAACTCTCCACCTAGTTGTATAAGTCGGCGTAAAGCCTGAATCTGGGCGAAATATATCTACCCCCCTGGATGCAACCAGGTGACTTTACCTTCCTGCTGTCACAACGTGGATACACAGTCCTCCCAGGTCTCGTCATCCAGATCGGGCAGGTCAGCCCGCCATTTCAGAAGGGTCTTGGTCAGCTTGGTGTCGTAAGCTACCGTCAGGTAGAGGTACAGGGAGGAGAGAGGCCGTCCCATCGCACTGGAAGTCAGGAGACGCTCAACGGAGTCCGACTCCAACGTAAGTACGTCCGGGAATTGGGCGGCGAATGCATGCTCCAGCTGCCAATAGCGGAATAACCATCTCGCCGGGAGCGAGTACCGGTGTCTCATGTCTTGGAAGCTCATAAGTTTGCCCTCCCTATGTGTTTCAGGGTCAATATTCCTTTCCCAGCCCACACCGAGGGATCTGGTAGGGAGTGGAAGTGGGGGAGGGTAGGGTTGCCCCAAAGGGGTGTATAAGGGGATACATGAGAGGGCTTTGTGTAAATGACTCTGGCCTCGTGCCAGGCTCTAATCGTGGTCTTCATGGGGGTAGTAACAGAGGGGGCGGCCCGTTCACCTCGAAATGCAAGATTGCTAAGAGCGGCATATGACCCGAGTACAGCAGCCTCCAGTGTAACCGCCGGATTCAGTCTGGGTTGGGAGAACCACCAACGGACAGTGACCAAAATGGCAGCCCAGTAATAAATTTTAAAGTTGGGAAGCGCCAAACCACCACCAGAAAGGGGGAGATGGAGTGTCCGCCTCGCCACCCTGGGAGTCCTCCCGGCCCAGATAAAAGTCCCCAACTGTCTCTCCAGCCTCCGGAAAAATGTCTTGGGGATGTGGACGGGGGTGTTCCTGAAAAAGTACAGGAATTTGGGAAGTAGCACCATTTTAAAGGAGATTAACACGGCCCACAGGAGTAAGGGGAAGGGAGCGCCACGCCGCACATTTGATGGTGACCTGCTGCATAAGAGGGTGGATATTTCGGGCCATATACTTCCAAGTCCGCTGTGACAGTTATCCCCAAATATTTAAGTTCCGCCACCCAATTAAGTCGCGTCTGGGAGTTGGAGCCGATGGGGGAAAGATGGAGCGAGAACAATTCAGATTTGTCCCAATTGATGCGTACCCCCGAAAAACCACTAAATCGGTCAAATTGGGCCAAGACTCTATCAAGGGAAGCAGAAGAGTCCGCCAAGTATAGCAAGGCATCATCTGCGTAAAGGGAGATTTTTTCGTGGAGAGTCCCAACCTGTATACCTCTTATCTCAGCATCCGCCCTGATAAGGGCAGCCAGGGGCTCCATTGCCAGGGCAAACAGGCCCGGAGATAGGGGACAGCCCTGACGCGTGCCACGACCCAGCGGGAACGGTTCTGAGAGACACGCATTGGTGTATACCCTGGCCCGGGGAGCCGCATATAGTAGTTTCACCCATGAGATAAAATTGTTACCGAAACCGAATTTAGAAAGAATCGCCCACAAATACCTCCACTCAACAGAGTCGAAGGCCTTCTCGGCGTCCAGAGAGGCCACGAGACTCTGGCCCACCCCCTCCGCCCTGGCTATGTGAGTAAATAATCTTCTGAGGTTTATGTCTGTGCCCCTTCCTGGCATGAATCCCATTTGATCGGGGTGCACTAGTGCCGTGATGACCATATTCAATCTATTAGCCAGAACCTTGGCCAGTATTTTAGCGTCAACATTCAACAACGAGATTGGCCTATAGGAGGGGCATAAAGAAGGGTCTTTACCTGGCTTTGGGATAACAATAATGACCGCATCACTCATGGAGTGCGGAAGTGAATGCAGTTGTTCAGCAGCCGTCAGCATTGTAAGAAGCCTAGGGGCCAGAGTGTCAGGGTACTGTTTGTAGAGCTCTACAGGAATCCCGTCCGGGCCAGGTGTTTTGCCCGGTTGCATAGATTTAAGGGCTTTAAGTATCTCGTCCAGGGAAATAGGCCCGTCCAGGCCATCCCTGCATTTGTCAGTTAAGACCGGAACGTCCACCTCGTCAAGGTAGCCGACCAGTTCCTCATCCCTGAACGTCACTTTGGACGTGTAGAGCGACTGGTAGTAGGCGACAAAACATTTGTTGATCTCTTCAGAGGTGTAAAGGATATCACCACTAGGGCCCAGGATGTGGGGAACACTAAACCCACCCGAGTGCTCCCTGGAGAGCCAAGCAAGGAGCCTACCAGACCTCTCACCCTGTTCGAATATACGATGGGACTGAGCGAGAAGTCTCTTCTGAGGCAGGGACGTCCGGATGGAGAGAGCCTCTCTGGTCATAGTCTGAAGTCTGATGTAGTCCTGGGGGTCACACGTTCGAATGAAAAGTGCCTCCTGGGTACTGGCTGCCGATTCTGCATCAACCAGAGCAGACCGTCTTTCCCGTCTAATCCTAGCTATGATGGCCTGGTACTGACCCCTGGTAAATGCCTTGAAGGCGTCCCACACCACCATGGGCGAGGAGGAGTCCGGGTTAACTGCCCAAAACTCCCCCATCGCCCCGGAGAACCGGGAGTCCACGTCCTGATCTGAGACCCAAAACCGCGATAGCCGCCACAGCCTGCTCTGGGACCCGGGGTTACCCACACACACCAGCAGTGGAGCATGGTCAGAAATACCTCTAGGCAGTATCCTAACGTCCCTGACCTTGGACAGGGTCGATTGACCAGCGAAGGCAAAATCAATTCGGGAGAGGGAACCGTGTGAAGCAGAGTGGCAGGTGTAGGCCCGCCCCCGAGGGTGTCTCCACCTCCAGACATCTGTCAGGCCATAGGTTGCCGCCCAGGTTGATAACTCAGGGCCAAGGGGACCCGCACCCGCCAGTCTGTCGACAGCTGGATCAGGGGCCATATTGAAGTCCCCCAGCAGCATCATGTGATCTGCGGCAAAATCAGCCAAGATAGCCGTTATTTTGTTCAGCAGCGTGAGCGAAGCCGGGGGAGGCAGGTATAAGCCCACAATAGACCAAGTCTGAGATAGGATTCTGGCATGAAGAATGACATAACGGCCGTCCGGGTCCAGCTCCAGGTCAAGGAGCTTAAACGGCAACGATTTATTAACCAGGATGCTTACCCCTCTAGCAAAGGTAGAGTAGGTAGCATGATAGTGACTGCCCACCCACGGTTTCTTGAGAGCTAGGGTTCTACTACCCACCAGGTGGGTCTCTTGAAGAATGCATATGTGGGGACAATGTGATTTAATGAATTGAAACACCAGTGATCTCTTGAGCGGAGAGTTAAGGCCCCTGGTGTTCCAAGACAGAATATTAAGAGCCGACATGGTAGCCAAATTTTAAGGGAAAAATAGGATTCAGTAGTGCGAAGCTCAGGCGACCTGGCGGTGAAGTCCGGGGCGGGACAATGACAGAATCTCGCACCCCAAGGAAAATAAAGCAATACAGTGTGTTAAATAGTGCATAAGCAATAAAACATCTAAACTTAAAACAAATAAACAAAAAACCAAACCAAAAAAGCCCAAAAAGGGCAATAACCCCCCCCCACCCTGCTCTTTCCCCCAAAACCGGGAAGAGCTTCCATTCCCCAAACCCAACTCAGCACACGGGCTGCAAAAGGAGGGATAAGGCCAAGAGGCGAGCTGGAGCCCACCGGATCTCAACCGGGGGTGTCCAAGTGAGCGCGTCCTCCCCCCTCCGCCGACTCCTCCCTCAAATCAGAAGAAGCAGTGGGGCTGTATGAATCAGATAAGGGTGAGTCAAGGTGTAAAAGTCTCCACAAACCCCACTGCAGGGTAAACGGCTTCCAACGGGAATACAAAGTTCCTGGGACGTTTTCCTTCCTCTTGCTAAATAACGTTTCACCTGAACTCGTCAGGGGCAGAAAACTTGTGTTACAAAAACAAAAAAGGGGGGGGGAAAGAAACCCACCCCCCCAACCCCCCAGGACAGCAATGCCAAAGGACCCCCGGAGGAGAGTGAACAGGCACGGGTTTCCAGATCCAGGAGGGGCACAGCAGATTAACCGTATCCCCAGGTGGGGCAAGGGGGGGGGCAGCAAATAGCAATCAGAGTGGGGCTCAGCAGGCGGCCATTACAAGAGGGAAAAATCATTTGTTTTAGACAGGATCCCCACCCGCTGACCCACAAGCACACAGGGTGGAAAGTACTCACAATTAGTGCAGTCAACGGTGTGGGGGCAAGGAATCCAGCCAGGTCGAGGCCTCAGCAGGGGAATGAAAGAACCGAGATGTTTCGCCGTCCTGGACTCGGAGCCTGGCCGGAAACAGTACGCTGTATTTGATGCCTCGGGCCCTAAGAGCCCCCTTCACCTGATCGAAGGACTTACGGAGCTTCTGAGTCTCGACGGAGTAGTCCGGGAATATCATCAGCTGGACATTTTGATAGCGGAGGTCACTCTTCAACCTGGAAGCCCGGAGGACCTCGTCCCGGTCCCAGAAATTGAGGAGGCGAAGTATGAAGGTTCTCGGGGGGGTCCCCGGAGGGCCCGGCTTCGGCGGGACCCTATGCGCGCTTTCAGCAGTGTAGTGGGGTGAGAAGCGCGCCTCAGGGAGGAGGGAAC
This sequence comes from Rana muscosa, assembly GCA_029206835.1. Classification (NCBI taxonomy): domain Eukaryota; kingdom Metazoa; phylum Chordata; class Amphibia; order Anura; family Ranidae; genus Rana; species Rana muscosa. Next base: position 270,109,869 of record CM055123.1, on the reverse strand, counting down.
GCAGCAGGGATTCAACAAAGGACGTCGGGTCCCCCCCCTCTTCCCCCTCCGGGAGGCTGATGATTCGGAGGTTGTTCCTCCGATTTCTGTTCTCGGCATCCTCCGCTCTGTATTCCAGGGCCTTCACTCTGGTATGGAGGGAGCGGAGAGACGCCGAGTGCTCCATGGATTCATCCTCCACCAGCCCTATTCGTTGCTCCGTCTCCGTGACTCTGGAGCGGAGCTTATCAATGTCCTGACGGATGAGGCTGACATCCAGCTGCACCTCCTCTATTTTGGCCGTCAGGGTTGATTGGCAGGTGGCAATAGCAGCCATCACCTCCGCTAGCCAGGGAGGTCTGGAGTCCGGGGACTCCACAGGAGTAGTCATCGAGGCCATGAGGGGAGCAGGCCTGGCGCGCAGCTTCTCGTGCAGGCCGGGAGATGATGGCGTGTCCTCCGGGAATGGGGAGAACTTCAGCACCTTGCCCCTCCCGGACCGCGACCTGGAAGATCTCCGCCGCATCCAGGTGTCGCCGGTAATGAGTTCAGGAGTTATACAGGCCGTGGAGCCGGGTAAGTAGAAGAGGGTCAGCGGAGCTCGTGGAGGAAGCGACCGCTCACGTCGCCATCTTGGACACGCCCCCCGCAAGAGGCATTTTAAATGCTGATCGGACCATGTTAGTCAGGGACTGAACCCATAATCTTTCAGCACGTGATGCTGAGAATGGTTCTTCCACTGTTGATTCCTCTACAACAGAATCAACCTCATCCTGATCCCCTTCAGGTAGGTGGATCCCTGTATGGGACTGTTGCTCTGCTAACAGGTACTCTGAGGGAGGAGACGGAGATCGGGCGCGCTTTCCCTCTGACAGGGAAGCAGCGATCAATGTTGTGAATCTCTCTTCCAGTCCTCCCAGAGCTGAGGAAAAAACCTCCTCTGTTATATACACAGGAGCAGGTGAACTGAGGACAGCCACAGTACCAGGTACTCCTGAGGGTGCTCTACGGTCACTAACCTCTGATTTTTCAGGGGAGATTGGTGCAGCCAAAGCAAGCCCAAGATCCTCAGAGCCCGATGGAGACCCCCTTTGCTTCCTGGGATTCTTAGTCCCGGAGACTTTAGAGGGCATATTCCTAAGCCCAAAGCTGAGGTATTCCAGCCGAAATACACCACTTACTGACAATAGTCTAGCACAATTGCTGCTATATAAACAGTTGGTGTCTACTAATGTGCCTTTCTATGGGGATGCCTGCATCAACCGCCTGCTGTATGCCTTTCTAAATGTTGCCAGCTCTGTTTCTGCATTCCATAACCAGCTGACAACACCTAATTGTGCTTTTTAACATGCTGGGACGTCCGCACATGCGCAGAAGCGCTGCGGCGCGCACAGAGCGTCATCCACCAAGCTACGCCCCTTTTTCCCGCTCACCTCTATAAATAGAGGCACGTGCACCTTCGGCGCTCTTTTTTAAAAGGAACTAGGGACAGAAGCCAGGGCCCTGTTTGCCACAGGGCCGGGGGATGGACGAGCATTGCAACATGGCAGAGGAAACGGTTTCCCATCCAGAGAACTCACCATCTGCCTGGATTTTGACTTGGAAAGAAAAAATCCACATGACAAGAAAACAACGTTCCACAGCGGCCTCTAGTGGTTTAACACAGGTACCGCGGTTTAACCATTTTATTTTATTTATTTTTTCTTGACCACTCTTAAAATTATTACATTTTTTAGTAGTTACAGGCATGCACAGATATTTAGCGGGAATACCGTTAGGTAACAGGCAGAAAGACATATTAGGCTTGGGGGTCCACCAATAGAACCAAGTTCCTGAGGGGCCCCCACTTACCTTTTCGCCGCCGCAGGACTCTGTTTGGTCCACAGAAGCCCAAACTTCACCTCTCACGGCAGGCATTGTAATTAAACCTTCAGGGACCGGGTTCCCAAGGATTCCACTCCCCTGGACCTGTATAGCACCCTGCACAGAAAACATCTTGGTCGTGGGTATGACCAGAGCTCTGGATCCCAGGGTCCAGCCCTCCTAAGAGAAGCATTACAGGCAAAACCTTGCTCTTCTCTGCAAGGCCTGGGTACCGACCGTTTAGCTATGAAGCTTTTCGGATCCGGAATAGCTTACTGAGGCCCAAAAGAACCTGTACGCAAGCTCAGTGAAAAACACATGTTACTTCTTGGCCAACACCTTAGACACTGGCAAAAAACTGAGGTGCTCCCGGATGGGAGGGGCTTATATAGGGGAGGATACTTCCGGTTTGGAAGTTGCCAGTGCCAGCACCTGAAGGTAAACTATATAACCCACATAGTAATGACTATGCCGCTCTGTGTCCCGTGATGTACGAGAAAGAAATAGCGATTTTGAGGTGGAGGCGCGCTTTTTTGATGCCATGGTCGCTGTGCAGTTTACAGACACAAAGTATAGTAAAACTGCAGACAAGGGCACTGGGGCAATCTAAGGTCACTTTATTTTATTTTGTATTGTAATCCAATAGGATTACATTGTATCAGTGTGTTTGTGCTTTATACATTTGAATTTACTGCCGGTTCCGCCCCCCCGTGTCGCGACGCTCGCAGGGAAGGGAATCCAGGGCACACAGTGCATCGGGCGGAAGATCCGGCCGCCGTACACGGCAGAAATACATCGCGGGATCCAGGGGACAAGGTAAGTAACCTCTCCCAGGATCCAGCGATGCCACCCTGAGTGTGGCTCAGAGTTACCGATAATGGCACTGAAATCTCACCACGAGCCACACTCGGGAATACCGCCAGGCTGGTTATGCGGGGCAGAGGAGAGTTGAAAATTGTAGCTTGTAGCTCCTGGATACCATGTCATGGGCCAAGAGCATAAAATGTCCTGGGTACAGGCAGCTGCAAAGGCGAACAGATGCACCCACTCTAAAAAGTCTCTGCACTGTGAGGAGGATGACTTGTTCATGGATGTGGAGATGTAAAAGTTTAAAGCTTACTGTATCTTGGCCTGGAGGAAACAAAAAGTACTTATACCAACCGCTAAGGTAGAAGGTTTCCCAGGCTATGGTTAATACACCTTGCTGGGACAAAAGGGCTTTCTTCTCTTCTTCTGTGTTGTCCTTGGCAAAGTTAGCCATGGATGTGCTAAGAGGCATTCCCCATCGAAGGACATATACAATAAGCATTCCATGTCCTGGTATCCCACAAACCAATATTCAGATTGAAGGGTTCTCCACAATTGTATAGATAGGAGATATTAGACGTTTATTTTCCAACACTGGTGTGAGGGAGGACTGAACAATGAAATAGGATAGCTTCAGAAAGACTGGACATCCTGGGTTTGATGCCTTAGGAGACGTCCAAGGTCTGGGATCTAAGCCTGGCAGTCATAAGAAGCTGCAGGGAGAGGTCTGTAAGGCCCCATGCACACGAGACGCTGTTATTTGCTGTTAAACGCGCGTTCAGAGGCAGTTGGACACTTTTTTCAACTGCTCCTGAACCCATTCAATGTTATCCTATGTGTCCATGCACACAGTCTCGTTTATTGCCGTTTTTAGGCAGTTGCGTTTAACCTCGTTTTTCCAGAAGCAAAAAAATGGGTTCAGACGCAAACGTTTTCCACGTTTCAGACGCAAAACGCGGCTAAACGCGGTACCGGCGTTTTGCCGCGATTTAGTTTATTAGCGTTTTTAAAGGTGACCTATTTTTTTACATTAGAAATCTCAAAAATGATGGCAAATGATGAAAAACCATCAAAAAAAATATGAAAAAAAAATAATTGCTTGCATTGCACTGTAGACAATCCACAACTTGTGGCAGGTGACGTGGCAAGTGGACAATCCACAACTTGTGGCAGGTGATGTTGCCAGGTGACGTGGCAGGTGGAAATCCACAAATTGTGGCAGGTGACGTGGCCAGGTGACGTGGCAAGTGGACAATCCACAACTTGTGGCAGGTAACGTGGCCAGGTGACATGGCAGATGACGTGGCAGGTGGACAATCCACAAATTGTGGCAGGTGACGTGGCAAGTGGACAATCCAAAACTTGTGGCAGGTGACGTGGCCAGGTGACGTGGCAAGTGGACAATCCACAAATTGTGGAAGGTGACGTGGCCAGGTGATGTGGCAGGTGACATGGCAGGTGGACAATCCACAAATTGTGGCAGGTGACGTGGCCAGGTGATGTGGCAGGTGACGTGGCAAGTGGACAATCCACAACTTGTGGCAGGTGATGTGGCCAGGTGATGTGGCAGGTGACGTGGCAGGTGGACAATCCACAAATTGTGGCAGGTGACGTGGCCAGGTGACATGGCATGTGACGTGGCCAGGTGACGTGGCATGTGACGTGGCCAGGTGACATGGCAGGTGATGTGGCAGGTGACGTGGCAAGTGGACAATCCACAACTTGTGGCAGGTGACGTGGCATGTGACGTGGCCAGGTGACATGGCAGGTGATGTGGCAGGTGACGTGGCAAGTGGACAATCCACAACTTGTGGCAGGTGACGTGGCCAGGTGACGTGGCAGGTGGAAAGCCACAAATTGTGGCAGGTGACGTGGCATGTGACGTGGCCAGGTGACGTGGCCAGGTGACGTGGCAAGTGGACAATCCACAACTTGTGGCAGGTAACGTGGCCAGGTGACATGGCAGATGACGTGGCAGGTGGACAATCCACAAATTGTGGCAGGTGACGTGGCAAGTGGACAATCCAAAACTTGTGGCAGGTGACGTGGCCAGGTGACATGGCAGGTGACGTGGCAGGTGGACAATCCACAAATTGTGGCAGGTGACGTGGCAAGTGGACAATCCAAAACTTGTGGCAGGTGACGTGGCCAGGTGACGTGGCAAGTGGACAATCCACAAATTGTGGCAGGTGACGTGGCCAGGTGATGTGGCAGGTGACATGGCAGGTGGACAATCCACAAATTGTGGCAGGTGACGTGGCCAGGTGATGTGGCAGGTGACGTGGCAAGTGGACAATCCACAACTTGTGGCAGGTGATGTGGCCAGGTGATGTGGCAGGTGACGTGGCAGGTGGACAATCCACAAATTGTGGCAGGTGACGTGGCCAGGTGACGTGGCATGTGACGTGGCCAGGTGACGTGGCCAGGTGACATGGCAGGTGATGTGGCAGGTGACGTGGCAAGTGGACAATCCACAACTTGTGGCAGGTGACGTGGCATGTGACGTGGCCAGGTGACATGGCAGGTGATGTGGCAGGTGACGTGGCAAGTGGACAATCCACAACTTGTGGCAGGTGACGTGGCCAGGTGACGTGGCAGGTGGAAAGCCACAAATTGTGGCAGGTGACGTGGCATGTGACGTGGCCAGGTGACGTGGCAGGTGACGTGGCAAGTGGACAATCCACAACTTGTGGCAGGTGACGTGGCCAAGTGACGTGGCATGTGACGTGGCCAGGTGACATGGCAGGTGATGTGGCAGGTGACGTGGCAAGTGGACAATCCACAACTTGTGGCCAGGTGACGTGGCAGGTGGAAATCCACAAATTGTGGCAGGTGACGTGGCCAGGTGACGTGGCAGGTGATGTGGCCAGGTGACGTGGCCAGGTGACGTGGCAAGTGGACAATGCACAACTTGTGGCAGGTGACGTGGCCAGGTGACGTGGCCAGGTGACGTGGCAGGTGACATGGCAAGTGAACATTCCACAACTTGTGGCAGGTGACGTGGCAGGTGACATGGCCAGGTGACGTGGCAGGTGACATGGCAAGTGAACATTCCACAACTTGTGGCAGGTGACGTGGCAGGTGACATGGCCAGGTGACGTGGCAAGTGGACAATCCACAACTTGTGGCCAGGTGACGTGGCAAGTGGACAATGCACAACTTGTGGCAGGTGACGTGGCCAGGTGACGTGGCAAGTGAACATTCCACAACTTGTAGCAGGTGACGTGGCAGGTGACATGGCCAGGTGACGTGGCCAGGTGACATGGCCAGGTGACGTGGCCAGTGGACAATCCACAACTTGTGGCCAGGTGACGTATCAGGTGACGTGGCAAGTGGACAATTCACAACTTGTGGCAGATGATGTGGCAAGTGATACGCTAAATACAAGTACACTGCTGCTCTCTCAGCTGCTGGTCTCCCAAAATGGCTGAAATGGTTAAATAATGTTTTTTGAGCTTAGGGAGGGTCTTATGATGTTTCTTAACTAAACGCCTATAGACGCAAACGCGGTAAAACGCCGCTAAAATCGCGGCAAAACGGGCGTTTTTAAACGCCGGTTTTAGCCTTTAAAAACGTGCGTTCAGCAGAGTTTGCACCGGCGTCTCGTGTGCATTGGGCCTTAGAGAGAAAAAATCCTTAACACTGGGCAGTCCTGCACAGGGACAGTCAAACAAATTGCTAAAATTACTGCTTTATAAGGAGCTGCTCCTCAACAGGGTATTGCTGTGCAAAGCAATGTTGAGGAGTAAACAAAAAAATCTGGGTGTTTTCTTAGAGAACCCTGGTTGAGAACTATAGATAGCAGAAACAAATTGCGCCAGGCCTAGACATGTGCAGAATGTGTCAATAATGACCAAAAAAAAAGTACCTTAAGCTACGTTATGTCATGTATGTCTGGAAATTGAACCTCCCCATGTACCAACTCATATACAGAGGGATCAGGTACACTCATCATCCTCAGCTGAATGGACAGATACAGCTGAAGTTGTAATGGTTCATAACTATGCTGGCGATGCCTACGTATTGATTCAGCCATCATGGTAAAGATTTTTCCCACTATTCCGATATTGCTGCAGAAATTTCCTCCCTGGATAAGACAGAGGAGGGTGCCATGCCTAAGAGCATGTGGACCGTAGCAGGGGACAGTTACCTGGGCTAGCGGTGATCAAACCTTCAGAAAGGCTGCAAACTGCTATAAAAAAGTCAGAGGATTGTAAGCTGGAAAGGCCCATAGGGCCACTACATAGACAAGTGGTGGCGCACAATATCCACAGAAACATGTATTACCCAAAGTAATCAATATGAAGCAAGAAAAAATAATAAAAAATAATGAATGAATAAATAATTAAATAAAAAATAAATAAATAAATAAATAAAAAATAATAAAATAAAAAAATATATAAAATATAAAGATAAGATGAAAAAATACCATACAACATATGTATATATATAGACAGTCTTAAAGGAAGTCCTTAGGAGTCTGTTTACACACTGCGGTGTATATGGGTGGAGCAGGGATAAATGGGATCCACTGTGCACAGGGCGGCCATCATAGATGAACAGAAACCATGTTCAGGGGTAACTGGAAGACAAGGAGAGAGGCGCCTCTAAGTGCAATAGTGTAACAAGTTTTTAATAGTAGATACAAATACACTCACATTTAGGTGAATTAACATAGGCGTTTAAAATGTCAGGATGATGATCATCAGCAGCAGGTCACAGGGGGTTCTCAGCTCTGCGTAGAATGACAGGAGTGTCTCTGAAGATGGAGCGGCCGGCTTCCGGGGACAACGATCCTGTAGTGTGTTAAGAGCGAGGCTAGGAGCGCACATGTGGTTAAGCTGCAGAGGGTGACGTCATCAAAAATGGACGCGTTTCGTGAGCGTGCGGACTTGCGGTGTCCTGGCAAGTCGCGCTCCTTTATCAACATGTCATGTTGATAAAGGAGCGCGACTTGCCAGGACACCGCAAGTCCGCACGCTCACGAAACGCGTCCATTTTTGATGACGTCACCCTCTGCAGCTTAACCACATGTGCGCTCCTAGCCTCGCTCTTAACACACTACAGGATCGTTGTCCCCGGAAGCCGGCCGCTCCATCTTCAGAGACACTCCTGTCATTCTACGCAGAGCTGAGAACCCCCTGTGACCTGCTGCTGATGATCGTCATCCTGACATTTTAAACGCCTATGTTAATTCACCTAAATGTGAGTGTATTTGTATCTACTATTAAAAACTTGTTACACTATTGCACTTAGAGGCGCCTCTCTCCTTGTCTTCCATAGGGCCACTACCCCTGTGCTTAGGGCAACCCTGTCCAGGGAGGCACAGGCTCCATACAGTATGGGGCGTGTCTGAATGGGCCCTGCGGCTGACAGATGGTACAGCAATAAAAATAACCTATGCAGCAGGCCTAGTATGCACATTCAGACAATCATCTCTTCAACTCCCTAAGGATTCTACCAGACGGTTGCACTATGGCCCTGGATCTGTAAAACACTCTGCAGCTACCTCACACGTTGCACTTTGGCACCTTGGCAAGCACTTTCAGCAGAGTCCAGTGCCTGAACAAAAACTAGAGGCCGGCTAAGTTTCTTCCTCCTGCAGAATCCAGGTACAGATTCCATGACAATGAAGAGGATTCAGTAGACCCCAAACTGAAAAATTACTCCCTTCTGGTTTTCCAGCAATTAAACTTGCTAGATTAAAAAGCTATTTGATAAAAGAACAGGTTTTGCTTCCCTCAGGAGGAGAAAAGAAGTCCACTCCCCTAGGACACTTGCAAAAAACTGAGGCAGGCTGTGAATTTGAGGGATTATACTGGGCTTTCTTTGAAGTTTAGTTTGCCAACGAGGGAGCAGCTGAAGCTTATAAAAAGTGTGCCTAAAATGTGCTGTATGAGAATGTTGATGGATCTACTTTATGCATGCAGCACTGCTTTGACTGAATAGATGAATCTGTGACAGCTTCACCCAAAACTTGGCGTTCAAAATGTTCACTTGGAGTGCAATTTTTCAGGAGCAATTTAAGACAGCATATCTTTATTTTTTTGAGTTCCAGATACATTTTAAGAAACATATTCTGTACATTACAATAATAGCAGTGAACTACACATCATGCATTAGAGTAACTAGTGGAGGCCTTCCTTCAGGCCAGGGTCTCCCCAAGGTTTCTTGCAAGAGATGCTTTCAAAGAAATTACCGAACCTATTATTTATCAAATGGGAGACATATACGTGGCAAAAAAAGAGCTGTAGTACAGACAAAGGTGAAAAGAGTGGGAATTACCTTAACAACTTCTCCTCCATCAACATTCATTAACTGGCATAAATTCTGCTGCAGTAAGTTTGTATTAGATCGCCACTTTAAGAGACCCAACAAATCCACTAAAAGAAAACAAAACATGTTTTACTTTGCAAAGCGTTACAATTGATAAAAACGGACCAGAATTAAATTGTGCTGGTTTACTTGTCAAATTAAAGTCTTTGTTGCTTATCAACACTCCTTTTAAAAAAAAAATTGTCTTGTGACAAAGGCTGCCATTGCTGAGCTCTCCCAAAAATGCTAGTTGCTTGGCTGTCATGGCTTCAAAACGTCTGAGTCAATCACTCACAATAAAATGCAAATTAGATCATGTGATTTTATTCATTGGCATACTTGTTCCAGGTCAGTTACCCAAAGTACAGGCAACCATTATTTTCAGAAAATGGTCATCACTTTCATTCTCCATATTTCGCTCACGATAGGTTTCTTTTAACAATGGGATTCTGTTCTTTTCAGGTCTGTATTGCCATTCATGGTTATGCGTCAGCCAAAGTTAGCATTCTCCAGCTAGGTTTTTTTTTTTTTTACCAAGTCCATTGATAGACCCAAAGCTTATTTTTCCAGGCCAAGTTAGGATTTAACTTCTGCTTGTAGTCTCTCCCTCACAGTGACAGAGGAACTTGCCTTTATCATCACCCCCAAACAGAAGCTACATCCACATCCCACACTCCTTGATATCTAAATTTGTTTGGTGCTCTAAATTCAGCCTTTTAGTCTAGACATCTAATATGAACAACCAGGACAGCAAGACAACTAATAATGTGAAAATTCTTCGGTGATAGAGTTGCATCTTGCCTTTGAAAGGGACACTGTACTACCAGTTTCAATACTGTATATACTCTGGAAGACGTCTAATGAAAAAATCTGCAAATTAGACAAAACCCAATATTACAGCAGACATTAAGACCCCAAGATCTTCTTACACAAAGCCCCACTTACCGTTCTGTGTGAGTTTAGTTGAACAGACCAGGGTGGATATTTGGAAGGAGTCTTTGCTGATGGTACAACAGCCTAAATTCTGCATGCTCTTCCCAAGAGATGCGTGTCCTTTCTCCTCCAGTTCAATCTTGGTTGCAGGGAGGCCGAGGTATGTTGATGCATCTTCAAGCTTCTTTGCCTCTGCCTTTTTGCAAAAAGAAAAAGAAAATCATTATGTGCAATTTGGAAATGAAATGCAGACACATAAATATCCAGACAAAAATGCAGTTAAGTCTCTTAGGTCAAAACTGAACACGCAGGCAGTTTCTCACAAATCTTAAGCAGTAGGAAATGGCGAATTATAAAATGTTCTTTAAAAAGCAGAACATTAGGAGAACAAGAGATCTTCAAAAACAAACAAATAACTTGCATACAGTGAAAAGCAGCCAGAATACCTCCAATTCTAAGACTAATGCCCTTAATTGCAACAATAATTTAATTCCCAAATTGTGATTCATGTATTTGTTCTACCAATCAGAGATATCCAGTTAAATGTTACAATAATTTCCAGTAATTCTGAAAAACAACTACTATGATAAACACATGTGTAAATCACAAATCTCAAACCTATTTTTTTATTAAGTAGAGATTATTTATTATGTAAACGGATTTCTCTGCAGAGTGGTATAAGAAATGCATTAAAAAGAATCCTCTGCAGACTTTTCCTGAGTGCCAAGTATGGGGCTGGCATTTTGGTCTGCAGCTTGGGGACAAAGACAACCGGCACAAAACCTCACCGAGAGGAATGTATCTTTATTTTAGTCCAATTTAAAGTCCTTTCTTTGTAATAGTATACACACTTGGTTCTTCCAGTAGTGAAGGTGTACTACACATTTGCAGTCATCTACAGCCTACTCGATTATAAGCCATCATACCATTTTCCCACAACCTAGGCAGACCAGCACAGGGGAGTATTTTATACGTAGCGGGCTCAACCACTTCATTGTAGAGGATACCAAACCTCATCCACGATGTAAAATGCTTACAGCTGCTTATATACAAAGTAGAACAAGTATGACATGGAAGCTTGCTGTGGACAAAGTTTTCCCTGGGAGCATTCCATTGAGTTCTGGACTTTTGTTATTAACTGCTACTATTCAGCTATTTACAATTCAGAAAACTTTATTAATCCCAAAAGGAAAATGTATGCATAGTGTATAGTAAACACGTCACTAAATACACAAAACATGTGGCTACACTTCAACGCAAGTACCTGGTGGCGCATATATATCACCCTTTTTAGCACCACGAGAGACCAGAATCCCAAAGGAGAAGTAGTATACAAATTTTGACACCTCCTTATAATGTCCAGAGGTTGCTCGCCCCTACTGACTCTCCCTATTGGCCCCTAAGGCCATGCATCTTCATACCTAGCCAATAGGAATGTGCAGAAGGGTGTAATCCAGTTATTGGCAACATTTTCTTATCAAGGCTGGATGTAAAGAATTTACTACCGAATGTCTTCCCAAATGTCAACCTTACATACAAACTAAAAGAGACAGCTGCTTCAAACTGAGAACCCCCATTTTGAAGCAGATGAGCCGCCATGTGTAACAGTGTCAGTTCTAATTTCAGTATTAAGGTATCCTTGTGAAATTTCTCATGTGCAATAGGATGATCCCTGTCAGATAAAAAATAAAATCATATTTTATACACACACACACACATATATATATATATATATTAGTTGAACCTCGGATTACGAGCATAATCCGTTCCAGGAGAATGCTCGTAATCCAAAGTACTCGCACAAAGCGAGTTTTCCCATTGAAGTCAATGGAAACTAAACAAATTAGTTCTGCATTGACTTCAATGGGATGCAATACTAAATGCGGCCAGAGGTGGGGGGCGCCGGAGACCCTCGGAAACGGCCGAAAAGGCCCGAGGACACTTCAGCTGACCTCAGCAAACATCGGAAAGGCACGGAAGCGGAGTATTTCCGTGTCTTTCCGAGCATTGCCGAACAGTGACGATCGGCTGCGATCGGCGCTTCTCTGCTCGGCTCCTGCGCCCCTGTACCTCAGGCCAAATGCGGTACTGCAGGCCTATTTAGCTTGAATTCTGCTCGTCTTGCGAGTCAACACTCGCAAACCGAGTCAGAATTTTTTTTTTTTAATTGCTCGCAAATCAAATTGCTCTCAAACCAAGTTAATCTTAAACCGAGGTTCCACTGTGTATAATATATATATATATATATATATATATATATATATATATATATATATAGCGCACCCGCACTCAGGCCCTGCACACAGCACCACCAACCCCTGGCAATTTACTCGACCCACTCTGGCACAGTTAGTCTAGGGTAATATCTCTTATACTCTATGGTAAAATTCAGACACCAATGCAAAGCGATTAAAGAACAATGAGTTTACTCTCTCTTGGTATAATAGATCAACAGTTATAACAAATCACACGTGCCTCTTGCAGAGCCCTGCAGCAAATAGCATACTACACATGTAACGGCCGTTAACTAAGCGCCCTGTGATGCAGCAACTAAACTAACGCTTGGTCAGGCCTGACCCAGACTCTAAAACTCAATCTCTAGGAGATGATTTCTTCGCATGCAAATCTTTAATGGTGGTGCACATTCAGGAACACATTTGTAATCCACAGGTCAAGTATTAACACAGAACACTTCACTGGAGACCCTTTAACTCAGTTCTGCTATAGATCTCCAGTGGGGTCTCAAATACAAGCTAGTGGGCCACGGCAGTCTGTAGGCCTAGCAACAGTATAAAGTATATGGACTGAGCATGTGCTCGCTCACCCCTCCGGACGCGATCCCAGTCCGGGACTTCCACCTGCTGTGTCTCCACACACAGCGTCTGCAGCGGTCGGGTCTCCGATCCAACAAAGGTTGAAGAATAACAAAGTCAGATGCCACCCCATGCTCGCAGTAGGGTGGAAGGCTCTTTGGTAGCTGCGCAAGGCCCCAGGCTTCAGGCCTTGCACACCAGCAGATCCACACAGGAGGACTTGTTCACCGAAGTCTCGTGTCCCAAAGAGACCGAGCCTAGCCCCGCCCCTCTCTTGTATAGCTCCACCCATGAGTCTCTGCGGCGGCAACATTGCACCCACATCTCAAGGTTATGACTTTCTTCAAACATCCTTCCATAAGCATGCAATGTTTCAATGAGAGAAAACTCAAACTATCTTACATCTCATGTTTAATGAGGGAACTTGCATTACCTTGTAAACAATGAGATCGTGCTCTCCGTCTCTTAGTGTTGTTCCATCATATCTGATTAGCTTCACAAATGCTACAGCAAATATCTTCTCTGACTTGTCTTTAGCTGTGGAAGAAAACATAACATACTTGAATGCCTTGTATGAATGTTGTTTAAGCCTGAGGAAGTGCTGGCCAAGCTTTTTATAGTTACTGACTATTTTTTGTTTACCATACTGGAACAAAGTAACTCGTTCTTTTGGTTATAGCATAGAGGGACTTGTGAATAGCAGTGGGTCTCTGTGTGTACCACTGATTTGTAAAATACAAGAAACCTGATGTGTGCTTATGACCAGAAAAGCATCTGCTGCTTCAACAGCAGGTTTCTGAAGCAACAGGCTGTTGGTACTTTATTGATATTTTCAAAGCAGCAGAGGATCGGTTATGAAAGTGGGTGTTGTGATACTTGTATGGATTTTAAGAATGATTGCTTACAATGATTTTTAACAAACTGGGAAAAACACAACAGAAAGACCATTGCCTCTCAGGGCAGCTCTTTCACTGCATGTGCAGACAAATCTGATTACTAGGACGCCTCAGATGTCTTCCAATTGCCATTCAGGATGCTACTGAATAGTACTCAGTCTATGGAGGTGACACAAGGTAGACTTAAAGCAAATGATAGAGAATACATACCATGGTGAGGTGCAACAATGGCATCCACTATGAAAAATCTGACCAAGAGCTAGAGGCCATTATATACCTAAGCCGGCCATAGAAGGATTGAAATTTGGCCGGTTGAGCAGGAATGGGCCACATTTCGATCCATCTATGACCATTCACATGCGACAGAAATTGATCCAAGGATCGACTTCTATTGAACATAAACGTTGGAAAGTTTGCATTCGATTAGCAGCTGCAGCGTTAATCAGTGTATTCTGACAGTGGAGGAGTCTCTGCTGTCAGAATACAATAGCACAGCAAGAAGTACTCCTCGAACCACCAGCCTCCCTGTGTTGCACACAGAAGCGCAGGATGTGGTGGAGGAGTTCTGTCCTCTCTACTGTGGACTTCTGAGACAAGGTGGGGGCAGAGATGAGGGGGTGCTGTAGCAGCAGGATAGGTTTAAGGGCCACATGAAATGGCCTGGCAGGCCACATTCAGCTCACAGGCCCTGTGTTTGACACATGTGCACTAGGGTGTTGTGCTTAGGGGAGTCCCAAGAAAAATGGTACATTTCTAGCAAGTTCTCCAAAATGTTAGTGAAACACTCATAAAAACCTTGTTTGCTAAAATTACAATTATAAGATTTTAAGGGCCAAATAAGATCACCATTTTCTAGAAATACCCCTAAAATGTCAACACAACCAGGCTGGACTGGCCATAGGGCACTTGCCCGGTGGGCCGGTGCTGCATGTCATTCTTAGGTCCAAGGCTTCATCTTTGCTCCCCCCCCCACTGTGCTCTCAGACTCCCCCCAGTGCTCTCCTCCCCCTCCCGCGCCATCAGACTCCCCCCAGGGCTCTCCAGCCCCCAGTGCTCTACGACCACCCCCCCATGCCTCCATTAGGATGGAGAGTGGGGAAGGGGCCGGTAAATATGTCATGGGCTGCTCAGTCCAAGATGGCTGGGCCTATTTTTTGTGGATAAAATACTTGTAAAAACTTCAAATAGCACACTGAAATCAACTAAAAATAAGCCTAGCATTTCAGGGGCTCCTGACATTAACAGGTGCTTAAGGCTACATTATACTTACACTCTTGAGATGATCTGTGGCGAAATGTGAACTTTAAATGGCTCCGATTTACATCTTCAATTGGGATCGCAACCTGGAAGGAAATGCGTCACATTTAAGTGCATACGTTTCTAATTATGGCTAAGCATATGCCACCCTTAATTGCCTATTGTGGCAATCTTGCTATTAGAGCTAGAATACTCATATTTCTATACACAGTGCACCATATGGTTTAAAGTGATATTAAAGTCATGTTTTTTATTTAAAAAAAACAAACATGTTATACTTACCTGCTCTGCGTAATGGTTGTGCACAGAGCAGCCCAGATCCTTCTTTGCTTGGGTCCCTCCCTCCTTTAGAGTACCCCCACAGCAAGCAGCTTGCTATGGGGCACCCGAGCCGAGCTGCTGCGTTTGTTCATTCAGACAGAGCCGTGGCTTGGCCCTGCCCCCTCTCTCACCTTATTGGCTCACTGACTGACAGCAGCGGGAGCCAATGGCACCCCGCTGCTGTGTCTCAGCCAAATCAGGGAGGTAGAGACGCGGACAGCCAAGGCTCCCGTGCAACATCGCTGGATCGAGATGGGGCTCAGGTAAGTATTAGGGGAGCTGATACACACTGAAGGTTTTTCATCTTAATGCATAGAATGCATCAACATAAATAAACCTCCTGCCTATAGAATCACTTTAAGCCTTATTTATCAACGTGCCTAAAACACGCACACTGAAATACATACAAGGGATCGTTTTTACGGTTTTTTTTTTTTCAGAGAAAAGTTTATTGAAAACGAATAAACGTTACAAAAACAGTTCACATTCCGAAGAGTTTTGTCACTCAATTAATTTACAGATAATTAAGTACAGTAAAGCTTGTATACACAACCAAAGAAGGTATATACACCGAACTAAACATAGTATACCATCATGTGTTACTACTCACAGAATATGTACTCACATATACATCTGATAATGATGCCCCCAACACAGCCCTTCCCCATAATACCCATCCATGCACTATTTGAGGGTTGTGAATTGTTAAGTATGTACATTCCACCTTTATAGCAATAGCAAGAGGTTATCAAAGACCAAATACAATGGAGCTAGGCCTGGGGCAGCTAGTCAGCATTCCCAAATCTTATTAAACCATGTCAGGCCACCCCTATGCTGATAAATCAGGCGCTTGTATCGTAAGGTTACAGGTTACTCCCATATTGGTTAGCCACATCTCTAGTGTTGGGGGGTGACTGTGATATCCAATGTTGCAAAATCAGCTTACGAGCTTAAAATAGGGCTCTGGATACTTCCTCTCTGACATAAACATCTGATATGACCTCATGCAGAAAGCCCTGTAAACACAGTGAAGGTTGACGGGATATGACTAGTTGAAGGGTACAGTTATTGGTCTGTACAGTACAGTACCTGTGTAACTTCGGGCATCTCCACAAAAGATGTACGAGATCCCCATTATCGCTACCGAACCTTGCACACAATGGGTCAGGATGAAGCCCAAGAGTGAACAGTTTAAGGGGGGGGGGGTGATGAAACCGCAGTAGTATGAATAGTTGGGACAACCTTTGGGTTACATTCAAGGAGCAGCTACGTACAGATTCCAAGGCCTCAGTCCAGTGATTCCCAGTTATGGGACCTACATCTTTCCCTCGCTTTTCCATAGCCATGTTGGGGAAGCTATCCAAGTATTCCGCCAGCAGCATCGCATAGAAACTAGAAATTAACCCTTTAGTGGGAGTGGAATGCTGCATCAAGTTGAAAAGGGCGGTTGGGGAAAACATAGGAAACTCCAAGGAGGGTTGTGCCTGAATGGCGTGTTGCAGTTGGAAATAGGGTTTTCCCGAATAACAGGCATTTCCCCCTATCGGGATTGCAGCTGAGAAAATGAAAGCAACCTGCCATTACTGAAAATGTGGCGAAGGTGTCGTTTTTACATTTTAAAATGATCTGTATTTCTGTCCATCCAGTCCTGAGCTTTCAAACAGCAATGACACACAACACAGTCTTGAAAGCAGCAAATAAGGTTTTTCACCTTAATGCATACAATGCATCAGGGTGAAAAACTTTGAGACTGTACAATCCCTTTAAGGCAGTGGTTCTCAACTCCTGTCCTCAGGACCCACTAACAGGCCAGATTTTAAGTATTACCTTGGTGAGATGCAGACTAGAATACTGCAATCACTTAGCAGCAAATTCTATCACCTGTGATGCATTTCAGTTATCTTGCAAACCTGGCCTGTTGGTGGGCCCTGAGGACTGGAGTTGAGAACCACAGCTTTAAGGGGAAATCTAACTGGCTGCTGCGTACAATAAAGAAATCCCATTCTATAGACAGATGGATAAAGACCCAATGTACAATTCAGAAAAATGTATTTTCACACTTTAATAATTGAGCACCAGTTAAATGAAAACAGCAGATTTTGTTATTGTTAGACCCAATTTGAGTGGTATCATTATTTTGGATAACATGTTAGATTTGTATTTGCAATTAAACAATAATCTGGTGACAAGCATCCCACATTCCTTTCATTACCTTAACAGTTTCAAACCAGCGGGGCTGCTTCACTTGATAGTATATCACAGATTTGTATTCTGAAATCGCTTCATCTCCTGCCCCCGGGTAAATCACATTCTTGAAAGAGAGGAGGACAAAACAAATACATTCAGTGTGTTCCGAGGTTCTCTAAACGAACAGCTTTATAATAAAGCACTAAAAATGTACGCACTAAAGCCATTAGTAGCAATGAGGCAAAAAGGCTTTTCTGCTTAAAGAAGAAATCTGTCTGCTATTGTGTTTTCAAACAATATCAAAAGCATAGAACACGCAGACAGATTTTTACAGTACAGATAAAATGTAAAAAATCTTTTTGCACTGTAGTTAGATTATTGTATGATTAAAATGCTTCTAAAGGCTAATTTTTTTTTAAATATCAGGATATACTGACTTTTTCTGTGCAATGGTTTTGCCCCACCGGCGCTCTCGGCTCCTCCCCCCGCCAAGTGCTCCCATAGCAAGCGGTTTGCTATGGGGGCACTCGAGTGTGCTTGCTCCCGAGCCCTGCCTCTCGCTCCCTCATCACTGGATGTGACTGACATCAGTGGGAACTAATGGCTCCCACTGCTGTATCTGAGCCAATGAGGGAGAGAGCCCATGTTCTCATTCACATCGCTGGATCGAGATCGGGCCCAGGTATGTATTTAGTGGGGCTGCGGGGGAGGAGTTGCAGTAGGCAGAAGGTGTTTTCCCTTACTGCATAGAAGGGTAAAAAAAAAAAAAAAAAAAACACTTCTGCGTTTACAACTACTTTGAAGAATATGTAAACCCAACATTTCATATTCCTGATATGTGCCTGCTGTTCCATGTACTTGTTCGAAAAAGTATCCTACTCTTTTTGCATTGCTTCCTGTGTGTGAAATCTCTGGTTTTCCTGCCATCCTTTTGCTTTTCTATCATAAATTGACTACAGGAGAGAACAGCATGGTCCATTTTCTAGCTGTGACAAGAAATCAGCCTGCTCTCCTCCAATGTTCAGACTTGTCTTGACATGCCCCCACTCCACAGCCATTCACTAGGAAAACCAGTGTGCTGCCATTTCTCCTCCACTAGCTCTCTGATCTGCTTACGCAGCTTAGAACAGAGTGTATGTGCTTGGGGGGGGGGGTGTGGGGTATTTATATTTTTGTATCAGTGACGTCACCACGCTACCAGTACGGAAGGGTACTTTGTTTAAGCCGGCTGGCTTTTTTACGTTTAAAATCTGATACATGTTGTGAGTATAAATTATTTTTAATAAAAATCCATATTCAAGAGGGTATTATGCTATGGTCTCCCCCTCTGTTTTTGGTATCTGCTTGGAGTCTGGAGGACTGGTGCTGTCTGTGACGGATTGGGGCTAGTTGCAGCTTTACATGCCTGTTTCCTATGGGGATCTGGTAAGGAGCCAATTCGCACATAGGTGGTGGTCATTCACTTTTTCCTGTTTTTGCACAGTGGTGTTTTTTTTGTTTGTTTTTTATTAAACGATATCACCCTATGGTATATATATTTTCTTTCATCTGATACGGAGCCGTCAGGAGCGTTCCTATACCAGTTTACAGATTGCTTGGAGACCCGGTATATTCTATCCAGGGACCAAAGGCCTAGGCTGGGTTAAAGCCATCTGTACACTACCCTTTGATCTGTGGTAAGGAGCCATTTTACATACTGGGGATTATTATCCAAAAAAGTCGTGTTTGCAAGTGGATTTTGGATTTCATTTCTATAATTTGTTGGACTTCAATTTTGGGACTTTGAGACCTCTGAGGAGTCTTATATGCAAACAGAGTTGGCGCAGTTTTTATTTTATTTATGCCATAAATACCTGTAATTAATAAATAAGGTTCCGAAAGGTGTATGCTAGAAGTGTTGGCAACTGACATACATTACCTCCAACCTTTTCCCATCTTCATCAAACACAGATACTGTGACTTCCACATTTTTGGCCGCGGTTTTGTTGCCTCTGTCGAAGTCGCCCTGGAGCAGTGTGACATATATATCATTCCGTACATCACCTGCAAAGCATGACCAAGTTTTAAGTTAGCATTGTACCTGTATGCAAATAAACACGCCTATAAAGCTTGCAGTACAAATGTCTAACGTAGGAGAAAAGAATGCCACTGGTTAGTAGGTTTCCTCCAATACATTTCCAAATTTATAGTCATAAAAAAACAAAAAGCAAACAAAAAAACAAAACAAAAAAAAAACAGCACTACTTTAACCTGGCATACAACATAAATGAGCCTTAAGCACCCAATTACAGTTGTAATAAAAGTCTCATACCACAATGCTTCTGTGTACATGACTTAAAAAGCATGTACAATCTAAATGGATGGCATTTCGTTTTTAAAAGTATTCTGCATGAAATAATTGGCATGTAATTTTCTTTTAGAAAATTGTGTTTTCACTTCTTTGTTGTATCCAAGGGCTGCAGATCTCCTGCAGCATCCCTGCAGCCACCTTATGTCTACATGCACTCCAGCGATTACTGTCCTTCCCTGCTTAGCATGGGATTTCTGCGCTATGAGCATAGGTGCAGCCAGATATAGTCTCCACTGAAAGTGCATGTGGTGGTGTGACAATGCAGTAGCGCATTTGGAAAACAAGTGACCGATCGCTGTCACCCTGTAACAGGAAGTGCCTAAACAAGGACCTTCATGACAGGTAGTACTGGAAAATAACATTTGAAATAACTTTTTATGAGATGGAAAGTAGCTTATAAAATTACCTCAAGATTATGTAGGATTTTAAATATTTGGTTTTTATCTGCTGGGGGAACAAAGGATACAGAAACAATGATTTTTGCAAACCTCTACAGATAGGCTTCCATCTCCACAATTAAAGATTAAAGGAGTAGTAAAGTTACATGTTTTTTCACCTTAATGCATCCTATGCATTAAGGTGAAAAAACATTCGACAATACCGCCCCCCCCCGAGCCCCCGTTTTTCTTACCTGGCCCCTCGAAAGTCCCATGCTCGTCCCTGTCATCCTCTTCGTTTTTCTGCCTGGCCACCGATTGGCTACACTGGATAGATTGAAAGCAGCGCAGCCATTGGCTGGCGCTGCTGTCAATCACATCCAATGACGCGGCACGCCGGGGGGCGGGGCCGAGTGATACAGTCGGCGGCTATGGCCGCCGCTGTATCACGGGAGCGCGCCCGCAATCACTCCACACCATGCGAGCTCACTCGCATTAAGGTGTGGAGTCCTTGCGGGGAGGAGCCAAGACAGCCGCCGAGGGACCCCAGAAGACCAGGATCGGGGCCACTGTGTGCAAAACGAGCTGCACAGTGGAGGTAAGTATAACATGTTTGTTATTTTTAAGCAAAAAAAAAAAAAAGGTATAGTGCTCCTTTAATCTGAAGATGAAGTCAATTTAGTTTTTTTACTAACATTTAACTGAATGAGCTACAATTATGTAGTGATTTTGGCATAGTGAAATGCGCCACAAAAGTTTCAACTTTTTCTTTCTTGCATTATGGCAGGTCTGAACGAGTCTCAAAAACATGGAGCCTAGGCCAGCACTTAAAGTGTATCTAAACCCAAGAACAAAATGCAATAAAAGCTACCAGTCCTTAGATCTGGTAGTTGCATTTTTTCATGTTTTTTTTGTTTTTTTTTTATCTTTTCCTGGTAATCCTGCCAGTAACATTTTCTGTGCCAGGGTGACAACGCTCACTTACTTTATCTATGGGAGAGCAGCGTTGTCTTCATAGAACATCCATCCCTATCCAACATAACAATTAGGGAGAAGTGTCCTGTAGCCCAGAGAGGTTCCCAGGGTAGGGTTGATAACATTGCATGTGATTTAAAGCGGAGTTCTGCCCTCCCACGAAAAAAATTAAAAGCCAGCAGCTAAATATATTAATATTAGGACACTTACATGTCCAGGGATCCCACGATTTTTGAATTGGCTCTCGGGTGCTGCCGCCGCCATTGGTGGCAGCTGGTTCCCTACTGCGCATGCGCGAAGCCCGCTGCACTTTAACTGGCACGGTGGCGGAGGAGGAAGGGGGCCAAACTTCAGAGGGATGTTGCCGCAGCGCAGTCTCCCAGAAGTGGTGACAGGTACCTGTCAAAAACAGGTACCCGTTCCCCCTTCCGCCCTGAAAGTTGCCAAATGTGAGGGGGGGGGGGGCTTCCACTTTTGGTGGAACTCCACTTTAAGTGCAGCATAGGCAAAACATAGGAATTCATGATTAATTTGTTTTTTTTTATTTTGCACTCAAACAGACATAACAAAACACTTTCAATGATACATTTAACGGACTTAAATAAAAAAAAAAAAAAAAAGGAAAAGAAGAAGATGTTCATTGTGTGGGTTTACATAAAAAGGCAGCAGTTTTGTAACAAACCATTGTCTGAGGTATACAAAGTTTCTATGATTGCAGTAACTCATTCCGGCTAAAAGCTCTGCACAGCGATGACAAAAATACAACATGCATACATTTCAACCGCCTACTGCTTTAAACACCTCGCTCAAGAAAGATTATTCTCAGTCTACACCACACGGTTTCCATCCTAAAGCATACAGAATCACCTTTCTATTTATCTTGGTCACTGACCTCACTTGCTCTCTACTAACATCAGAACACTTGGGTCCAATAACAGCATTCAAAACCAAAGAATAATCCAGTATTTCAATACTACACCCAGCATGAGCCTCCAACCTTTCTGTATCAAACGTCTAGCACCACATACTGTCCAAAACCATATACTTTTTAGTCTCATAATGTGAGATGAAATAGAAGATTTTGAACTGTAAGTTCTTAACTCCAATAAATGTGTTAAGAATAAAAAAAAGGAAAAAAAGACGACTGAGGGTGCCAATAGTAAATGCTCAAAATTTGTTTCCACGTCTGCTCCAATAACAGGTTAGACTGATTAGCTATGGGAAGTAGAAGTGATTTTTTTTCTTCCTTTACTGATTGTAACTAGTTTGTAAGTGTCCTTCAGGAATTACGTTTTTTTTTTTTTTATCAGAAAGATATTAGTATGAAAGACACGTTCAGCAGCTGGTAACGAAGGCCTCTTTTGCACGGGGCAATCTCATCCGTGCCCCATGCAGGGCCATGATTACCCACACAGGGATGCCCACCCTGGGTGTGTTTGAGGCTGTGCACCTGCACAGATGTCACATTGGGAGCAGTGTGTGTGTGTGCAGCTGCTGCATCTCAATAGACATCTTTAGGACTGCCAGGCTGTTGCTTTCACCCAGCTGCTGAATGTTTCTTTGCCAACATTTACATGTATCAGCACATTTTCACATTACAAGTCCTCACATTCAGACCCCATATCTTTACAAGCCCTGACAAAGGAGCCAATATCAGGCCCCCAAAACATGTTGGCTTTTGTAACCAAGTTATATTTGGATTAAAACTTAATTTAAAATGTATACATTTTGGTGTGGAGCTTCAATCTCTGATTCTAAAACAGCCTTGAAACTGGTAGAAAACACCTCCGCAGTGACCAAATACTTTTTGACTCCTGTTGTAGAGAACCCTAGATTTCCCCCTGGCATAGTAGGCAAAGCTCTTCAGCCTTTCCTTAAAGTGGTTGTAAACCAACTTTGACAACATGCACTTACACAGGTAAGCCTAGATTAAGGCTTACCTGTAGGCGCATGAAATATTCTCCTTAACCTACACGGTTAAGGAGATATTTGCTTTTAAAAATAGCGCCGATGACGTCACGCGCATGCAGGGGTCATTGCCGGTTTTATGAATGGGACCTTGCCGGCCTGCGTGTAACGTCATCGCCGCTCCAGCCAATCAGAGCGGCGATACCCGGAACTAGCGACGAGGGGACATGGCAGGGGCGGTGGACGGACCGAGGCGGACTTCGATCTCAGGTAAGTGACACATAATGAGCTAGTATGCTGTGCATACTAGCTCATTATGCCTTTCTTTTGCAGGTTAGTTTAAAAAAATAAAATATTTACAAGGGTTTACTTCCTCTTTAAGAGTTCGATATAAGCTCCTGAAACACCTCCAAACCTGGCCTAAAGGATATAGGTCACTCTCAGACGTTCAACCTTTGACCGGCCTTCAATTGCCTTTATAGAAAACTCAAAATCTTCTCACCCATTTGTTGGGAAGATATCATCCTCTACCTTCTCTGACAGATGACAGTGGTTAAGCAAAGTGAAGGAAATAAACATGAAAGAAGTCATAGCGTCTTCACAAGGAGGAACAATTCAATAAAACCTGATCTTATTAGATAGCTTTCACATTCATATCCGATTGGCGAGATCTATTTGAGAATATAGGAAGCTCCCTGACAAACAGGTCAACTCAGAGACCTTCTTTCCTGGCTAATAAACATCAGTGATGTTCCCTAGTGGTGAAAGTTACAACTCATTACCCCCTGCCTATTTTCTTTTAGTCTCTCTCTCACTCCTTTGTTGTTCTATTTCTAGGAAATCGCTGAATTGTGTGCCTACTGTTTCTGGAAGGAGATCCAATAATCAGGGTTGCCTACTCTCTCCACTCCCCCAGGTGGTACACAACATTGGCTTCCATGTGTTGGGTCATCCGACTCTAGACATGGACCTCCTTCCAAATTAGGCCAGGTTACAAATTACTAAGCTGCCTGGGGTTTAAATTTTTACCATGTTCTTGTGATATAGAATGTTGGTAGATACCGTAACATTTAAGGATTTTATTTTTTCCTTCTGGCTTCACAAATTTGTGATTTGTCACTGTCCACTGTGTGTAGAAATTTGAAAAAAATAAATACTGCCTTGGTCTAAAACCAGGGGGTCTCCAAACTTTTCAGTACAAGGGCTATATCAAATTTTATAAAAATTCAAGGGCTGAAAACTAAATTTGTTTTATAAATAGATGAGTACCGCTGTACATTAGGGTCCTCATCAGTGTGTTTCATTAAATCACAATCCCCAACACAGTCTCTTACAGCAGGTCTGGACCTTAGGCTGTTCCTGGAGGTCCTATTAACCAACAATGGGGATGACAACAATACAACAGAGGGGACCCTTTGCTGAAGACTGTGGGGTGGGGGAGGGGCAGTGGTTGGGGGTATTAGAAATTAGAATAGGGTGTATTCACAAACTCACATATCCCATTATGTTCTTGGACAACCAACATTTGCCTTGACACATTCCATGATAACTGGGAAATAAGGATGAAGTCTGAGACACTAAGCCCTTGCCAAAATGAGTGGTGTATTTTTTACATTTAAATGCAACTTGGCCCTAGTTTATGAGCAGACCAAGCAGAAGCGCTCTCTCATGCACTATTCTTTTTAAGCCTCACATCTAGGTATTGTATTAAGGAGGACAGACACATTTTAAAGCTGACAAAACACAGAAAAATTAACACCATAGGGATAATTATACCTTTAACATCCAGCAAATGTTGTACTATGATCCACTATTTGCCAATGAGCAGAACGATAAAACACAAACTTACTGATCCTTTAAAGGCACTTCTACATGAACACAAAGATCATCCTAGAATGAGGATTCCAACCATTTCAGGCACTGTATTACAGTGCCTTGAAAACTAAACTAAAATATTGTGGTTGCATAAGTGTGCACACCCTCTTATAACTGGGGATGTAGCTGTGCTCAGAATTAAGCAATCACATTCAAACTCCTGTTAAATAGTTTAATAGGAGTCAGTACACACCGGCCATCAGTTAAAGTGCCTCTGATTAACCCCAAATAAAATTCAGTTGTTCTAGTAGGTCTTTCCCGACATTTTTTTTGGTCGCATCCTACAGTAAAAGCCATGGTCTGCAGAGAGCTTCCAAAGCATCAGAGGGATCTCACTGTTAAAATGCATCAGTCAGGAGAAGGGTACAAAATATTTTTTAATTTTTTTCTCCAAAATTGATGAAAAGAAAACTGGTCAGGGAGGCTGCCAAGAGGCCTTCAGCAACATTAAAAGGAGCTGCAGGAATATCTGGCAAGTACTGGCTGTGTGGTACATATAACAACAATCTCCCATATTCTTCATATGTCTGGGCTATGGGGTAGAGTGTCAAGACTGAAGCCTTTTCTTACCAAGAAAAACAACAAAGCTCGGCTAAATTTTGCAAAAACACATCCAAAGTCTGCCAAAAGCATATGGGAAAATGTGTTGTGGTCTGATGCAGTGTTTCTCAACTCCAGTCCTCAAGGCGCCCCAACAGGTCATGTTTTCAGGCTCTCCATTGTTTTGCACAGGTTATTTGATCAGTTTAACTGCTTTAGCAATTCCCACAGCTGTTTCATCTGAGGGAAATCCTGAAAACATGACCTGTTGGGGCGCCTTGAGGACTGGAGTTGAGAAATACTGGTCTGATGAAACCAAGGTTGAACTCTTTGTCCATAATTCCAAAAGATGGGTTTGGTGCAAAAACAACACTACACATCACCAAAAGAACACCATACCCACCGTGAAGCATGGTGGTGGCAGCATCATGCTTTGGGGCTGTTTTTCTTCAGATGGAACAAGGGCCTTAGTCAAGTTAGAGGGAATTATGAACAGTTCCAAATACCAATCAATATTGGCACAAAACCTTCAGGCTTCTGCTAGAAAGCTGAACATGAAGAGGAACTTCATCTTTAAGCATGACAACAACCCAAAGCATACATCCAAATCAACAAGGGAATGGCTTTACCAGAAGAAGATCAAAATTTTGAAATGGCCCAGACCTGAATCCAATTGAAAATATGTGGGGTGATCTGTAGAGGGCTGTGCACAGGAGATGCCCTCGCAATCTGACAAATTTGGACTGTTTTTGCAAAGAGTGGGAAAATAAGTCAAGATGTGCATGCTAATAGACTCATACCCAAAAAGACTAAGTGCTATAATAAAATCAAAAAGTGCTTCAATAAAGTATTACTTATGCAACCATATTTTTATTTTTTTATTTTTACTTCCCTCCACCTAAAAGATTTCAGTTTGTTGCTTAACTAAGTTGTACAGTTTATAAGTCTCATTAAAAAAGGTGGAAAAAGTTCTGAAATGATTTACCTTTGTCTCATTTTTTTTTATATCACAGAAATCTGACATTTTACCAGCGGTGTGTAGACTTTTTATATCCACTGTAGCTCAAGCTCGGTCAATTTGGATGGAGAGCGTCTGAATGGCAATTTTCAAATCTTCCCACAGATTCTCAATTGGATTTAGGTCTGGACTTTGACTGGGTCATTCTAACACCTGAATATGTTTTGATCTAACCATTTCATTGTAGCTCTGGATGTATGTTTAGGGTCCTTGCCCTGCTGGAAGGTGAACCTCCGCCCCAGTCTCCAGTCTTTTGCAGACTCCAACAGGTTTTCTTCTAAGATTGCCCTGTATTTGGCTCCATCCATCTTGCCATCAACTCTGACCAGCTTCCCTGTCCCTGCTGAAGCAAAGATGATGCCACCACCTTGTTTCACAGTGGGGATGGTGTGTTCAGGGTGATGTGCAGTGTTGGTTTTCCGCCACACATAGTGTTTTGCTTTTAGGCCAAAAAGTAAAATTTTGGTCTCGTCTGACCAGAGCACCTTCTTGCACATTTGCAGTGTTGTCCACATGGCTTCTCACAAATTGTATGGCTTTCTTTCAACAATGACTTTCTTCTTGCCACTCTTCCATAAAAGGTCAGATTTGGGGAGTGTACGACTAATAGTTGTCCTGTGGACAGATTCTCCCACCTGAGCAGCTCCTCCAGAGTTACCATGTGCCTCTTGGCTACTTCTCTGATTAATGCTCTCCTTGCCCCATCTGTCAGTTTAGGTGGACGGCCATGTCTTGGTAGGTTTGCAGTTGTGCCATACTCTTTCCATTTTCAGATGATGGATTGAACAGTGCCCCATGAGATGTTCAAAGCTTGGAATATTTTATAACCTAACCCTGCTTTAAACTTCTCCATGATATCCCTGTCCTGTCTGGTGTGTTCCTTGGCTTTCATGATGATGTCTGTTTTCTAAGGTTCTCTAACAAACCTCTGAGGGCTTCACAGAACAGCTGTATTTATACAGAGATTAAAATTTCACACAGTGGACTCTATTTACTAATTATGTGACTTTTGAAGGCAATTGTTTTTTGGGGGGTTTTAGTAAGAGGTATCAAAGAAAAGGGGGCTGACTACAAATGCCCGTCACACTTTTCAGATATTTGTAAAAAAATAATTGAAAACCATTTATAATTTTCCTTCCACATCACAATTATGTGCCACTTTGTGTTGGTCTATCACAGGGTACAAAAACATAGTCTTGCAGGATAAATGTCATTCTTGAATGTGTGCGCTGTAATCGGTTTTGTACGGTCTATCACAGGGGACACCAAACTATCGCCCGTCAGTGGTTGAAGAACTACAATGTGAATGTCAGAGTTTTGCAATGCCCTTGTAATGTGTAGTTCAGAAACAGCTAGAAGGCCATAATTTGGAGATCCCTGGTCCATCACATAAAATAATAAAATGCATTTACGTTTTTGGTTGTAACTTGACAAAATGTGGAAAATTTCAAGGGGTATGAATACTTTAAGGCACTGTAATACAGTGCCTGATATGGTTGGAATGCTCATTCTAGGATGATCTTTCGTGTTCATGTAGAAGTACCTTTAAAGGATCAGCAAGTTTGTGTTTTTTCCTTCTGCTCATTGGCAAATAGTGGATCCTAGTACAACATTTTCTGCATGTTGTACTATGTAGTACTATGGTGTTCAAGGGGTATGAAAACTTTTTCAAGGCACCGTTTATGTGTGGTCAAGTATAATGCCAGGACTTGATTATCACAAATGTTAGTTGGGTTCACTGGGAATTTCAGTTAACTGTTTATTGTCAAGCTAGTATTAGGAATGCCTACCAGTATTTCATCATTGGCTTACATTTGCATGCAGAAAGATGGGGGAGAAGGGTGACCCCTGACAACACATGTGCAAATGTTAAGAAAGAAGGCCAACAATCACATAAGGGGACACTGTAATCAATACAAAAGTAAAAATATATATTTTCCACAGAATGACACCGGTGTAAGAATAATTTAACCTAAATCACCCAGCAGCTGCTTGGGTCTTAAAAACACTAGAAGACTGATCTACTCAATTCTGAAGGCAATTTTGGTTATGAGTACATTGCATTAGAAAACAGGCTGCATAAGCTGTATTCAAGAACTGCACAAGTCCACGATAGAAAGTTATTAACACATTTCCACACAGACCTGATGGTAGAATCTCTGAAGAGATGATATCAAGCAGCAACTTGCATTGTACTTAATTTCCTTTAAGAGCAAGTGATGAAAAGAAAGCCTCCAGATACATTAAACTCTAGCAAGGCTTGGGGTTTTCTAACAGACAGTATGTTCTATTGCTGTAGTGATGCCCATGCATAATTAATAGCAGCACATCAGTGAGCTTTCATGGCTTATAAACCTACCAAGTAGAAAACCAGGCCAGCACGAAGCAACACACTCTGCTTCTAGGCTACATAGTTTCCGAAAAAGGAAATTAATCCAATCGACCATCAAAAAATACAATTCAAAAACTTGTGTGAAATTATATAAATCGCTCAACTTTTCTTGAAATCTAAAAAAAAAAAAAAGTATAAAGTCTAAAGTTCTGCAACACAGTTTAAAACTTTCATAAATATTCAAAAGGAATAGCAGTTGAGACAAAAGAAAAAAAAAACACAAACCTCAAGTCAGGTTGTGTGCAATTTCTACTTCCTATATACTTCCCAACTTTTTGAGATGGGAACGAGGGACACCTATTAGCAAAAGTATGTAGGCATAGGACACACACCCCTGACACGCCCCCTTAGAGGAGAATTATACAAAAAATAGGATTTTTACTCACCGTAAAATCCTTTTCTCCGAGTCCATGGACTGACACAGCTTCTCTATTGACATAGTGGGTATTATCCGTTAATTAGGAGTGACTAGGCAGAAAACTTGTAAAAAGTGTTGCATCACACCTTCTACAGTACCGCCCAGGGGGCGGACCCTCTGGGTATATCACCTCAGTCTGCATCTCGCAGATCAGTTCGTCAAAAAGAAGAACAAACTTAAAAGGAGGGGTGGGTGCTGTGTCGGTCGATGGACTCAGAGAAAAGGATTTTAAGGTGAGTAAAAAATCCTATTTACTCTTTCGTCCATGGACCAACACAGCTTCTCTATTGACATAGTGGGAAGTCCCAAAGCAGTGTCAGAGAAAAAACGAGGGGTGGTAAAAGCATAAAAATAAACTTCACCCCAAACACAAAACAGCACTCCTCCAACGGAGGAGTTGCAACTCTAAACAGCCGCCTGCAAAACTTTGCGGCCGAAAGAGGCATCCGAAGATGCACCTACATCAACTTTGTAGAATTTTGTGAAAGTGTGAGCAGACGACCAAGTCGCCGCTTTACATAATTGGGAAACAGACGCTTGATGTCGGAAAGCCCAAGAGGCACCTATTCCCCTTGTCAAATGCGCCGTGACAGGAAAGGGGAGCGCTTGACCCTTTAAGGCGTAAGCCTGGATTACTATCTGTCGGATCCACCTAGAGATGGTGGCCGACGAGACTGCTTGGCCCTTCTTGGGACCAGCCACCGAAACAAACAGTGAGTCTGACTTCCAGGAACAGGGAAGTAGCAGATAGGTATACTCTCAAAGCTCAGACAACGTCCAAGGAATGCAACGCCGACTCCTTAGGATTCGACGGATGAGGACACAAGGATGGAAGTACAATGTCTTCATTGAGATGAAAAGCCGAAACGACCTTCGGAAGAAAGGAAGGCTGCGGCCGCAGCACCACCTTATCCTTGTGGAAAATCAAATAGGGAGCCTTGCAGGACAAGACTGCCAGCTCAGAGACTCGTCTAACTGACGTAACAGCCACCAAAAAGACCACTTTCTGAGAAAGTGTCAACAGGGGAATATCTCTAATCTTCTCAAACGGTGCCTTCTGAAGCACCGAGAGGACCAGGTTCAAGTCCCACGGAGGTAACGGGGGACGGACCGGAGGGGCCACATGTCGAACCCCCTGCACAAATGTACTCACGAGAGAGTGAGTCGCCAGGGGTTACTGAAAAAAAGAGCCAGGGCAGATATCTGTCCCATAGATCGTACTTAAGGCAAGCCCTTAGTCCACGCCATGCTGTAAAAACAGCAGGATTCTGGAAACCAAATAAGTACGCGGATGCCATTTAATTTCCTCACACATGGAGATGTAGGCCTTCAAAGTGCGGTGATAAACCTTCCTAGGAGGACGGTTTCCGAGCACTTCTCATAGTAGAGATTACTAAATCTGATAGGCCCCGGTCTCTCAGTACCTGGCTCTCAATAGCCATGCCATTAAAGCCAGTGACCGTAAAGCAGGATGGAGTATGGGACCTTGCGATATCTGGTCCTTCCGTAGTGGTAGGCGCCAGGGGACGTCTGCTACCAGACGTACTAGATCGGCGTACCAAGGACGCTGAGGCCAATCTGGAGCGATTAGGATCATTGGAATTCCCTCTGCCTCCACTCTGCGGAGCAGAAGAGGAAGAAGCCTTAAGGGAGGGAAGGCATAGATTAGCCGATACTGACCCCACGATGCCACCAACACGTCCGTTGCGTCTGCCCATGGGTCCCTTGACCGGGCCACAAACCTCAATACCTTCCGAATGAGTCGGGAAGCCAGAAGATCACGCCTGGTGTGCCCCATCTTTGGCAGAGGAGCTGGAACACCTCCGGGTGTAAGGACCAGTCTCCCTGGTCCAGCATTTGGCGACTCAGGTAGTCCGCCTGCCAGTTTTCCACACCCGGAATGTACACGGCCGATAGTGCCGGTACGCTCCTCTCTGCCCACTTCAGGATGCAAGCGACCTCCGATGCTGCAGCTGAGCTTCTTGTTCCTCCTTGATGATTGACATATGCCACTGTTGTGGCGTTGTCTGACTGGATTCTGACTGGACGCCCTTGCAGCCTCAGACCATTTGAAGAGGCACAGCCTGATCGCTCGGATTTCCAGGACATTGATCGGCAGGCGGGATTCCTCTGGGGTCCAGTGACCTTGCGCCGACTGAACACCCCAGACTGCCCCCCAACCTGTAAGGCTGGCATCCGTCGTGATCACTATCCAGTAAACCGGAAGGAATGACTTCCCGGCTAGAAGAGCCGGTGCTGTCAGCCACCATACCCAGGGATCTCCTGACTAGGTGGCTCACTCGGATTTGATGATCCAGAGCTGATGGATATCTGTTCCATCTGGACAGAACTTCCTTCTGTAACACTCGAGTGTGGTATTGAGCATATGGGACCGCCTCGAAGGAGGCTACCATGAGGCCTAACACTCGCATGGAAAAACGGAGTGACGACCAATTCCTGGAAGTCAGCTGCCGTACTGCAGCCCGAAGGGTCTGCAACTTCTCCACAGGGAGGAATACCTTTGCCTCTGAGGAATCCAGAATCAACCTCAGGTACACTAGGCGTTGAGTGGGCACCAATACTGACTTTTGCGTGTTTAGTATCCAACCACAGTCTCGAAGAGTCTGACAGGTAATGGACACGCTTACCTCTAATTCTGAGCTTGAAGGGGCCTTCAGAAGAAGGTCATCCAAGTAGCCCACAATAGCGATACCTCGCTGTCTTAGAAGTGCCAGAATCTGAGCGAGCACCTTGGTGAACGTCTTGGCTGCTGAGGCAAGGCCAAACGGGAGGGCCACAAACTGATAGTGGTTCTTCCTGATTGCAAATCGTAGAAACCTCTGGTGTCTGGAGTATATGGGGACATGCAGGTATGCGTCCTTGATGTCCAAGGAGGCCAGAAAGTCCCCCGGATGGAGAGCCGTGACTACAGATCGAACAGACTCCATCTGAAATCTTTGTACTTTCACAAAGCAATTAAGGGCCCTGAGATCCAAGATTGGACAAACCCCATCCTTCTTCGGCACAATTAACAGATTTGAGTAAAAACCCTGACCCCGGTCCTGTTCTGGAACTGGAATAACTACCCCGCGTTCCAGCAGACCCTGGACCGCCCCATACAGGGCCTCCCGACGGGTCGGTAGTAGCTGGAGATTGGAGGTGACGAATCTGTCTGGTGGACAAGAGAGAAATTCTATCTTGTAGCCTGAGATTATTTTGCAAACCCACCTGTCGGAGACTAGAGCTGTCCACTGAGTCGCAAATTTGCGAAGACGTCCCCCCACCAGAGAGCTGGGTGGGGGCGGACCTTCATGCGGAAGCAGATTTGCCCGCAGGCTTGTTGGTCTTGCGGGACCAAGGACCCTTTTGTCCTTGGGCAGGCGCATTGTCGGCCTGGGGTCTTTTCCCTGTCGCCCTAGGGGGACGAAAAAAAGGCCCCAAAAAGTCTGTCGCCCTTAAAAGGCAGATCCAACAGGGCTTTCTTGGAAGTCTGGTCCGCAGACCAGCCCTTTAGCCAGATAAGGCGGCATATTGCTACTGCATAAACCAAAGCTTTTGACAGCAGGGGAATACTATCCATGTCTGACTCGCAGACAAACCTAAGGCCCTGGGACCAACTGGTCGGCCAATGTTATCTCATCAGGAGGAGCATCTCGCTCCTTAACCCCTGGAGTAGCAATCTTGCCGATTCAGTAAGTGTCTGAGACACTAGGGCCCCCACCAATGCCGGGCGTACTGCCGAGCCTACCACTGAGTATAGGTAGCAAGCGAGTGCTTCAGCCTTCTTATCCACAGGCTCCTTGAAAACAGGAGCCCCTTCTACTGGAATTGTGGTGGCTCTATTAAGTCTGGACACCGGTGGGTCAACTATAGGGGGAGAGGTCCATTTCTTCAGAAAACTCTCCTCAAAAGGGGTACCGTACCGCAAACCTCTTTGGGACTGTAAAGACCCTCAGTGGGTTCTCCCATTCCTTGTATAAGAGTTTATCAAAATAAGACACACAAGGGAACACCTTAGCAGTGCGGGCAGGTTTATGAAATCCAAAGTGGACCGGAGGTCTCTGCTGCTTCTGCAGTATTTTCCAACTTTAGCGTATCCCGCACTGCAGTAATAAGGTCAGATACCAAAAGCCGTCTCGCGTACTGACCTGTCCAGTCACGGTCTGCAGTTTCTGATGCGTCAGAATCTGGGCCATGAGCCGTAGCTGGACCTGGTTCTGCATCAGAATTATCCCCAGAAGCTTGCAGGGGACGGGGCATTTACTAACCCCTGTATTCCAGTGTGCTGCTTCCACCCTGGCAGCAAACGCCTCTAGGATTGCCATCATAGCGTTCATAGACACTTCGGGGGCACCAGCTGCTAAATCTGGTGTTTCAAGGGAGAAGACATCTGGCTCAGATGCCATGCTGACCACGCGCTGACACCCACAGGGCTCCAGGCAAGATATCAATAGGCCACCCTCCTGTTCTGCAGAGATGCTGGGTCACCCAGAGGACTCACCACCCTTGGATCAGTACCGCTATGCTGCCGTGCTGCGCCTGTGATGCTGTCCCACCGCTGCTGTGTCAGTCTGCTTCTTTTATCAGTGCTTCCTGTGTGAATTTCTCGCGCCAGTGTAATGCACCCTAGAGGCCAGAGACTCTCGCAAAATGGCCGCCAAACGTCTGTATGGAAGATAATGTGGTCTCTAAGAAAATGGCCGCCGAGCCGAAGATAGAGGCCAAAGCAGTCGTAGACCACAAAAAGATGGCCGCCGAACGGCAATATATACATACAGCGTGGATCATTACAAACATGGCCGCCGATCAGTCGATAGAGGCCAGTGGGTGTGGAACTACAAGAAAATGGCGCCGAAACCACAGGAAGATGGCCGCCGGGCAGTCACTAGAGGCCGAAACCGGCATGGACAACCGCAAAACGGCCGCCGACAGTATGGAGGAGGAAGCACATACAGGTAAGCAGAAATTAAATTTATTTTAAATGTTACAGCCAGCCCCGCTCCAGTGGAACCCCTTAGGTGACACCCAGCAACCTTTAGCTAGAAGCCCAGGGAGAGAGGGAAGAAAGGGGCCACAACCACTTACTTGGTCTCTCCAGGAATGTTCAGCCAAATCACCCAGCCGAGGCAGGGGAGTTTACTTACCTATCTTGCATGTATCATGCTGGAAGACATTCCAAA
Source organism: Rana muscosa (assembly GCA_029206835.1). Classification (NCBI taxonomy): domain Eukaryota; kingdom Metazoa; phylum Chordata; class Amphibia; order Anura; family Ranidae; genus Rana; species Rana muscosa. Next base: position 270,075,465 of record CM055123.1, on the reverse strand, counting down.
CAGATCATCGTCCGCGCACGGAAGCTGACTGTTGGCCAGGCATGCTGTGATTAGACCCAAGGGGAGACGATCATATGTATGCCCTGAAGTGCGTCGCTCACCGGACAGGCTGCTGCGACTCGGCCGTAAGGTCAGCCGAAGCTGAGCGGTCCGATGCAAGCCTTGGAGCGTAAGCTCACCGGCCAGGCTGCTGCGATTCGGCCGTAAGGTCAGCCGAAGCTGAGTGGTCCAATGCAGGCCCTGGAGCGTAGGCTCACCAGCCACCCGTGGAGCGAAAGGCGTGTCGTGGAAAACCCAGCGCGTAGCTAGGGTCGGCACACGCTCGATGGCCGAAACTGGGGAGACTACAAGGATTGAGGATCCAGCCTGTCACCCAGTCGGCAATTGATCGCAGGAAACAAAAAAAATTTAGCAAAAAATATATATCTTTTTCCCCCGGACCAATGGGCCCGAAGGGAGTCATGTCCTACTCCTTGCTAGACAGAAAAAAACTGATCTGCGAGATGCAGACTGAGGGGATATACCCAGAGGGTCCGTCAGGACTGGTGCGCAGTCATGTTGGAACAGGAAGGGGCCATCCCCAAACGGTTCCCACAAAGTCGGGAGCATGAAATTGTCCAAAATGTCTTGGTATGCTGACGCCTTAAGAGTTTCCTTCACTGAAACTAGGGGGCCAAGCCCAACCCCACACCATAATCCACCTCCACCAAATGATTTGGACCAGTGCACAAAGCAAGGTCCATAAAAGGACATAAATGAACGAGTTTGGGGAGAAGGAACTTGACTGGCCTGCACAGAGCCCTGACCTCAACCCGATAGAACAAATTTGGCATGAATTAGAAAGGAGAATGCGAGCCAGCCCTTCTCGTTCACATCAGTGCCTGACCTCACAAATGTGCTTCTGGAAGAATGGTCAAACATTCCCATAGACACACTCCTAAAGCTTGTGGACAGCCTTCCCAGAAGATTTGAAGCGGTTATAGCTGCAAAGGGTGGGCCAACTTAATATTGAACCCTACAGACCAAGACTGGGATGCCATTAAAGTTCATCTGCGTGTAAAGGCAGGCGTCCCAATATATTTGACAATATAGTGTAGCTTGTCATTCTGAACCCAACAAGTTAGGATATTGTCTGTGATGGGCTTTAGTCCCTCTTTTGCTACAGGCTCAGAAACCTTGTGGAAAATGGCTGTATCCAAAAACAAAGAGGACACGTGTAAATGGCTTGTTCTGTACTTGGCACCACAGTGGCAGCCATTCCCATGACTGATCCCAACTGACTGAAGTTTGTAATCACTCTTCGGTTTTGCATGGGTTTTCCCTGGACCTGCACTGGCATTTATGTATGGGTATATAGGGCATTTAGAATGGAAGCTTCTTCTCTGGCAGGGACTGAGGTCAATCATTTTATATCATCCAAACATGTGTTTATGGCATTACACAAAAAAATAAAATATATCAAGAACAGTTTAGCTGTTAAGCCCTGTACACACGATCGGTTTTACCGATGAAAACAGTCCGATGGACTGTTTTCATCGGACAAACCGATCGTGTATGGGCCCCATCGGTCTTTTTTCCATCGGTGTAAAAAAATAGAACATGTTTTAAATTTATCCGATGGAAAAAAAAAACGATAGCAAGTTACTATCGTCTGTGGGGAACTCCATCGGATAAAAAACCCACACATGCTCAGAATCAAGTCGACGCATGCTCAGAAGCATAGAACTTAATTTTTCTTGGCTCGGAGTGTTTTACGTCACGGCGTTTGGGACGATCGTTTTTTGGACTGATGGTGTGTAGGCAAGACTGATGGAAGTCAGCTTCATCGGATTTCCGATGGAAAAATCCATCGGTTTAAAATCCATAGGAAATCCGATCGTGTGTACAGGGCTTTAGAGTTTTCATTAAATGGACTCCAGGGAGGCATCAAGGAAAAGGTACAGCAAACTTGTTTATTTACCTGACCAAGCCACAAACTACCAGTTACTTGCCAAAGCAGGCACCTTCATGTGCTTGTATGCTGGTTCATAGCTCTTTTTATATAAACAACAACCAGCTTCAATGATCCATCCCCCTGAAGGATGCCACTATTAGTCAGCGAAGCTTCTCACAGTGATAAGCTAAGACTTAGGCAGGCCATAGATTATGCAACTTTGTTTCCTTCCACCACAGAAAATGGCTTGATTTCCCTTAGTGTTGCGCCAGCACCAATCATCTGGGAAAAACCCAACAGGCTGGTTGTACACAAGTCGATAGACAGATCAACTTGTGTACAACTAGGGTGCCCATACATGGATCGAAATTTGAACAAATTTTGATTCATATATGGCCAGCCTTAGACAGAAAGCAGGAGAGTAACCCATAACATTGATGGCCTTTGACTGCTTCCAGGTTGCAAAGTCAGAACTCTTGTACACTCCTCCATGCGTGCTAGGGAAGGGGGGAGTGGGGAGATCAGGCACTTGCAAGAGGACCAACCTAGGAGCCAAGCCAATATTTGAATTGTTTAGCTCACCAGGTTCAGGAAACATTAGTAGGAGGACTGAAGTAACAAAAGAGTATATGGTGGTGGCTTTTATGGATGTACTGCTGGTCTGTACATGTGAAACTGGTTGGCTCTTGTTTCGAGTTTGTTACCATTTTTGTTATCAGTTGCACACATAAAAGCGGTTAATGTTTTCTTCCCGGATATTCCCTGACCTTGCGTTATACCACTTAATGAATGCACGATGAGGCTCCCAATATGGCAACAACTAATCCAACTTTTATTAGATTGTGGGCTTTGATATACAGGGAGTCCCCGAGTTACAAACAAACACCACGCCAGAGTTACAAACAAACACCACGCCAGAGTTACAAACAAACACCACGCCAGAGTTACAAACAAACACCACGCCAGAGTTACAAACAAACACCACGCCAGAGTTACAAACAAACACCACGCCAGAGTTACAAACAAACACCACGCCAGAGTTACAAACAAACACCACGCCAGAGTTACAAACAAACACCACGCCAGAGTTACAAACAAACACCACGCCAGAGTTACAAACAAACACCACGCCAGAGTTACAAACAAACACCACGCCAGAGTTACAAACAAACACCACGCCAGAGTTACAAACAAACACCACGCCAGAGTTACAAACAAACACCACGCCAGAGTTACAAACAAACACCACGCCAGAGTTACAAACAGACACCACGCCAGAGTTACAAACAAACACCACGCCAGAGTTACGAACAAACACCACGCCAGAGTTACAAACAAACACCACGCCAGAGTTACAAACAAACACCACGCCAGAGTTACAAACAAACACCACGCCAGAGTTACAAACAAACACCACGCCAGAGTTACAAACAAACACCACGCCAGAGTTACAAACAAACACCACGCCAGAGTTACAAACAAACACCACGCCAGAGTTACAAACAGACACCACGCCAGAGTTACAAACAAACACCACGCCAGAGTTACGAACACCTGAGTTACGAACACCTGAGTTACGAACACCTGAGTTACGAACACCTGAGTTACGAACACCTGAGTTACGAACACCTGAGTTACCCGAACACCTGAGTTACGAACACCTGAGTTACGAACACCTGAGTTACGAACACCTGATGCCGGCCACTTGTGCTCCACGCTGGTCCTGGATACCTTTCGAGCACCTCCGGACACATCCCACACTGCCGTACTATGCCCCAGATAACATAAGTGCTTGGAATATTTCGGAATATCCCACATCCATACACTTACGAACACTTACGAATGCAGTGTTCCGACCGGAAGTTACTTACAAATGCAGTGTTGCGACTTACGAACAAACCTACAGTCCTTATTGTGTTTGTAACTCGAGGACTCCCTGTAGTCTTTGTTTACCTATACATTGTAGATTTACTTTCATGTAAACCTACTTTCCTCATACAAATATAACAGCTGTTCTCTATCAGTCCAGCTCGTCTGCTTTCAAGCAAAAGTACCTTTCAAAAACAGACCTCTCCAATACAAGAGATGCCATTAAACACTTAAAATGGGCATAACTACATTTAGCGCGTGTTATTTTCCACCCAATTTAGGGAATTCATCAGTAATTACACAGCATTGTGTATGTGACCTCATATTTAAATCACAACTGCAGTGCTACAGCTGTGCACTGGGATCCAGGAAAGGCCACCCCACAGGTGTACCAAGACAATCTACCTTTACAATGAATGCTTGCCTAAAGAATTAATTTCACCAAATGCACAGGCTAGGTCAACAAATCTTGAATATAATAAAACCAACAGCAAGCAAAATGAATACATCAAAGCTTCAAAAAGAATGGACTTCAAGTCATAAGTTTTGAGGTGGTCTTTTAATATACTGGTTTCCTGCCAACACAGGAACATAATGAAAGTGGCGCAATACACTGCATGCACATCTGCTCCAGTACCGTTGCACAACAGCAGCCAAGGCCTACCAGTGACAAACAAATATTTACCAGATCCAAAATATTGGGCAACAAGATAATTATTTAACAGAAAAGTTCCTCTCGTTCCTTGATTTGCTTTACAGGGTGCACAAAGGTAAACTGCCACAAGTTATGGATATGATAAAGACCCATTGTTCGTTCCAAAGTTGGTGGACAGTGGTAGCTTCTAAAATGTGCTCCAATAGCTTATACAGAGGAAGCTCACAATAGAACAGTCAAAAATGTAATTGGGATAATAAGATTTCTAAAAATTTTACATAATAATCCTCCAAACATACTGGAATTGTCAGGATCAGTCAACAGTTGGCTATCACTCGAGACAAAAGAACGCAGCAGATAACTTTGGAAACATTTGAGGGTAAAATAATGATCATGATGGAATTTTTGGAAGAGATTTTCATATAATAGATTCCACAGATGCATTTAAAACATTGCCATTTTAATGCTCACTTATACACACACATGGAAAGAAGAGCTGGGGTCCATCCACAACAAGCAAACACATTTACACAAAGTAAAACCTACTGTTCTCCAATCAACAAGCAGTGTGAGCATTGCTAATTGGATTTGCAGGGGGCATAGTGGGCTGTCGAAGACAGACCCGCTGCTCTCACCCGACAGCAGTCCTTACAAGCAGCTGCCAGAAAAGCAGATTTAGGTCAACACATCTCTAAGTAACTCTAAATAGCTTATTCTGATAAAAAGGCATACTTTTGGGCAATGTGGATATTAACATCCCTTTAAAATGTGCTTTAAAAAGCCTGCGTTCAGTAAAAATATTATTAAAAAAAACCTCACCTGGCATGATAATTTCAGGGAATCCCATTTTCCGAGCAACAGCTGTAGACCTGTCTACAAGATGAGGAAATTCCTTTCGAATCTGATGAATGTCACCAGGCAACAGTTTCATTGTGACCCAAAGACCTGAAGGAGGAAGGAAAAGTTTACACAATGCTGTTTACCTTGATTTCATCTAAGGTTTCAATCACACAAGTTCTTTTCCTCAGCATGTAGCAAATAAAAAAAAATTAAAAAATCCAAAAAGATAATTTTATAACCTTTACATTTGTGTTCTGTTAGATGCATTACCACATGCCTTAATTGCACTCAGAGCTGAACTCCAGGATAGCAATTGAATACATGCGTAAATATAAATGTAATTCTGTTGAGTTACATTTACAATCCAAATACCCCCATGCCAAACAGCAAAGTCCTTGACTTCTCTGCTCTTTGGTCCAAAATCCAACCCAAACCATGAATGTACAATGAAGAAGCAGCATCACACAGATCGGTCATCCCTCTTCTCTCCCACCAGGATGCATGTTAACAGGCTTATTGTGCTTCCCCTTACTTTTCCGGGCCGTGTGCTGCTGTACAGGTGACTACAGAAGGCTGATATCGAGACATAGTCAGATATATTATGCTAGCTATGTGTAGATATATTTAAATGTTTTCAAAAAAATAAAGAACTGGATTACGTTTTTTTTTTACTACACACACCTGCCCAGGACACTGTCTTAAATCAGTAAACATGTGTTTTATACAAAGGAATCTAACTTAAAGGGGTACTTTACCCATAAAAGCTTGCTAAAAAATAATGTTCTTTAGAAAGAAACATACAGTGCCTTGAAAAAGTACTCATACCCCTTGAAATTTTCCACATATTGTCATGTTACAACCAAAAATGTAAATGTATTTTATTGGGATTTTATGTGGTAGACCAACACAAAGTGGCACATAATTGTGAAGTAGAAGGAAAAATTATAAATGTCCTTCAAATTTCTTTACAAATTTCTTTACAAATAAATATCTGGAAAGTGTGGCTTGCATGTATATTCAGCCCCCGAGCCAATACTTTGTAGAACCACCTTTCTCTGCAATTACAGCTGCAAGTCTTTTTGGGGATGTCTCTACCGGCTTTGCACATCTACAAAGTGACATTTTTGCCCATTCTTCTTTGCAAAAAGGCTCAAGCTCTGTCAGATTGGATGGAGAACGTCTTTGAACAGCAATTTTCAAGTCTTGCCACAGATTCCCAATTGGATTTAGGTCTGGACTTTTGACTGGGCCATTCTAATACATGAATATGCTTTGAGCTAAACCATTCCATCATAGCTCTGGCTGTATGTTTAGGGTTGTTGTCCCGCTGGAAGGTGAACCACTGCCCCAGTTTCAAGTCTTTTGCAGACTCTAACAGGTTTTCTTCTAAAATTGCCCTGTATTTGGCTCCATCCACCTTCCCATCAACTCTGACCAGCTTTCCTATCCCTGAAGAAAAGCATTCCCACAACATGATGCTGCCTCCACCATGTTTCACGGTGGGGATGGTGCGTTCAGGGTGATGTGCAGTGTTTGCTTTCCACTGCACATAACATTTTGCTTTTAGGCCAAAAAGTTAAATTTTGGTCTCATCTCTTCGGAGCACCCTCTTCCACATGGTTCCTGTGTCCCCCCGCATGGCTTCTCACAAACTGCCATCTTCTTGCCACTCTTCCATAAAGGTCAGATTTGTGGAGTGCACGACTAATAGTTGTCCCGTGGACAGATTCTCCCACCTGAGCTGTGGATCTCTGCAGTACCTCCAGAGTTACCATGGGCCTCTTGGCTGCTTCTTCAATTAATGTTTTTCTTGCCCAGCCTGTCAGTTTAGGTGGATGGCCATGTCTTGTTAGGTTTGTAGTTGTGCCATACTCTTTCCATTTTCGGATGATGGATTGAACAGTGCTCTGTGAGATGTTCAAATATTGGGATTTTTTTTCATAACCTAACCCTGCTTTAAACTTCTCCACAACTTTATCCCTAACCTGTCTAGTGTGTTCCTTGGCCTTTACGATGCCGTTTGTTCACCAAGGTTCTCAAACAAACCTCTGAGGGCTTCACAGAACAGCTGTATTTATACTGAGATTGAATTACACACAGGTGGACTATTTACTAATTAGTTGACTTCTGAAGGCAATTGCTTCCACTAGATTTTAGTTATGGTTATCAGAGTAAAGGGGGCTTAATACAAATGCACGTCACACTTTTCCCATATATGTAAAAACTTTTGAAAAACATTTAGCATTTTTCTTCCACTTCACAATTTGGTACCACTTTTGTGTTGGTCTATCACATAAAATCCCTATAAAATACATTTAGATTTTTAGTCGTAACATGACAAAATGTGGAAATTTCAAGGGGTATAAATAATTTTTCAAGGCACTGTACATCCCACATTAATTTATTACGCTACAAAAATTGGTGCGTGCTTTAAATTGCCTCCAGCATTGTCCCTTTTTAGACTTACTGGAGGCTGCCATTTTGTTGAGGCCGTCAAAAGATCAGCCTCTACAAATTCGGCACAGTGCCAAAAAATTTAGCAACTGAGCTCAGCCTGAAGTGATCTAACTGGATTAAATTTTCTAACGAAAGTTCCACTTTAAAATACATGTACTTGCTTCCACATACAAAACAGGTAAACACACTGGGCACATGCAAGATAACAATAATTTTAACTGCCCCTTTTCCAAATATTTATTTTAGTACATTGCATATTAATGCAGATATGTGCTTAATGAGGTGGCCTTAAACATTCAATGCACTTCACATAAATGGAAAGCTCATTTACAGATTTGGCCTCACTTTGGATGGCTAAATTAACTGCAGCTCCACCGCAGCCTGAGCCGCCAGCTACAGTCCACCGCAGCCTGAGCCCGCCAGCTACAGTCCACCGCAGCCTGAGCCCGCCAGCTACAGTCCACCGCAGCCTGAGCCCGCCAGCTACAGTCCACCGCAGCCTGAGCCCGCCAGCTACAGTCCACCGCAGCCTGAGCCCGCCAGCTACAGTCCACCGCAGCCTGAGCCCGCCAGCTACAGTCCACCGCAGCCTGAGCCCGCCAGCTACAGTCCACCGCAGCCTGAGCCCGCCAGCTACAGTCCACCGCAGCCTGAGCTCGGCCACCTTCTGATTAATCCTGGCATAGCTCAAAGTATGAGTAGCTGTAAATAAGTAGTTTTTAAGAAAGTCAACTCACAACCTTGCCTAATGAAAGATTCACTTTTCAGAAAATACTACAATAGCCTTTCAGTAATGTTGACATAAAAACAAGTCTGTAGAATTCTATTTGCACAAAGCACATGAAAACTAATGCAGTTTATATGATAATGAGATTTGTTCTAACAGACCAACTGGATGCGCGTCTCCTGTGGAGGTGAGAAATTATCTGCTCCTTGTTCTAGAATGCAATCATTAATTTTAATTAAAATAAAAACCTTCCACTTGGTACAGTGATATTTTAATTACAAAGCAGCAGAGAATTCTTGCGGCAGCTGGGTCACAAATGTTAATATTGCATGAAAGCACATACCTTGACCTTTGTGGTTTACTTCCTTGGCGGCGATGACTTTGTTGATGACCGTCTGCAGGAAATCATTCTCTCCCGCCACCCTGGGTGAAAAACGGGATGATAGGTTGAGCGGCTTGTGGCGGATGACGTCATCCAAGGCTAGCCTGGAGGGTGCACATCACAGACACCACCACAGGGGACATAGGGCCACAGGAACATGGGAGTGGATGAGGTTAAAGCACAGAGTGCAACAGAGCGCATGTATTAGTCCACAAGAGACAGAGAACAGGAATAAATGACAAGAAAGACAGAAAGATCAGTGATCAGGAAATAATGGCAGAAGAGAAAAAGCAAGTTTAGGACCCTAAAGCCCTGCGGAGTGTGTCTGACAGTTCCCAGAAAATTGGAAACCTGCACCCAGAGGTCAAAACTATCACTAACAATAATTTATATATCCAACAAAAAAAGTGTAGTCCAAATATGCCGATTCTTTACAAGAGCAGCACAATGGCTTTGTGGAAAGGAAAATTTTAAATGATGTAACAAGTCACCTCAGTTTTCTGTGTGCAAATTTTTTTTGGCTGCACACTATTGTGCAACTCAAATCACAAGTGGGTACACTTGACTTATTGTGAATCTAAACCCAATAACACACATTTGGCCTTGAGTTTGTTGATTTAGTCTGGAGAGTGTGGCTAAAGCCTAACTAAAACACGTGTAAATGATAGAGGACTGGCGACAAGAAATAAAATATTACAACCAGGTAATGACTGTTATTATCATCACTGCTAATTATGCCCATTGATGTAGAACACAGCAACAAAGGTCTTTCACTTCTGCTCATCAATGGCGATTAGAACTACTTGGAAACCAGTGGAAAAAGAGCTATTTGCTATGTGAGCCAGGAGTGAATAAGTAAATGTGAATGGTTCAATGAGGTAAAAAACAAAAGCATTATCCAAGTAAAATAACCTTTTAAAGGCTGAAAAAAACTAATGCAAGTTACCAAGACACTCAGGTCTTTGTCGGCCAACTACAGGTGAAAACTTAAGTGGAGGATAACACATATACATGATATATATATAAATATATATAAATAAATAAATAAATACTGTATATACTCGAGTATAAGCCGATCCGAATATAAGCAGAGGCACCTAATTTTACCACAAAAAACTGGAAAAACGTATTGACTTGAGTATAAGCCTAGGGTGTCCATGTCTCACTGTGCCCAATCTCCCTACCTGATCTCTGGCGCTGTGTGACTAGACTGACTTTTAACATGAGAGTCTATGGAAGCGGTGCCCGGCTTTGAAAAATCGGTGCTCCTCGGCCGTAGGGCCCCTGAACAACAACCTCTGCACACATGTAGATGAAGAGTGGGGCTACATGTGTGCCAAGTTTGGGATCCAGAGAACCTAGGGCCGGCCGGTACCGGGTCCCCAAAATCACCAGAGAAATGACAGTTTAACATTGGGAGTCTATGGAAGGGGTGCCTGGGTTTGAAAAATCGGTGCTCCCCGGCCGTAGGTCCCCCGGACAACAAACTTTGCACACTTGTAGAGGAAGATTGGGGCTACATGTGTGCCAAGTTTGGGGTCCAGGGATCTTACGGCTGGCCGGGATCAGGCGCACAAAGTTGAAAATGGACACAAACGCGAGTATAAGCCGACAAAAAAATGTGCTGAAAAAAATTGGCTTATACGCGAGTATATACGGTAATCTATAGATCTATCTATCTATCTATACATATATACACATACACACGCACACACACACACATACGCACACACACATATACACACACACACTTGTGCTCATAAGTTTACTTACCCTGGCATAATTTATGATTTCTTGGACATTTATTTGAGAATATGAATGATAACACAAACGTTTCTTTCACTCATGGTTGGTGTTTGGCTGAAGCCATTTATCAATCAACTGCGTTTACTCTTTTTAACCGCTTGCCGACCGCCTCCTGTACTTTTACGTCGGCAGAATGGCACGGCTGCACAAAGTGACGTATACAGTCATGGCCAAAATTGTTGGCACCCCAGAAATTTTTCAAGAAAATCAAGTATTTCTCACAGAAAAGTATTGCAGTAACACATGTTTTGCTATACACATGTTTATTCCCTTTGTGTGTATTGGAACAAAATCAAAAAAAGGGAGGGGAAAAAAAGCAAATTGGACATATTGTCACACAAAACGCCAAAAATGGGCTGGTCAAAATTCTTGGCACCCTTAACTTAATATTTGGTTGCACACTGTGGCAGGCGCAGCACTATGAAGTGCCTTTATGCGCTGTGGCATTAGAAGAATTTGATTTCTCTGATCTTTTAGTCCACACAAGACTGTTACTCTAATTCCTCTAGCACCGTTCTATGGAAGCAGTAGGTTTAAAGAGCACACCAAACCTTTAAGATAACTTCTTTATTCACTTCAGCTTTTCTTCTTATATAACACTGACAATTTAGCAGCAGGAAGTCCATGTACAAACACGTGTTGAATAAAGTATAACAAATGTCGGTTCAACTGTTCAATCTTGTAATTCTACATAAAATGGTAGATATATTTCTCTCTTCAGTATCCGTACTTTCACTTTAAAATACTTTAGACACTTTATGATCTATCTGGGACTTGCTCTGATGTTTGCTCTGAAACCTGGTTTGAAATCTGGTTTAATTCTGGTTTGAATCTGGTTTGATTCCTGGTTTGATTCCTGGTTTGATTGTTTGCAAACCTGGTTTGGTGGAACTACAAGTGAACACATAACTAGTTTCAATATACAGTTCTAATCACATTATTAACAATAGGAACTTATATAACTGTATTAAATACCTATTTTGGCCACTTGCTTCCATAAAACCGGACTCTGGATGGATCTGAACTGTTCAGCTCCACACTCTGATGTAAAATGAAATTCTAGACATGTGATATGAGATTTCCTAGACAGAACATGAGTGAAATGCTGGCTATGATTGGCCAGAGACATTTGCTCAGTGAGATTGGTTGTGATTGGCTAAAACTCCTGATGAGTCACAAAAGCTTAACTCTATGCTTTCTGGTTGCAATTCTGCTGTGTTATTAAGCTTACTTTTCTGCATAGTATATAATAATCTTAAAGGCATACTTTTCCTTTTGCTTCTGTGAACACAATATACAACTGTTATATGACATCCATATATAAAGTCACAGTAAATAACTCTGCTGTTATCTCTCACAAATGACCATATGCACTGTTTTAACATTATTAGCAGGTCTAGCTATATATGCATGTAAGCCACATTAGCAACCTAGGACAGGTCTTAGCTGGCCAGCTACACTCCCACCAAATTACCTATAATTCTATGTTCTCTATAGTAGGATTTGAACATGAATTTGGGGAATTTTCCATCAGGTTCTCAACTTCCAAGTGTCTTTTATCACTCTCAAGTATGTCATCTTGGCACTTGGCAGCAGTGCTCAATGTTTTTACAACTTTTACTTCTGGATCACCCATAGACAATTCTGTGTAACCTTCACTGGATATGATTTCCTTTTCCCAAAGGAACTCTGGACCGGTGAACCAGTTTGAATTTTTCAATTCTGTTACATTCAGGCCTCTTGAAGCATGATCTGCTGGGTTATGCTTTGTATCAATGTGATGCCAATGTTCCGGATTTGTTATTTCCCAAATTTTCTGAACTCTGTTGGCGACAAAGACATGGAATCTTCGAGCTTCGTTGTTTATGTATCCTAGGACAACTCGCGAGTCCGTCCAAAAGTATTCATCTATTTTTAACTCTAATTCTTCTCTCAGAAACTTGCTTACTGATGCTGAAACAACAGCTGCTGTCAGTTCAAGTCTTGGTATTGTCTGAATACTGGTGGGTGCAACTCTGGTCTTTCCCATAACCGGGGCACAGTGTATTTTTCCTTCTCTTATCACTCTGATGTAGGAGCACTGTCCATAACCATAACTACTGGCGTCTGAAAAGTGATGAAGTTCTATTTTCTTGTACTCTCCGAAATCATGAGTTACAAAACATCTAGGTATCCAAACTTCTCTCAAATTTTGCAAGTCTTTTATCCAAGCCTCCCACCTTGGCCTCAAATCTTCAGGTATGGGTTCATCCCATCCCAACTTCCGTCTACATAATTCTTGTAGTATTTCTTTTGCTTTGAGGATTACTGGTGCCAAGAATCCCAATGGATCATATATAGAAGCCACTGCGGAAAGTATGGTACGTCTAGTTGCAACTTTTTCTTTCAAGGATGTTTCAAAGAAGAACTCGTCATTCTCTACATTCCATCCCAATCCAAGTACATTCTGAACTGGAAGATGATCATAATTGAGATCTACATTCTTCATTGTTAATGCACGTTCAGAGTCACTGATGGATTCCAGTACCTCTCTGTTTGAGATGAATTTGTGAAGGCGCAGGTTTCCTCTTGCACATAACTCTTGGTTTTCTGTCACTAGTTTGATTGCAGATTCTGAGGACTGTAAACTTATAAGACCATCATCTACGTAAAAGTTTTTCTTAAGAAAATTCGCTGCTGATGGACAATCCTTTTCATTTTTATTGGCCAGGTACTTCATACCATAATTGGCGCAACCTGGAGACGACACTGCTCCAAACAAGTGTACTTTCATTCTGTATTCTGCTGGCTCTGTATCTGTATCTCCGTCCTCCCACCATAGGAATCTCAGGAAGTCTCTATCTTCATTCTTCACATGAAACTGGTGGAACATCTTTTCAACGTCACACATGACCGCTACGGGATACTTTCTGAATCTACAGAGTACTCCAGGCAGAGTGTTTGTAAGATCTGGTCCTTTTAGTAGATGATCGTTCAATGCAACACCATCATACTTTGCTGAGCAATCAAATACTACTCTAATCTTATCTGGTTTCTTTGGGTGGTAAACACCTTGATGTGGGATGTACCACACTTCTCCTTCTTTAGGTTGGTTATTAACTTTTTCTGCATGTCCTTCTTCAAGGATGCCTTCCATGAATTTCAAATAATCCTGCTTGAATTTGAGATCTCTTCCCATCCTTTTCTTCAAACATTTCAATCTCACTAGGGCAAGATTTTTGTTATTTGGCAGACAAGTTCGTTCTCTAAAAGGTAAGGGCATTTCAAGATAACCTTGTTGATTCTGTTGAATACTTTCTTCTAGAATGTGTACAAACTTTGTCTTCTTGGGATACACTCTTTTCTTTAGAACTTATGTCTGCAAAGTCAGATTCAAGGATCTTGATTACTGCCGCTGAACTTACAGCTGGTAACTCTTGGACAGATATTCGATGACACAATCCTGTCACCTGTCTTGAGTTTGCAATCTGCTGTTTTCCTCCAACAACGCCCCATCCTAGATCAGTTTGAACAGCGTAGGGTTCACTCTTTCCTCCTGTGATTACCCTTCGTGGTACCAAAGCTTCGGGACAATCATACCCTATCAACAGTCCAACACCAAACTCCTTCAGCGGGGACATTTCATGAGATATGACAGATAGGTGCTCCCATTTATTGGCTGTTTCACAGGTAGGTATGCGATCTCGATCTAGAGGTATATCGTCTTTCGTATAAGCTGGAGGTAGATCCAATGTGAGGTTTGAATGAAGTCCTCCAACTCTCAATCCTTTGACCCTTTGACTGTTCACTAATGTGTCTCTACCTGTCATTGTGGTGAGTTTGAGCTTCACTGGTTCTGTAGCCACTTGTAATTTCTTGCAGATTTCTTGATCAATGTAGGTGACATCGCTTTGGGCATCCAGTAGTGCATAGGCATATACCTTCTTATTCTTCCTTTTAGGATTTGAAATGCACACTGGTACAACCATTGATGTGCCGTTGCTTTCCCTCACTCTGCAAGAGAATACCGATGCTTTCTTTTCTTCCTCAGCATCTTTAGCTATTGAGGATTTATCCTTTTTTGGATGTTCTTCATGTGGTGTAGGATGGCGTCCTTTGCAAACGCTGCATGTGGCCCTTTTCTTACACTCCTTAGTAATATGGCCTTTCCTTAGGCACACAAAACACAGTTGGCTAACAAGTACAAACTTTTTCTTTTCATTTGGAGATTTCTCCTTCAATTGTTGGCATTTGTGTATAGAGTGGTTCTCTCCACAGAACATACACTTAAAAGTAGTCTGAGGATTTGTCGGTTCTGTCTCTCTACTGATCCCAGTAGTAACTTTGAACTTGTTCTCGTAGGTATCTATACCTTTCTCTGTTGTGTCGGTTGCAAAGCTAGTTGCTCTTGCACGTCTTAGATCCCTCGCAGGCCTTTCTTCTAAGGACTTTAAGGCGTAAGATCCTGTTACTGGATTACATACTATTCGTGCTTCCTTATTAACGAACTCAGAGAACTTTTCAAAACTTGGGAAGTCCTTACTTAGATCCAACTGTTCAGTCACATAGCGATTCCATCTAGAAGCCACTTCTTCAGGTAGCCTAGCTAGCATCCTGTGGTTTTCTAGATAGTCGTTCAGTACTTATAGTCCTCGTACATGTGGGATGGCATTGCTGCATGCTTGCAGGAAGTCACCATACTCTTGGAGTTTGAAATGTTCTTTAGGACCTATTTTAGGCCAGTTATTCAATTTCTCCCTAAAGGCTCTTTGTACTAAGAAAGGATGACCATATCTTGCGTTTAACTTTTCCCAAGCTTGCTTGTAGGCTTCTTCATCTGTTCTATAGAAGTTACCCTCAAGAGCTTTCTTCGCTTCTCCACCAACATATTTCTGAAGGTAGAATAACTTGTCAACTGGCCTAGAGCAATGATGCTCAATGATCATTTCAAAACTTGCCTTCCACTCTATGAACTTCAGTATGTCTCCTGAAAATACAGTAGGTTCTGGAACGGGAAGTCTTGCTGGGACTGTTCTTTGTCCTTTTGCTGGGACTGTAGTCACAACATTCTCCTGATTATTGCAGTGACATCTAGGAACAGACTTATCCGGTTTTATTTTTTCACCTAGTTCTGAATTGGGTGAGTCTCTTTTCGTCTTTCTGAGCAGGGATGGAAGGGCAATGACTTTTTTCTTCATTACATACTGGAGATTTCCTTCCATTCTCCTGGACATATGAAAGGAAGTAGGAGTCTGCATCTTCAGTTAGTACAGATTTGGACTTATGATTACTATTCATGTCCTCTTCGTGTACTCTTAGTCTGGCTTCTATAATCTTGACTTCCTTCAGCCTTTCCATTTCTGCTACTCGTAGACGCTGCGCCTCGATTGCAGATTCCATCTCAATTTCTGCTCTCTTGACAGCAAGTTGTTCGACAAGTTCCTTTCTTTTGGCTATTAAAGTACTTGAGGACTCTGATATGTTACTGGCACTTCTGCTAGTGGAAGAAGTCCTACTTGTGATTGTGGTTCCTCCTAAGGACCTAGCATAGTCTCTCATAAAAAGCTCATTCATTCTCTTTCTTGCCTTAACTTCATCATAGTTAGCTTCAGATGATAGTTCTCTCATGAGCTTTACTAAACCTTTAGTGACTTCAGTACAGGTGTCCATGTTCCTTACAATATCCTGGGGAGGTGTTGTAGAAGACCGCAGGTTGACATATGCTGCCATAAGCTCTGCTTCAGATTCTTCTACTGTCTCTATCATATCACTCAAGTTTCCTTTTATACTTTCTTGCTTTAGCTTTCTACGAACATCTTTAATGTAGGATTTCCACTTATCATACATTCTGGTGAAGTTTTTTCCTTTCAATACTGCTTCTTGCTCCAAATTTTCCAGCATCTTTAGGGTCGGTTTTCTGATACGTTCTGAACGTCTTAGTTCATCGGTTTGGGGCAAGACTAATGCTGCATCAGACTCTTCTACCTCAAACAGATTAACTTGCTCTTCACCTTCTATCTTATCTATCTTTGTATCCTCAAACAGTGGCATAGAAATACTAGGCTTAGACATTTTACTTTAAGTGCTATAACAATCAATACGAATATTAAGAAGACTTTCACTTTAAATGCAATAGCAATAGGTGCAGGCAGTAAAAATGACTCTCTTTAAAATACTTTAGAGTCCGTGTACTACAACTGACCCTTGTTCTTTACTTACAGTCCTTTTACTCCTGAACACGAAAAATAGGATTTTTATAACAGCTTACCTGTAAAATCCTTTTCTTGGAGTACATCACGGGACACAGAGCGACATAGTCATTACTAATGGGTTATATAGATACCTTCAGGTGCTGGCACTGGCAACTTCCAAAACCGGAAGTACCCTCCCCTATATAAGTCCCTCCCATCCGGGAGCACCTCAGTTTTGTAGCAAAGCAATAAGTGTCCCTAAAGAGGGGTGGGAGCTCTATGTCCCGTGATGTACTCCAAGAAAAGGATTTTACAGGTAAGCTGTTATAAAAATCCTATTTTCTTTCTCGTACATCACGGGACACAGAGCGACATAGTCATTACTAATGGGATGTCCTAAAGCAATGCCCAACGAGGGGGGGGGATACACCATACATAAGCTGAGCGCTATCAGACATGAGGATCTTTTGCGGCCTGCAACACACTGCGCCCAAAGGCGACATCCTCCTGACTTCTAACGTCCACCTGGTAGAACCTAGTAAACGTGTGTACTGAAGACCATGTTGCGGCCTTACAGATTTGAGCCAGGGAGGCCTGGTGATGCACTGCCCATGAAGTTCCAACTGCTCTCGTGGAGTGCGCTCTAACTTTGAAAGGAGGTAGTCTCCTTCTAAAGCCATAGGCTTGCATTATGACCTGTCGAATCCACTTGGCTAAAGTAGATTTTGACGCTGCCTGACCCCTTCTGGGGCCTTCCGGCAGAATAAACAAAGTATCCGTTCTGCGAATCTGAGCAGTGGCTTTTAGATAAGCTTTAACTGCTCTTACTACATCCAAAGAATGCAATAACTTTTCCTCTACCGAAGTAGGTTTGGGGAAAAAAGAAGGAAGAACCACATCTTGGTTCAAATGAAACCTCAATACCACCTTAGGAAGAAAGGCTGGATGAGGGCGTAACACTACTCTATCCTTATGGATAACCAGATATGGCTCCTTACAGGACATAGCTGCTAATTCCGACACTCTTTTAGCCGAATAAATGGCTACTAGAAAAATCAATTTCCTGGTGAGAAGAACCAAAGAAATATGCTGTAATGGTTCAAATGGTTGTTTCTGTAGAACCGACAGAACCAAGTTTAGATCCCATGGACATATGGGGATATTAACCGGAGGACTAATACGCATCACTCCTTGTATAAAGGCTTTGACTAGTGAATGCGAAGCCAAGGGCCTTTGAAAAAATATTGACAAGGCCGAAATCTGACCCTTGATAGTACTCAAGGCAAGCTTCCTATCTACAGCCCATTGTAGGAAGTCCAGAATCCTACCTATTACGTATTTACGTGGATGCCATTTCTTGGCCTCACACCAGGCGATGTACGCCTTCCAGATTCTATAGTAGATCTGCCTGGATACCGGCTTCCTGGCATTGATCATGGTAGATACCACAGGATTAGAGAGACCTCTCTTTTTTAGAATGTGGGCTTCAATAGCCAGGCCGTCAAACCTAGGGCTGGTAAGGAAGGGTGGTATATCGGTCCTTGCGAAAGCAGGTCCGGACGGCGTGGGAGAGTCCTAGGACTCCCCACTGACATTTTACAATCTCCGCGTACCACGCTCTTCGGGGCCACGCTGGAGCCACCAGAATCACTGGTTTCTTTTCTACCCTGATTCTGCGGAATAATCGAGGTAACCATTGTGGCGGTGTGAATGCATATATCAGCTTGAACTGATCCCAAGGGAACACTAGGGCATCCGAGCCGCAAGCTAGGGGATCCCTTGTCCGAGAGACAAACCTGTCCACCTTTGCGTTGAATCTGGATGCTAGAAGATCTACATCCGATGTTCCCCACCGCTGACATATTGTCCAGAAAACCTCGGGGTGAAGGGACCCTTCCTCTGGGCATAATTGCTGGCGACTTAGAAAGTCCGCCTTCCAATTCTCCACTCCTGGAATGAATACCGCACATATGGCTGGGACATATCTTTCTGCCCATTTCAGGATGTAATTTACTTCCCTCTGGGCTGCACGACTCCTGGTGCCCCCCTGATGATTGATATATGCCACTGCTGTGGCATTGTCTGATTGAATTCTGACAGGGGACCCTTGGAGTTTGGATGTCCATGCTACTAGGGCATACCGGGCTGCTCGTATCTCTAAGAGATTGATGGGCAGGGCCTTTTCTGCATCCGACCATCTGCCCTGGAGAGACTATTGCTCCAGTACTGCTCCCCAGCCTATAAGGCTGGCATCTGTAGTGACCACCTTCCAAGAAATCAGACTGAAGGATTTCCCTTTTTTCAGATTCTGGGGAACCAACCACCAACGGAGGCTCTTGCGAACGGAAGGGGACAAGGACATTGTAAGTCTAGGGCCTGAACTTTTTTGTTCCAGGCTGACAGTATGGCCCCTTGCAAATTCCTTGAATGGAATTGACCGTAGGGTACTGCTTCGAATGATGCCACCATTTTTCCCAGCAGCCTCATGCACAGGCGTATGGACGGCTGTCTTTTTTTTTTGTACCCACTAAGTGGATCAAATCTTTCAAAGACAACACCTTTCCTCGAGGCAAGAATATTTTTCTCTGGCCTGAATCCAACCTTAGCCCCAAGTATTCCAGACTTTTGACTGTTTTTTAGGGCTGACTTGTCTCGGTTGATAATCCAACCATGAGATTCCAGATACTTGATTGTCTTGTGAACGACCACGTCTAGTTTTTTCACTGAGTGGTCTATCAGCAAGAAGTCATCTAGATATGCCATTATCATTACACCTTGTGTTCTTAGATTGGCCAATAAGGGCCAGAATTTTTGTAAACACTCGTGGTGCTGTGGCCAAACCGAAGGGTAAGGCTCTGAACTGAAAATGGCGCCCTTCTACTGCAAAGCGTAGAAATTTTTGGTGGACTGGGAAGATGGGAATGTGCAAATAAGCATCTTTGATGTCGATCGCGGCTAACCAATCCTCCCCTTGTAGGGCAGTGGCCACCGATCGGATCGACTCCATTGGAAAGTCCTGATATACAGGAATTTGTATAGCCCTTTTAGAATTAATATGGGCCTCCCGTCCGCGTTTGCTTCGGGACTGTAAAGAGGTTTGAGTAAAACCCGAACCCTCATTCTTCCAGGGGAACCTCCATAATTACTCCTTGGAGCAATAGTTGTTCTAGTGCCAACAGGAGGGACTCTCTCTTCCGGGGATCCCTTGGCATGTTTGACCTCAAAAATGGGAAGGAGGAGAGTCTTTTAACTCCAAACTGTATCCCAAACATACTGCGGAGAGCACCTATCTGTCTTGATCGTGTCCCGCCAGGTCTCTTGTGAACAACTGGAGTCCTCCCCCCACCCGACTGAGTGGGGGCAACCCTTCAATGAATTTAACTTTGGGGGAGGTTTTGTACCTCCCCTGACCCAGGGTTTCTCATTACCCTGCTATTGTCCCTGTTTTTTACCCCCGGGAATTGACCGAGGAGGCCGTCGGAACTGTTACACAGCCGATGCCCCAGGGACTGGAGAAGCAGGCCTCTTAAAGAGGGACCTCTAACTCTGTTTTTAACCGGCAAGAGCGTATTTTTACCGCTGGAAATTTTCTGGATATATTTGTCCAGGTTTTCCCTGAATAAGCGTTCACCATGAAATGGGACGCCAACCAGCCATTCTTTACAGGGAGCTTCAGCAGACCAGTTTTTGAGCCATAGAAGCCTACGCATATGTACTATAGACAGCGTAAGGCGGGAGGCCTGATGGACTGAATCCTTTATGGCGTCAACCGCAAAGCCTAAGGCTCTAGGTAGATCAGCTAGGGCAAGGCCTGATGATCTGTCAAGTCCCTCAAGACCTGTTTTAACTGATCCTTCACTGCTTAGCAGACCCCAATAGCTGCTACTGCTGGTTGTGTCACCAAGCTTGCTGTAGAAAGAAGCAGACTTTCATAAGGACTCCAATCTTTTATCTATTGGGTTCTTGAACATTTGGACATTATCCACTGGACATGTCAGTGATTTATACATACAAGGGATGGCTGCGTCCACTGTAGGGACCTTCCATTTTTTTGATGAACTTATCCTCCATGGGATAGACCACCGGAAATCTCTTGGGGGAATAAATATTTTCTCAGGACGTTCCCAATCCTGGTAAATAAGCCATTTCAGTAAAGGGTGAAGTGGAAAAGAACAGACAGTCTGGGGGCTTCTAGCGACCCCAACGAGGATACAGTAGTGGTTGATGGTTCCACAAGGTGCATTTTTAAATGCCGATCGGACCATGTTAGTCAGAGACTGAACCCATAGTCTTTCAGCTTGAGATGCTGAGAAAAGGTTTCCCCACTGTTGATTCCTCTATAACAGAATCAACCTCATCCTGATCCCCTTCAGGCAGGTCGATCCCTGTATGCGACTGTTGCTCTGCTAACAGGCACTCTGAAGGACGAGACGGAGATCGGCGTGCTTTCCCTGACAGGGAGGCAGCGATCAATGTTGACAATCTCTCTCTAATCCTCCCAGAGCTGAGGAAAAAACCTCCTCTGTTACATACACAGGAGCAGGTGAACTGAGGACAGCCACAGTACCAAGTACCCCTGCGGGGTCTCTACGGTCACTTACCTCTGAACTTCAGGGGAGACTGGTGCAGCAGAAGCATGCCCAAGATCCTCAGAGCCCGATAAGACACCCTTCGCTTCCTGGAAGATTCAGTTCCGGAGCTTCTGGACGGCATATTCCTAAGCCTAAAGCTGAGGTATTCCAGCCGTAATACACCACTTTTACTGAGAATAGTCTAGCACAATTGCTGCTATATCACAGTTGGTGTCTACTAAAGTGCCTTTCTAGGGGATGCCTGCATCAACCGCCTCTGTGTGCCTTTATACTGTTGCTAGCTCTGTCTGTGCACTTCAATAGCCAGCTATAATGTGCTTTAAAACACGCTGGACGCCCGCACATGCGCAGTAGCGCCGCGGCGCACACCTGAGCGTCATCCACCCGCTCCTTTTTTCAGATCGCCTCTATGAATAGAGGCGCGTGCACGCGCACGCGCACCTTCGGCGCCTTTTTTGAAAACAATAAGGAGCTAGATGGGAGCCAGGGCCCCCTTTGCCGCAGGGCCCGGGGATGGATGAGCGCAGCAACAGGGCAGAGGAGACAGCTTCCCAGGAGAGAACATACCAACTGCCTGGATTTGATTCTGGAAGAAAAAAATCCACATTACAAGAAAAAGAACCATAGCAGCCTCTAGTGTCTAACACAGGTACCGCGGTCTTACATTTTTTTATTTTTTTTTCTTGCCTACTATTAAAATTTTTACATTTTCTCAGTAGTAACAGGCATACACAGAATATTAGCGGGAATACCTTAGGTAACAGGCAGAAAGACAAAATAGGCTTGGGGTCCCTCAATAGAACCAAGTTCCCGAGGGCCCCCACTTACCTTTTCCTCGCCGCAGGACTTTGTTTGGTCCACAGAAGCCCAAACTTCACCTATCACGGCAGGCATTGTAATCAAACCTTCAGGGACCGGGTTCCCAAGGATTCCACTCCCCTGGACCTGTATAGCACCCTGCACAGAAAACATCTTGGTCGTGGGTATGACCAGAGCTCTGGATCCCAGGGTCCAGCTCTCCTAAGAGAAGCATTACAGGCAAAACCTTGCTCTTCTATGCAAGGCCCGGGTACCGACCGTCTAGCTATGAAGCTTTTTTGGTCGGATCCGGAATAGCTTACTGAGGCCCAACAGAACCTGTACGCAAGCTCAGTGAAAACACATGTTTCTTCTTGGCCAACACCTTAGACACTGGCAAAAAACTGAGGTGCTCCCGGATGGGAGGGGCTTATATAGGGGAGGGTACTTCCGGTTTTGGAAGTTGCCAGTGCCAGCACCTGAAGGTATCTATATAACCCATTAGTAATGACTATGTCGCTCTGTGTCCCGTGATGTACGAGAAAGAAATGTCTCTTTGTCACGCCTATGTGCAATGATAGTAATAAAGGAAAGTTCTGACCTTATTCTGAAGAGCAGGATACTGTGATCTGTAGGTTGCTGGAACAAATAGTCTTAAAGGAGACTTGTCTTTGTTGATCTGATGCTCTACTCTGACGTGCGATGCTTTGCGCTGACGTGCGATGCTCTGTGCTGTCTTGCGATGCTTTGCGCTGATGTGCGATGCTTTGCGCTGTCGTGCGATGCTTTGCGCTGTCGTGCGATGCTTTGCGCTGTCGTGCGATGCTTTGCGCTGTCGTGCGATGCTTTGCGCTGTCGTGCGATGCTTTGCGCTGTCGTGCGATGCTTTGCGCTGTCGTGCGATGCTCTGCGCTGTCGTGCGATGCTCTGCGCTGACGTGCGATGCTCTGCGCTGACGTGCGATGCTTTGTGCTGCAGGCTTTGGGCCTAGTGGCGGGGAAATAGCTGGCTGCAGTACGTGGCCTCTTTGTGGGTAGCGGTGCAGGCACTCTAACTCTGGACTTTGGCCTCCCACCATGTGTCTTTTTCTCTCTCTAGGGATCGCAGGAGGGTTGGCGCTCTCTCTGTGACTATCTTGCCTTTGCCGTTCTGCCACTTTAATAGTCGGCTGCAGTTTGACTAAAACACATGTCCTATGGCCTCTATGGTAGCTCCGCTGCTCAAATGCGCTCTTTACTGTGCAAGTTGAGGAGCACAATCGCTTCACCCTCAATGGGCTAATAGTTCCACTTTGGGCTTAATAGTTCCACTTTGGGCTAATAGTTCCACTGTGGCAGGCGCAGCACTATGAAGTGCCTTTATGCGCTGTGGCATTAGAAGAATTTGATTTCTCTGATCTTTTAGTCCACACAAGACTATCTGTTACTCTAATTCCTCTAGCGCCGTTCTATGGAAGCAGTAGGTTTAAAGAGCACACCAAACCTTTAAGATAACTTCTTTATTCACTTCAGCTTTTCTTCTTATACAACACTGACAATTTAGCAGCAGGAAGTCCATGTACAAACACGTGTTGAATAAAGTATAACAAATGTCGGTTCAACTGTTCAATCTTGTAATTCTACATAAAATGGTAGATATATTTCTCTCTTCAGTATCTGTACTTTCACTTCAAAATACTTTAGACACTTTATGATCTATCTGGGACTTGCTCTGATGTTTGCTCTGAAACCTGGTTTGAAATCTGGTTTGATTCTGGTTTGAATCTGGTTTGATTCCTGGTTTGATTGTTTGCAAACCTGGTTTGGTGGAACTACAAGTGAACACATAACTAGTTTCAGTATACAGTTCTAATCACATTATTAACAATAGGAACTTATATAACTGTATTAAATACCTATTTTGGCCACTTGCTTCCATAAAACCGGACTCTGGATGGATCTGAACTGTTCAGCTCCACACTCTGATGTAAAATGAAATTCTAGACATGTGATATGAGATTTCCTAGACAGAACATGAGTGAAATGCTGGCTATGATTGGCCAGAGACATTTGCTCAGTGAGATTGGTTGTGATTGGCTAAAACTCCTGATGAGTCACAAAAGCTTAACTCTATGCTTTCTGGTTGCAATTCTGCTGTGTTATTAAGCTTACTTTTCTGCATAGTATATAATAATCTTAAAGGGCATATTTTTCCTTTTGCTTCTGTGAACACAATATACAACTGTTATATGACATCCATATATAAAGTCACAGTACATAACTCTGCTGTTATCTCTCACAAATGAGCATATGCACTGTTTTAACATTATTAGCAGGTCTAGCTATATATGCATGTAAGCCACATTAGCAACCTAGGATAGGTCTTAGCTGGCCAGCTACACACACCCTTTGGAAAAATAACTGAAATCAGTCGCTTCCTATAACCATCAATAAGCTTCTTACACCTCTCACCCGGAATTTTGGACCACTCTTCCTTTGCAAACTGCTCCAGGTCTCTTATTGGAAGGGCGCCTTTTCCCAACAGCGATTTTAAGATCTCTCCACAGGTGTTCAATGGGATTTATATCTGGACTCATTGTTGGCCACTTTAGGCTTACTCAAGTACATTTTGGCAAACTGTAGTCTTGCTCTTTTTTATGTCTCTGTGTCAGCAGTGGGGTCCTCCTGGGTCTCCTGCCATAGGGTTTAATTTCATTTAAATGTTGACGGATAGTTCACGCTGACACTGATGCTCCCTGAGCCTGCAGGACAGCTTGAATTTCTTTGGAACTTGTTTGGGGCTGCTTATCTGCCATCTAGACTATCCTGCGTTGCAACCTTTCATCATTTTTTCTCTTCCATCCGCGCCCAGAGAGATTAGCTACAGTGCCATGGATTGCAAACTTCTTGATAATGTTGCGCACTGTGGACAAAGGCAAATCTAGATCTCTGGAGATGGACTTGTAACCTTGAGATAGTTGATATTTTTCCACAATTTTGGTTCTCAAGTCCTCAGACAGTTCTCTTCTCCTCTTTCTGTTGTCCACACTTAGTGTGGCACACACAGACACACAACGCAAAGACTAAGTGAACTTCTCTCCTTTTTATCTGCTTTCAGGTGTGATTTTTATATTGCCCACACCTGTTACTTGCCCCAGGTGAGTTTAAAGGAGCATCACATGCTTGAAACAATCTTATTTATCCACAATTTTAAAAGGGTGCCAATAATTTTAACCAGCCCATTTTTGGAGTTTTGAGTGACATGATGTCCAATTTGCTTTGTTTCCCTCCCTTTTTTTGTTTTGTTCCAATGCACAAAAAGGGAATAAACGTGTATAGCAAAACATGTGTTACTGCAATACTTTTCTGTGAGAAATACTTGATTTTCTGGGAAAATTTCTGGGGTGCCAACAATTTCAGCTATGACTGTATATACGTGAGGCTGAATGGAAGAAAAATGGACTTTGAAGGCACTAATATAAAAAATAACAATTTTTATTATTGCACAATAGTACACAAAGAGAACACAGTCAAAGTATTCCTAGAATACATAAAATTCTAAAATGAGAAAACATAGGCATAAACCATAATGGGACACTCAATGGTACATTATACTCATTCCGTGGGTAAACATAGAGAATCTGCCCACTTGAGATTGCGGAGAGAGAAGGTGTCCCCTGGATTGGAATTCCATATGTTCCTGAGAAATTAAAAAATTAGCTCGACATGTTTCACGATTGTCTGCGAATTGCTTCTTCAGGAGCTTTCCGAAGTGTCTTATTGGAATTGCCTGATACAGTCACTCCACCCCCCCCCCCTCTAGGGGTCTCAACCCAGATATGTGCCAACTGTGGGCATCCCCACCACGCTGGAACAGTAAGCGGCGAGTGGTGGGAGTATGGGGATACACCGGATAATTGTAGTATGAGGGTGATGTATCAAATGGGTAGAAACACAGAGCGGTTGGGTGATCACAAAACAATGGGGTCATGCAGAAAGAAAGGATGAACAAAACGTAGGTGAGCTTGTAATGTTCATTAGAGCCCTAAGTGATGAAGGTCCCATTCAATATAGCAACTTATTGGCGGTTAAGATAGATGAGAGTCCACTGGCCAGGTAACAATTGCCTATTGAAATAGGCAGCATGGGAAACAAAAAAGGGCTCATCCAAGGCATTGCTTCAAGTTGGAGGGTTATAAACCAATCCTCTTGTCTTGATATGCAAGACTCCTCAAATGGGTGAACGCTGTCTCCACGCTGGTTGAGGTGCGAGCGACTGCTCTCCCCAGTGATGTTTTCAGAGAGTTCTGTATTTCACCTGAAGTTATTTGTGTGTTTTTCTTTGCATCTCAAACAATTTTCCTGGCAGTTGTGGCTGAAATTTTAGTTGGTCTACCTGACCGTGGTTTGGGTTCAACAGAACACCTCATTTTCCACTTCTTGATTAGAGTTTGAAAACTGCCGATTGGCATTTTCAAATCCTTGGATATCTTTTTATATCCCTTTCCTGTTTTATACAGGTCAACTACCTTTTCCCACAGATCCTTTGACAATTCCTTTGCTTTCCCCATGACTCTGAAACCAGAAAAGTCAGTCAAGCACTGGTTGAAAGATGCAAGGGTCTGTCAGGAGTCCAAAAACTCATTGACCCTTTTATACACACACACACACACACACACACACACACACACACACACACACACACACACACACACACACACACACACACACACACCAATTACAAGCAAACAGATCACAGGTGAGGATGGTTACCTTTAATAGCCATTCAAACCCTTTGTGTTTCAACTTGTGTGCATGTTATCAGGCCAAAATCACCAGGGTATGTAAACTTTTGATCAGGGTCATTTGTGTAGTTTCTGTTGTGATTATGATTTGAAAATAGTAAACAGTTGATTGATAATAAATGGCTTCTGCCAAACACTAACCATAAGTGATAAGTTTTTGTGTTATCATTCATATTCTCTGAAAAATGGCCAAGAAATCAAATTCTGCCAGGGTATGTAAACTTATGAAGACAACTTCCATTGTATATGGATGCATTGTATAGATTTATATTGTCTGCCATAATTTGTAGTTAGTATTGAAAATCAGTTTAAATCTGAACTAAATTAACGCGTTAACTATTTTTAATGCTGCTAGCCTAAGGCCCCTTTCACACTTATATGACTTGTCTCACGATTTGGGACTGCAAAATTGCATGACAAGTCATTCTCCATGATTTCCAATGACTACCATTCATATTAGCACAACTAAGTCGTGCCAACTTCAAAAGCAGTCCCTACACTACTTATTTTCTGAAGTCATATCAAAAATCGGATCCCCGTATTAACAGATCCGACTTTGGCATGCGACTTGTGCTCCAATCTTGAGGGGGAACTCCACGCCACTTTTTAATTTTTTTTTAAACAGCATGGGTTTCCCCTCCAAGAGCATACCAGGCCCTTCAGTCTGGTATGGATTTTAAGGGGAACCCACACGGCGAAAAAAACGGGTGATCGCTCACGACAGAGCGAGAACCGTGATCTGCATGTGTAAACACACAAAGTAGGATTTTTATAACAGCTTACCTGTAAAATCCTTTTCTTGGAGTACACCACGGGACACAGAGCTAGTCATTACATAATGGGTTAAGGGTCACCAGCGGTGATTGGACACTGGCACAACCAATGGAAGACAGTTCCCCTCCATATAACCCCTCCCATCAGGGAAGTACCTCAGTTTTGTAGCAAAGCAGTAAGGTTCCCATAAGAAGGGGGGGACCTCTGTGTCCCGTGGTATACTCCAAGAAAAGGATTTTACAGGTAAGCTGTTATAAAAATCCTACTTTCTTTATCGTACACCACGGGACACAGAGCTAGTCATTACATAATGGGACGTCCCAGAGCAATGCTCATATGAAGGGGGGGAGACACAGATCAAACAGGCCGCTTGCGGACCAGAAGCCCTATACTGCTGCCTGCAGCACACTTCGCCCGAAGGCGGAATCCTCATGTCCTTTCACATCTATTTGATAGAATTTGGAAAATGTATGGACTGAAGACCAAGTTGCAGCTTTACAGATCTGAGCCATCAAAGCCTGGTGGTGCACTGCCCATGAAGCACTTATCGCCCTGGTAGAGTGCGCCTTAACAGGAAAAGGAGGAGTCCTGTTCTTTAAACCATAAGCTTGAACAATTACTTGTCTAATCCACCTGGAAATGGTGGATTTTGATACCGCTTGGCCCTTCTTGGGACCATCTGGTAAAATAAACAAAACATCTGTTTTACATATCTGAGTGGTTGCTTGCAGATACACCCTTACCGCTCTCACTAGATCTAGAGAGTGTAATAATTTTTCCCCCGCCGTCCGCGGGTTTGGAAAAAAGGAAGGCAGAACAATGTCTTGATTCAAGTGAAAAGCCGACACCACCTTAGGCAGAAAAGCCGGATGGGGTCGTAGTACGATTTTGTCCTTGTAACAAATTAGATAAGGCTCTTTACAAGAAAGAGCTGCTAGCTCTGATACTCTCCTAGCAGAAGCTATAGCAATCAGAAAGGCCAACTTCCTACTCAATATAATTAAAGGAATATGGCGAATAGGTTCAAAAGGTTGCTTTTGCAACACTGACAATACCAAATTCAAATCCCATGGACACAAGGGAGACCTAACTGGAGGATTTATCCTCAGTACCCCCTGAATGAATGTCTGAACTAGGGAGTGAGATGCCAATGGTCTCTGAAAGAAGACTGATAGAGCCAATATTTGCCCTTTGATGGTGCTAAGGGCTAATTTCATATCCACTCCTAACTGGCAAAAAGCAAGAATCCTGCTTATTTCATATTTCAGAGGATTCCAACTTCTGGATTCACACCAGGAAACGTATGCTTTCCAGACTCTATGATAGATGAGTCTGGAGGCTGGCTTTCTAGCATTAATGAGCGTAGAAAGAGCCGGACCAGAGACCCCTCTCTTTTTCAAAATGTGGGTCTCAGCAGCCAGGCCGTCAAATTTAGCCTTTGTAAGGAAGGGTGGAATACTGGACCCTGTGACAACAGGTCGTGTCAAAGTGGAAGCTTCCAGGGCCTTCCTATCGCCATTTTTACGATCTCGGCGTACCAAGGCCTCCTGGGCCAGTTTGGGGCCACTAGGATTACTGGTATTCCCTCCTCCTTGATCCTGCGAAGCAGTCTTTGTAGAAGAGGGATCGGAGGGAATGCATAGATCAGTGAGAACTGATTCCATGGAGTTATTAGAGCGTCTGTCCCGTAGGCTAGAGGATCTCTCGTTCTGGACACAAAGTTGTCCAATTTCTTGTTGAACCTGGAAGCTAGCAGGTCTACATCTGGGTTTCCCCATCTCAGACATATGGCCTGAAAGATCTCTGGGTGAAGAGACCACTCTCCTGGTAGCAGCTGCTGACGACTCAGGTAGTCTGCTTGCCAGTTTTTTATCCCTGGAATGAAGATTGCAGAGATGCAAGGTACATGCTCTTCTGCCCATGCCAAGATCCGGTTCACCTCTCTTTGGGCTGCCCGACTGCGGGTGCCTCCTTGGTGATTGATGTAAGCTACTGCAGTAGCATTGTCGGATTGAACCCGAACTGGGTAGCCCTGTAACCTGTATGTCCAGGTTTTGAGGGCTAGATATACTGCCCGGATCTCTAGCACGTTGATGGGCAGGATCCCCTGAGTCTTGGCCCAGGTTCCCTGGGTAGAAGCCTCCTCGAATACTGCACCCCAGCCCGATAGGCTGGCATCCGTAGACACCACCTTCCAGGCTGCTGGGAGGAAGCACTTTCCCTTCCGTAAATTCTTGGCTTCTAGCCACCAATTGAAGCTGTGGCGTACTTGTGAGGACAGGCGCATGGGTATATCCAGAGCTTGGCTCTTTCTGTTCCAGGAGGCTAAAATATTGCCTTGAAGTAGTCTCGAATGAAACTGGGCGTAAGGGACCGCCTCGAAGGAGGCTACCATCTTTCCCAATAGTCTCATGCAAAGGCGAATAGACGGCCTCTTGTTTGCTTTGACCTTGTGGATCAGGTCTTTCAGAGACTGTATCTTTGGCTCTGGCAGGTATACCCTGTTTTGGGCTGTATCTATGATCATGCCCAGGTACACTATCCTTCTTTGGGCCTGG
Organism: Rana muscosa; assembly: GCA_029206835.1. NCBI lineage: Eukaryota > Metazoa > Chordata > Amphibia > Anura > Ranidae > Rana > Rana muscosa. The sequence continues at coordinate 270,045,121 of CM055123.1, read as the reverse complement.
AGAGAGGATTTTTGTAAGTTTATAATCCATCCTAAATGCTCCAGGTATCCTACTGTAGTGTCTAAAGCGTGATCCAATCCCTCCTTTGACTGATCTATTAATAGTAGATCGTCTAGATAGGCTGTTACCGCAATGCCCCGTGTTCTCAGGTTTGCTAACAGAGGAGCTAGCACCTTTGTGAATACTCTGGGCGCGGTGGCTACACCAAATGGCAGGGCCACAAATTGAAAGTGGCGATCTTCTACCGCAAACCTTAGGAATCTTTGGTGAGCGGGGAGGATTGGTATGTGTAGATATGCGTCTTTGATATCTATGGACGCCATGAATTCTCCGCCTTTTAAAGTAGCGACCACGGATCGAATCGTTTCCATTCGAAAATGGCGAACGTTCAGAAACCGGTTTAGAGATTTTAGATCCAGGATGGGTCTGACTTCTCCGTTCGGTTTTGGAATCACAAAGAGGTTTGAGTAAAAACCTGAACCTCGCTCCTTTTGGGGTACCTCTGTAACCACACCTTGAGCTATTAAGTGATTCAAACCTTTGAAGAAGGATCCTCTTTTTTGTGGATCCTTGGAGAGTCTTGAACTTCGGAATTGAGAAGATGGGATCTCTCGAAATTCTAGTTTGTACCCTGAGGATATTGTGGATACCACCCATTTGTCCTGGGTTTCTGTCCGCCAAGTCGCTGAGAACTGACGAAGCCTTCCCCCCACTCGGCCGAGCGGGGGCGCCCCTTCAATGAGAGGTTTTGGGGGCTTATTAGCTCTTGAACCCCACGGCTTCTTGTTCTTCTGAGCCTGTTCTTTGGCTTTTGTGGGCGGCTGAAAAGGCCGTCGCCACTGGCTGGAGTCTGATTTCCCGGGAGCTGGGGAGAGAGTGCGTTTAAAACAAGGTCTCTTGTTTTTCTTTTTCTCAGGTAAAAGTGTCGTTTTACCACTTGATATCTTTTGGATATATCTTTCTAAATCTTCCCCAAAAAGGCGTTCGCCATGGAACGGGAAACTTGCCAACAACTTTTTGCATGGGGCTTCCGCTGACCAATGCTTAAGCCAAAGTACTCTGCGCATCTGTACCAGCTGGAGTGTAAGGCGTGATGCCTGTATGATAGAATCTCTCATGGCATCCACTGTGAAGCATAAGGCTTTAGGCAAATTATCCCAAATTTTAGCCTGCTCTGAAGGCAGCTCCTTCAGCCCCTGCTTTACCTGTTGGCTGACGACCTGACACATACCGACTGCTGCTACTGCAGGTTGGATAATTGAGCCGGCCAAAAGGAAGGAGGATTTCAGTAGGGATTCCAACTTCTTCTCAGAAGGATCTTTAAACACTTGTACATTATCCACTGGACATGTCAGGTTTTTATTTACACAAGAAATAGCCGCATCTACCGCAGGCAGGCTCCATTTCCTTAAAAATTTTTCCTCCATAGGATAAAGAATGTTACACTTTTTTGGAGGTGAAAAACGCTTATCTGGATGTTGCCAGTCTGCGTACATTAGATCCTCTAGTAACAGATGAACTGGGAAGGAGCATGCACCTTGCAGGGATCTTAATGATCCTAGGGAGGAGACAGGTGATTCTGTTACCTCCAAAGAGGGTAACTTAAATGCAGATCGCACGGCTCCTGCATAGCATTGTACCTGTGACTTTAAAATCTGGGATACCGAAAAAGGCTCATCCGATATCCCTGATCCGTCTGACTCCTCATCCTCTGCTGATGTAGCCTCCTCCTCATCCTCCTCCTCAGGTACTTCTGAAGGGAGGTCCAATACTGGAGGAGATCTGCTTCGCTTATTGTCCTTTTTAGAGGATTTAGCGATTAAGGTAGCAATTTTCTCCTCCAGATTATTTAGGGCAGCTGATAAAGTGTCCTCAGTGACATATGCAGGCCCAGGCTTCACTGGGGAAGCCGCCATACCTGACAGAGGTAATGGCTCATCCTGTACAGGTGCATTTGGCAACACAGGAGAGGAAGGTACCGAGTCAGCACAGCTAGAGCCTCCTGTCTCAGGCGGCGGTGCTCTTTTATCTCTTTTTGTCCGCATTACTTCCCCTGGAAGACTTACTGTTTAGACAAAATACAAGGTACCTAAATGCATATACTACCGTGTTCAGTTTAGCAAATACATTAAGTATGCAACTTTTAACACAACTATGCATAACATGGATGTCTTCTAGGAAGTACCCAGTCCAACCACATGGAGTCTTACGTCCCTGTATAGCTGCTGTGTTTCTCTGCCAGGAACAAGAGAACTAACGAGATTGCTTGCTGCTGCAGTGCTTCTCACACTGACAGTCTTTTAAATTTGGCGCCGTTTCTGTGCCTGCGCGCGCCACGTGCACGCCTTCGGCCCCCACTCCGATAAAGCGCGCTCCCGCGCGCGGCCTTTAGCGCTATGGTGGTGGCCATAGTGAGAGAGGACTCTCATCAGCCCCTGTTCCCACTTACCTGCATCTGCAGGTGTCTGTGTCGGCCACCGAAAGGAGGAGCGGGGTGCCCAAGCAAGCTCAGCAGCGGAGGTGACGAGCAGTGTACTTCGCCGAAGCCGACACTGAACAGAGTGAGGTGAGTATATTCAGCTCTTTACTCCCCCCAGTGGTGGAAAAAAAGAAGACATCCACTTCTTGAAAAAAGGTCCCAACCTAGTTATGGACCTTCTAATCTTACCTTATCCACGCCGCAGGTTTTTCTGCTGAAAGTTTTCAGACAGATACCAAACTTCACCCTTCACGGTGGGCTATGTGTGCCAACCTTCAGGGATATGGGTTCCTATTTAAAGGATACCTCTCCCCTGGGCCTTGTACAAGACTCTTACCAGGACTTTATAGCGAAATAGCGAAAGTGCTGGATCTTAGTGCCCAGTCCTCCGAAGAGAGACATTACAGGTGACGCCTCATGGATGAGGCCCAGATCCCATCCAGATTCGGCTTAACTTGTAGGCGTCTTGGATGGATCCGAAAGCATAGCTCTTTTACCCCCAGAGGGTCTCTTTGGTAGAGCTTTCCTTTAGCACCTCCTAACGCGTCCAACACCTTTCGACACTGGTGAAAAAAACTGAGGTACTTCCCTGATGGGAGGGGTTATATGGAGGGGAACTGTCTTCCATTGGTTGTGCCAGTGTCCAATCACCGCTGGTGACCCTTAACCCATTATGTAATGACTAGCTCTGTGTCCCGTGGTGTACGATAAAGAAATCCTGGTTCTCTCAGGGGAGAGGAGACAGATCGTGTGTTCATACTAAGTATGAACACTGATCTCTCTCTCCTCCTAGTCAGTCCCATCCCCCCCCCTCAGGGTTAGAACACACCTAGGGAACACAGTTAAGCCATTGATCGCTCCTAGTGTTAACCCCTTCCCTGCCAGTGACATTTATACAGTAATCAGTGCATTTTTATAGCACTGATCACTGTATAAATGTCACTGGTCCCAAAAATTTGTCAAAAGTGTCCAATTTGTCCACCACATTATCGCAGTCCTGATAAAAATCGCAGATAACCACCATTACTAGTAAAAAAAGAAAAATAAAATGCCAGAATTCTATCCCCTATTTTATAGACACTATAACTTTTGTGCAAACCAATCAATATACGCTTATTGCGATTTTTTTTTATCAAAAATATGTAGAAGAATACATATCGGCCTAAACTGAGAAAAAAAATTTGTTAATAAGAAAAGTTGGGATATTTATTATAGCAAAAAGTAAAAGATAGTGTTTTTTTTATTTTTTTCAAAATTGTCACTCTTTTGTTTATAGCGCAAAAAATAAAAACCACAGAGGTGATCAGATACCACCAAAAGAAAGCTCTATTTGTGAGGAAAAAATAGGACGTACATTTTGTTTGGGTACAACATAGCACAACTGCGCAATCGTCAGTTAAAGCGACGCAGTGCCGTATCACAAAAAATGGCCCGGTCAGGAAGGGGATGAAGTGGTTAAATGATCTTTTACACATTCAAATAGAAAATAAACTCTGTATACGGATATATCTCTATCTCTTTAAAGATTACAGATTTACAAGTCTCAGTTCCCAGTGCTATAACTGTGGCTGCAATTAAAGGAATTTTTCATAAATGAACATGCATCATCGACTGGAGGAGCCATCACCAGCGTGATCTCCCTAATATAGATCTTAGTCATTATTTGAATGTAGCAGTGGATAACTAGCTGGCCTTTGAGCCAGTGACTATGCTTGTCTGATGTCAGAGGAAATCTCCAGCGTGCCTACACACTGATGAAAGCAAGGCTTCAGAAAGCGCTCAATGCGCCCATGTGTCATAAAAAGGTAAATCCCTGAGAAGCAGAGAACATTATTATAAAGAAGGTCAGCGGGGGGCCTAGCAGAGGCGTTCAGTCCTAATTAATGTGGAACAATGATTTTGTATTGTTTGTTATATAAGACCATAAAACAGCTGTCTTCCTGAATTATTCACACTGTACTGCTGTAACCATTCAAAAGCTTTACACACAATCTTACAATAAAATGTCACTGTGCATTAGGACGACGGACTGGTAAGAAATCAAGTCTGTCCAACGTTTGGCTGTGGGAAGGGCCACGAGTCGGTTGAATAATGTATGCTCATCATTGTGATTTCATAGACTGAAATCATGTTTTTTATCCCATTGGCTGCAGAGGAGGTGGAGAGCCACACTGTACACTTCAGTCTTTATTCAACCAGACAAACATCAAATGTTAGCAACCAATAAAATATATTTTTTTCCTGGTGTAAACTGTCATAAGACAACCATAAATGTATGCTTTTAGCAAGCAATACGGCCGATTCAGGCATTGCTTGCATTCATTTAGTGTTCGTTGTGTACAAATTAAAGCAGACCTTGCGCTACATGCAAGGTAAAATGAACAGGTGCAATGCAAAGCCCAGTAAGCTGGTTTTTCAACATTCCCTATGTTTCCTTGTTACCAGAGCCTCCAAAAAAATTAAGCAACAAAAAATCTATCACTTCTAGGTGACATGACACGCCCCCTGCCTCCTACAACTAAGCATACAGTGGCTGAACAACCAGTTACCAGGTTCTAGAGTTAGCCATGTAGGGGAGACTTGACATCTTTGGAGAACGCAGATTGTCAAAAGCACAGAGAGACGTGAGAGATGTAGTTCTTGCTGCAGATCAGGGTAATTCAAGTACATTGTGGTTTCATTTGCTGCTCCCTGTGTCCTGGTATTAACTTAGGGGCCTATGGATATAAACACAGTGCCATGCTTGGAAGTGTATTTATTGTAAGCTTCTGTCAGAGGCTGCAGCTCTGCAATAGAGCAAAGATTACAGAAACAGGTGCATGGTATAGATTATGAAGCCTCTGAAGGGTATAGAAAAAGAAAAAAAAAAATCGGGAGGGTACCTTCATCCTAATGTAGTCAAAAAAAGAAACTAGAGACCATCCCCCATGGTCACCAGGTGAGCAAAAGGAAAATTAAATGAAAATAGATAAATATAATTATAATCCTGAATCCTTCTCCAGAAGAAGCAGCACAGGCTGCGAAACATGCAGAGGATATCTGATATAGATATACCACATACCTTGGAATCTATGTTTCAGCTAGGTTGATGCAGTATTTGTGAGACGCACTTGTTTTTTTGTAAACATTTAACTATTTAATACTAAGTGATCTAGGTTTATCCCTTTTTGTGTGAATAATTTTTAATCTTTGTATGAATAAAATATATTGAAGCACAGTATTTGTATAGAACAATCTGAGGTTTTGATCATAAATAGTGTAAAATAATAAAACACGTTCATAACAATAAATACCATAAAACACTAAAATGAAAAAAGTTCACAGACTGTCCATGAAATAATGTAGCAGCTCTCTTATCATGAATGATAAGCCTCTTTATGTGTTTTTGTACATATAAAAGGCACCAATGGTTGGAGGAGAGACAAGTGTGTAGAAAGAGCAGATCCTTATTCAAGTGCAGCGATACAGGTAAACTTCATCCGTGATGTGTTGACAGAAGAAAAAGTCCCCCTTTGGGGATGCACTCACCACAAAGTAGATAAAGATATGCCTTGTCAGCAAACACAGGATCACTTTCTTCTTTTCTCCACTTTTCCACCAAACCGCAGTGTTGGTACGCTCAGGGGTGCAGGTTTATTCATAAAGAAAAAAAATGGCCAATAGTGTGATATTGTTTACACATTTATTCCCAAAGAATAACCCCCTTACAGTTGAATACGTACACAATGTATAATAAAATAGGGCAAATCAAGTGCTGACAGCTTGGCGGCACAGTACACCAAAGACACCAGTAGATGGGGGGTCCACGCTATCGCAGACAGCGTGTATTCGTTACCACTTCCTGGATCCTGGATTTGATGGAGCGCAAGCGTCACTTCCGGTATGGCCAAGCAAGACCACGACACTGACGCGTTTCGTCACTTCATGACTTCGTCTGAGGGCGTGCACGAGTGATGAAACGCGTTAGAGTCGTGGTCTCGCTTGGCCGTACCGGAAGTGACGCTTGCGCTCCATCGAATCCAGGATGTGGTAACGAATACACGCCGTCTGCGATAGCGTGGACCCCCCATCTACTGGTGTCTTTGGTGTACTGTGCCGTCAAGCTGTCAGCACTTGATTTGCCCTATTTTATTATACATTGTGTACGTATTCAACTGTAAGGGGGTTATTCTTTATGAATAAAGGTGTAAACAATATTACACTATTGGCCATTTTTTTCGTTATGAATAAACCTGCACTCCTGAGCGTACCAACACTGTGTTTTGGTGGAAAAGTGGAGAGAAGAAGAAAGTGATCCTGTGTTTGCTGACAAGGCATATCTTTATCTACTTTGTGGTGAGGGCATCCCCAAAGGGGGACTTTTTCTTCTGTCAACACATCACGGATGAAGGTTACCTGCATCGCTGCACTTGAATAAGGATCTGCTCTTTCTACACACTTGTCTCTCCTCCAACCATTGGTGCCTTTATATGTACAAAAACACAAAGAAGCTCATCATTCATGATAAGAGCGCTGCTACATTATTTCATGGACAGTCTGAACTTTTTCTGGTATTTGTTTATTATGAACGTTTTTATTATTTTACACTATTTATGATCAAAACCTCAGATTGTTCTATACAAATACTGTGCTTCAATATACCGATTCTCATTTCAGCAGCTACTCACTGCAAATTAGGCTATACCCTTAGTTTGCACTAACTCAAACATCCATTATCTGTCTGCTCCCAGTCAAAACCACAATTGCCATATTCCCAAAAGCGCTGAGTGGTGCTCACATAGGAAGGGCCAACTTTGAAGCACCTTTACATATGAATAAAATATGATTTGATTTTTTAAATCAAGTTATCTGAAATATATATATGTATATATATATATATATATATATATATATATATATTAGGGCTGTTACTGATAAAAATTTTCGTGTTCGATTAATCAATTTTTTTTTAATCGATTAATCGACTAATTTCGATTAATTATAAAGCACATAGATCCAACTACTTTTAGCTGGTCTCCTTGAAGGCCGATTCCCAGTGCAGCTACCAACCACTGGAAAAATGGATAGCAGGATACAAAAAACACACAAAAAGGCAGCGCTCGATGGGAATAGCATTAAAACTTTTATAGTCTTCAAGTAGATAAAAAAAAAAATATTGCACTGGAGATAAAATCGATGTAGCTACATAAACTGTAAAAATGGTGCGAGTAATACCAAAGGGTAGCAAAAGCAGTCATAAAAACATGTAGCTAAGTAGGATACTGGTATAAAAATGTGTACAACGATACCACTGCTGAATCCAGATGAGGAGGGCTTAACATCAGTCCGTCGGCATGTAGACGTCCCGTGAAGGGAACCATCACAACTCCCAGTGGATGGCTGTAGAATCCCAGGTTGATAGAGGGAAGTGATAGAGGGAAGTGTAACAGCCCTTGCGTGTGGCAGATAGTAAGGTCCCGCCGGCATGCAGATATGAAGGTACAGCAAAGGAGCCCTTCAGATGGACACGGCAAGCCCCGCCGGTGTCCGTGACGTCACCGGATCTCCGACAGAACTCCATGAAGACCCAGAAGCCGGTGGAGAGGTGAGTACCGATCAAAAGAATTTTAATCGATCTTAATCAATCAAAATAATTTTGATCGATCAAAACGATTAATCGAGGAATTAATAGTTAATTTCCACAGCCCTAATATATATATTTATTGTGAGGGTGCGACCTTCAAGAGTGTTGGTTTACGCCAGATTTGGTAAAGAAAGACACGCTGATGGAACAGCTGTGTCTTGGGCTATTTAGTTCAGAGGTGATTATGGATCAGGGCTCCACCCAACAGAGAGGAAGTCTGTGTGCATGGGAGTCAGGTGGACTCTCATCCTCTGAGTGGAGTCAGAGGCGGTGCATGGCTGCAGGAGGTAGACATCATTAGTGATACAGCAACAAAGGTGCTGACCAGGGGTAAGCAAGGAGAAAGCTTAAACTCTGGGAAACTGTTTGGGTCTGAGGAGCAGACCCAAGGCTAAAGGCCTGAATAGCAAGAAGGTAAAGCTACGAGGCTAAACTGTTAAGTATGCAAGAGACAGGAATGGTGGAACCCCCCTGTGAATACTACAGATGTACTTGTGAACTTTTGTGCTTTTAAATAAACATGGGCTACCATGCCCTTAAACAGAGTTCCTGACTGGCTTGCATCACTGAAAAAACGCATCTTCTACGAGAGCCAACAACCCCTAATCTTACATTATATATATATATATATATATATATATATATATATATATATATATATATATATATATATATAGATATATATAGATATATATAGATATAGATCTATATCTATCTATCTATAGATAAAGACCATTTTCCTTTTGTCCACCTGGTGACCATGGGGGATGGTCTATGGTTTATTTGTATGGCATGGTATAGACAAGCAAAACATTTTTCATTTTCAGTTTTTATTATTTTTATTTGTCACTTATATATAGCCCAAACTCTTTTTTTTTTTTTTTTTTTTTGGAGTAGGGAAATGTTAAAACCCCTGCAAGTTCTTTTTTTTTTTTGTTGCTGTTTTTTGTGGTCTGCGAACCACTGGGGAAATTTCCCCTCATTTCCTGTCAAAATGACGAACAGAAATATAGGAGGAAATCTCTCAATAAGGGGAATTCCTCTATTAGACAGTTGTCCCCAAAACAGGTGTCCTATCAGAAGATTTCCCCTTACCTCTTTTGGGAACAACTCTAAATTTTTGGATTTTCTCTTTTGCTGACACACAGAAGGCGATTCACCCCAGTGGGGAAACAGACAGCAATCCAAACTGAACAAAGGAAGAATTTAACATCCAAAAAGGAAAAAAATTTTTTTTTATTTTGTCTAGATTACCATTTAAAGTGGTACAATTAAACAAAACATATAAATCTACTTTACCAAATATGCAATGATCACATTACATTTTTAGTAGCTAGATTATGTAAAAATGATGACAAACAATGGCCATGGTCAACACTACCAAATGTTTGCAATTATGCACATGATGGATATCTTTAATCTTCAATATTCATGAAAAGAGGATCTGTAAATTCACCCTACAGCACATACAATGATAAGTTTACCTGTGCACTCTCAAACCCCAAGCAAAACTATAAAAGAAATGCATTCTGCGGTTATCAATGCAGGGGAAAAAAAATATTTAAAATGTCGAAATCTGCATGATAATTATGCACGTTTACTATAATTGTACTTACGGTTGAAAAGGTATAAAATGCTGTTTGTCCTCGTCATCGAGTTTTCCGGTAATTATGTCAGTCACATCCATTACTGGAAGCAGAAACATAGAATTAATACAGTCCTTCGGGTAGCCAAGTGTGTTAATGGATGAAATATTCTAATGGGAGGGCATAGATGGAATAAACATTAGATTTTAAATTCATCAAATAAGTACATTTATTCTACATCTGTCAAAGGGAATAAGCAGTTTTTTTTTTGTTTTTTTTTTAACATGGTCTTACCTCAAAGCCACTAATCAGACATTTGTCTTACAAAAGAGGAACGCTAGTCAACTGAAGAACTTTTATTTTAATAAACTAGATGTTAGGTTCAGATCTAGACTCTATTAATGTCATCCGAGTTTATAAATTAGGAAAGGTTCCAACTAAGCAGAATTACTGATATTTCAAACAAGACATAACTTTAATTTTGAGGTTACCTCATCCCCAAAAATTTTTTATAGTAGCTTCCAAAATTTAATCAGATGCATGTAAAAGAGATCATTTTGATGTAAATAATGTCTTACAGATGTGAGTTAATGCTTTGCACAAACTTTGCAATTATATATGTACACATGGGCAGCCATCTATGCCCATTGCATATGTACACAATTGTGCTTTACGGTTTCTTTTTACAATGCAAATCTATAGGGCCTGCAGCGAACTGCAGTGTTTTCTCTATACTGGGGCCTGACTTCTATAAGCCATTCATAAAATGCAGGCCACAGTGTGATGCCTACAGTGGCCAACAGAATTCTCACTGCTTAACCACTTTAAGACCAGGCTTTTTCTGGCACATTTTGTTTAAAATCAGTATTTTTTGCAAGAAAATTACTTAGAATCCCTAAACATGAGACATTTTTAGCAGAGACCCTAGGGAATAAAATGGCAATCATTGCAATTTATGTCACACAGTATTTACGGTTTTTCTAAAGCAATTTTGATTGAAAAAAATACATTTTAATGAATTTAAAAAAACAACAAACACACACAATAGGGACCACAATTTTTTTGTATAATATGAATGTTACGCTAAGTACATAAGATACCCAACATGTCACGCTTTAAAATTGTGTACACTTTTGGAATGGCGACAAACGACGGTACTTAAAAATCTCCATAGGCAGCGTTTTAAATGCCTTTACAGGTTACCCGTTTAGCGTTAGAGGAGGTCTAGTGCTAGAATAATTGCTCTTACGTTCACAGCAATAGCTCATGTGTGGTGCGAAAACCGTTTACACCAGCAATCATTTGTATGTGTCCGCTTCTGCACACAAGCAAAAAGGGAAGGGGGAGCTTTATTTTATTTTACTTTTTACACTGTCCCTTTAATTTACATTCCTATTACAAGGGATGTAAACAACCCTTGTAATAAAAAGAAGGATGACAGGTCCTCTTTATGAAGAGATCTGGGATCAAAAAGACCCAAAAATTTCTTCTTTAACAGCAAAAGATAAAAAAATAAAAATAATTTTTGAGCCTTTGCTTTAAAAAAAACAACAAAACAAAACCTTGTTTATTTCCACCCTGTGAAACAGGCCATTGTAAGGCTTCAAAAACTAAACAAATCCAGAGAGATATCAGCAACATTGGGAGTGGCCAAATTAACAGTTTGGTACATTCTCTGGAAAGAACACCACGGCTCAGCTCAGCATCATAAAAAAGGCCTGGATGTCCACGGAAGACAACAGTGGTGGATGAGCGTAGGATCCCCTCTATGGTAAAGCAAAACCCATTCACAACATCCAAACAAGTGAAGGACACTCTCCGGGAGGTGGGCGTATCATTGTCCAAGTCTACAATCAAGAGAAGACTTCACGAGAGCAAATACAGAGGGTTCACCACAAGGTGCAAAACCTTCAGAATAGAACAGAAAAGCCAGATTAGACTTTGGCAAAAAAAACATCTAAAAAAGCCAGACCAGTTCTGGAAAAGCATTCTTTGGACGAACGAAACCAAGATTAATCTGTACCAGAAGGACAGGAAGAAAAAAAAGTGTGGAGAAGGCTTGGAACAGCTCACGATCCAAAGCACACAACGTCATCTGTAAAACATGGTGGACGCAGTGTGATGGCATGGGCATGCATGGCTTCCAGTGGCACTGGGTCATTGGCGTTTATTGATGATGTGAGAGAAGACAGAAGAAGCCATAATAATTCTGCAGTGTTTAGAGATATACTGTCAGCCCAGATGCAGCCAAACGCAGCAAAGTTGATTGGATGGCGCTTCACAGTACAGATGTACAATGATCCAAAACACACTGCAAAAGCAACCCAGGAGCTTTTGAAGGAAAATACCGTATATACTCGAGTATAAGCCGAGATTTTCAGCCCTTTTTTGGGGGCTGAAAGTCCCCCCCTCGGCTTATACTCGAGTCAGCGAAATTTTTCCATTGTAAATAGTACCTGTAAAGAAGTTGCGGCTGCAGCGTCCATCGTTCAAATTCCGCTGCATCCATCGTTCAAATTCCGCGGTCTCTTCCTGTTCCTTCCGTGATAGGGGAATCTCATCAGACACTCTCCGCCTATCACGAACGTTCTCTCATCCTCAGTTTTCCAGCAGACGTCTGTGATTGGCGGAACACCCAACACAGTGTCTGCTGGGAAAACTGAGGATGAGAGAATGATCGTGATAGGCGGAGAGTGTCTGCTGAGAATCGCCTATCACGGAAGGAACAGGAAGAGACCGCGGAATTTGAACGATGGACGCCGCGGAATTTGAACGATGGACGCCGCAGCTTCTTTACAGGTACTATTTACAATGTAAAATAGGGAACAGCGAGCTAGGGAACAGTGGACAGTGAGGCATCGGCTTATACTCGAGTCAGTAAGGTTTCCCAGTTTTTTTGGCAACATTAGGTACCTCGGCTTATACTCGAGTCGGCTTATACTCGAGTATATACGGTAAGTGGAATATTCTGCAATGGCTGAGACAACCACATGCTGTCAACCCAATTGAGCATGCATTTCACTTGCTGAAGGCAAAATTAAAGGCAGAAAGACCCACAAAGAACAACTGAAGACAGCTGCAGTTAGAGCCTGGCAAAGCATCAGAGAGAAGGAAACACAGTCTTCGGTAATGTCCATGGGTTCCAGACTTCAAGAAGTCATTGCCAGTAAAGGATTCTCAACAAAATATAAAAAATTGACAAATTAATATAAATCATAAATAAAATGTTCAATTACATTTAAGCCCCTGAAAATGGGGAGACTGTATAAAAATGGTTGCAGTTCCTAAAATTTGTACTTGATATTTATGTTCAACCCCTTAAATTAAAGCTGAAAGTCTGCACTTCAAATCCATTTGGGTTGTTTCATTTTAATTTTATTCTGGTGGCATACAGAGCCAAAAGTATGAAATTTGTGCCCATGTCCAAACATATATGGACCTAACTGTATGTATATTGTGGTCGACAAGTGGTAACGCTGCAGGGAGAACTCTGGTATCCAAGGACTCTCCTCCGCCCAGCGTTTATTCAAATCGCACTCCACTTTGTATGGTACTCTTGCCGAGTCCTACAAATGTTTCAAACATTTTTTGTATTAGTACGGCAGCAGTAAGGATATCCCATTGCCTTACGGTGTTAATTTTGATGTCAAGTTTGGATTTGGTTTTAGTCATAGTCTTTTTGACTAAAATACCATTTTAGACTTAGTCGTATTTTAGTCATCTGAATTGATTTAGTTGTATTTTAGGTTGACTAAAGTAGTGTTAATTTAGTAGACAAAAATATTTTCATCAACGAAATAAACACCCCTTACAAATAGGGCCCTTTGTGTTGGCTGACTCAAAAAAAAACAATTCCCACCATATGCGGCTAATATCTCATCCACACATCTGTCAGGGAGGTAGAGTTATTTCGCCAGCTAATGTACCCTGCCCTCTGTGGTGGTTAATTTGAGATCTCTGCCATTTAATAACAATGTTATAAAAAACAAAACCATAAAAATGTGAAAACGCATCAAAACATTACTTTCAAACATCCTGTGCAATAATAACTGAAAATATGTACTCATTGACAATACATTATACTTTCCCTTTAAGATCCTTGGGCGTTAATGTTAGTAATTTTGTCTCTGTGTCCACCCCTACTATTGATTCATTATGACTCACATGTGGAACACAAGATGGAAAAAGCTCTATGGGAGCCGTGAATTTTTTGATCCTGGGCCAGACCTACGCGAGTCATTTGTAACATGCTGAGTAGGAAGCATGTCTGCAAACACAAGTCCTAATTGTTTTTACTTCTTTCACATAAGCAAGACTATTAACAACTGTAAACTATGTACATTGTATATTGTATAATTCTTCTACACAGGCCAACTTGGCTGCTCATTTAAACAGCACTTGAAACATTAATATAAAAATCTATTACACTCAATAAAAAAAGAGAAAATAAGAGGCCTTAGGCTAGGTTTTTGTATACACATCGTTGCAGTGTGCCTTAATCATTTCAATAGCAAGTAAATCGAGTGCGCCACAACTTTACCTTTTCATTACTAATGAAACAAACATGCAAATTTAATTAACCTATAATCACAGATAATTCACAGTTTCTTTAACAAAATTACTGTCACATGTCTGAACACAGTAGAAGAGAGGTCGAGGTCTCAAAGTGAAAATTATACTTGACATCAAACAGTACTCTTTATTCAATAAATCAACAGCACAATATTTTCTGTGCAGAACTGAATTTTTATACACACCGCCAAGTATAAAAGAGTATAAATCCCTTTTGTTTTCAGAGATTTTTGTAAAAGGTAATGGGCGAAAAGGAAGAACAGGCCTGTTCTTGAACATAAAACAGGGGAGGGGGCAGGGTGGGAGCAGCCAGGTGGAGGGGAGGACAGGGTGGGAGCAGCCAGGTGGAGGGGAGGACAGGGTGGGAGCAGCCAGGTGGAGGGGAGGACCAGGTGGGAGCAGCCAGTGATAAGGTTCTGTACCTCTATGAAAGCCTGCCCCCCTCATCCCCCTTGCCCCCCCCCACCTGGCGCTAAGTTCTTACCTTGGAGGGTAATAATAGAATCTCTGGCTCCCTCCACCCGACAGCCTCATGGTCCCTCTTCTCTTCTCTTCCTCTATCCCCTCCCGAACGGCATGTTGGGGGGGCTGCAGTCCTCAGGGAATCATCCTGGGCCTTCTGGTATCCGGGACTATATATCCCATAATGCTCTGGCAGCTAGTTTCCTAGCCATATGAATGCTCGGCTCAAGGAGGAGAAGGAGGGGTGGAAATCCCCCGCAGCTGCGGCTCTGCCTGTGTCACTCCCTTCACAGAGCCTGTCAGTTTTGGCGCGGTGTCCTGTGGCAGCAACGGCTGATGGGGGGGTCAGCACAAACTGCTTGCTATTTTCTCGGGGGGGGGGAATTGACCCGTTGCCCCCCCCCTGGATCCGCCCCTGTTTGGAGCAGGAAACATGGGAACGGAGGACAATATCAGGAAAAAGGATGGTCTCGATTTCTGGACCACCTTGTCCCCAAGACAAAAAGACAAGACAATAAAAGGCTCCTTACAAAAAAAAATTAAAAATTAAAAAATTAGGAGATGCCCCCCCCCCTTTTTTTTTTTTTCTTCCTCCCCCCGCCCCCCCTCCCCTTTTTTTTTCTTCCTCCCCCTGCCCCCCCCCCCTCCCCCTTTTTATTTTATTTTTTTCTTCCTCCCCCGCCCCCCCTTTTTTTTTTTTTCCTTTGTGTTCTTTCTTTGATGTGCACGTGGTAATGTGCAAGGTTAGGCCGGGGTATGCCCCAATGGCCATGTTTGTATCTCAGAAAACTTTAATAAAGCGAATTAAAAAAAAAAAAAAATTAGGAGATGCCACCTCAGAAACACACCTGACAGAAGTACCACCAAAAATGCCACCTTACTCTGGAGATCCCACAATGGGATATAATAAATTAATTCAAAGGAAAGTTTTTGAGGTACCAAATATATCAGATTTAGATCCCAGGGAGACACAGTAGCCATAAGCAACTCCTTATTTAATGGGCTTGAAGATGTCTGAAGCCAAAAGGTTTCTCTAGAATAGACTGGATAAGAGAGAAACCGGTCTCTTTAGAGTACTACGGGCCAGATGCTGGTCTAGGTCAGACTTGAGGAAGCTCAGGATGGAAGGACTAGAATATTCCTGGGCATTTAGGTGCCTGCTCCCACACCAGACAAAGCAGGCTCTCCGGGAAAAAAATACACCTTTTGCAAGCAGGCTGAGCAGACCAAGCCTTTAACCACAAAATTCTGTGCATTAGTACAGAGCGGTGTCAACCTAGAGACCTGGAGAAAAGTATTCTAGGGCATCAACACAAAATAGTAGGCTGCCCGGGTCATGAGCTGCAATTGTTCCAGAAGAACAGGGTCCTTTAAAGACAGGATTGTGTTCTATATCCATCTGCCCAATTTAGTTAGCAACAATCTGTAATGGCCAGTTGTAAGACAGGACCAGTTGCCTTCAAGAGTGTTTCAAAGTGTATATCATCAGAATTTAAAGGAGGTAATATCCTCCAGAAGAACAATTGTTCGTCGAGGACAGAAATGGCAGGATCCACTAATGGAACAGACCATTTTTTTAAAATTTAAATTTCCATAGGATATATTTTAGAGTTTTGATGGAATAAATATTTTTGGTGGATTTGGCCAATCCTCATGCAAAGTACAGCAGTACAGTACAGGACTTTAGCCCTTTTGTGCCCATAGGAGCTTGTTTAGGCGGACGAGATTCTGGTGCTGCTAAAAGGGTAGTATGCTCCCCATCAATAAGTGAGCTCACAGTAGAAAGCATATGGCATGAAGCCTTAGCTTGTGCCTCATAAAATGCAGGTGGTGAGAATTCCCTTATAGAGCCCTCTTTTGTGTCCACCTCATCTCCCTCCAAGATGTTAGTTCAGGGTCACACTCTTGAATAGATTCAAGTGGTGGAGGGAAGAAGAGTGCCTTCAGGTCCTGGACAGTTTTTAGACAGTTGCAGTGAAATCTTTCTTTAGTTAAATTAGCCATCTTCTGTGTCACCAAGAATGAGCTAGAGAGGAAGGGAGCGGTGTCAATATAGGAACTTGCTCGAGAGCAGGGGAAAAGCCATCACCCTGTTTAAATGGTTTTCTCAGTGCTGCCTATAGCACGAGGGGTACTGGGCCTCCGCCATCGCTCAGTGAGATCATCTGTGGGGTACTCATAAAATGGATGTGGAATGAGAGGGTATTTGTGTCTGGGCAAGGATCCCATGATATCCCCAAGACCAGCAGACGTGCGTGCACATTAGATTACAGCATATATGGCTCTAATGGGTTCCTCAACTCAATTGTACTAAATTTTTTATCTTTATGCAGTTTATATAGAGGATAGAACATAGTTATGGTTCTTTGTTTTAAATTGATGCCAAAAAAAAAAAAGCTAAAAATTCAATATTTGATTACAAAAATAAAAAAAAAGGAGAAATTTGTTACCTGCCACACCAAAGGGTCTCCTTAGACCTGATGTAAGTTTTCTCGTACTATTGTCCCGTAATTCCATGCGCCCGACTCTTACAATTTGGCATACAAAACTTATCTTTTCTCTATTCAGGTCTTTACTGCCAAGATCCTGTAAATAAAGTTAGGCCAAGTAAATTATAATTATAATAATAATTCAAGACACATTTAACATTTATCGCAGTGCAAGACATCTTTCACGTGCATGCTTCCGCCTTATCCCTTCTCCCAATTTCTTAATGCAGGGATGTAAAATCATGGGTATGTAACCCAAAATTCAATACCTTACCATTAACTATAATGCAACTAGTGTTTTTTTTCAAGAAACCCACCAAAATGTATATTGCACAGTAACAGCACACACCACTGCACTGTCACTGTGCAGGGAGCAATACAGTGGACTGATGCATCTCATTGTATCACTTCCTCTATCTTCCCCACAATCTGGCAGGACTTGGTCCCAAAGTCAAAGAAGGCGAGACCTCGGATCATCACGTTGTTGTTTTTTTCGGCCAACTATAGTATCAACTGGCATTTTGTGGTACCTGCTCTTAGACAAGACAGCTGCAAAAAAAGGAGTGCAACATGAGCAGCATAGGCATTATTTGTGGAAAAAATAAATCACTTTTTCCTGAAACAAAGGGAACTGCTTAAAGGGAATTTATACTAAAAAAAGGTAACAACTTTATTTTATTACACACAGCAAAATTTATATTTAATCTGAAAAACATAACTGCTGTTAAAAATGCCATGGGATTGGTTATTTGTTTTCACTGAATTGGAGCATCACTGTTCAGGCAGAGCTGCCATTTGTCCTGCTCTGCCTGAATTTCAAACCCCCAAGACACTTTGGCAAAGACAACAAGGCTCTGACAGGGGAGTGGGTGCCCACAGGGAAAAATAATGAATTTAAGTTGGAGATTTATGCAATAAAATCAAGTACAGATTAACAGTATTAGGAATGCTGGTCATATTTAGTCAACACCATGCTAAACATCTTACTATTAAACTATATATAAACATATTTGCCAGTCACCCACCATCTTGAAAATCTCTTGGTGGCAACAGTGGAAATATTCTCCTTCAGTAAATTGTCTCTCAGTATCAGTAGAGAGGTGCACCATAACAGGCAAAGGTGCACGCACAATGGATTCCCTTCAAATATAGGAAGCCAGCATACAATCCAACTTAGCAGAACCTGGGCAAAGCTGACATATAGGTTTGGTATGTAGTTAGCCTCGGGCTGTGATCTCAGAATGATATAAAACGTCCTAATTAATTTTCCACCGCCTCCTCTCTGAAGAGCATCCCGGAACACTTAATGCAATAACTTACTGTGAAAACTGCTCGTAGATTATGCAGCCGCTCAATATCCTTCGGCAGGCCCGAGCTTGACCAGCGCACCAAATAGTTTTCACTGCAAAAATAGAAATGATAGGCGAAACATTTTCTATTTGAAAAAATAAACATTACAATGAACTGAAAGCCTGGGCTCCTTGACATATCTTACTTCAGAGCAGATCAATTCTTAATAAACAGAATGAAAAATATTTTTTTTTTTGTTTAACTTAATTTCATTTTTTTTCTTTGCTTATGGAAAAATCCCCCCAAAAAAACACACATGTAAAAAACACAAAAGGACTATCTCTTTCACTTTCTTAAGCATTTTAAACAAACAATATAAGAGGACCTGCCATGCAATACTTAAAGTGGAAGTAAACCCTCCTATCGTTTTCAGTCAAGGAAGCTGCCATCTTTGCCTCTGTTTAGTTTACAACTGCCATGATGCTGCACTTGTGATCAGTTATGACACCAGCCATTGGATGGTTTGACAGTTTGGTTGAGAGCACAACCAATGGGAGTGTTACATTTCCGGCACGTGCCGGAAATGAAACTGTTTTATGGATGGGTTTACTGCCACTTTAAAGTGACGCTATAAGCAACATTTACATAATGATGCAATTCATCAAAAGCATTAACGCTGCACTACATTTCCCACTTTCTTTAACAGACAACGTTGTCCAGCAAATGTGGCCGTTACAGATGGGAAAAAACATTAACACATCCAAGGGTGCTTACAACAGTCACCTTTTATTCATATAGCAGGGATATGCAATTAGCGGACCTCCAGCTGTTGCAAAACTACAAGTCCCATCATGCCTATGCCTCTGCCTCTGGGTGTCATGCTTGCTGCTGTCAGAGTCTCGCTATGCCTCATGGGACTTGTAGTTTGGCAACAGCTGGAGGTCCGCTAATTGCATATCCCTGCCATATAGGATCTAGTTAAAATCTTT
The DNA here is from genome assembly GCA_029206835.1 of Rana muscosa. Classification (NCBI taxonomy): domain Eukaryota; kingdom Metazoa; phylum Chordata; class Amphibia; order Anura; family Ranidae; genus Rana; species Rana muscosa. The sequence goes on along the minus strand of CM055123.1, from coordinate 270,025,631 downwards.
TAAACCTTTTTAAAAACTTAAAAGTTTTAGCTAGCTCTGGGGACAGCGCACTCACCATTCAATCTCCTTCTGCCTCAGCACCAGAAAGGCCCTGCACCCTAAAGGAGTACTCCACTTCAAGGGTCCAGCTTCCAGAGCCACAATATCCCAATTTTCTGAAGTTTATCCAGTATTTTGACTCTCTAACTTTATTCCAATCAGTTTTGCTGGCCAACAGGGAACAGAGACTACAAGTCGCATTTGAGCAACTTGCCCCCTTACCTAGCCTCAATTTCTCTATTGATACCATGAGCCAGTTGCCCACTGACTCTGTAACAAGGGACCTAATTTTCACCATCTCACCTGTCCCAAACAACTATTGCTATGCTATTCTGTTGAATTTTACTATGCTCACCTTGTCCAGATGTCCCAGTAAACCCTACTTTATTTGAATGTATTTATTGCCATGTCCTCGTGGTGTACACTATTGTCCTTTTGTGTCTCTTTAGCTTATCTTTGCTTAATAGGCTGGTTGGAGTTGCTGGTCATCTCTCACCTGGGCGATTAAGAAGCCATTTCCTCACCAGACCTGTGTCCAGTCATGTTTTCACCCTTCTCTCTTCAGTGCACTTGGACCCACAAGGTCCATTATTCTTGTTGTTGATCCTTTAAGCCAGTTAATTCTGGGAGCAGAGAATGCGGTCTGTTTTATATACAGTTTTTGATTCTATACTACTGTTGCCATTTTAACATGGTAATGTTTACTTGGCCTTAACGTTGTGATGGGAAAAGACCTCTTACTGTTGAGCCCCCACAAGCTACCTTAAGTGGTCTACCTCACTAGCCCAAAATTGATGCTCTTATAAATATTAATTTACATGCACCCATTGCTCCTGAGGGGGTCACTGCTCCCCAGATGCCGGTCCGCAACCCCTTGTGATTGTTGCTCACAGATTAGCCTCCAAGTGCAACTTAATGCAAATATACTGTGCATACACCGGTTTCTATAGTTTTCTGTATAATTAAACCGTGCATTTCTCCTCCTTAATCCTAGATCCCTTCAGCTGGACTCCTTTCCTCCTTACTTATTCCCCCCTTTTCCCATCTGGAGCACTGCAAAATTTACTTGCACCACCCAGCCCCGACTGGAGCCAGATATGGCCAACAAATTCTTAATTTTACATTTTGCGACCCTGTATGTTAAGGGTCCAAGCAAACCACTGCGTTCCGCCATTTAGGCTCCTTTGAAGCAGATATAGCGTGTCTACAGAAGACCCACTTCTCTCACTCCTCTTCACCCTTCACCTTAGTCCACATTAACCCTAAATATATTTGGTCAATGTCATGACCAATCATCAAGCAGTACTCGCAGCCTTTGGCAAGGTCACCAAGTTTAGATGTAGAAAAGAGCTACTTATTGTTAACGGGACACTTGCAAAATGAAGAAGTAACCATTGTCACCTATTATGCACCCAACCACCAACTTCCCTTCTTCATGCATATTTACTCCAGCCAAAACACATCAAGTGAGTATACTCCTCCTATGCAGAGACAGTAATTTTGTTGTTCAACCAACACTCGATAGGTCCCTTACTCAGACGATAATACCCAATTTGTCAGCCTAATTTTGAACTTTGCTGACACACCAGTCATTGACTGACTGTTGGTGTAAAGTGAATCCAACGACCAAAATTACACTTTCCATATATCATCTTTTTTTGAATAGATCACTTTCTTCTTAGGTCACAAACCCTCCTTTCGAGCTTTAATTATAGTAGTTGTCCCTCGGTCAGATCATAGTGCAGTCACCCATAGGCTGGCCATACATTATACAATTTTCTTGTTCCATTTCCTTTAGATTTACCTTCAACTATGTAGTGCAAGGGCCTGCCCGATGTCAGTTCAGGCTGACAACTCATGACTTCACAGTTAAGCAAATCATGGCCAGAAACTGGCTGTAGGATTCCCTCTCCCTGGCAGCAGTAAAATTTAAGGTGCATTGGATACTCAAACGACAAGCTGACTGCTAAACTTGCTGACATTATGTGCAATTTCCACACAACCTGTGTTCCATGGGTTTCCGGCTTTATGCCATCAGATATTTACCACCGACTATTCGATTTAAGAAAAACAACCACCCTCATCTGATATTAAGTGGGTGCCTCTACAGCTTCTACGTGCTACTCCAAAACCTCTCAACAGTCCTCCCCCTTTAATACTACTTTTTTCCTTCTCGCTTTCTGCACAAGATTTTCTGTGGATTTATGTTGTCAGTACAAATGAGCCCTGAGGTCATTTACTGGCTTCTTCTTAACAATGTACCATGCTGAACTGTTGGACCATTTTGTATTGTTGGCCTGCATTCCATACTCATACATTGTGTATTTAATGTCTATCTGCTGCCTTTAAAATAATGAAAAAAAAAACATTTTATCTAGTGTTTGAATCACGTGCAGAAGGGGTGCAGAACGGGTATCAGAAATTCACACACCCAGAAGTGTTGATTATTTAAGGCAGCCAGGGAGCAGCATGGTGGTGATGATTCAAGACTTGGGCAGTTGGTAAATATATTGCTACTTGCCGTTTACTGTTTAGATCCTGTAGTAACAGTACCAATTTTAAGGCAAAAGTTAACCTACATCAACTACTCTGTCCATGAGTAGACAATGATGCTGAGCAAACAGTTTGAAGGCTTGGGGGCTCCATCATACTGTCATTTTTGCTCATAGTTACACTTTATAAATCTCTCATATACATGGGCACCTGAAGACTCCTGGATTCTTCAGTAAACCAGTATTTTTATTTTGCTGCAACACCGAGCAGACTTTTTTTATTCTATAATAAAATAAAGATGCAATTTAATCTATGTAATGTCAGCAATTATAAAAAACACATTAAATAATAATAATCGTGATAAAAGAGTTTTGCTACTTACTAGAAGAATGTATTTCAAATTCATTCAGAGAAACTCACATTAAGAACTTTACAGGAGGAAGACTTAAAATAATGGCATTCATTTCAAATCTTTGCATTAATTACTATAAATGCAAATAGGATTTATTAACCAGTTATTAACTGTAATGCACTACCAATGGATTTATTTTCTCCTCACTAATTTTCAATTACACTGCATTAATTTGCAAATCCTCCATTAGAAGAAAAAATAAATACATAAAACGTTTTTGCAAACTACATAATTTTTAATGTTAAAAACACTTCCAATCAACTTGGGGACTTTTGTAAACAATGTGTTTTGGTACTTTCTATGATGGTTCTGAAATTTCCAAGATTATATAAAACAGATAGAAAAATATTGCACACCAATGACATCAAAAATGTATCATGAATCTATGGATACAAAACTGTAAAGTGAACTTCTTTTAATAACAGTTTGAAGTTGACTTCAAAATTTATTGGTTCAATAAGACATCAAATACATAATTTTACTGGCACTGGTACTGGTACTGGTAAGGCTGCTCATGTGAAGCAAGGCTTCCCAATGTGGGTACCTAGAATGTTACTCAAAGCATGATAACACAAAAGGCGCACCAAAATAAATGGTGAAGGAGTCCCAGTCCTTTTAATGATTTTGCAATCTAATCACATAAAATAGCCAAAGCACTTTGGGGGACAACACAATCCCTCTTCATCTGGGCTTCAAAATAAATGTAAACAGTAGGTATATTCATATGCATACAGTACATACATGCATATATAACCAATTTTTCTGAAAAAAAAAACATTGCATAACTTTAAAAAACTGTGTTAGCCATGCTTAGGCCCCTTTCACACTGACAGACTGATCGGGTCCACCTGTCAATTTTTCAGCTGGACCAGATCGGACCACCCATTGCTCTCTATGGAGCAGCAGATTTCAACGGACATGTGTCCATTGACACCCGCCAACATCCGATCCAATCTTGTCTGCTAAAAACAGACGGATGGGGACAGGCAGTCCATTTCCATCTGACAGCCTATAGAGGACTGGAGGATGTGTCCGTGTCCACTCTGCATCAGCGGACATGGACTGGTCATCCGCCTGCTCAGCAGAGATCAACAAAGAGATCCCCATGCTGAGCGAGCAGACTCTGCCAGTGTGAAAGGGGCCTTAAAGATTAATTCTATGCATTGTATATTTTTATATAGTTACATTGGTCCAGTTTGGTCCAATGTACCTATGCATATACCATACCTGGCTGATGCACCTTGCAGCTGGAAATCACAGCTAATTCAGTGATCTGCACTTGTTTCCGGGTCCCATGCTGAGCGACCAGTCTGATTCAATGTAAATACAGGTAGTCAGCCGGTCAGCAGGGACATCAACCAGAGAATGCTTTGAGTTTTCTGAATAAATGCAAACTGTTCTAGGATTGGATGAGGTGGAGAGGCAGGCAGTGATGCCACTAACTTGTTCTTTAAAGTTGCTGGGACAAGCAAAGTACACAATTCTGTTAAGTGGCTTCTTTCAGGCGCAGCTGTGCCAGAAACGTTTTCTGCATCAAGGGGATAAACACCATCACACAGAGAAACATGTACTGGGGGGTGGCAAAATCCTACTGTGATTTTCGGGGAGGGTTGCATTTATAAGCCCTACCCTGAAAATAAGCCCTAGTTTAGGTTGGTTGTTCAATGCTACAGTCCACTTTCCTGTAATAGTATATGTTGTGGAGGGTGTGTGTTTCTACGATTCTGTAAATTGTATCGCATACCTCCGGTACGGCGCTGCTTGGCGTTCAGCTGATCTCTTCTCTCAGCGGGGGAAACTCTGCCCCACTCCCTGCATTGCTCAGAGCGGGGAAGACAGCTTGGGGCGGGGCATGGAAGCGCAGAGCAGGGCTCAGCTAATCTCCTCTACTCCTAGGTGTCAGCGGGGGATCACGGCTCCCCTCCCTCTGCACCAATTGTAGCTGTGGAAGATGGCTCAGGAGGGTCATTGAAGCGCCGAGCAGGGCTCAGCTGATATACGCTGCTCTTCTCCCAGGTGTCAGCAGGGGATCTCACCCTCCCCCCCCCCCTTCCTCTGCGGTGCTCTGAGCAGTGGAAGACAGCTCCGGCAGGCCATGGAAAAATAGGATTTTTTACTCACCGTAAAATCCTTTTCTCTGAGTCCATGGACCGACACAGCTTCTCTATTGACAAAGTGGGTATTATCCGTTAATTAGGAGTGACTAGGCAGAAAAACTTGTAAAAAAAGTGTTGCATCACACCTTCTACAGTCCCGCCCAGGGGGCGGACCCCCCGGGTATATCCTCTCAGTCTGCATCTCGCAGATCAGTTCGTCAAAAAGCAGTACAAACTTAAAAAGGAGGGGTGGGTGCTGTGTCGGTCCATGGACACAGAGAAAAGGATTTTACGGTGAGTAAAATCCTATTTACTCTTTCGTCCATGGACCGACATAGCTTCTCTATTGACAAAATGGGACGTCCCAAAGCAGTGTCAGAGAAAAAACGAGGGGTGGTAACAGCATAAAATAAACTTCACCCCAAACACAAAACAGCACTCCTCCAACGGAGGAGCTGCAACTCTAAACAGCCGCTTGTAAAACCTTGCGGCCGAAAAGAGGCATCCGAAGATGCACCTACATCAACTTTGTAGAATTTTGTGAAAGTGTGAGCGGACGACCAAGTCACCGCTTTACATAATTGGGAAACAGACGCTTGATGTCAGAAAGCCCAAGAGACACCTCTTGCCCTGGTCGAATGCGCCGTGACCGGAAAGGGGGGCGCTTGACGATTTAAGGCGTAAGCCTGGATTACTCTCTGTCGGATCCACCTAGAGATGGTGGCCGACGAGACTGCTTGGCCCTTCTTGGGACCAGCCACCAAACAAACAGTGAATCTGATTTCCTGGAACAGGGAAGTAGCAGATAGGTATACTCTCAAAGCTCGGACAACGTCCAAGGAATGCAACGCCGACTCCTTAGGATTCGACGGCTGAGGACACAAGGATAGACGTACAATGTCTTCATTGAGATGAAAAGCCGAAACGACTTTTGAAAGGAAGGCTGCGGCCGCAGCACCACCTTATTCTTGTGGAAAACCAAATAGGGAGCCTTGCAGGACAAGGCTGCCAGCTCAGAGACTCGTCTAACTGACGTAACAGCCACCAAAAAGACCACTTTGAGAAAGTGTCAACAGGGGAATATCTCTAATATTCTCAAACGGTGCCTTCTGAAGCACGAGAGGACCAGGTTCAAGTCCCACGGAGGTAACGGGGGACGGACCGGAGGGGCCACCTGTCAAACCCCCTGCACAAATGTACTCACGAGAGAGTGAGTCGCCAGGGGTTGCTGAAAAAAAAAAAACAGCCAGGGCAGATATCTGTCCCTTAATCGTACTTAGGGCAAGCCTTTGGTCCACCCCATGCTGTAAAAACAGCAGGATTCTGGAGTATGGGACCTTGCGATAGCAGGTCCTTCCGTAGTGGTAGGCGCCAGGGGACGTCTGCTACCAGACGTACTAGATCGGCGTACCAAGGACGCTGAGGCCAATCTGGAGCGATTAGGATCATTGGAATTCCCTCTGCCTCCACTCTGCGGAGTAGAAGAGGAAGAAGCCTTGAGGGAGGGAAGGCATAGATTAGGCGATACTGACCCCACGATGTCACCAACGCGTCCGTTGCGTCTGCCCATAGGTCTCTTGACCGGGCCACAAACCTCAATACCTTATGATTGAGTCGGGAAGCCAGAAGATCTACGTCTGGTGTGCCCCATCTTTGGCAGAGGAGTTGGAACACCTCCGGGTGTAAGGACCATACTCCCTGGTCCAGCATCTGGCGGCTCAGGTAGTCCGCCTGCCAGTTTTCCACACCCGGAATGTACACGGCCGACAGTGCTGGAACGCTCTTCTCTGCCCACTTCAGGATGCGAGCAACCTCCGATGCTGCAGCTGAGCTTTTTGTTCCTCCTTGATGATTGACATATGCCACCGCTGTGGCGTTGTCTGACTGGATCCTGACTGGACGCCCTTGCAGCCTCTGAGACCATTTGAAGAGGCATAGCCTGATCGCCCAGATTTCCAGGACATTGATCGGCAGGAGGGCTTCCTCTGGGGTCCAGCGACCTTGCGCCGACTGAACACCCCAGACTCCCCCCCCCCAACCTGTAAGGCTGGCGTCCGTCATGATCACTATCCAGTAAACCGGAAGAAATTACTTCCCGGCCATTAGAGCCGGTGCTGTCAGCCACCATACCAGGGATCTCCTGACTAGGTGGCTCACTCGGATTTGATAATCCAGAGATGAAGGGCATATGTTCCATCTGGACAGAACTTCCTTCTGTAACACTCGAGTGTGGTATTAAGCATATGGGACCGCCTCGAAGGAGGCTACCATGAGGCAAAACACTCGCATGCAAAAACGGAGTGACGACCAATTCCTGGAAGTCAGCTGCCGTACTGCAGCCCGGAGGGTCTGCAACTTCTCCACAGGGAGGAATACCTTTGCCTCTGAGGAATCCAGAATCAACCCCAGGTACACTAGGCGTTGAGTGGGCACCAATACTGACTTTTGCGTGTTTAGTATCCAACCACAGTCTCGAAGAGTCTGACAGGTAATGGACACGCTTACCTCGAATTCTGAGCTTGAAGGGCCCTTCAGCAGAAGGTCGTCCAAGTAGCCTGTGATAGCGATACCCCGCTGTCTTAGAAGTGCCAGAATCGGAGCGAGCACCTTGGTGAACGTCCTGGGTGCTGAGGCAAGGCCAAACGGGAGGGCCACAAACTGGTAGTGGTCCTTCCCGATAGCAAATCGCAGAAACCTCTGGTGTCTGGAGTATATGGGGACATGCGTCTTTGATGTCCAAGGAGGCCAGAAAGTCCCCCCGGATGGAGAGCCGTGACTACAGATTGAACCGACTCCAGCCGAAATCTTTGTACCTTCACAAAGCAATTGAGGGCTCTGAGATCCAAGCTTGGACGAACCCCCTCCTTCTTCGGCACAATGAACAGATTTGAGTAAAAACCCCGTTCCAGTTCTGGAACTGGAATAACTACCCCGCGTTCCAGTAGACCCTGGACCGCCCCCTACATGGCCTCCCGACGGGTCGGTAGTAGCTGGAGATTGGAGGTGTTGAATCTGTCCGGTGGACAAGAGAGAAACTCTTGTAGCCTGAGGAGATTACGTCGCAAACCCACCTGTCGGAGATTAGAGCTGTCCACTGAGTCGCAAATTTGCGAAGACGTCCCCCCACCCGAGCTGGGTGGGGGAGGACCTTCATGTGGACGCAAATTCGTCCGCAGGCTTATTGGGTATGCGGGGCCAAGGACGCTTTTTGTCCTTGGGCAGGCGCTTTAATCGGCCTGGGGTCTTTTCCCTGTCGCCCTAGGGGGACGAAAAAAACGCTTGCGTGCAGTAAAGGAGGGCCCTTGCCCTTGGCGTGGCCCCTTAACAATTGCTAATTTGGGGAAGCAAAGTGCTTTTACCTCCTGTGGCATCCTTGATGATGTCATCCAGAGAAGCCCCAAAAAGTCTGTCACCCTTAAAAGGCAGATCCAACAGGGCTTTCTTGGAAGTCTGGTCCGCAAACCAGCCTTTTAGCCAGATCAGGCGGCGTATTGCTACTGCATAAACCGAAGCTTTAGACAACAGGGGAATAGTATCCATGTCTGACTCACAGACAAACCTAAGGCCCTGGACCAACAGGTCGGCCAATGTTATCTCATCAGGAGGAGCATCTCGCTCCTTAACCCCTGGAGTAGCAATCTTGCCCATTCAGTAAGTGTGTGAGACACTAGGGCCCCCGCCAATGCCGGGCGTACTGCCGAGCCTACCACTGAGTATAGGTAGCAAGCGAGTGCTTCAGCCTTCTTATCCACAGGGTCCTTGAAAACAGGAGCCCCTTCTACAGGAATTGTGGTGGCTCTATTAAGTCTGGACACCGGAGGGTCCACTATAAGGGGAGCGGTCCATTTCTTCAGAAAACTCTCCTCAAAGTGGTACCGTAAACCTCTTTGGGGCTGTAAAGGCCCTCAGTGGGTTCTCCCATTCCTTGTATAAGAGTTTATCAAAAGACACACAAGGGAACACCTTAGCAGTGCGGGCAGGTCTATGAAACCCAAGTGGACCGGAGTCTCTGCTGCTTCTGCAGCATTTTCCAACTTTAGCGTATCCCACACTGCAGTAATAAGGTCAGATACCAAAGCCGTCTCGCGTACTGACCTGGACTTGGAGTCATCCTCACTGTCCGGTCACGGTCTGCAGTCTCTGATGCGTCAGAATCTGGGCCCTGAGCCGTAGCTGGACCTGGTTCTGCATCAGAATTATCCCCAGAAGCTTGCAGGGGACGGGGCGTTTACTACCCCCTGTATTCCCGTGTGCTGCTTCCACCCTGGCAGCAAACGCCTCTAGGATTGCCGTCATAGCATTCATAGACACCTCAGGGGCACCAGCTGCTAAATCTGGTGTTTCAGGGGAGAAGACATCTGGCTCAGATGCCATGCTGACCACACGCTGACACTCACAGGGCTCCAGGCAAGATATCAATAGGCCACCCTCCTGCGCTGCAGAGATGCTGGGTTACCCAGAGGACTCACCACCCTGGACCGGTACTGCTATGCTGCCGTGTGCTGCGCCTGTGATGCTGTCCCACTGCTGCTGTGTCAGTCTGCTTCTTTTATCAGCACTTCCTGTGTGAATTTACGCGGCAGTGTAATGCACCCTAGAGGCCGGAGGCTCTCGCAAAATGGTTGCCAAAAACGTCTGTATGGAAGATAATGTGGGCTCTAAGAAAATGGCCGCCGACCGAAGATAGAGGTCAAGCAGCCGTAGCCCACAAAAAGATGGCCGCCGAACGGCAATATATACATACAGGGTGGACAAACATGGCCGCCGATCAGCTGATAGGGGCCAGTGGGTGTGGCCGAACCACAGGAAGATGGCCGCCGGGCAGTCACAAGAGGCCGAACTCGGCATGGACCACCTCAAAATGGCCGCCGACATCATGGAGGAGGAAGCACACACACAGGTAAGCAGAAATGACATTTCTTTTAAATGTTCGTTACAGCCAGCCCCGCTCCAGTGGAACCCCTTAGGTGACCCCCAGCACTCAGCACCTTTAGCTAGAAGCCCAGGGAGGAGGGAAAGGCAGGGAGAGAGGGAAGAAAGGGGCCACAACCACTTACTTGATCTCTCCAGGAATGTCCAGCTAAATCACCCAGCCGAGGCAGGGGAGTTTATCTTACCTATCCTGCATGTATTATGCTGGAAGACATTCCAAACAGATCATCGTCCGCGCACGGAAGCTGACTGTTGGCCAGGCATGCTGTGATTGGACCCAAAAAGGGACGATCATATGTATGCCCTGGAGCGTGACGCTCATCGGACAGGCTGCTGCGACTCGGCCGTAAGGTCAGGCGAAGCTGAGCGGTCCGATGCAAGTCTTGGAGCGTAAGCGCACCGGCCAGGCTGCTGAGACTCGGCCGTAAGGTCAGCCGAAGCTGAGCGGTCCGATGCAGGCCCTGGAGCGTAGGCTCACCGGCCAACCGTGGAGCGACGGGCATGTCGTGGAAAACCCAGCGCGTAGCTAGGGTCGGCACACGCTCGATGCCCGAAACTGGGGAGACTACAAGGATCGAGGATCCAGCCTGTCACCCAGTCGGCAGTTGATCGAAGATCGCAGGAAACAACAAATGTAGCAAAATATATATCTTTTTTCCCCGGACCAATGGGCCCGAAGGGAGCCATGTCCTACTCCTTGCTAGACAGAAAAAAACTGATCTGCGAGATGCAGATTGAGAGGATATACCCGGGGGGTCCTCCCCCTGGGCGGGACTGTAGAAGGTGTGATGCAACACTTTTTACAAGTTTTTCTGCCTAGTCACTCCTAATTAACGGATAATACCCACTTTGTCAATAGAGAAGCTGTGTCGGTCCATGGACGAAAGAGTAAAAGGTATTTGCATGGTTTCATTGCAGAAACGCACACCTTTTGCATTATGTAATCCTGTGATAGAGGGGGATTCTGGCATTTTGCAACCACTGGGAAGACAGCACATTGCATGGCAAGCCCTACCCCGAAAATAAGCCCTAGTGTGTTTTTGGCTGACAAAATTAATGTAAGACCCGGGCTTCTTTTTCAGGGAAACACGGTATGTTAGATTAGCTTGGGAAGCAATGGAAGGGAGTGGTGTTTTAAAGAGAAAGTTGAGTGATGTATGAAGTATGTTTAAATACAGCTAGTGCAAGTACACAATTATGTATTTATATCAGCCCCCTGTACTTCATTAAACAGCAGCCTGCATACAAAGAAGGGGAGGATATAGGGCACTACAGTTTTGCACAGTGCTTTAAGTTCAACAACGTGTTGTGTTTTATTGTACCATAGGAATGGTGGGTCAAATGGGTAACAAGGCAGCATTATTGACTGAAGTTGAGAGGAAAAAAAAAAAAGCAAACAGACCTGTCTACGTCTAGCAGGGTTGCCCAAGTCACACGACTGAACAAAGAACTACAAAATTCCTTTGCAAATAACAGCAAATACATGAATTTCAACTGTTTTAGACATTCCCAGAAGTCAAACTTTAATGACCCTTCAATGCGGTTTAGTATAACATATCTAAAACTTTTGTTTGAGGGAAAAGCATTAGCAAAGTCAGGTAATGTCACAGTTACATATCGCTTATCCAGGTAAAAAGTAAACACTTACCTGATAAATTTACACTCAGAAGGGTCATAAAGAGACATCAGAACTTCAGCGTCCTCCCCGATCTTACATACCACATTTTTTAAATTAACAAACAAAGTAAACGAGGGTGTGGCAGCAAACTTGGCTTGTCTGTTGATGTCATTCTGTTTCTGAGACTGCAAAAAATATATAATAAATCAACACTGGAAATGCTAAACAAGTAAACACACTGCTAGTATCTATAGATTAGCTTCCTATAAGCTCCTGTAACTCAACACTAAGGGAGAGGGTGGGCCGAGCCGAGAAGTCAGTCAAGTTAAAGGAGTTGTAAAGGTACATTTTTTATTTTCTAAATAGGTTCCTTTAAGCTAGTGCATTGTTGCTTCACTTACCTTTTCCTTTGATTTACCTTCTAAAGGTTTGTTTTCTTTGTCTGAATTTCTCACTTCCTGTTTCTCCTCACTGAACTCCACACCATCATCCGAGTGGTGTGGAGTCATCCAGAACAGCTTACTGAACAGCTTACTGGAGGATAAACAGGAAGTGAGAAGTTCAGACAAAGAAAACAAAGAAAAAAAATATTTAGAAGGGAAATCTAAGGAAAAGGTAAGTGAAGCAACAATGCACTAGCTTAAAGGAACCTATTTAGAAAATAAAAAATGTACCTTTACAACTCCTTTAACATTCAGTACACATGTGCTGGCAGTGATCTTGCTGACAGGAGGATAAGGCAGAGTGAGCCGACTAATTATTTATGAATGCTGCTCCTTCTTGGTCCAGTGAATATGAGGGCAAGATTGTCACAAAGCTGTGTTGCTGCTGCAGCAGGACCAGACTCTGCTGTCTGGCAGGGGTTCTTGAATCACAAGACTAGCTGAAGAGTTTCAAATCCTTTAGCAGGTAAAACGTGGTTCCATATACCTGTATCTTTATGTTTGAAGCCTGAAATGTGGCAAAAGGATGAAAAGTTCAAGGGGGCCGAATACTTTCGCAAGGCACTGTATGTATTTCAATTGTGCATGCAGCTGCTTTTCTAGAGCACAGAAATACAAATACAACAGCCATTCACAAGTCCAAGTAAATGTGAAAATTCTTCTAGTCTAGCGTATTTTCCAAAGCAGTAGTTCTATCTGAGGCGGTTCATTATGGAGGGGCCTAGTGGAAGCAAATGTTTATTTAGCGGCCTGTAATATATTTTAAATTGCATGGCCTTCCTTTCAATCAAAGATACAGTGCACAGTGTTGGTATAACGATTTCCCTGTCAGAGCACTAGCAATAACCAAAGTACAGAAAAATAGTGTGCTAAACCTTTTCTTCCTGAAGTCTTTCTTCAACTTGCTTGGAAGCTATTTCATGTGCCCTGAAAAGACTAATCGTGCTGGTCTGTTCTGGGTCGAGTATATTTCCAACCTCATCTCGTACAACCAGGTCCAAATCAAGGATCCTATAAAAAATAAAAAAAGTAAAGAAAATGGCATAGTAAGTTTCCATGACATTAAGCAGCAAGAGCTTCGAAATAGAACAATTAACATTAAAATATATACAGTAAAACCTTGGTTTGAGTGTAACTTGGTTTGAGAGCGTTTTGCAAGACAAGCAAAATGTTTTAATAAAAATTTTGACTTGATATACAAGTAGCGTCATGTCACAACTGAGTGTAAAAGAGAAGAGAGGAACCTCTAAGGCCCCATGCACACGAGACGCTGGTAAACGCGCGTTCAGAGGCAGTTGGACGCTTTTTTCAACTGCCCCTGAACTCATTCAATGTTATCCTATGTGTCCATGCACACAGTCTCGTTTTTTGGCGTTTTTAAGCAGTTGCGTTTAACCTCGTTTTTCCAGAAGCAAAAAAATGGGTTCAGACGCAAACTTTTTCTACGTTTCAGACGCAAAACGCGGCTAAACGCGGTACCGAAATCTCAAAAATGATGGCAAATGATGAAAAACCATTTAAAAAAACGAATTGCTTGCATTGCATTGTGGACAATCCACAACTTGTGGCAGGTGACGTGGCAAGTGGACAATCCACAACTTGTGGCAGGTGACGTGGCCAGTGGACAATCCACAACTTGTGGCAGGTGACGTGGCCAGGTGACGTGGCAAGTGGACAATCCACAACCTGTGGCAGGTGACGTGGCAAGTAGACAATCCACAACTTGTGGCAGGTGACGTGGCAAGTGGACAATCCACAACTTGTGGCAGGTGACGTGGCAAGTGGACAATCCACAACTTGTGGCAGGTGACGTGGCAAGTGGACAATCCACAACCTGTGGCAGGTGATGTGGCCAGGTGACGTGGCAAGTGGACAATCCACAACTTGTGGCAGGTGACGTGGCCAGGTGACGTGGCAGGTGATGTGGCCAGGTGACATGGCAAGTGGACAATCCACAACTTGTGGCAGGTGACGTGGCCAAGCCACAACTTGTGGCAGGTGACGTGGCCAGGTGACGTGGCCAGCGGACAATCCAATCCACAATTTGTGGCAGGTGACGTGGCCAGGTGACGTGGCACTTGTGGCAGGCGACGTGGCCAGGTAACGTGGCAAGTGGACAATCCACAACTTGTGGCAGGCGACGTGGCCAGGTGACATGGCAAGTGGACAATCCACAACTTGTGGCAGGTGACGTGGCCAGGTGACGTGGCCAGTGGACAATCCACAACTTGTGGAAGGCGACGTGGCAGGGGGACAATCCACAACTTGTGGCAGGGTAAGTGGCAAGTGGACACTCCACAGCTTGTGGCAGGTGACGTGGCAAGTGACACGCTAAATACAACTACACTGCTGCTCTCTCAGCTGCTGCTACTCACTCTGGTCTCATAAAATGGCTGAACTGGTTAAATACTGTTTTTTGAGCTTAGGGAGGGTCTTATGATGTTTCTTAACTAAACGCTTATAGACGCAAACGCGGTAAAACGCCGCTAAAATCGCGGCAAAACTGGCGTTTCTAAACACTGGTTTCAGCCTTTAAAAACATGTGTTCAGCAGAGTTTGCACCAGCGTTTTGTGTGCATAGGGCCTAAGTGTAGAAATATAGTTACATTTAATGAAGGTACAACATTTAGCAACATATTGCTACACTTATGGCCCGTACACACGATCTGAAAATCGTACAATAGATCGTCCGACTTTTTTCGCTTAATAGTTGCAAGTAAAAATTGAATAGGTTACTAAAGTCACGAAAATTCTCGTACGACAGAAAAAAATAAATAAAAAAAAAACGGAAGTGATGTCATGTGTTGTAATGTATTTGGTATTGTATTTTCGGACGACAACTATACTGACTAAACGTAAATCGTACGATCTGGTATCGTACGAGGAAAGTTTTCGTGCTTGTCCGATCGAATAATATCGGATGAATTGTCATGATCGGCTCTCGAAAGCTCTGTACCAACGATCCGATTATCGCACGATTCTTCCTCGGATAACAGTTTTTGTACGATATTCGGATCGTGTGTACGGGCCATTAGAGGCACCTCTCTTCTCTTTTATACTCTGTAGCTCCTGCTGGATTTTGCTTCTTATCCCCTTGTGGAGCTTCATTTGTGGAGGGACATTTTATGGTTACACAACCTATCACATTGCTATAATCTTTTTATATGGACTATAAACTTATGGACTTATGAATAAATAGTTGTGGAAGGAATCGTTTGAGTTTCCATTATTTCTTATGGGGAAATTCGCTTTGATATACAAGTGCTTAGGATTACAAGCATGTTTTTGGAATGAATTATGCTCGCAATCCAAGGTTTTACTGTACCTTATTTTAAAATAAAAAAATCGGTCAGGGGAAGCAGGCCTGGCTGCCTATTGTTGGTCTTCTTACATTGAGGGTGGAGAATTGCAAGTAGAAAGGTCTTCCAAGTAGGGCTGGGGAAAAAATCTATTTTAATCGTGAATCGAGTTGCGAGGTCAAAACTATTAAGATTTTGACCAAATCGATTTTTTAGATTTTTTTTTTTTACCATAGGACCGGCGGTCGGTGCACTAGGCCGAAGCCGCAACCTTTTCCCAGGATTGCGTCAGGATTTTTTAGGCGAGGCTGCGGTTTCGGCCTAGTCCGCGGCCTTTTCCCAGGATTGCGGCGGACTAGGCCGAAGCCGTGGCCTCGCCTAAAAACTCCTGCCCGCAGCTCCTTAGAACCGGCGCGGTGTCCATCAGAAAAAAAAACAAAAATGATTCAAATCGTGAATCGAGTTTTAAAAAAAAAAAAATCGCAGATTTTTTTGGGGGCCAAAATCGCCCAGCTCTACTTCCAGGTGCTATATACAATGGATATAAAGAGTCAGGTTTTTGTGATGTAAAAAAATGAGACCAAGATAAATCATTTCAGAGCTTTTTCCACCTTTAATGTGACCTATAAACTGTAAAAGTTGAACAAACCAAAATCTTTTAGGTGGAGGGAAGTAAAAATAAAGAACTAAAATATGGTTGCATAAGTGTGCACACACTTCAACTAATACCTTTTTGAAGAATTTCTTGATTTTATTACAGCACTCAGTCTTTTAGAGGTATGACTCAGCATGGCACATCTTGACTTGGCAATAGTTGCCCACTCTTCTTTGCACAAACACTCCAAATCTGTCAGACTGTGAGGGCATCTCCTGTGCCCAGCCCTCTTCAGATCACCCCACGGATTTTCAATGGGATTCAGGTCTGGGCTCTGGCTGGGTCATTTCAAAACTTCATTCTTCTTCTGGTGAAGTCATTCCTTTGTTGATTTGGATGTATGCTTTGGGTCATTGTCATACTAAAAGCTGAAGTTACTCTTCATGTTCAGCTTTCTAGCAGAAGCCTGAAGGTTTAGTGCCAATATTGACTGGTATTTGGACCGGTTCATAATTCCCTCTACCTTGACTAAGGCCCCTGTTCCAGCTGAAGAAAAACCACCCCAAAGCATTATTGCTGCCACCACCATGCTTCACGGTGGGTATGGTGTTCTTTTGGTGATGTGCAGTGTTTTTGTACCAAACATATTTTTTGGAATTATGGCCAAAAAGTTCAACCTTGGTTTCATCAGACCAGAACACATTTTCCCACATGCTTTTGGGAGACTTCAGATGTGTTTTTGCAAAACTTAGCTGGGCTTGGATGTTTTTCTTCATAAGAAAAAGCGACTCCATAGCCCAGACATATGAAGAATACAGGAGATTATTGTCACATGGACCACACAGCCAGTACTTGCCAGATTTTCCTGCAGCTCTTTTAATGTTGCTGTAGGCCTCTTGGCAGCCTCCCTGACCAGTTGTATTCTTCTCGTCTTTTCATCAATTTTGGAGGGACGTCGAGTTCTTTGTAATGTCACTGTTGTGCCATATTTTCTCCACTTGATGATGACTGTCTTCACTGTGTTCCATGGTATATCTAATGCCTTGGAAATTCTCTTGTACCCTTCTCCTGACTGATACCTTTTAACAATGAGATCCCTCTGATGCCTTGGAAGCACTCTGCGGACCATGGCTTTTGCTGTAGGACGCGACTAAGAAAATGTCAGTTAGGCTGGGTTCACACTGGTACGACACGACAGTCATACAACTTTCATCCTACTTTGCTCTGCGACATCAGTCCTACATTGATCCTACACTGGTCCGACATCCATCCGACTTTCATGAACAGGATACTACTTTGATCTGACTTTGTGCTAGTCTGACTTGTCCTTTGACCAATCAAAACAATCCCAGGCTGAGATAAATTCCTTTTACTGCTGCTGTAATCACCATGTCGGATGTCAAAAGTCGGATGGTTAGGACAAGGATCCTACTTTTATCCGACTTCAATGATATTCAATGGGCTGAAGTAGGATCAAAGTCGGACCAAAGTAGTGCAGGGAGCATTTTCAAAGTCGGACCGACTTGTGTTGGACCAGTTAAGACAGCTCTCATAGGGAAACATTGATTTTCACACGTCATGCGACATGAGCTCCCAATGTCGGAGCGTTTGTCGGACCAGTGTAAACCCAGCCTAAAGACCTACTAGAACAGCTGAACTTTATTTGGGGTTAATCAGAGGCAGACAAGAAATGTGAGTTTAGGCCGGGTTCACACTGGGGCGACAAACGCTCTGACATTGGGAGCTCATGTCGCATGACGTGTGAAAATCAATGGTTTCCCTATGGAAGCCGTCTTAACTGGTCCGACACATGTCGGTCCGACTTTGAAAATGCTCCCTGTACTACTTTGGTCCGACTTTAGCCCATTGACTATCATTGAAGTCGGATCAAAGTCGGACCGCAGTCTTGCATGATCCGACTTTGGCATGCGACTTGTGCTCTGCTGATCTCGAGGGGGAACTCCACGCCAAATTTTAAATAAAAAAAAACGGCATGGGTTCCCCCTCCAGGAGCATACCAGGCCCTTCGGTCTGGTATGGATTTTAAGGGGAACCCCTACGCCAAAAAAAAGGCTTGGGGGTCCCCCCAAAATCCAAACCAGACCCTTATCCAAGCACGCAACCTGGTAGGCCGCAGGAAAAGAGGGGGGGACGAGAGAGCGCGCCCCCTCCCTCCTGAACCGTACCAGGCCGCATGCCCTCAACATGGGGGGTTTGGTGCTTTGGGGCAGGGGGGCGACCTGTGCCCCCCCCACCCCAAAGCACCCTGCCCCTATGTTGATGAGGACAGGGCCTCTTCCCGACAACCCTGGCCGTTGGTTGTCGGGGTCTGCGGGCGGGGGCTTATCGGAATCCGGGAGCCCCCCTTTAATAAGGGGGCCCCCATATTCCAGCCCCCCACCCTATGTGAATGAGTATGGGGTACATCGTACCCCTACCCATTCACCTGGTGGAAAAAAATGTCAATAAAAAAAACACAGGTTTTTAAAGTAATTTACTACACAGCTCCGGGGGTCTTCTTCTGACTTCGGGGGTCTCCGGTGTCGTCTCCGCGCTCTCCGGTTCTTTCTTCCTTCTGCCGAGCCTCCGCAATCTTCTTCCAGCTCTTTTGCTAGCGGGGCCCGGTCTTCTTCGTCGCCTTCTTCTCCTCTTCGATGTTGACAAGTCGCTTCCTTCCGCTGTAATGCTGGGTGTGTGGTGCGCTCCGATTTATATAGGCCTCTCATGACGTCACAGTCACATGCGCCGGGTGGCCACATGCTCCCATGACGTCACAGTCACAAGCTCCGGAGCTTGTGACTGTGATGTCATGAGAGGCCTATATAAATCGGAGCGCACCGCACACCCAGCATTACAGCGGAAGGAAGCGACTTGTCAACATCGAAGAGGAGAAGAAGGCGACGAAGAAGACCGGGCCCCGCTAGCAAAAGAGCTGGAAGAAGATAGCGGAGACCCGGCAGAAGTTAGAAAGAACCGGAGAGCGCGGAGACGACACCGGAGACCCCCAAAGTCGGAAGAAGACCCCCGGAGCTGTGTAATAACTTACTTTAAAAACCTGTGTATTGTTTTTTTTATTGACATTTTTTTCCACCAGGTGAATGGGTAGGGGTACGATGTACCCCATACTCATTCATATAGGGTGGGGGGCCGGGATCTGGGGGCCCCCTTATTAAAGGGGGGCTCACGGATTCCGATAAGCCCCCACCCGCAGACCCGGACAACCAACGGCCAGAGTTGTCGGGAAGAGGCCCTGTCCTCATCAACATGGGGGCAGGGGGGGTGCTTTGGGGTGGGGGGCCACAGGTCGCCCCCCTTCCCCAAAGCACCAAACCCCCATGTTGAGGGAATGCAGCCTGGTACGGTTCAGGAGGGAGGAGGGGGGGGCCGCTCTCTTGGCCCCCCTCTTTTCCTGCGGCCTTGCCAGGTTGCGTGCTCGGATAAGGGTCTGGTTTGGATTTTGAGGGGACCCCCACGCCGCTTTTTCGGCTTAGGGGGTTCCTCTTAAAATCCATACCAGACCGAAGGGCCTGGTATGCTCCTGTAGGGGAACCCATGCCGGTTTTTTATTTAAAATTTGGCGTGGAGTTCCCCCTCAAGATTCATACCAAACACAGTGCCTGGTATTGGCGGGGATCTAAGTCGGATCCCCGTTCATTGAAAGTCGGACATATGTCGGCTTCATGTCGCAGGGCAAAGTCGGATCCAAAGTAGGACGGCTGTCGTGTCGCACAAGTGTGAACCCAGCCTCAAAGTATATCCTCACAGGGTGACACTGTGGTTACACAAATACTAGTGTGCCAACGTCCCAATAATGTTTGGACAAAAAGTTTAGAACTAAAGAGAATGGACTTTATAGGCACACACATAGAATATGTAAAATTAGAAGTTTTTAATTGGATAAAGTTAAAGTTAGTACAGACACATATTAAAACATAATGAGTGACCCCGAAACGCTCTAATAACATCTCCAAAGTAAATGGATATAATGAGCTAGATTGGTACACTAATAGAATAAAGGTAACCAATAATGGCATCCAGTGAAGATGAAATGCGTGGAGAAGTTGAGTTGCAATATGAGGTCGCATAGAAGGTTCGCTCTACATGTTACGCGCATAGATGCACTTCTTCAGGAGCTTGCAAATATGATAAGCAAAGTTTAGAAATGCCACTATATAAAGCTTGTGTATATATGTAGATCAACCAGAATTGACCCAATTGTAAAGGGATAAAAATCAGTTAGAGTATTACAGGCACATATTCAACATTAAATAGGAGTTGATAGATGCCATGTCCAGGAGGGTAGTAAGAAAGGGCCATCTATCAACTCTATTTAATGTTGAATATGTGCCTGTAATACTAACTGATTTTATCCCTTTACAATTGGGACAATTCTGGTGGATCTACATATAAACACAAGCTTTATATAGTGGCATTTATAAACTTTGCTTATTATATTTGCAAGCTCCTGAAGAAGCGCATCTATGCGCGCAAAATGTAGAGCCAACCTTCTATGCGACCTCATATTGCGACTCAACTTCTCCACGCATTTCATCTTCACTGGATGCCATTATTGGTTACCTTTATTCTATTAGTGTACCAATCTAGCTCATTATATCCATTTACTTTGGAGATGTTATTGTAGTGTTTCGGGGTCACTCATTATTATGTTTTAATATGTGTCTGTACTAACTTTAACTTTATCCAATTAAAAACTTCTAATTTTACATATTCTATGTGTGTGCCTATAAAGTCCATTCTCTTTAGTTCTAAACTTTTTGTTAATCAGAGGCACATTAAATGAAGGCGTGTGTACTGACTCCTATGTAACATGAGTTTGAATGTGATTGCTTAATTCTGAACACAGCTACATCCCCAGTTATAAGAGGGTGTGCACACTTATGCACAAACACTAATTTTATTTTTACTTGCCCCTCCAAAAATATGTTTGTTTTTCAATTGAGTTGTACAGTCTATAGGTTAAAGGTCGGTTAAAGGTGGAAAAAGTTCTGTAATAATTTATCCGTCATTTTTTTTTACATCACAGAAACCTGACATTTTAACAGGGGTGTGCAGACTTTTTATATCCACCGTACATTCAGGATCATCAAAGGTAGCAGGACAGCAAGCTGACAGGCACTCGAGCAGCACTTATAAGAGAGAAGCAGGTTCTGGATAGACAAAGAAGGGAAAGGCGCTTCCAAGTGCAGTAGGTCAGCAATTTTATTAAAAGGGAACGGTTAAATACATTTACAGGATTACAGAGTAAACTGGCTCATAAATGTCTGAAGTCCACCTGAGAAGGTCTCCCTGTCACTGTGCTTCTGAGGTTTTGAAGAAGGAGCCTTTGAGCATGCTCCAAAACTAGTCACCTCCCCTTCCTGACATCACTTCCACCCCCTGTGTTCCACATGGTTTCAGGAAATGCGGCAGCCATCCTGTTCCTCCAGACCCTCGGTTCCTGTGGCTGCGGGCCAGCACAGTTACAGGAAGACCATCTCAGGAGGACTTCAGGCATTCATGAGCCCGTTTACTCTGTAATCCGGTAAGTGTTTTTAACCGTTGCATTTTAATAAAATTGCTGACACTGCACTTTGCCTTTCTCTGCAAATCTTTGTCATTAAATTGAGGGCGACCTGCAGAACTATTTTAGATCGATGTTATGTATGCAGAAAAGCAACAAACGCAGCATTTCAGTCAAAAGAGATCCAGCGTGTGAAAAAACTGGCATGATCTCCAATGTGCTTTATTCAAAAACAAAGTGCTGGCACATGGGTAACCCAAAATATCTCCTCTCAGACATCCATTACCTTGGCCCTTGTCTGACATAAAAACCCTCAAAAAAAATAAATAATAATTATAAAAAAAAGTCCACTACAATGAGAATTGGGTAAACATAAGATGTACAACAGGTCCTTTAATATCACACACACAGGACAGCAGATTGTCATGCTAAGGAAAGGACCTGCTAAACATATCCTCGCTGCTGTATCCAAACCTAAAAATAAAAAACATTTTGCCTTTAGTTCTACTTTAAGGAGCTTTGCCTGCCCAACCTAGAGCAGCAGTCTCAGGTTTTACAGAATGAGGACAGAACACATCATAGACGTAGCATAAAACACTATTTGAAAGCCTCATCGGAACTTTCATCCATTAGTATTTGTGGGACAAAGACTTTTTTCTGCAACTCCTGTTCCTATTTGTCAGAAGTTTCAGAACAAAAACAAATTCTCAAGATGTTCATCCCCGTTTGAAAGCCGAGCATCTGGAGTCCATGCAAACTTTAAGCAAACACGTTGGCAGATGGTAAGACACAATAACAAACAAGGAATTCATTAATTGAGGAGAAGGTGAAGCTTTAAATTTTCTACGCCAAACAAAATCAAGGCTCAGTCTCAAGTCTTTCTCTGCAAAGCTGAACACAGTCACAGGAAATGCAAAACTGCCATATCTCAGCAACCCATACATAAAATTAGATTTTCATGAGGCGTTCATACTTTTAAAAGCTAAAAGGCAAAATGCATACCTAAACATCACCTACTTGCAGAAAGGTAAGCTTCTGGTTATGATAATCTGCAAATATTCATAAGTCACTACATGGCTCACTGCAGCCTCCGATAAGTAAATCTCTCACGTACATTCAGTTCAGAATAGGGAATTTAGTCACAAAATGTATTCATTTCAGGCATTTATATAGTGGTGACAATTTATACAGCCTTTTACATACTGTACATTCACATCAGTCCCTGTCCTCAAAAGGTTGCAATCTAAGGTCCCCATCTCGCAATTTAGGCAGTGGTCAATTAAAGAATACGTTATCCCAACATTTCATATTCCTGATGTGTATAATGTACCACGTACTTGTGTTAAAAATTATTTCGTTCTCCTTGCATTGTTTTTGTGTGAAACACTTGGTGTTCCCACCAGTCCTCTTACTGTCCTAATAAAAACTGACCACACTAGAGAACAGCCTGCCTGTCCTCTAATAGCAATGAAACATGCCTACATGCTCACTGCCACCCACACAGGCATTCACAAGAAGATCAGTGTACTGCCGTTTCTCAACCTCTTGCTCTCCAAGACCCTTATGCAATGCAGCTGAGAACAGATAATGAAAAGGATAAAAAAGAAGGAGCATTTATATTGCGTGTGTGTATAAATACATACAGTGTAATATAGATATATATATTTATTTCCAAAGGACA
Organism: Rana muscosa; assembly: GCA_029206835.1. NCBI lineage: Eukaryota > Metazoa > Chordata > Amphibia > Anura > Ranidae > Rana > Rana muscosa. The sequence continues at coordinate 270,002,502 of CM055123.1, read as the reverse complement.
GAGCGACACTCACGGTCTTGAAAGATGTGCCGACAAGGCAGAAGCTCGTCTTCCTCAGGACCGCTGCTCTTTAAAATAAAATCTTCACTGTGCGTTCACCTTTCAAAACCCGTGAGTGCCGCTCTCTTTTGAACTATGTGTACTGTAGGCTTTGCTGTGTGCCGGGCCCACTTTCTCTTTGATATGTGTGCAATGGCAACTAGGGATGAGCCCGATGTTCAAGTCGAACGCAAGTTCGACTCGAACATCGGGTGTTCGCCAAACAGCGAACATTATGCGGTATTCGCAGCAAATTCGAAAGCCGCGGAACACCATTTAAAAGTCTATGGGACACTAACATGAAAAACCAAAAGTGCCAATTTTAAAAGGCTTATATGCAAGTTATTGCCATAAAAAGGGTTTGGGGACCCGAGTCCTGCCCCAGGGGACATGTATCAATGCAAAAAATTTTTTAAAACTACAGTTTTTTTCGGGAGCAGTGATTATTAAATGCTTAAAGTGAAACTATAAAAATGAAATATTCCTTTAATTATCGTGCCTGGGTGGTGTCTATAGTATGCCTGTAAAGTGGAGTTCCGTCAGAGATCCGGTGATGTCACGGACACCGGCGGGGCTTGCTGTGTCCATCTGAAGGGCTCCTTTGCTGTGCCTTCATATCTGCATGCCTGGGGGACCTTACTATCTGCCACACTCAAGGGCTGTTACACTTCCCTCTATCAACCTGGGATTCAACAGCCATCCACTGGGAGTTGTGATAGTTCCCTTCACAGGACATCTACATTACCGACGGACTGATGTTAACCCCTACTCATCTGGATTCAGCAGTGGTATCGTTGTACACATTTTTATATCAGTATCAAACTTAGCTACATGTTTTTATGACTGCTTTTGTTACCGTTTGGTATTACTCGCACCATTTTTACAGTTTATGTAGCTACATTGATTTTATCTCCAGTGCAATATTTATTTTGTTACCTACTTGAAGACTATAAAAGTTTTAATGCTATTCCCATCGAGCGCTGCCTTTGTGTGTTTTTTTGTATCCTGCTATCCATTTTTCCAGTGGTTGGTAGCTGCACTGGGAATCAGCCTGCAAGGAGATCAGCTAAAAGTAGTTGGATCTGTATGTGCGTTATAAATAATCGAAATTAGTCGATTAAAAAAAAAAAAAAAAGAAGATTAATCGAACACGAAAATTTTAATCAGTAACAGCCCTAAAAATAAGTAATTTAAAACTGATTGCATCTGTAATGAATTGTAGGGTCTCGGCAACATAGACAAAACTCATAAAAATAAAAAAAAACAGCATGGGTCCCCCCCTCCCCCCAGTCCATTACCAGGCTCTTTGGGTCTGGTATGAATATTAGGGGAACCCCAAGCCAAAAGCCATACCAGGCACTTCAGGTCAGGTATGGATATTAAGGGGAACCCTGCAGCAATTTTTTATTTTTTTTATCCAGCATGCAACCTGGCAGGCCACAGGAAAAGAGGGGGGACAAGAGAGCGCCCCCCCTCCTGAACCGTACCATGCCACATGCCCTCAACATGGGGAGGGTGCTTTGGAGTTGCTCCTCCAAAACACCTTGTCCCCATGTTGATGGTGACAATGGCCCCATCCCCACAACCCTTTCCCGGTGGTTGTGGGGGTCTGCGGGGGGAGGGGGGCTTATCGGAATCCCGGCCCCCTCCTATGTGACTTGCTAAGGAGTATAATGTTCAGCCTGATCACTTCATTCGCCCCTGGTTCCAACGCCTGTCAGATTTACACACCTTATATAATAATCCCCTTTACCCCTCCCCCCATTGCAGTAAAGGGTTAAAACATGTACCTGGAAGATTCCCTTGCAGTGAATGTTTGCGGTCAGCTTCACTGTTTATAAATATGCCCCCCTGATGCTGAGCTTTAATTAAAAAAGTGCACATTAAAATCCACAGGAGGAAAATGAAAATAGACAGATTTTAAAGTCTACAGACCTGTTTCCATAATCAATCCTTGCAGTAATTTTCTTTTTGAGCTCTTTCAGTTCATCCTGGGGCAGCGTTCCAGACAAGATCTGTGATCTCCACTCCACCAGGTCACAGATCATATTTCTGACGCAGTTAAACATGTCTCGATTATCTTGCTATAAAAGGGAAATATAAGTATTGATTTGACTTTATGCACACAACAAATAAGTATATAGCAAGGTATAGTTTGCTAGAAGCCAACATTAATATTTCATTGTTTACATGCTGCCAACAAATAAAGCCAATCCATAGTCTTAAGATATAGTTGAAAATAATCAGCTTTGAGTAGATTACTGAATTAGTATATTCTCTGTCTCTGTATTGTGCTGGCCATGTGAACCTTTCTTTATGCCAGTTACAGATTGATTTGAGACATTGCCTCTTTTGCCATGTTAAACTTCGTACATACACACACTGGAGGGAGGGGGGGTAGCTGCCTTTGGTAGGTCTGGGCTTCTAGTGTATTGCTGTACCTAGAGGTAATGTTAGTCAATCTCCAAGGTATCCGGCTCTCAATCACTTTATTGCTTATGTTTCAGGCTAGGAACTCAGATAGTTAGGAGCCAGGAACCAAAATTTGCACAGATGCCTTGACACAGCAGTGTGGCTTCACAAATGTATACAACAAAAATCACATCTGACCCCCAAAAAGTGGAAAGATTTAAATAGAAAAATAAAAAAGATATAGCCCAAAAATGTTTATTTCAGGTACAGTAGTATAGATAGTAGTAGCCATGCCACATTAAACTGGACTTGTTTAGAAACGTTGCAAAAAAACACATTTCAACACCCAGCTTTGTTACTCATTTATTACTGTGCATGGAGGAAGTCACTGGGATGGGTGGTGAAAATTTCTTCAACATTCCTAAACTAGTCTAGATTAACAGGTTAAGTACCAGCCTTTATAAACCCCTTTATAACCAGGTCATTTTTCAGTACTGTGATAGCTTGACTGACAATCACTCGATCATTCACCACTGTAGCAAGGTGAATTTACCATTTTTTTTTTAGATGAAAAATAATTTTGGTGGTAAATAACGACCGCTTAGTTTTTATTATTTTTACTCTATAAAAAAAGATAAAAGACCAACAACTTTGGAAAAAAAAAATATGATTGTTTTCTTAGGCTCCATGTACGCTGAAGCTGATAAACTGCAGTTTATTGGCGTTTGAGTTTTTTTTTAAAAGCCCATTAACTGCACTCTATGTTGGCCTATGTGTTCATGTACACATGGATGTTTTTTAGCATTAACGAGCAGTGGAGTTAATGGTCTTTTTTCTGAACGCAAGTAATTCGCGTTCAAAATGCAGTTTTTCGGCGGGAAAAAAACGCTAAAAAAGCTCAAAAACGCAGGTCGCCAGCGTTTAGCATTTTTTGATCCATTGAAAAAAAAATATAAAAAAAAGCTAAAAAAACGGCAACACTGAAATTCGCTAATAAATGCTAGTAAAAAACGCTGATAAAAGCTATAATTTTAAAGCAGCTTTTTCTGCCAGAAATCTGGCATTCAAAACGACCGTTTTTGAGCTTCTGTGTACATGGAGCCTTATAGTGCAAAGTAAGAGAAACAAACCCGTCAGGACAAAAAAAATCACCCCCTTTTTGGAAAGTAAACACCCCAAGATGATCTAATTTACCAAAGTTTCTAATAAAATAAAGCATCATGCTGGTATTTTGATAAAATATGAAGCTTGGTGGATGATCAATGTACAGGCCCATACACAGAGGGAGGAGAAGGCAAGGGGCTAATGTACAGGTCACATACAGTGGAAGGGAACATGCTGCAGCCTACCTGAATGACTGAAATCCATTCATGGAATGTGAGAGGAAGGAGAGGGTTCTCAAACACAAAACAGTAGTACTGTTTACATTTGTGATAGTTAAGTTAAGCACCCTGATGTTTAGGCAGGGTTGCTATCAAATTTAGCAGACGGGCGATAGTTGCCTTGGCCAATTGTCAGGAAATCAATTGATTTCTCCCCAATTCTGGAATTGCTGCACTTCTCTCTTCTGTCACTAGGTGGCATTGTAGCTAGTGACATTAGATAAGACAAGGACAGATTATGAGTAGATGTGGTGTCTTAGCCAATTGGCAGGGGTTTCTTCAAGTCCTTTGGCCTGCTGGGAGAGCCTATTTGGGTGGAGTCAGGTGGAGTCAGGTGATCAGGGTTCTGTGCCACCTGGATGGATGTGTGGACATGTGTTACGCTGCCCCGGGCTGCCAAGACGTAAGCCTGAGGCCTATCCCGGGGACATCTGGCTGCTAGGCTGTCTGAGGGTCTATCCAGAAGCAGGAGAGCAGCGTAGGGTTGGGACTGCTGGCATGTAGTCCAACCAGAAGTAGTAGTGGTCAGCGGTAAAAGGAAAGCCGTCGCCACTAAGGGGACCATCCACCTTGTTACCAGAGACCACTGTGAGTAAGCTGAGGACAGTACCAGAGCAGACTTCTCAAAAGCCGAGTATGATGAAGAAGTAGGAAAACCTCAGCAAGTGCCAAGTCAGGGTCCCCGGGACTTTTCTACAAAAGAATGGCAATAACAGCGATTACAAGGCACAGAGACAGACAATCAAGGTGGCTCTATGCATTGTGATCACTGTTGAGGCCAATTTTGCCATTCTTTTTGGGGATCTGCATGAATGGTAATTTGATCATAGTCATTGAGTGAGCACTGAGTACCATTGAAAAAACCATTGCAGTCCAGAACACCAAGGCCACCATCACGGTTTCGTGGCATACAGTAGAAGTGATCTGGTTAATGTGACTAAGGCCGGCCATAGACTGAGCAAATTTCTTTCCTGCAATCAAGGGTTGTAGGAAAGAAATTTGTTTAATTCCCCCATCAACACAGTCAGTGGGGAGGGGGAAGCCGTCCCTGCCAGGAGAACACAGTGTTTATTGCTAGCGGCTATAACAGCTGCTGGCAATAATCACATGTAAAATCCAACAGGCTGGTTGTACCCAAGCAGATCGATCAACTTGGGTACATTCAGCCAGCTCATACACAGTTCCAATCTCAGTCGGTTCCTGCTGAACCGACTGAGATTTGAACCGTCTATGGCTGGCTTTACTATTACTAGCTACACCCTTTCTAGATGCCGTATCTGGAATGTTTTTTTTTTTTTACAACAGCTGCTCTTTAAGGTCAGTCATTTTCTAACAAAGTTAGACAATGAAAGGCAAACCTATAAAACTTATATATGAAAATATTACATTCAGCAAATTGACTTTACAAAAACACCACAAGCAGCATATTCACTGAAAGTGCATTTTTCTGTAAAGAAGAAACATGTCTGGAGAAGGAACTGCCCCACTCCCTGAGACTAATAATAAGCGTATTTTATATTTACCTAAAAATGTACAGAAATAAATTTTCCTGACCATAATAAGCTAAGAAACTATGTACAAAACAAAAAAAAAAAACTGTCATTCTTTTTAAAAAACAATTAGATTTTCTTTCCAGTGAAGTGCAAGAAAAAAGAATCTGTCTTGTCGCTATGGGAATCAAGAACATAACGTCATACAAGAAAATCATTTTATTTATAAGACTTATAGCACTGACAGTTGTCTTGATTTACTTACAACATAAAGTTGCCTCCATATGATGGACCACTCACGGAGCGTGGTGGTGACTTCATGTACAAGCGGAATCTCGCAAGGTGTGACCGTTTCATGTTGTCTACAAAATAAATGCAAAATTCTAAATAAAGAGCTGTTATGGATTAACAAACACACAAATAATTAAAACAATACCACTGAGCATGGTCCATCATCAGGCTAAGAGCAACTCTATGACAGCAAGCAATCATCCATCACTGCTTTGAAGTAGAGATGAAATTTGATTGGCTGCTACAAATTACTGCAGTTTATACATTACCATTCTATGTACTGCTTTAATAAACAAGTCTATGTGTCTTGAAATGACTTTTTCTTGAAAGCAAATGGGAACATATTTGCAAGTAAACCTAAAATCCATAAAGTGATAAACTTACAAAAGAGCAATAAAGCTAAATTACAACTTTATATAAAATAGAAATGTATTATGCCGACAGATGTTTATGTACATATTTCAGGATTTTATCTATATTGAAAAAGCAAACCGAAGCAAACATTTACAGCAATCACTAGCTGCTAATGACACTGACAACGGCTGCTGGTAGTTTTTTTAAGCCTTCAAAAGTGGCTCAAAGCAGGACTGCAGCAGAAGTGCAGCCAAATAAATAACAGAAGAGGAGGCCAGGCATATGGCAGAGGGTATGAACAGTGTGGGGGAAGACTGCAGGGGGTCTCATGACATGGGGTGTGTGTGTGTGTGTGTGTGTGTGTGTGTGTGTGTGTGTGTGTGTGTATTTAGGACACATACACTAGGAGGACAGCTAAACGTGCAAGCTTAAAGCGGAGATCCACTCTAAAGTGGAACTTCCGCTCATCGGAACCCCCCCCCCCTCTGGTGTCACAATTGACACCTTTCAGGGGGGAGGGGGGTGAAGATACCGGTCTAAGACAGGTATTTTCACCCACTTCCAGGAGTCCTCTTTGCGGGAAATCTGCGGGAAGCACGTCACTTCCCGCAGAATATCCATAGTGTTCTGGGAAACACTCGGCTCCCAGAACACAGGAGGACCAGTCAGAACGGCGCAGCGCGTCACGCGCATGCGCCGTAGGGAATCGGGCAGTGAAGCCGCAAGGCTTTACTTCCTGGTTCCCTCACCGAGGATGGCGGTGGGGGCAGCAGAGTGAAAAGCGATTGCTCGTCCTCTGCTGCGGACGTCGCTGGACTCCAGGACAGGTAAGTGTCCTAATATTAAAAGTCAGCAGCTGCAGTATTTGTAGCTGCTGGCTTTTAATATTTTTTTTTTCGGCGGAGCTCCACTTTAATTCAACCAAAACACTTGCATTAGCAGTACAGTACTAAAAGGACAGTCTAAAGTAAATAAAGCTACTCATTTCATTAAAGTATAACTAAAGGCATTTATTTATTTTTACGTTTTGGATAGCGTGGAGATGGATTAGAACACTGGTCAGTTTTTATTACGGTCTGCGCCCTCATTAGGGAGATTCACCCTCTCTATTTCTCCTGTTTACCATATCATTGAAAGTAAAAGAAAATCCCAAATTGTGGGTTGTCCCCAAAAAAATAATAGTGAGAAAATCTTCCAATGGGGACACTAGTTCTGGTGACCTGGTGGGTAATTTCCAGGGATTTTCTCTTACTTTCCATTTGGCTATGGGACAGGAAGTGAAGGGAAATCTCCTCAATGGGATAAAGATGTAAAAAAATAAATAAATAAAAAAAAAGGGAAAAAAATAAATCTGACAGGAGTTATAATCCTCCATTACCAAAAATAATTTAAACAAATGCTATAGAGAAAGCACTATAAAGGAGTGACAAGACACCATTATTATGATATCTTGGCTCCCCCTGGGCACCACCAGGGTTTCTGAAAAAAATCAACTTTCATTAATTTGGGAACTCCAGTATGGCCACATGGAAAGTTTATGAACAACATTTTTTCTACAAAATGAATGTCATTTATTCTAAAATTGTGAATGCGTTATGTTCACAATTTATATACAAACATTACTTAGTACTGCTAACAAGTCAACATTGTCACAAATCAACAAAATTGTTAAAGGGCTTATGTCAAGCAGCAAGGTTTACCTCCTGCTTAAACCATTTAACTTGGTGGTTAGTGCTTCTGCCCTATAGCACTAGGGTCCTCGGGTTCGGAATCCTATTCAGGACACAACATGCATGGAGTTTGCATGTTTTCCCGGTACTTGCATGGGTTTCCTCTGAGTAACCCAGTTTCCTCACACACTCCAAAGATATTCTGGTAGATTAATTGGCTCCTGTCTATAGTGGCTCTAGTATTTATGTGTAGCACTACCCCTGTAGGAGCTGCTGGTTATATTTTGGGCCTTGCCGTTACCTGTCTGTTCACCATATCCGCCATAGGGGTCCCATTGAAGAGTTGTTCAAAAATGTCTGCACCAAACACTTAGTCTCTTTTCCAATGGTTTTATTAAAGAATGTCACTTAGTGGGATGGAGGGTTAGGGGGAGATTCAGGTACCTTGCTTTGCGGATCACGGTACTTATTTGATCCAGAGGACAAACCGTTTCCACACTGGATCTAGCAACCACCGGATAGGCCTCTCTCACTGACCTAGCAGCCGGTGCGGTGCTCGGTCAAAAGTCTCTGCTACAGACTTGAAGGTAATTGAGTCGTTGTACAGTCCTCTGCCACATGACGGCATAACCACACACTTTGCACAGTTCAAAAGGACACAGCTACACAGTACCAGTTTCTTTCAGCCAGCCGGCAGCTCTGTGAGGTAGATTTGGCCAGGATGCGTCCCCCAATTGAGTCTCCAGACTCTGAGATAACGGCCCTTTCGCTCGGTCCTCTTTGCTTAAATTCCTCCCCTGGTTTCTACAATTGCTCGGCTTCTTCCCGCAGGCAAGACAGCACCGGACCACCCCTGGACCAGTAGGCCCTAGAAGCTCCTCGGCCTACTATCAGTAACAAAGCCTCGGGCCAGCAGGCCCCGAGGCAGAAAAGCTGCTTCGACACACCTTAGGCCAGGAGGGCCATCAGGTCAGAGAGACACGGAAAACGGAGTCTGTCCCTTAAGTACCCTCTCCCAGAATGCACAGCGGGTGAACTACTCCCACTGGGCTGTTTCTGGGTAAAGAGGTACTCAATACACCCAGCCTGCTGCATTTCCAACCTTGACCTGAGGTGACAGCGACACCCATAGTCAAGTGGAAAATGCGCAACACAGCTGGACTGGAACAGAAACCAGTAATTTAGCAAAATCATTCTGAGCCAAACTACAGCTCAGATAACTTAAATTTACATATAGCGCCTACCCAACAGGAGCAGGGCGCTACACATGCATGTAAAGTAGGGACATTAAGATTGTAAGAGCCTTGAAGGCAAGGACGGATTTAAAAAAATATAAATAAAAAATTTAAACGTAGTGATAAATCTTCAGGTCATGACAGAAATGCTCTTACGCTGACTGGTGGGAGCCTACCACCAACTGGAATAAGCCCCCGCAACAAGGTTTACCAAAAGGTCAACAGAAATCTATTTTTTTTTAAATACCCGTTAGGGAAAAAAAATAATTGCTTGTCAAAACGTTCAGTAATTTTGTTTTGAGATCTTTATATGGAAATCTAAACTGACAGTTCTTAGTGGTCAGTATCTCTTTATAGGAACTACAGCAGTTTTCAGGAGGAGTTGTGCTCATAAGTTTACATACCCTGGCAGAATTTATGATTTCTTGGCCATTTTTCAGAGATCATGAATGATAACACAAAAACTTTTTTCACTCATGGTTAGTGTTTGCCTGAAGCCATCTATTATCAATCAACTGTGTTTACTCTTTAAATCATAATGACAACAGAAACTACCCAAATGACCCTGACCAAAAGTTTACATACCCCAGTTCTTAATACCGTGTATTGCCCCCTTTAACTTCAATGACAGCTTGAAGTCTTTTTTGGTATTTGTGGATGAGGCTCTTTATTTTCTCAGATGGTAAAGCTGACCATTCCTCTTGGCAAAAAGCCACCAGTTCCTGTAAATTCTTGGGCTGTCTTGCATAAACTGCACGTTTGAGATCTCCCCGGAGATACTGAGGTCAGGAGACTGAGATGGCCACTCCAGAACCTTCACTTTATTCTGCTGTAGCCAATGACGGGTCAACTTGGTCTTGTGTTTTGGATCATTGTCATGTTGGAATGCCCAAGAACGTCCCATGCGCAGCTTCCTGGCTGATGAATGCAAATGTTCCTCCAGTATTTTTTGGTAACATACTGCATTCATCTTGCCATCAATTTTGACCAAATTTCCTGTGCCTTGGTAGCTCACACATCCCAAAACATCAGCGACCCACCACAGTGTTTCCCAGTAGGAATGGTGTACCTTTCATGATAGGCCTTGTTGACTCCTCTCCAAATGTAGAATTTATGGTTGTGGACAAAAAGCTAAATTTTGGTCTCATCACTCCAAATGACTTTGTGCCAGAAGGTTTGAGGCTTGTCTCTGTGCTGTTTGGCGTATTGCAAGCAGGATATTTTGTGGCATTTGCGTAGTAATGGCTTTCTTCTGGCAACTCAACCATGCAGCCCATCTTTCTTCAAATGCCTCCTTATTGTGCATCTTGAAACAGCCACACCACATGTTTCCAGAGAGTCCTGTATTTCACCTGAAGTTATTTGTGGGTTTTTCTTTGCATCCTGAACCAAATTTTCCTGGCAGTTGTGGCTGGAATTTTAGTTGGTTTGGTTTCCAAACCACCTGACCGTGGTTTGGTTTCAACAGAACCCCTCATTTTCCACTTCTTAATTAAAGTTTGAACACTGCTGATTGGCATTCTCAATTCCTAGGATTTTTTTTTATATATCCCTTTCCTGTTTTATACAGTTCAACTACCTTTTCCAGCTGATCCTTTGACAATTCTTTTGCTTTTCCCATGACTCAGAATCCAGAAACATCAATGCAGCACTGAATGAACTATGCAAGGGGTCTGTCAGGAGTCCAGAAACTCACTGACCTTTTATAAACACACACTAATTACAAGCAAACAGATCACATGTGAGTATGGTTATCTTTATTAGCCATTCAAACCCCTTTGTGTCAACTTGTGTGCATGTTATCAGGCCAAAATCACCAGGGTATGTAAACTTTTGGTCAGGGTCATTTGGGTACTTTCTGTTGTCATTATGATTTAAAAAGCGTAAACAGTTGATTGATAATAAATGGCTTCACCCAAATGCTAACCATGAGTGAAAGAAACGTTTTTGTGTTATTATTCATAGTCTCTAAAAAATGGCCAAGAAATCATAAATTCTGCCAGGATATGTAAACTTATGAGTACAACTGTATCTAGACTTACTTATTGGTTTGGGATTTCATTTTCACTGCAGGTAACCTACATTTACGAAAGTTTTCATCATCAACTTGGACTTGCTCATGTTTGTGACAGGGTTACTTATAATCCAACTACAACCAAAAAACCTTCACTAAAGATAGAAGTGGAAATGAGTGTAAAACTTCACCAATGGGATCAGATGGCCGTTGGGCTTTAAAAATGCCAGTGATTTTCTCCTTGCATTATCTGTCTTCGCTGTACTGATTATTTCTTTAGCATCTTAAACGATTTGACAACATGGCATTTACTAATGTAACACATTGTATTAAGGCTTGCTGCATGTTGGCATCAATCCTTTCAGCGGGTCTTAGATGTGAGCAGTAACTATCTTTTAATGTATTCATCCTATTAAAATAAATCAACTTTGTTATTTTAGTACTGCATGTCTCCTTTATACAGCCATTTTGTAATCAGTCTAGAGATGTCCGTATACAGTCATCAGATGATCAGAATACTGATGTTCACTCTATCTACAGGCTAAGATAAACTCAGCCATAAAACTCATTAAAGTTTATTCAAGTCCATGTGCACATTGCCATAACCCATAATCAACAAAATCATAATTAAAAATCATTAATCTAAAGGTTATTTGCTGTCCCCCGCCCTTCCGCAACACCCCTATTGTACTAGTGTGTCCCTGCCGATCTAAAAAAGGAACACACTAGCATGGGAGGAGGTTTAACATCATGATGATATCATAACCTGCCTAAAAGGTACAAATATACAGATCAAAAAAAAAATCTAATACTCAGTCTCATGTACTGGAAACATTTAGGGCCTCCTTTTGCCAGAGGGCACAACTTTCTGAGATCACTTTCGGCCAAAAATGTACGGAGCAGAGTAGCGTCACCCCCTTGCCCACGCCTGTTGAATGGGAAGTGAAGCAGTAGGCAGCATATTAGAATAAAACTAAATAAAATGCGATCTAAAACCCTGAACGTCTGATGTTGCCACCCCTTCCGGGCTCAAGCTGAGCCCTGATATGTGGGCTAATATAGAAAGCTGATCTAAATACTATTTTTAAGTACTTTTAATAGCTGTATTTAAAAAGCTTAAAAATACATTACTGGATTAAAAAGTGTTTACATGTCTGCTCTAATTTTACCTTTAAACCTCCAACTGCAAAGGATGTATTACACACCTTGTGGTAATCAAAAGACCCAAACCAGCTCATAGCTGCCTGAATCAATAATGTGAATTTTAGCATTCATATAAGAGTCGGATTGTATCTTTTGCTCTGTGCCACCACAATAATACATTAACAAGTAAATACATTTACATTTCTGATGCTCCGTTATTTTGTGAAAAGTATCCAATACCCCAGAATTAAAACGTTTTATATATGAAATAACTTGCAATTCCCCCTGACAGCCCATGAAGATTAGCAGGGGAATGTCTGTGTCCTCTGTGTGGATAAGCCCCTAAAAATACTGAAAATCTTCCCTTAAAACAAAGCCTGTATGAACACTGCCACAAAACTGATTTTGCAGCAGCCTTCCTAATGGCCCATTAAAATGACAGGCTGCCTCGCTGGTCTAAAAGGAAAGCGCGTTAAGGCTGGCCATACACTATACGATTTGGCTATCGATTTCCCCCACCCATACTACACAGAGTGGATGGAGGAATCTACCCTGCCAACTATTGGCAGCATCCACGGGTCTCAAAAAACCTGAAAAGTGGATGCAGCCTTTGTTTGGCCAACAATTTTCCACCTGGCTCCTTCGATTTTCAGATCGCAGGATGTTGAGCGGGAGAGTGCCAACAAGTTTATCGGGAACCTCCATCAATTCGCTCTGTGTATGGCTATCTTAACAAATGTAAAAAGGTCTATATAAACATACTGTAGGTATTCAAAGATTCCCAGGCTACAAACCGTGGTCTTCTTTTACGGTTAATAAACACAAACCCACAATGACAACATGGTCCATTTTTTTATGAATTACACATTTATTTACCCCTTTCCTTCGACTGCAGCTTCCTTAAGATGAACATAGTTGGAAGGAAATATACCCTAAAAACACAAATATATAGTAATTAAAAACAAAAATAATCACCATGCTTGGTAAAAAACAAGAATCCTAAAAAGGAATACCAACAATAGAAAATTATACTCCCAAAACTACCGATTTGAAATTCTGAATTTATTTCCCTCTACAACAAACCATAGAAGAATATACATTTTTATTACAAGTGCACTGTATCTGTATTTGGTGTTTGTTACCCCAACATTTCACTTTCCTGATATGTGCCTTCAATACTATGTACTTGTATGAAAAAGTATCCTGTTTTCTTTGTATTGCTTCCTTTGTGTGAAATCCCTTGGTGTTCCAGCCAGTCCCTCTGCTTTCCAATTAAACAACGACCACACTAAGCAGGAGAACACACCATGGTTAGTTCTCTAGCTCTGCTGGGAACTCAGCGTGTTCTCCTCCAATTTTCAGACTTATCCCGACAACCCCCTCCCCTCCCGCACAGCCTTTCACTGGGAAGCTTGGTGTGCTGATGCTTCTCCTCCCCCAGCTCTTGTGCTGGGGGAGGAACAGGTTGTTCTACAAGGTGACACAAGTGTTAATGCATTCAAAACAAATGTAAAAACTGTAAATTCGTTTTTTTGACACATTAAAAAATGGTCTAAACACTTTGTGCACCTTCCCAAGCAGACGATCCATTAACAGATCCTCTGCAGAATCAGAATAGAACAGGAAAATATCATTTTCAAGAGATCTGTGTCTCTTCAGTGTTTACCCCATTTTAAAACCAGAGCTTTCCAGACCCAAATTTAATGTATAGGTTATACAAATAGAAGTAGTCTGATGTAAAAGGACGTCCATCACATTTAGGCTTGGGAAAATGAAGAAAGAAAACCTTTTACATTACTTTTTTCCAGACCTGGATGGACTCAAAAGTGAGCAGATGTAAAACGGATGGATGTCCATCTACATCCCTCTGCCCATAGGCATATATGGAGCTTCTGATAAGTTAACCTAACATAACCTTAATTGGGAGCTCCATGTAAGTCAATCAAACCACCCATGTCAAAGAGGCCTTACTGAGAACTTCTGGAAATGTTCAATTGTAGCATTTGAATTCCCCATAGTATTGGCACATCCAGGAGGTGGCTCTAGACTTTGGGAGGCCTTAGGCATAACTTAGACAAGAGGCCCCCACTCACACCCCTAATGGAAAAAATAATTCAAGCGATAATAAATAACAGCATTAATATGATATATTAAGAGCCTTAAAGTGCTGGTTTCAGTGTCCACTCTCTCAGTGCTGGTGTCAGGGCACTTTTTTCTCAGTACACTGTCTTGGTGCTGGAGTCCATGTCCTCTGAGCTGAGCGGTGCTGCATGGAGAAGGAGAGAGCGGCCCGGGGGAGAAGGAGAGAGCGGCCCGGGGGAGAAGGAGAGAGCGGCCCGGGGGAGAAGGAGAGAGCGGCCGGGGGAGAAGGAGAGAGCGACCCGGGGGAGAAGGAGAGAGCGACCCGGGGGAGAAGGAGAGAGCGACCCGGGGGAGAAGGAGAGAGCGACCCGGGGGAGAAGGAGAGAGCGACCCGGGGGAGAAGGAGAGAGCGACCCGGGGGAGAAGGAGAGAGCGACCCGGGGGAGAAGGAGAGAGCGACCCGGAGGAGAAGGAGAGAGCGACCCGGAGGAGAAGGAGAGAGCGACCCGGAGGAGAAGGAGAGAGCGACCCGGAGGAGAAGGAGAGAGCGACCCGGAGGAGAAGGAGAGAGCGACCCGGAGGAGAAGGAGAGAGCGACCCAGAGGATAAGGAGAGAGCGACCCAGAGGATAAGGAGAGAGCGACCCAGAGGATAAGGAGAGAGCGACCCAGAGGATAAGGAGAGAGCGACCCAGAGGATAAGGAGAGAGCGACCCAGAGGAGCCGGTGATCCGGCCTAGGCACACAGGCAGGGAATGTAATAAAGAGCAGCCAGTGCAGTAGAGGCGGGAGCTCTGCTACTCACTCCGTCCTCCAGCCACCCAGGCGCTGCTATTCCTACCCATCTCAAGCTCTTTAATTAGGCAAATTAGGTGGTTGCGAGGCCCCCTGGGAGTGCGAGGCCTTAGGCGACCGCCTAATTTGCCTAATTAGAGAGCCGCCTCTGGGCACATCATCAGACTTTCAGTATCAGAAGGCAGGAGACCAAACCTGCTACAATTTTTGTTTAAAAGTTAGGTCCCTGTAGCTTTAGTATTTTTTTTATTTTATTTTTTATGGAGAACACAAAAATATGGAGTCTGTGCAGATTGTTACAGTTTGAGTATGTAGGTGTATTAGGCGGTGGTGTAAGACAATAAAAAAACTGCCCTTTCGTTTTCTGGATACTTTAACAGAAATCCCCAGGCTGTGCTTCCAACCTCAAAATTACTTCCAAAATTAGCCTAGACAACATTTTTCTGACATGTCTAAAAGGCAGAATGGTTTCATATCTCCTGGATAGAAGAAAATTGACTGGTAATTCTCTTAAAGAAAATATCTGATTTGCAGTCTTTGCCCAACCCAGAAGCCATAAGGTGACTTTGCCCACTTCCCCCAATGCAATACATAAGAGAAGATACTCCAACCCAATTTAGGTTTTACCCAAGTGTGCTCTACAAAAGAGGGAAAATAGCCACACAAACTATGTGCTTTGGATTGGGATGTTATGTTAAGGCCATCAACACATTATTATTATTTAAAGACAATAGGACAGCAGTGTGGGATCTTCATTAGCAGGATAGTATGATTTTATTAAACTAAATAGTACACTCACATTAAAAATTCTCGACATTCAGCATGGAGAACAGTGGATCCACCAGGGGAGAGATCCCATCAGGCTGTACTAAACATTAAGGATGAGCTCCGGCGTGTTCGCACAGCCAGCCTGGAAGTTGGCACTGCGCTGCGCTAATCACAGGCAGTGAGACATTTCCCGATCTCTGCAGCCGAGCATCAGGACAATGTCTCACTGCCTGTGATTAGCGCAGCGCAGTGCCGACTTCCTTGTGTTGAGGCTTCCATGAGGCTGTGTCAGCATTGCCAATGGTTTCCGACAGCTGTTAGATCTAAGCGCTCTTTCATGCCGGAGGGTGAGCGGGACCAACTGATACTGCCTGATGGGATCTCTCCCCTGGTGCATCCACGGTTCTCCATGCGGAATGTCAAAAGTTTTTATGTGAGAGAGTATGTTTCATTTAATAAATTCATACCATCATGCTAATGAAGATCCCACGTTGCTGTCCTATTGTCTTTGAGCTGCACTAGATCTTCCTCCCAGATCTCTACTGGTAGCTGCAGGATTCTTCTCAGCGTGGACCTGAGCCAAGTACACTATACCTTGCTGATGCATTGCATTTTGGACGCTGAAAGTTGAGACTTGTAGTGCGCTGGACTGGTTTGCAATTTGTTTATCAGAATTTAAATAGAACCTATGGGTACTGTACCCTTAAAGTAAATAATCCTAAATACGTTCCAAATTAATTTTCTATATGTGATGCATACGTCTCAGCTAGCAAAACAAAAAAAACTTCCTTTTCCTTCACTGAGCCAGGTCCTCCATGTGTGTTTAATACCCTCCCATTCTCAGATACTTCAGTTCACAGTGGATAAGTTTCAGCAAATGGCAGTACAGTCAATCCAGAAAACAGTGAGCAGAACTAGGTGTAGCCAGGCACTGATTGACAAGCTATCAGGCTTGGGACAGTCACACCCCTTGCAAAAAAAATTTTTGTTTATTCCACTTAAGTGCAAGCAAGCACAGCCTATATGAGAGTGACAACAAAGCCCTCCATCATACAAAATGAATCCCTCTGCTTACAAGCTTGAACCATCAGTTGGGATCTTATAGCTCATTATTAATACATACAATTGTAGCACATTCCTTATTGTTGCCAAAACCTGCAGTGGTAACCAATAAATTTACACGCATATTTTATTCTACTGGAAGTGATGTACCTTTTTAGATTTTTTCCTCAAAACGTATCCTCTGTACCATCCTGTAAAAAAATGTTCAACAGGTCAGCTAATGCATAGATACAACCTAAAGAAAAAGTTCAGCTTGAACGAAATTACCATTAAAGTAAGATGACAGGGTGTGACCAACTAATTCAATATATATTTTTTTTCTAAATATGAGTAACAGCTTGTAATAAAAGTTTAAAACTTGGCTCCTAGTCACAAACGTGGGGTGCGAGCACTGCTAGAGCCCAATGGTAAAGGCACTTGTAGAAACGAGAGAACATTTGCCGATATAGACAATTATGATCGGGTTGGGAACAGCGGAGGTTTGTCAGTGACGTCACTGAAAGTTAAAAAAATGTCTGTCGGTGGTGTTACTAAAGGAAAGAAAGAATATCCCTGTGTTGGTAGCATGACTGAAAAGGGAAAAAAAAAAAAAGTCTTAGCATCGGTGGAGTCACTGGAAGAACAAAAATGTCCCTGGGTCGGTGGTGTAACCCGAGGGAAAAATGCCCCAACATCAGTGGTGTCTCTGGATAGAACATAGATCCAGAATTTGTAGTGTTACTGGAGATAAAAAATGTCCCAGCATTGTGAGATCACTGGAAGGAAAAAAAATTAAAAAATGCCTCAACATTAGTGGTGTCACTGGAAGGAAAAAATGTCTCTGTATCAGTGGTGCTACCAAGCAGAAAAAAAATGGTGCTTCATCAGTGTCAGTGGAGAAAACATGTCCCTGGTGTCAGCTTGAGGGGGACTGCTTTGGCATTTATATTAGTGGAATAAAGGAGGGGAGGAAAGCTGGAAGGTGGGCTCTGAGTGGTGAAACTAAAAAAGGGATCTGGGGGAGGATGGAGGCTGAAAACGGCTCCAAGAGCTTGTTCATATGTGTCAGTACTTAGGGTTCACTTAAAAAGTTTTTTGCGATCGACTGCTTTTTGAAGGGTGTTGGAACAGGCAGTGAAGAGGTTATATATTACCTCCTTATTGTCTGTTTTGACCCTCATGAGTTGCAGGACAGTTACAACACAGCCCTATTCACTTAAATGGGAAGTGGGTGGTCAGGGGGTGGTAAAATCACAGCTCGGCTGTCTGCTTTTGCTGCCCCTTGGCTTCTATGTGAACAAACACTAAGAGAAGGAGGCCAATGGGCTCTTGGGAGGCTCTGAGGAGGAGAGGAGAGGTCCACCCACCCCCTGTTCACTCACAGAACTACTTCTCATAACACGCCCACTGGAAATGAAGGCAGTTTTTTTCCTGCGATATGTCACATGACAGAAAGAAGGGCAGTTTACCCTCATTCCCTCAGCAGCGCCGCTCTAAGATTGAGGGGTGTTCTCAGCTCTGTTCCACCCACAACAGGCTGCTTTTGCAGGGAGGAAACCGTGGAATCCTTCCTCAAACATCTATTGAGGCCCCTACTTCTTCTATTAGGGGTGTCGCTGGAGAATAGATCGTCCAAAGCTCCCAGCAGGCCTCCCCTTCAATCAACAACTCCTGGAGCACATGCCCCTTCTAAAGCCCACTCCCCAATTCCACATCCCTGGTTCGGGCCACTGGATAATGCAGGATCTGCAATCCTATCATTAAAGGAGGAGAATCTGACACTTTGTCCACTCAGGGCAAAGGGACTGGTTCTCGTGTAAGAACAAATCATCATGCTCCGATATCTCTTTAAAGTATACCTTAAAAAAAAAGAGAAACATGGAGCCTGCTACTTATGACCTTCTTAAAAATACTACTACTCACAATGACGCACTGACTTTAGTCATTTCTGTGCAACTTCCCAGAACAAGTACGCAGATCAGGGATGTCAAATATAGGTAAGAAGTTATTTTCTGCATACCTGTTCTAGATGATCTAAACTACCCATACTCTTCCTACACTTGCTAGAACAGCTACAGCAAGCACAGCATTTTTTTTTTACAAATTGTACTTTTGTAATCCTCGACTTGCCCCAGCCTGGTCACATTTGGCCATTACTTTCTAGCAAGGAACCCAGCCACCACATGGGTGTAGATGTGACTTATGTGCAATCTGGACAGTGGGGTGTCAGAACACCTACTTGCTACCAATGCACGTTAGCCATTTGTGAGTTATCTCTGATTGTTACCTCCTCTGTTTTGTGTGGCAATGTAAAAAAAAAAAAAAAAAGGTCTAAAAATGAACAGATTTTAAAATCCATTTCAGGTGCTAGGTACACATTAACCCAGTTCTGCTAACATGCAGGACAACAAAAGCTTAATTTTGTATCCCACCAATTCTGCCCACAACAAAAAAACTCCACTGTGCTAATTCCTGGAGAAATAATTAGCTACGGATTTCTGTACCAAGCATGCTTAGGCATTACGCAAGTCATTAGAACTTTATTTTAATAGAATATAATTAATTGTGCATAATAATTATAATGATACACACAGGACGAAATCAAATGCCGAAAGAGAATTCTAAATATAGAAAACACAAGTCTCATATGCAGTCTCTTAGAATACCTTACATTGTAGATTAGGTGCATCACAGACATAACATTTGAAAGAAGCAAAATAATAAAAATCAAAAACACATGCTTTTTTTCAAAAGGTCCAACCCCATACCAAGGATCCATTTCTTGAAAACCCTTCACTTTGGTAAGTAGCTATAAAGGACTCTATGGGGAGTCAGGCCCTTTCATATCCTTTACCAAGAGCCAGCTGTGATTGGGCTTTTGTCAGAATCTGAATATTTAGTCTCAGGTTTTAATGCAGCAGGCTAGCAACTCCATTAAGTCTCAGATTATATTTAATTTTAGCTTTAATTATGGCGTACCCTGCTTGAGATTTGAGAGCTAAAAGTTCTATTGTTTTTGTTGCATGCTGTATTTGTATTTTCGATATCACCGCCACATACACAAGTACAGTAGCACAGTCATTTAGGTCAATGACAGGCTGTACGCTGTACCTTGCCTGAGCAGAGAAAATACGGCTTCAGTTATGCTGAATGGGCTCAGGTGGTCTGTGTGCAAGAGCCCCAAATCTAAACTTGGTGTTTTTTTTGTTTTTTTTTAATCTGCATTTAATATCACCACACAACATGTTATATTTGCCCTGCTCTGTGCAGAATGTGGTTACTGTAACCTTCATTTTGTTTATAACAAAGTGCAACTACATTAGCCACACACCTCCAGACACATTAGTACATTTACTAGGCTCAGATGGCATATAGTTTCATTTTACAATGCAAGGCCAGTTTCACACTGTTGCCATGTGGTGCACCCCTGGGTTTCATGCGGTCAACACGGTTTCCCCAGCACTACACGTTTGAGATTTTGTCACATCTGGCAGTCCTAGAGTCTATAGTGCTAAACTAAATGTAGCGATACCCCCAGCTAAGAGGGCCTCTGGTATGATTTGTTTCGGGCCCTGCAACACTCACTGTCAACCCCCAGTAATTTGCTCCCACCTCCCTTGGCACAGTTAGTAGGGGATGATAGGATCGTGTAACCTGTGACTCTTGGCAACACAATTCCACAAGAAAGGCACACAGCAGTATAGTGTAGCTATCACTAACCGTTTCTTCTGCACAGTAAATGACACAAACAACTGGTATACTTAACCCTGGCACTTTACTGAGAATAATGGTTAAGCAGATAAAACAGTATACATAAACATATACAGAGCCCTGCAATGAAAGGGTATTTTAGCAAACAGACAGATATACACTCCTGTGAACAGAAACTAACGGACCCCGCTGCAGCTCTTCTCCCTTGTGGGCATAATGGCGCCCAGCACTGTCAATACTGCCAAGTCAGGCCTGACTGTACTATGTAAAAGTTCTGCAGAGAAAGATCTTCGCTAGCAAACGGTGGTGCACTTCAGGAAAAATTTGTAATCCACAAGAATAAAAGGGGTTTGATAACTTGGTGAACACAGAATAAATCTACTAGCGTTATTCAATGCACTGTCCCTCCGGCGTGCAACTGCAAACACTAACGTTAGCCCCGAACAACAGTTACTGGGTCTAGAGATCCTGTATTATTCTCTGAGCAGGTGCTCTCTCACCCAACTGGACCAGTCCATGTCCGTATCTTCCGTTGCTGTGTCTTGGTACACAGATTCCACGACACCCGGGTCTTCGGTCCTCCTGGTAGTAGCAGAACAGCAGCAGGATGCGACGTCCCTCAGGCTCCTCCGTGGGTACGGAAGGCTTCAGGCCCTGTATTTTCAGCAGACTCAGCACAGAGTTCAACTTGCTGGGCGCGCGGCGTCAAAAGAGACCGCACTCCGGTCCGCCCCCTGGTTAAATACCCCGCCCCAGCAGTCCTTGCGCGGGGAAATGCATCCTGGGTATGGTAGTCTCTGGGCCTTAAAGCAAACACCCGCTACATAAACTTTTGCAGTTCTTGTTGGCATAGCAAAGTACAGGCAGTCCCAGAGTTACAATAATCCGACTTACAAATGACTCATACTTACTAACTGAATAGAGACAACAGGAAGTGAAAGAAAATCTTCCTCTAGGAAGGGAAATTCACTCCTAGAAGGGTTATTATGGGGAAAAATGTGTCTCCACTGAAGCTATCACCAATCCTTGTTTCCACAACAACCCAAAATTTTCAAAATCCAATTGTCACAGGGACAGAAAGTGAGGTGAAATCTTCTGAACAGGGGCACAGACAGCCAAATAAACGTGTTACCCTTCCCTATGCTAACCAAAAAAAACCAAAAAAAATTTTTGGGCTGGAGTTGCACTTAAAAAAATAAAATGTACCTGTTCCAACTTGCATACAAATTCAACTCAAGAACAAATCTACAGAACCAATCTTGTTTGTAACTCGGGGGACTGCCTGTATTAAGTTTTAGTTTGGGTACATTAGTAGAAAAGATGAAGTCATTCACTCACCTTCATGTGTCTCTAGAAGGTGCACAGTGTCGCCGATTTGGAGATTGAGCTCATCGCTTCCTCTTCCCTCATAGTTGTAAATGGCTAGAAAAATAAATAAATAAAAAATTTCCTTTATCAATTGTCCTCAGATCAATACATCTACATGGTAAAGGTACAGAACAAGCTGTAGTCTGTATGGAGGCAAAGATGAATTTGCTTTATTCAGCACCATATTACGGTACTTTTATTTGGGTGAACAGCCCACATCTACCGTATCCTTTTCTATTAGGATGAATTCTGCAGTAGCCAGCATTTTGCCTTATAAATGCACAGTAGTGACGGGTTTCTTAGATTCCCATATTTTTCACAGGCCCACAAAATAACGTAATATAAAATGAGCCTGTGCAGACTTTGAACATGCAAATATGTACATATCTTTAACAAGCAGAGGCGGTCCTGGAGAGAAAAAATAAAAAAGGAAAACATTTTGTGCACGCTTATAGAAAGAAAGAAAGAAAGAAAGAAAGAAAGAAAGAAAGAAAGAAAGAAAGAAAGAAAGAAAGAAAGAAAGAAAGAAAAAGAAAAAGAAAAAGAAAAAGAAAAAGAAAAAAGAAAAAGAAAAGAAAAAGAAAAGAAAAAGAAAAGAAAGGAGCACTTAAAATCCCCAAAACAATATATTTTCTGAAAGTAGAGGACCTAAAAGACTAAAATTGATGGTAGTAGCAATAAAAAAATAAATAAAAAAAAAAAGGTAAAACAAGTCCATTATTTTAGCTGCAAGTACTGGGGAGCAATTGATTCTCAAAGTTAAAGGTCCTCTAGTAGGGTAGGATGTAGCTAGATTCTTAGCAGCTTCAATGCTCCCAACAGCGACTTGGTAGCTTTTTCATGTAAACACGGCTCTGCTTCCTAGTGCACCCACAGCTGGTTTACATTAGAAGATATAGGCCCATTTTACACGGGCGACTCCGTTAAACAGAATCCGCTTGCTCAGCGGGGATCTCTCTGCTGATCCCCACAGAGCAGGCGGGTGACAGGTCTGCATAGCAGAGCAAACACGGACACAGCCCTGCTCTGCTCTATTGGGCAATTGGATGTAAAACGGACCTGCTGTCCATTTCCATTCGATACGATTCACCGGACAGATGGGTAATAGGACCACCATCCGTCTGTTTTTGGCGGATAGCATCGGATGGCGGCGTGTGTCAGTGAACACGTGTCCTCCGACATCCACAGCACCATAGAAGAAACTGGAGGGTCCAATCAAGTCCGCCTGAAAAACTGACAGGTGGACCTGACCAGACACCCCATGTAAAAGGGGCTTTAAAAGGGCAAATTCCCCTCATATAAAAACAAGAAAATTTGAGGGTTTTAAAAAGATGGTGTTCATCATGGGAGATAACTTTTAAGTAGAGTCTTCAACACTAGGAAGTTCTTTACAAATCAGAGTTGAGTTTTAAAATTATTTTAAAAAAAGTACAGCCACTTTTCTATCTAATGTCACAGTTGCATGTTACCTGCTGTGTCACTGCAAGTATAATAATTAAAATAGAATCACCCTATTAACTTGTGGAGTTGATGATCATAAGAACACCACAAAAAAAAAAAAAAAGCAGATAGTAACTGATGATAAACAAATGTCTAGCCACATTATGCTAAAGCAGAAATACTGTATATACTTGAGTATAAGCCGACCCGAATATAAGCCGAGGCGCCTAATTTTACCACCAAAAAAATGGGAAAACTTTTTGACTCTAGTATAAGCCTAGGGTGTCCATGTGCATGCCTCACTGTGTCCATGCCTCACTGTGCCCATGACTAGACTGACGTTTAACATGGGAGTCTATGGAAGGGGTGCCTGGTTTGAAAAATCGTTGCTCCCCGGCTGTAGGTTCCCCAGACAATAAACTTTGCATACTTGTAGAGGAAAAATTGGGCTACATGTGTGCCAAGTTTCGGGTCCAGGGGACCTACGACCGGCCAGTACCGGGTCCCCAAAATCACCAGAGAAATTACCGTTTAACATTGGAGTCTATGGAAGCGGTGCCTGGATTTGAAAAATTGGTGCTCCCTGGCCGTAGGTCCCCCGGACAAGAAACTTTGTACATTTGTAGAGGAAGAGTGGGGCTACATGTGTGCCAAGTTGGATGGCCAGTACCGGGTCCCCAAAGTCCGGGAGATCAGGCACAAAAAGGTGACTTGAGTATAAGCCGAGGGGGGTATTTTCAGCACAAAAAAAATGTGCTGAAAAACTCGGCTTATACTCGAGTATATACGGTAGCCAAAAAGCTTAAAGTATGGAGGTAGCTTCAGAGTGGTTTAGTAGCGCCTTTTAATCAGCTAATCTGTGATGGCAAGAGCAGCATCATCCCCACTGGTCTGCAGGGGAATAGGGACAGCAAACATTTTCCAATTTAAAGTGAGAAACAAAAGTGAGAAACACCTTTAGCTCTGACTCCACAGCAAAGAGTAGCTTAAAGTTGGAGCTTTTGCTAAATATTCAGTAAACTGGATACTGTGGATAACTGTTCAGAAAAGCAGCATTTGCAAAAAAAATTAGCAATTCACTTTAAAAATAAAATGATCATGGAAGAAAAATTACCAAAACCCTTTTGCCTCGTACACACGACCGGTTTTCCTGACATGCCAAAACTCAATGTTTTTCCAGACGCGATTCCTCTCAAGCCTGCCTTGCATACACACGTTCATTAAAAAAAACACTTGACCAAAGCGCGGTGACGTCCAACATATACGACGGCACTATAAAGGGGACGTTTCATTCAAATGGCGCCACCCTTTGGGCTTGCTTTTGCTGATCTCGTGTTAGTAAAAGTTTGGTGAGAGACGATTCGCGCTTTTCAGCCTCGTGCTCTTCAGCCCGTTACAGCGTGACAAATGTGCTATCTCCATTACGAACGCTAGTTTTACCAGAACGAGCGCTCCCGTCTCATACTTGATTCTGAGCATGCACGTTTTTTTTCCCCTCGGAAAAGCATACACACGACCGGTTTTCACGACGAGAAAAAGACTGACGGGAAACACGACTGGAAAAAATAGAGCAGGCTCTAAATTTTTTGCGGGCAGTTTTCTCGTCGGGAAAACTGCTATGGAGCATACACACTACCGGTTTTCCCGACCAATCTAAAAAATGGCTGTTTCTTTTTCGTACATCACGGGACACAGAGCGACTTAGTCATTACTAATGGGTTATATAGATTACCTTCAGGTGTTGGCACTGGCCAATTCCAAACCGGAAGTACCCTCCCCTATATAAGCCCCTCCCACCCGGGAGCACCTCAGTTTTTTGCCAGTGTCTAAGGTGTTGGCCAAAGAGTAACATGTGTTTTCACTGGGCATGCGTACAGGTTCTTTTGGGCCTTAGTAAGCTGTTCCGGATCCCACCAAAAAAGCTTCATAGCTAAACGGTCGGTACCCGGGCCTTGCAGCAGAAGAGCAAGGTTTTGCCTGTAATGCTTCTCTTAGGAGGGCTGGACCCTGGGATCCAGAGCTCTGGTCATACCCACGACCAAGATGTTGTCTGTGCAGGGTGCTATACAGGTCCAGGGGAGTGGAATCCTTGGGAACCCGGTCCCTGAAGGTTTAATTACAATGCCTGCCGTGTTAGGTGAAGTTTGGACTTCTGTGGACCAAACAAAGTCCTGCGGCGGGGATCAGGTAAGTGGGGGCCCCCAGGAACTTGGTTCTATTGGGGGACCCCCAAGCCTAATTTGTCTTTCTGTCTGTTACCTAACGGTATTCCCGCTAAATATCTGTGTTTGCCTGTAACTACTGAAAATGTAAAATTTTAATAGTAGTCAAGAAAAAAAAAAAAAAGGGGACCGCGGTACCTGTGTTAAACCACTAGAGGCCGCTGTAGTCCATTTTTCTTGTCATGTGGATCTTTGGTTTTCTCAAGTCAAAAGATCCAGGCAGCTGGCAAGTTTCTCTGTGGGAATCCACTTCCTCTGCCCTGTTGCTGCGCTCATCCACCGCACAGGCCCTCCGGCAAAAAGGGCCCTGGCTCCTAGTCCCCTGTTTGATTTCGAAAAGGGCGCCAATGGCGCGTGCACGCGCCTCCTATGAAAAAAAGGGGCGGGGCGGGTGGATGACGCTCGATGCGCGCCGCGGCGCTTCTGCGCATGTGCGGGCGTCCCAGCATAGTTAAAAGACACAGTACAAGTGTCAGCTGGATGCAAACAGAGCTAGCAACAAACAGTGGCACACAGAGGCGGTTGATGCAGGCATCCCCATAGAAAGGCACTTTAGTGGACACCAGCTGGTATATAGCAGCACCTGTGTTAGACTATTACCAGCAAAATTGGTGTAGGACGACGGGAATACCTCAGCTTTGTGCTTAAAGGATATGTCGTCCAGACGCTCCGGAAATAGATCTTCCAGGAAGCCAAAGGGGTCTCCATCGGGCTCTGAGGATATTGGGCATGCTTGTACTGCACCAATCTCCCCTGAGAATTCAGAGGTCAGTAGCCGTAGAGACCCCGCAGGAATGCCTGGTGCTGCGGCTGTCCCCAGTCCACCTGCTCCTGTATATATAACAGAGGAGGTTTTATCCTCAACTCTGGGAGGATTGGAAGAGAGATTAACAGCATTGATCGCTGCTTCCCTGTCTCAGTAAAAGCGCTTCCGATCTCCGTCTCCTCCTTCAGAGTGCCTGTTAGTGGAGGAACAGCCCCACACAGAGATCGACCTACCTGAAGGGGATCAGGATGAGGTTGATTCAGTTATGGAGGAATCAACAGTGGAAGAACCTTTCTCAGCATCTCAGGCTGAAAGATTATGGGTTCAGTCTCTGACTAATACGGTCCGATCAGCATTTTAAATGCCTCTGGCGGAACCACCATCCACTACGGTTTCCTCGCTGGGGTCGCTAAAAGCTCCCCAGGCTGTCTGTTCCTTCCCAATCCACCCTTTATTAGAAGGGCTTATTTACCAGGATTGGGAGCATCCTGATAAAATATTTGCTCCCCCCAAGAGATTTCCGGTGATCTATCCCATGGAGGATAAGTTCATAAAAAAATGGAGGGTCCCTACAGTGGACGCAGCCATCTCTTCTGTTAACAAATCACTGACATGTCCAGTAGATAATGTTCCAATGTTCAAAGACCCAATAGATAAAAAAATTGGAGTCTTTACTAAAATCTGCTTTCTCTACAGCAAGCATGGTGACACAACCTGCGGTAGCAGAGATTGGAGTCTGCCAAGCAGTGAAAGATCAGTTGAAACAAGTCTTAAGGGACTTACCAGATCAGCAGGCTCTTGCCCTAGCTGACCTGCCTAGAGCCTTGTGTTTTGCGGTGGACGCCATAAAGGATACAATCCAACAGGCCTCCCGCTTTACGCTGTCTATAGTACATATGCGTAGGCTTCTGTGGCTCAAAAACTGGTCTGCTGAAGCTCCCTGTAAAAAACTGCTGGTTAGCTTCCCATTTCATGGAGAACGCTTATTTGGAGAAGATCTGGACAAATATATCCAGAAAATTTCTGCCGGTAAAAGTTCACTCTTACCGGTTAAGAACAAGGGTAGAAGTCCTTCTTTTAAGAGGCCTACTTCTCCAGTCCCTGGCACATCGGCTGTGAAACAGTTCCGACGGCCTCCGCGGTCAAATCCAGGGGGCAGAAATCAGGGACAATCACAGGGTATCAAGAAACCCTGGGTCAAGAGAGGTACAAAACCTCCCCCTAAGTCATGAAGGGTTGCCCCCACTCAGTCGGGTGAGGGGAAGACTTCAGTTGTTCACAGAGACCTGGCGGGACACCATCAGAGATGGGTGATCTCCGCAGTAAGTCTGGGATACAGGCTGGAGTTAAAAGACATTCCTCCTGCCCATTTTATAAGGTCAAACGTGCCAAGCGATCCCCAGAAGAGTGGATCCCTCCTTCTGGCACTAGAGCAACTATTGCCCCAAGGGTAATCATGAAGGTTCCCTTGAAAGAAAACGGGTTCGGGTTTTACTCGAACCTTGTCACAGTCCCCAAACCAAATGGGGACGTGAGGCCCATATTAATTATAAAAGGGCTAAACAAGTTCCTACATATCAGGACTTTTTCGGATGGAGTCGATCCGATCGGTGGCCACCGCCCTACAAGGGCAGGAATGGTTAGCCTCGATCGACATAAGGGATGCTTGTTTGCATATTCCCATCTGTCCGGCCCACCAGAAATTTCTACGCCTTGCAGTAGAAGGGCGCCATTTTCAGTTCAGAGCCTTACCTTTCGGTCTGGCCACGGCACCACGAGTGTTCACAAAAATTCTGGCCCTACGATTGGCCAAACTAGGAACACAAGGTGTAACGATAATGGCATATCTAGACGACTTGTTGCTGATAGACCACTCAGTGAAAAAAACTAGAAGTGGTCGTTCACAAGATAATCAAGTATCTGGAATCTCACGGTTGCATTATCAACCGAGACAAGTCAGCCCTAAAACCAGTCAAAAGCCTGGAATACTTGGGGGCTAAGACTGGATTCAAATCAGAGAAAGATTTTCTTACCTCCAGAGAAGGTGTCGTCTTTGAAAGATTTGACCCACTTAGTGGGTACAAAAAAGAAAAATCATCCATACGCCTGTGTATAAGGCTTCTGGGAAAAATGGTGGCTTCATTTGAAGCGGTACCCTACGGTCAATTCCATTCAAGGAATTTGCAAAGGGCCATACTGTCAGCCTGGAACAAAAAAGTTCAGGCTTTAGACTTACCAATGTCCCTGTCCCCTTCCGTTCGCAAGAGCCTCCATTGGTGGTTGGTGCCCCAGAATCTGGGAAGGGAAACCCTTCAGTCCGGTTTCTTGGAAGGTGGTCACTACAGTTGCCAGCCTCATAGGCTGGGGGGGCAGTACTGGAGCAATGGTCTCTCCAGGGCAAGTGGCCAGAAGCAGAGAAGGCCCTGCCCACCAATCTCTTAGAGATACGAGCAGCCCGGTATGCCCTAGTAGCATGGACATCCAAACTCCAAGGGTCACCTGTCAGAATTCAATCAGACAATGCCACAGCAGTGGCATATATCAATCTCCAGGGTGGCACCAGGAGTCGTGCAGCCCAGAGGGAAGCGAATTGCATCCTGGAATGGGCAGAAAGGTATGTCACAGCCATATCCGCGGTTTTCATCCCAGGAGTGAAAAATTGGAGAGCGGACTTTTTAAGTCGCCAGCAATTATGCCCGGGGGAATGGTCTCTTCACCCCGAGGTTTTCCAGGCAATATGCCAGCGGTGGGGAACACCGGATGTAGATCTGCTAGCATCCAGATTCAACGCAAAGGTGGACAGATTTGTGTCTCGCACAAAGGATCCCCTAGCTTGCGGTTCGGATGCCCTAGTGTTCCCTTGGGATCAGTTCAAGCTGATATATGCATTCCCACCGCGATTAATCCGCAGAATCAGGGTAGAAAAGAAACCAGTGATTCTGGTGGCTCCAGCGTGGCCCCGAAGGGCATGGTACGCGGAGATTGTAAAAATGTCAGTGGGAAGTCCTTGGACCCTCCCACATCGTCCGGACCTGCTTTCGCAAGGACCGATATACTACCCTTCCTTACCAGCCCTAGGTTTGACGGCCTGGCTATAGAAGCCCACATTCTAAAAAAGAGAGGGCTCTCTAATCCTGTGGTATCTACCATGATCAATGCCAGGAAGCCGGTATCCAGGCAGATCTATTATAGGATCTAGAAGGCGTACATCACGTGGGGTGAGGCCAGGAAATGGCATCCACGTAAGTACGTAATAGGTAGGATTCTGGACTTCCTACAGTGGGCTGTACATAGGAAGCTTGCCTTGAGTACTATCAAGGGTCAGACGGCCTTGTCAATATTTTTTTCAAAGGCCCTTGGCTTTGCATTCATTAGTCAAAGCTTTCATACAAGGAGTGATGCGTATTAGCCCTCCGGTTAGTATTCCCATATGTCCATGGGACTTAAACCTGGTTCTGTCGGTTCTACAGAAACAACCATTTGAACCATTTCGGCACATTTTCTTGGTTCTTTTCACCAGGAAATTGATTTTCTTAGTAGCCATTTGTTCGGCTAAAAGAGTATCGGAACTAGCCGCCTTGTCCTGTAAGGAGCCATATCTGGTTGTCCATAAGGACAGAGTAGTATTACGTCCTCATCCAGCCTTTCTTCCTAAGGTGGTATCGAGGTTTCATTTGAACCAAGATGTGGTTCTTCCTTCTTTTTTCCCCAAACCTAGCTCGGTAGAGGAAAAGTTATTACATTCTTTGGATGTAGTAAGAGCAGTTAAAGCTTATCTGAAAGCCACTGCTCAGATTCGCAGAACGGATTCTTTGTTTGTTCTGCCGGAAGGCCCCAGAAAGGGTCAGGCAGCATCAAAATCTACTTTAGCCAAGTGGATTCGACAGGTCATAATACAAGCCTATGGCTTGAGAAAGAGACCGCCTCCGTTCAAAGTTAGGGCGCACTACACAAGAGCAGTTGGAACTTCATGGGCAGTGCATCACCAGGCCTCCCTGGCTCAAGTATGTAAGGCCGCAACATGGTCTTCGGTACACACGTTTACTAGATTCTACCAGGTAGACGTTAGAAGTCAGGAGGATGTCGCCTTTGGGCACAGTGTGTTGCAGGACGCAAAAGATCCTCATGCCTGATGGCGCCCAGCTTATGTATCCCTCCCCTCATTTGGCATTGCTTTGGGACGTCCCATTAGTAATGACTAAGTCGCTCTGTGTCCCGTGATGTACGAAAAAGAAAAAGGGATTTTTATAACAGCTTACCTGTAAAATCCTTTTCTTGGAGTACATCACGGGACACAGAGCTCCCACCCCTCTTTTTGGGACACTTATTGCTTGGCTACAAAACTGAGGTGCTCCCGGGTGGGAGGGGCTTATATAGGGGAGGGTACTTCCGGTTTGGAATTGGCCAGTGCCAACACCTGAAGGTAATCTATATAACCCATTAGTAATGACTAAGTCGCTCTGTGTCCCGTGATGTACTCCAAGAAAAGGATTTTACAGGTAAGCTGTTATAAAAATCCCTTTTTTCTCGTCGGGAAAACCGTCGTGTGTACAGGGCATTTAAGTTCATAAATTTAGTCAAATGGCAAGCGTTTTTCTATGGGCAAAATACGCTGTAATAGGTTTACCTAAAAGAAGATGCAAAAATAAATGCAGGGTCATATATAAAACAGGTGAGCAGCTTGTGTCCGGAATGCTTTTCAAAACCAAGTTACATAGTTAATCTGGTGGGGGGAAAAAAAGACACAAACCCATCTAGTTCAATACAATCCTATACCCACAGTTGATCCAGAGAAAAGCAAAAAAACAAAACAAAAAACAAAACAGCAAAGATTGATGCAATTTGCTACAAAAAAAATCCTTCCTGATCCCCCGAGAGGCAATCAGATATTCAATGGATGAACTTTCCATATAAATGTTAGTACCCAGTTATATTATGTACATTTAGAGTGCTTTCACACTCGCAACGCTCGGGCGTCGGCGGTAAAGCGCCGCCATTTTTAGCGCCGCTTTACCATCGTTTGCGTTTTTGTTTTTTTTAAGTGACCAAAAAACGCCTATAAACTAAAAGCGGGGTTACCGTGTTTAGCTGCGTTTGGCGTCTGAAACTTTGGCATCTGAACTACCGGTAATTTTTTTGCCTTAAAAAAAAGCCTATAAATGCAACTGCCTAAAAACGACAGTAAATGAACCTGTGTACATGTACATATAAGATAACATTGAATGTGTTCAGGGGCAGTTGAAAAAAAGTGTCCAACTGCCTCTGAGAGTCCGTTTAGCAGCAGCAGTGTACATGGGGCCTTAGAGAGAACAAATTCAGTTCCTCTAATCTTTCCTCATAGCCGATTTCCTCCATGCCTCTTATCAGTTTGGTTGCCCTTCTTTGCACTCCAGTTCCCCGATATCTTTTTTGTGAACTGGTGCCCAAAACTGAACTGTATATGGCAGATGAGGTCTTACCAAGTTCAAAACTCATAACTAAACATCATCAGGTGTCAAGATACAGCCTAAAGGTGGAAATGTCTAGAATAGATCATATTTTCATAAATATTATTAACATCACAGTCAGTGTTGCCAACCGTCTGTATTTTTACGGACAGTCCGTAAAAACGTTTTTTTTTACCCCTGTCCGTAAATGTCCGTAGTTGCGGGAATGTGCCAGTAAAAATAGGCGAGATCGGTTCGGCTTGGAACTGCGCATATGCAGTTCCGGAGCTTGCCGAGCTGAGCATATGCTTTATTCGGCCGGCGGGGAGCGGATTTCACAGAGGCTGTGCCGCGCGGCGCCGGCGAGTGAAGTATTAGGACATCCCACCAGGCGCGCGCGTGCCAGAATTTTAAATCTGTAACTACAGTGCCTTGCGAAAGTATTCGGCCCCCTTGAACTTTTCATCCTTTTGCCACATTTCAGGCTTCAAACATAAAGATATAAAATTTTAATTTTTTGTGAAGAATCACCAACAAGTGGGACACAATTGTGAAGTGGAACGAAATCTATTGGATATTTTAAACTTTTTTAGCAAATAAAAAACTGAAAAGTGGTGCGTGCAAAATTATTCGGCCCCTTTACTTTCAGTGCAGCAAACTCACTCCAGAAGTTCAGCGAGGATCTCTTAATGATCCAATGTTGTCCTAAATGACTGATGGTGATAAATAGAATCCACATGTGTGTAATCAAGTCTCTGTATAAATGCACCTGCTCTGTGATCGTCTCAGGGTTCTGTTGAAAGCGCAGAGAGCATCATGAAGACCAAGGAACACACCAGGTAGGCCAGTAATACTGTTGTGGAGAAGTTTAAAGCCGGATTTGGATACAAAAAAAAATTTCCCAAGCTTTAAACATCCCAAGGAGCACTGTGCAAGCGATCATTTTGAAATGGAAGGAGTATCAGACCACTGCAAATCTACCAAGACCTGGCTGTCCCTCTAAACTTTCAGCTCAGACAAGGAGAAGACTGATCAGAGATGCAGCCAAGAGGCCCATGATCACTCTGGATGAACTGCAGAGAACTACAGCTGAGGTGGGAGAGTCTGTACACAGGACAACAATCAGTCGTACACTGCACAAATCTGCCCTTTATGGAAGAGTGGCAAGAAGAAAGCCATTTCTCAAAGATATCCATAAAAAGTCTCATCTAAAGTTTGCCACAAGCCACCTGGGAGACACACCAAACATGTGGAAGAAGGTGCTCTGGTCCGATGAAACCAAAATCAAACTTTTTGGCCACAATGCAAAACGATATGTTTGGCGTAAAAGCAACACAGCTCATCACCCTCAACACACCATCCCCACTGTCAAACATGGTGGTGGCAGCATCATGGCTTGGGCCTGCTTTTCTTCAGCAGGGACAGGGAAGATGGTTAAAATTGAGGGGAAGATGGATGCAGCCAAATACAGGACCATTCTGGATGAAAACCTGTTGGAGTCTGCAAAAGACCTGAGACTGGGACGGAGATTTATCTTCCAAGACGACAATGATCCCAAACATGCAGCTAAATCTACAAAGGAATGGTTCACAAATAAACGTATCCAGGTGTTAGAATGGCCAAGTCAAAGTCCAGACCTGAATTCAATCGAGAATCTGTGGAAAGAGCTGAAAACTGCTGTTCACAAACGCTCTCCATCCAACCTCACTGAGCTCGAGCTGTTTTGCAAGGAAGAATGGGCAAGAATTTCAGTCTCTCGATGTGCAAAACTGATAGAGACATACCCCAAGCGACTTGCAGCTGTAATCGCAGCAAAAGGTGGCTCTACAAAGTATTAACGCAAGGGGGCCGAATAATTATGCACGCCCCACTTTTCATTTTTTTCCTTAGTTAAAAAATCCAATAGATTTCGTTCCACTTCACAATTGTGTCCCACTTGTTGGTGATTCTTCACAAAAAATTAAAATTTTATATCTTTATGTTTGAAGCCTGAAATGTGGCAAAAGGATGAAAAGTTCAAGGGGGCCGAATACTTTCGCAAGGCACTGTAACTAGGAGGAGCACAGCACTGGAGCAGGACTCGGAGTGGAGGCTGAGCAGCACGCGGCAGTGGCGAAATGGAGGAGCCTGCTGCATCCAGGCAATACAAAGTTCACAGGGGAGTCTGGGACAGACAGAGAGACAGCCCAGCCGACAGTGACATCAGGTATTGGGGGTGGGGGAGATTGGGGGCGTTAGTGGCAGGGGGCGTTAGTGGCAGGGGGCGTTAGTGGCAGGGGGCAGGGGGTGATTGGGGGCAGGGGGGGGGATGGAGTCAGGGGGTGATGTGACTAAATAAATTTGCCCTTATTATATCGAAAAAAACAAAAATATGTTTTTTTTTATCCTAATATCTACATTAAATCACATTGCTATTTGCCTAGCGAACTTGTTTGTAGCCTAAATACTGAAATTTGCACCTAAAAATGCAATTTAGTAAATTTCGGGTGTCGTGCCAGTAAATTTCAATCTGGTAGGTTGGCAACACTGATCACAGTAGAAGTCAGACATTCAGTCAGGGAAGCGTTAATTTGAAATATATGGGACATTCTAACAATACAGTTTTGAAGGAAGGGGAAATGTTTAAAAAGGTATACTCCACATTTTTTTAATACACCCATTTTGAAAAACAATGTGTATTTAATAATTGTTTGCATTTGAGCCGACAAAGCATTGCAACTACGATCAATGGATTGCAGGAGCAATGCACAAGCCTCTACGATTTTTTAGCCCCAGATCTGTACATCAATACAGACCTTCAGTTATGGAACTGGAGGGTTTATCAATAGATTACCAGTGTTTTGACATCACGACACTTGTGCTTAAAGGGGTTGTAAAAGTTTGTTTTTTATTTTCTAAATAGGTTCCTTTAAGCTCGTGCATTGTTGGTTCACTTACCTTTTCCTTTGATTTACCTTCCAAACATTTGTTTTCTTTGTTTTCTTTGTCTGAATTTCTCACTTCCTGTTCCTCCTCAGTAAGCTGTTCAGTAAGCTGTTCTGGCTGACTCCACACCACTCGGATGATGGTGTGAAGTTTAGTGAGGAGAAACAGGAAGTGAGAAATTCAAACAAAGAAAAAAAACATTTAGAAGGTAAATCAAAGGAAAAGTTAAGTGAACCAACAATGCACTGGCTTAAAGGAACCTATTTAAAAAAAAACAAAAAACGAACCTTTACAACCCCTTTAATTTAGAAATACGAGTCTCTCTGCCAAGGTGGCAGAAGGACTTGTAGTCTCTCTAGTCACAGATCTCTGTGGAAGGATGAGATGGCTGTGCAAGCAGAACACATATTTGCACTGGATTTAAAATTAAACAGAAGCCTGCTGGGAGCTAAAGTAGGTGAGGGGCATTGGGCAATGGCACCATGTTACACCCTAAACATACTTGAAACATGAAACGTGCTGTGAAAGGTGGAACCTTTAATTTATGTGCCTTCACAGCAATGAGTCATTTAGACAGCAGACTTTGCATGTGCATCCAAAATAGCAGTTTTCCCACTGCCCCCGAGACAAATGTGTGGATTTCATTTCTTAAAAGTTTGATGCATAAGTCCCATCCCATGCGTGCACATTAAAAAAACCTTCTGCAAAAGCCTTGTTGCAAAAAGAGATGTTAGGACCACAAACATGCCAGCTTTATTGTAAAACATGCAATGGTTACAAAAATGTGGGTCTCTTTACATCGGTACCGACTGTAGGCATAAAGGGGGTCATTTACAGAACTGGAGCATGCAAAACGTGGTGCAACTCTGCATTGCCAACTGCCTTCGTATAAAATACTGGCGGCTCGGCTGTGCTAACCGACATACCTGTGCATGTGGTACTGCATGCGCGCACTACGGGAGCTCGCCCACAGTTCCGGCGGACTTGATGTCGATCACGGTGAAGAGAGGCAGAACAGGAATCTGCCAATGTAAACAATGCGGATCCCTGTTCTGACGGGGGGGGAGAGAATGAGAGATCAGCTGTTCCTAGTGATCAGGAACAGCGATCTCTCTCTACTCCCAGTCAGTCTGTCCCCCCCGATAGTTAGAAACACCTCCCTAGGGAACACTTAACCCCTTGATCACCCCCTAGTGTTAACTCCTTCCTTGCCAGTGCCATTTATACAGTGATCAGCGCATTTTTTTATTTTTTTTTAGCACCGATCGCTATATTGGTGTCACTGGTCACCAAAAAGCATCATTTGGGCTCAGATTTGTCCGCTGCAATGTCACAGTCCCGCTAAAAATCGCTGATCCACGCCATTACTAGTAAAAAAAAAAAGTCCCTAAACCTTTTCCCTTTTTGGTAGACGCTATAACTTTTGCGAAACCAATCAATATACGCTTATTGCAATTTTGTTTACCAAAGATTTGTAGCAGAATACATATTGGCCTAAACTGATGAATTTGTTTTTTTAATTTTTTGGGGATATGCATTATAGCAAAAAATAAAAATATAGCCGTTATAGCTGCAAAAGGTGGGCCAACTCAATATTGAACCCTACGGACTAAGACGCTATTAAAGTTCATGTGTGTGTAAAATCAGGCGTCGCCATACTTTTTGCAATATAGTGTACATCTTTCATTTGATTTTTATACCTACTTATATCTTAAATTTTATGTACTTACTAATTTTAGGTTTATCATGTATGGGAACATGATGAGGAGTTGAGTGGACCATTCTTTACCCCTTTCGGTTTGTTGCCTTAGAGGTAGTGCCACATCTTTATATTTATTAGTTTATCACATGTGGGGACACATTTTAGTGTTGGCAACTTCCTTATTTTATTAGTACATTATTGGTTAGCGCACAAGTAGCTTGATTTTTTTTTTTTTTAGCCTTAAGGAGCATGTTTACAAAGTTTTGCTGTTTACGATTAAATACGATCTGAGTTTTTATAATAGAATATAGAGCAGAAGATAAATAGATGTACACTGAACTGAACACTGATGTGCAAACCGGTGTTAATTGATGTAAGCCAACTCCGTATCCAACATTATTTTATTTTTAAGGAACAAATTATGTCCTGTGTGAAAATACCCTTAAAGTGGAAGTAAACTTGTTTATTATTCAAATGGCTGACAGGCAGGGTATTTATGACAGAAAAAACTCTAATGGTCCTGTTCTGCCATAAATGCATCCTTCTGCCTGTCAGCTGTCATATTCACTGAGCCACACATGCGTAGCTCAGCAAACATTTATGCCCCCGATCTGTGCCGTGGTGATGTGACTCCCGTGCGCATGTGTAGGAATGGCGTCACCGCAGCCTGACCCATCAAGTGGCCAAAGGCACAGGACCGGGAAAGGAAGAGCGGGCAAGGATGGAAGCGCCGCCGGGGGCCCGCCGGATCAGTCCCAGCGCTGCGTTGTAGGACACCATATGACAGGCAAGTCTGCCATAATGTACCAATATGCTGTGCATACTAGTATATTATGGCATAACCCACCTGTGGGTTATAAAAAATAATAATTATAGTGGACTTTACTTTCGCTTTAAGGCCCCATGAGCACTGGGTGTTAAGCCTTGGTGCATGATTGAGACTCCGGCATTTAGATGCAGATTGAAGAAAAAAATAAAAAAGGAAAAATAGGCTTGGTGTGAAACTCTTCTTTAAACTTTGTTACGTGAGATGTAAATGCTGGGGTGCTAAACAAGAAAAAATAAATAAACACATCTGAGGTTATAACTCGCCTGCACGCACCCAAAATTAAGTACATTTGTATATTTAACTTTGTATTGCCATTTAAATAAGCTAGAAAGCAGAAAGATCATAGCAGTACGTGCAACTCTACAGAAGACACAATTAAGCAAACACTGTTTCCGCAGAATAGAGTCTTTGACAGTTCATACCGAACACATAATCACTGAAAATCACATTATCAAAGCAATGAAACAAGCAATTGCATCGGGGTGAACAGACAATGTGCTGGAAGAACACAGTGGGCAGAATGCACAAAACAGGCACACAAAGCCTTGGATTAAGGAAACAAATGGAGATAATCCACTACTCGCTAATAAATATTTGCAAGTGTTAAAATGCTGTCAGTAATCCCGTTCCTCCTGCGGATAGGGATAAACTTTTAAAGTTTATCACTCAAATTAAGAGGAGTTAGATTAATGCAGGTCATGTGCTGCGTGCCCTTTAACTTGTTGTTACATGGCTCAAAAACATTATATGAAGGTGGTCCTTAAAGAAGTATTCCAGGTATGGATATTTTATCCATTGGTCAATTTGGAGCAATGGAACCATTTCTTATAACATACCACATATCTTCCCAACTGTCCCTGATTTTGAGGGGCTGTCCCTACTTTGAAACAAAGTCCCTCTCTTTCCTCCACATTTGTCCCTCGTTTTGGTCTGATCTGTATACACAGTGCCTTGAAAAAGTATTCACAACCCATTGAAATTTTCCACATTTTGTCATGTTACAACCAAAAATGTAAATGTATTTTATTGGAATTTTATGTGATAGACCAACACAAAGTGGCACATAATTGTGAAGTGGAAGGAAAATTATGGCTTTAATTTTTTTTTCTTACAAATATAAATATATGTGAAAAGTCTGGCATGCATTTGTATTCAGCGCACCCCCCCCCCCCCCCCCCCGGGGTCAATACTTTGTAGAACCTCCTTTCACTGCAATTACAGCTGCAAGTCTTTTTTGGGATGTCTCTACCAGCTTTGCACATCTGACATTTTTGCCCATTCTTCTTTGCAAAATATCTCAAGCTCTGTCAGATTGGATGGAGAGTGTCTGTCAATTTTCAAGTCTTGCCACAGATTCTCAATTGGATTTTGGTCTTTGACTGGGCCAGTCTAACATGAATATGCTTTGTATGTTTAGTCGTTTTCCTGCTGGAAGGTGAACCTCCTCCTCAAGTCTTTTGCAGATACGGTTTGATAAAATAGATTTTCTTCTAAGATTGCCCTGTATTTAGCTCCATCCATCTTCCCATCAACTCTGATCAGCTTCCTTGTCCCTGCTGAAGAAAAGCATCCCAACAACATGATGCTGCCACCACCATGTTTCACGGTGGGGATGGTGTGTTCAAGGGTGATGTGCAGTGTTAGTTTTCTGCCAAACATAGCATTTTGCTTTTAGGCCAACAAATTCAATTTTAGTTTCATCTGACCAGAGCACCTTCTTCCACATGTTTGCTGTGTCCCCCACATGGCTTCTTGCAGACTACAAATGGGACTTCTTATGGTTTTCTTTAAACAATGGCTTTCTTCTTGTCACTCTTCCATAAAGGGCAGATTTGTGGAGTACACGACTAATAGTTGTCCTGTGGACAGATACTCCCACCTGAGCAGCTCCTCCAGAGTTACCATGTGCCTCTTGGCTGCTTCTCTGATTAATGCTCTCCTTGCCCAGCCTGTCAGTTTAGGTGGACGGCCATGTCTTGGTAGGATTGCAGCTGTGCCATACCCTTTCCATTTTCGGATGATGGATTGAACAGTGCTCCGTGAGATGTTCAAAGCTTGGGATATTTTTTTATAACCTAACCCTGCTTTACACTTCTCTACAACTTTATCCCTGACCTGTCTGGTGTGTTCCTTGGCCTTCATGATGCCGTTTGATCACTAAGGTTCTCTAACAAACCTCTGAAGGCGTCACAGAACAGCTGTATTTATAGTGAGATGAAATTACACATGGACTCTATTTACTAATTCAGTGACTTCTGAAGGCAATTGGTTCCACTAGATTTTAGTAAGGGGTATCAGAGTGTGCATGCCACACTTTTTAGATATTTGTAAAAAAAACTTTGAAAACCATTTATCATTTTCCTTCCACTTCACAATTATGTGCCACTTTGTGTTGGTTTATCACATAAAATCCCAATAAAATATTATACAGGTGTTTATTTAGCGCAAACAGATTTCCCCATGTTGTAAAGCGATGCTCAAACAGTACAGTTACAATACAATTCAATACAGGAGGGTTCAGAGAGCCCTGCTCGTTAGAGCTTACAGTCTAGAAGGGAGGGTCAGGTGGAACAAAATGGTAATAAGCGTGGGGGATGACCAAATGGAGAAAATTAAAATAGAGTTATTAGGTGTGGGTAGGATAGGCTTCTCTGAAGAAGAGGGTTTTCAGGGATTGTCTAAAAGCTAATAGAGTAGGAGATAGACAGATTGGGGTAAGGAGTTCCATAGGATTGGAGAGGCTCTGGAAAAGTCCTGGAGGTAAGCATGGGAGGAGGTGATGAGGGAGCTAGAGAGCAGGAGGTCTTGAGAAGAATGAAGAGAATGATTAGGTTGGTATTTTGAGATTATCTGGACAGTAATACATTTACGTTTTTGGTGGCAACATGAAAAAATGTGGAAAATGTCAAGGGGTATGGCAATTTTTTCAAGGCACTGTAGCTGCATATAAAATGCACAATTTTTTTTCCCAGTGGTAAACCATTTAACAAAATTCTAAATTGCTGCATTTGTAAGTTTCAAAAGCCAGTATAAAGGAATGGTAAAAAATAAATAAAAAAGGAAGAAGCACTTGTGGGTATAACCAATATGTTTTTTAATTTCATTCTCCTTTAAGGGGAGTGGCAGGGTGTCCTATGCCTGCATACTTTTGCCAATAGGTGTCCCTCGTCCCCATCTCAAAAAGTTGGGAGGTGTGCATACCTGGCCGCTTCCACTGTAAGCTTGAAATCACTGAAATACACACCGCTGCTCTCAACCCCTTTGTAGTTTAGAAGGCAGGCTCTGAAATGTGTGACAGAGCAGTGCCTACTCACAGGGCATAGTGACTATATGTCACAAAATACAAGGAAGTAAATGGGTGGGGATCTTCAAAAAGTAAGTTTACAAACTTCAGGATTGTCCATATTAACCACTTAACGACCGCCCACTGTAAATATACGTCGGCAGAATGGCACCGACAGGCAGAATCACGTATATGTACGTGACTGCCTTTGTATAGTTGGGGGGTCCGATCGGACCCCCCTTCTTTACAGTGAGCGGCCGTTATTCCTTTGGGAGCGATCAGGGATGAGGGGACAGCCGTTCGATTCCGGCCACCCCCTCTCGATCGCTCCCAGCGAATCGACTCATTCCCCTGCCTGTGTAATGTAAACACAGGCAGAGGAAGTGATGTCATCTCTCCTGCGGCGCTCACATATACCGAGCGCCGTACAGGAGAAGATGCAGGTTAGTGCACAAAACACTACACTGACACCAGGACACATAGGCACATAAATCGCCCCCCCCAGACCCCAGTCACAGTGTCACTGATTGCAGTGACCATTTATTTACTGATCACTGCAATCAGTGACATTTGTGACTGTAAAAGTGTCACTAAAGTTAGTTTTAGGTCCAGTGTAGCCCCCTAACCCCCCCCCAATAAAGGTTTAACCCCCTGATCGCCCCCCAGATAACCCTTTCACCCCCTAGCACCGCCGTCGCTAAGCGATCATTTTTCTGATCGCTGTCTTAGTACATGGTGATGCCGATCGGTAGCCAGTTATTTTTTTTTAGGTTCGCCGCAGGTTTTTATAGCGTCGGGTACCCCCATATATTACCTAATAAAGGTTTAACCCCCTTGATCGCCCCCCAGATAACCCTTTCACCCCCTATCACCACTGTCGCTAAGCGATAGTTTTTCTGATCGCTGTCTTAGTGTCGGTGATGCCGATCGGTAGCCAGTAATTTTTTTTAGGTTCGCCGCAGGTTTTTATAGCGTCAGATACCCCCATATATTATCTAATAAAGGTTTAACCCCCTTGATCGCCCCCCAGGTAACCCTTTCACCCCCTATCACCACTGTCGCTAAGCGATCGTTTTTCTGATCGCTGTCTTAGTGTCGGTGAGGCCGATAGGTAGCCAGTAATTATTTTTTAGGTTCGCCGTCAGGTTTTTATATAGCGTCAGGTACCCCCATATATTACCTAATAAAGGTTTTAACCCCCTAATTGCCCCTAGTTAACCCTTTCACCAGTAATCACCATATAAGTGTTACGGGTGACGCTGGTTAGTTAGTTTGCTTTTTATAGTGTCAGGGCACCCGCCGTATATAACCCAATAAAGTTTTAACCCCCTGATCGCCCGGCGGGTGATATCAATTAGGTTTTAGCATCAGAGAGGGTCTGCGTCACACCCCAGGCAGCGTCAGGTTAGTGCCAGTAACGCTAACACCCACGCGTGAAGCATACACCTCCCTTAGTGGTATACTATCTGAACAGATCAATATCTGATCAGATCTATACTAGCGTCCCCAGCAGTTTAGGGTTCCCAAAAACGCAGTGTTAGCGGGATCAGCCCAGATACCTGCTAGCACCTGCGTTTTGCCCCTCCGTCCAGCCCAGGCCACCCAAGTGCAGTATCGATCGATCACTGTCACTTACAAAACACAACACACATAACTGCAGCGTTCGCAGAGACAGGCCTGATCCCTGCGACTCCAGTGCTGTAGGAGGTGATTTCACCACCACAGTAAAAAAAAAAAAAAAAAAAAAAGCATATATGCCGAAGCATAGGGGCAACAGGGGCGGAGGAGCGATTTTGCTCCTAATGCCGCGTACATACGGTCGAAATTCCGATGGAGGCTTGCCCGTGGAAAAGTCTGACCATGTGGACGCGGCATAACTTTTGCGGGAAGATGCCCCCATGCTTCGGCATATATAAATGGTGCATGTATGCCCATCATTAGAAGTGGGTGGATGAAGGGCGGTATTCTAATGGTGGGCATACCCACCGATCAATCTTTTTTTTTCGTTCAGCCAACAGCCTGCATGAAAAAAAAAAAGATTAAAATACATGTCCAACAAGGACCAGCAACGTACTGGTATGTTGCTGGATTTGAATGTTTATACCAGAATGATGCCTGTGGGTTTAGGTATCATCTTGGTATCATTCTTTTCAGCCAGCGGCCGGCTTTCATGTAAAAGCAATCCTAGTGGCTAATTAGCCTCTGGACTGCTTTTACAAGCAGTGGGAGGGAATGTCCCCCCCCCCCCCGGATATAAAAAGCGCCATTGGGAAATTGAGAAAGCATTTTATC
Source organism: Rana muscosa (assembly GCA_029206835.1). Lineage (NCBI taxonomy): Eukaryota > Metazoa > Chordata > Amphibia > Anura > Ranidae > Rana > Rana muscosa. Next base: position 269,959,823 of record CM055123.1, on the reverse strand, counting down.
ACACCGATCTTGGTGTGGTCAGATGCTTTGAGGGCAGAGGAAAGATCTAGGGTCCAATAGACCCCAGTTTTTTCAAAAAAAGAGTACCTGTCACTACCTATTGCTATCATAGGGGATATTTACATTCCCTGAGATAACAATAAAAATGATAAAAAATAAATAAATATGGAAGCAACAGTTTAAAAATAAAATAAAAAAGCAAAATTAATAATAAAAAAAAAAAAAGCACCCCTGTCCTGCCCTGCTCTTGCCCAATGGCAAACGCAAGCGTCGGTCTGGCGTCATATGTAAACAGCAATTGCACCATGCATGTGAGGTATCACCGCGAAGGTCAGATCAAGGGCAGTAATTTTAGCAGTAGACCTCCTCTGTAAATCTAACGGCGTAACCTGTAAAGGCTTTTAAAGGCTTTTAAAAATGTATGTAGTTTGTCGCCAATGCGCTTTTGTGCGAAATTTTAAAGCTTGTCGTGTTTGGTATCTATGTACTCGGCCTAAGATCATCTTTTTTATTTCATCAAACATTTGGGCAATATAGTGTGTTTTAGTGAATTAAAATTAAAAAAAGTGTATTTTTTTCCCCAAAAAATGCGTTTGAAAAATCGCTGCGCAAATACTGTGTAGAAAAAAAAATGCACCACAAACCATTTTAATCTGTAGGGCCTTTGCTTTAAAAATATATATAATGTTTGGGGGTTCAACATAATTTTCTTGCAAAAAATAAATATGTTTTCATGTAAACAAAAAGTGTCAAAAAGGGCTTTGTCTTCAAGTGGTTAGAAGAGTGGATGTAAGCTTCCTAATGTTGTGTATAAAATGCCAGAACAGTTCAAAACCCCCCCAAATGACCCCATTTTGGAAAGTAGACACCCCAAGCTATATACTGAGAGGCATGTCGAGTCCATGGAATATTTTATATGTTGACACAAGTTGCGGAAAATAGACAATTCATTTTTTTATTTTTTGCACAAAGTTGTCACTAAATGATATATTGCTCAAACATGTCATGGGCATATGTGGAATTACACCCCAAAATACATTCTGTTGCTTCTCCTGAGTACGGGGATACCACATGTGTGAGATTTTTTGGGAGCCTAGCCGCGTACAGGACCCCAAAACCAATCACCGCCTTCAGGCTTTCTAAGGGTGTAAATTTTTGATTTCACTTCTCACTGCCTATCACAGTTTCAGAGGCCATGGAATGCCCAGATGGCACAAAACCCCCCCAAATGACCCCATTTTGGAAAGTAGACACCCCAATAGGGCTGAAACAACTAATCGATTAATCGATTATGAAATTAATCAATTACAATTTTCATAATCTATTAATCGGCCAGTAATATAATGGGGTTTAAAAAAAACAAAAATTAGCCCTTTATAGTACAAAAAGAGCAAATCGCTACTGTAAATATAACTTTCACTGTCCCACAGTAAAAAATTAACCCCTTTCAGTAGCGATTATTTGCTCTTTTTGTACTAATTTTAGTTTTTTTAACCCCATTATGTTACTAAACCTCTCAGACCTGGGTCGCTCCTCTGTGTTTTTTGGTGCTTTTTGCAGAAACGCACTACAGTTCATTTACATGGTCTCCTATGGGACACGTTCACATCCATGATTTTTTCAGCTGCTGCGTATTTGGAAAGGGCAAGGACTTTTTTTAACGCAAAACAGTGCTATTTTTGTTTTTTTGGTTTAATATACCGTATTTATCGGCGTATAACACGCACAGGCGTATAACACGCACCCTAAATTTAAGAGGGAAGTTTCAGGAAAAAAACTTTCCACAACCCCCTGCGTATAACACGCAGGCACTGTTTACCCTCTATTTTCAGGGTAAAAAAGTGAGTGTTATACGCCAATAAATACAGTACTTCAATGGAGAAGCTGCAGAAAAGCATGTAATGTGTTTTTGCGGCAATTTGTGTTTTGTAATCTGCCCAACAACAAATTGGCCCAAAAAAATGCAAATCGCAGCAAAATTACCTTTTTTTTTTTACATTTATTAACCGATTAATCGAAACAATAATCGGCCAACTAACCGATTATGAAAATATTCGTTAGTTGCAGCCCTACACCCCAAGCTATTTGCTGAGAGGTATGGTGAGTATTTTGCAGATCTATATATATATATATATATATATATATATTTTCCTTTCTTCATTTTCAAAAACAAATGAGAGCTGTAAAATACTCACCATGCCTCTCAGCAAATAGCTTGGGGTGTCTACTTTCCAAAATGGGGTCATTTGGGGGGTGTTTACTGCTATTTGGCATTTTATGGCCTTCGAAACTGTGATAGGTAGTGAGGAGTGAAATCAAAAATTTGCGCCTAGAAATCCTGAAGGCGGTGCTTGGTTTTCGGGGTCCCATACGCGGCTAGGCTCCCACAAAGTCCCACACATGTGGTATCCCCGTACTCAGGAGAAGCAGCAAAATGTATTTTGGGGTGTAATTCCATATATAACCATGGCATGTGTGAGCAATATATCATTTAGTGACAACTTTTTGTAATTTTTTTTATTTTTTTATTTTTTTGTCATTATTTAATCACTTGGGACAAAAAAAAAATGTTTAATGGGCTCAACAGGCCTCTCAGCAATTTCCTTGGGGTGCCTTTCTAAAATGGGGTCATTTGGGGGGGTTTTGTACTGCCCTGCCATTTTAGCACCTCAAGAAATGAGATAGGCATTCAAATTAAAAGCTGTGTAAATTCCAGAAAATGTACCCTAGTTTGTAGACGCTATAACTTTTGCGCAAACCAATAAATATACGCTTGACATTTTTTTTTACTAAAGACATGTGGCTGAATACATTTTGGCCTAAATGTATGACTAGAATTGAGTTTATTCGATTTTCCTTTTAACAAAAAGTAGAAAATATCTTTTTTTTTTCAAAATTTTCGGTCTTTTTCCGTTTATATCGCAAAAAATAAAAATCGCAGAGGCAATCAAATACCATTAAAAGAAAGCGCTATTTGTGGGAAGAAAAGGACGCAAATTTCGTTTCGGTACAACATTGCATGTCTGCACAATTTACAGTTAAAGCAGCGCAGTGCAAAATTCTGAAAACAGCTCTGGTCCTTTAGCTACAAAATGGTCCGGGGCTTGAGTGGTTAATAGGAGTAGTCTGGAAATGACTGAAATTCAACGTGGAAATGAATATAAGATGTAATATTTTGATCATAGATGCGCTTTAAGTGCATTTTTTTGCACAAGTGCATTCATATGTGTCAAAACGTGCACAATACGAATATGTGCAACTTAAAATGCAATGTTTTAAAATATATGTAAGAACAGCAGCCAAGGATGCAGCTCCTGATGTGCAGACATGCTTCAGTCTAGTTATAGGACAGCCAAGGAAACAACATTTTCAGAAGAGGTTAGCAACGGCAACCTACATTCTTTTTCACAGATTAGATTCCTTTTAAAACCACATGAGAAAAACAAAGTATTTATATAAAGAAATATGACCAACAGTGGAGAAAAGGGTTACTAATGGATAAATTAACACTGTTCCCCCACCTCCCTTTCCCAAATTTTGCTATAAAAATAAATAAATGGGGAAAAAAAACAAAAACAAACAAACAGGCGATTCTCTTTTTGCATATTTACTAGAAAAGAATTGTGAGTTTAGATCATCTATTTTAAAGTGGTTGTAAACCCAAAGGCATAATGATCTAGATTGAAGCGGTTGCAGCGGCCCCCACACACAGCTGTGACCGGCGACACGTCTCCCGGATTTCCGGGCTCCAGCGCTGTGATTGGCCGAAGGCGCGATTATGTCACTCCCGCACATGCGTGCGGGAGCCGCCGGTCACGACATGGCTACTGAAGAAACGGCCCAAGCGGGCCGTTTCTTCAGTGCGAATGTGCCGATGACGTTGGCACATGCGAAAACAGTGAATATCTTCTAAACTGTGCAAGTTTAGGAGATATTCACAGTACCTACAGGTAGGCCTCATTATAGGCTTACCTGTAGGGAAAAGAAGAAGTGCAACAGGGTTTACAACCACTTTACAAAATTTATTTCTGCAATTCTTAAAGAGCAGCAGGAGGCAAGTGCCCTTTCCAAGACTGTTATTGAGAAACCCCACCAAGAATGAAGTGTTACTTTTGGCATGACCATTTCCAGAAACTGTACATTAACAGAGTTTAACCACTTCCCTACCCGCCCATAGACATATGACGTTCACAGATGGGATCTCCCATCCTGGGTGGGCTTCCTGGCCGTCCGGGGGGGGGGGCGCATGCGCCGGCACGCCCGTGGCATTGCTCTGGAACTCAGTGCGCGTGCCCGGCGGCCGCCATGTCCGCCAGGCACCCGTGATTGCCCGCAATCACGGCAGGACCGTGGATCTGTGTGTGTAAACACACAGATCCATGTCCTGTCAGCGGTGAGGAGACCGATGTGTGTTCCCAGTACAGAGGATGACAGATCGGTCTCCTCCCCTTGTGAGTCCCCTCCCCCTACAGTTAGAATCACTCACTAGGGAACATACTTAACCCCTTCAGTGCCCCCTAGTGTTAACCCCTTCCCTGCAGTCACATTTACACAGTAATCAGTGTAGTTTTATAGCACTAATCACTGTAGAAATGTGAATGGTCCCAAAAAGGTGTCAAAAGTGTCCGATATGTCCGTCGCAATGTCACGGTCACAATAAAAGAAAAACGCTGATCGCCGCCATTACTAGTAAAAAAAAATTAAAAATAATAATGCCATAAATCTATCCCCTATTTTGTAGACGCTATAACTTTTGCACAAACTGATCAATATACGCTTATTGTGATTTTTTTTACCAAAAATATGTAGAAGAATACGCATCGGCCTAAACTGTGGAAAAAAAAAATGTTTCTTTTGATTTTTTGGGGGATATTTATTATAGCAAAAAGTAAAAAATATTGCATTTTTTTCAAAATTGTCGCTCTATTTTTGTTTATAGCGCAAAAAATAAAAACCGCACAGGTGATCAAATACCACCAAAAGAAAGCTCCATTTGTGTGGAAAAAAAAAGGGCAATTTTGTTTGGGAGCCACATCGCACGACCACGCAATTGTCAGTTAAAGCGTTGCAGTGCCGAATCGCAACAAGTGCTCTGGTAAGGAAGGGGGTAAATTTTTCCGGGGCTGAAGTGGTTAAAGTAAAACTAAAAAGGCAAAACTTTTTTTTATAGTTTTGGATAGAGTGGAGAGGGATTAGAACACCTGTCAACTTAAATTGCCGTCTATGCCCCCGTTAAGGAGATTGAGGCCTGGTTCACACTGGGGCGACAAACGCTCCGACATTGGGAGCTCATGTCGCATGACGTGTGAAAATCAATGTTTCCCTATGAGAGCCGTCTTAACTGGTCCGACACATGTCGGTCCGACTTTGAGAATGCTCCCTGTACTACTTTGGTCCGACTTTGATCCGACTTCAGCCCATTGACTATCATTGAAGTCGGATCAAAGTCGGACCGCAGTCTTGCATGGTCCGACTTTGGCATGCGACTTGTGCTGTACTGCTCGAGGGGGAACTCCAGGCCAAATTTTAAATAAAAAAACGGCATGGGTTCCCCCTCCAGGAGCATACCAGGCCCTTGGGTCTGGTCTGGATTTGAACGGGCACCCCTACGCCGAAAAAACGGCGTGGGGGGTCCCCCCAAAATCCAAACCAGACCCTTATCCGAGCACACAACCTGGCCGGCCGCAGGGGAAGAGGGGGGGACGAGAGAGCGGCCCCCCTCCCTCCTGAACCGTACCAGGCCGCATGCCCTCAACATGGGGGCTTGGTGCTCTGGGGCAGGGGGCGACCTGCGGCCCCCCACCCCAAAGCACCCTGTCCCCATGTTGATGAGGACAGGGCCTCTTCCCGACAACCCTGGCCATTGGTTGTCGGGGTCTGCGGGCGGGGGGCTTATCGGAATCCGGGAGCCCCCTTCAATAAGGGGACCCCCAGATCCCGGCCCCCCCACCCTATGTGAATGAGTATGGGGTACATCGTACCCCTACCCATTCACCTGGTAGACAAAAAATTGCAATAAAAAAACCACACAGCTTTTTAAAGTATTTTATTGCACAGCTCCGGGGGTCTTCTTCCGACTTCGGGGGTCTCCGGTGTCGTCGCCGCGCTCTCCGGTTCTTTCTTCCGCCGGGCCTCCGCTAACTTCTTTTTAGCTCTTTTGCTAACGGAGGCCCGGTCTTCTCCGTCGCCTTTTTCTTCTCCCGCTCTCCGGTTCTTTCTTCTGCCGGCCCCTCCACTAACTTCTTTAGCTCTTTCGCTAGTGGAGGGGCCGGGCTTCCCGTCGCCGTCGGCGTCTTCTTCCCTCTTCTCCTCCTCGATGTTGACGCGTCGCTTCCTCCCGCTGTAATACTGGCTCTCCGCTCCGCATTAATATAGGCTTCCCATGACGTCACAGTCACATGTTCCCATGACGTCACAGTCACATGCTCCGGGGCCATGTGCCCCGGAACATGCGACTGTGACGTCATGAGAAGCCTATATTAATGCGGAGCGGAGAGCCAGTATTACAGCGGGAGGAAGCGACGCGTCAACATCGAGGAGGAGAAGAGGGAAGAAGACGCCGACGGCGACAAAGGGAAGACCGGCCCCTCCACTAGCGAAAGAGCTAAAGAAGTTAGTGGAGGGGCCGGCAGAAGAAAGAACCGGAGAGCGGGAGAAGAAGAAGGCGACGGAGAAGACCGGGCCTCCGTTAGCAAAAGAGCTAAAAAGAAGTTAGCGGAGGCCCGGTGGAAGAAAGAACCGGAGAGCGCGGCGACGACACCGGAGACCCCCGAAGTCGGAAGAAGACCCCCGGAGCTGTGCAATAAAATACTTTAAAAAGCTGTGTGGTTTTTTTATTGCAATTTTTTTCCACCAGGTGAATGGGTAGGGGTACAATTTACCCCATACTCATTCACATAGGGTGGGGGGGCCGGGATCCGGGGGCCCCCTTATTGAAGGGGGCTCCCGGATTCCGATAAGCCCCCCCGCCCGCAGACCCCGACAACCAACGGCCAGGGTTGTCGGGAAGAGGCCCTGTCCTCATCAACATGGGGGCAGGGTGCTCTGGGGTGGGGGGGCCGCAGGTCGCCCCCCTGCCCCAGAGCACCAAACCCCCCCATGTTGAGGGCATGCGGCCTGGTACGGTTCAGGAGGGAGGGGGGGCCGCTCTCTCGTCCCCCCCCTCTTCCCCTGCGGCCTGCCAGGTTGTGTGCTCGGATAAGGGTCTGGTTTGGATTTTGGGGGGACCCCCACGCCGTTTTTTCGGCGTAGGGGCGCCCGTTCAAATCCAGACCAGACCCAAGGGCCTGGTATGCCTCTGGAGGGGAACCCACGCCGTTTTTTTTTATTTAAAATTTGGCCTGGAGTTCCCCCTCAAGATTCATACCAAACACATTGCCTGATATTGGCGGGGATCCAAGTCGGATCCCCGTTCATTGAAAGTCGGACATATGTCGGCTTCATGTCGCAGGGCAAAGTCGGATCCAAAGTAGGACAGATGTCGTGTCGCACTAGTGTGAACCCAGCCTCACCCTCTCCATTTGTCCCATTTTCTATTACCATTGAAAGTGAAAGTAAAAAGATGTTTCAGAGCATTTCAATTGGTCAGTGCTGTCACATGGGCGGCGCCGAGCAATCAGAACCCGCGTAGCCCATCCTGTCAGTGGGGAAGACGACGCGTGATTGCCGAGGAGATTGCCAAGCCCCTTAACCCCGAAGCGGGGCTCAGAACGGGAGATCGCCGCTCAACAGATCAGCGGGACAGGGGACGGGGTCAGCTGTCAGAAGTGAGCAGAGAACTCTTCACTCGTTACATAGAATTCGGGGAGATACTTTAAGATCGGGAAGGGGGGGGGGGTAGAATCGTGATTTTGATTCTTAAACGATTGTGCAGCTTTAGTGCATCGCCGTTTACCCTTTCAAGTGCAAATTAGGACTGAATTTTTGGCTGAAGTCGGACCTGAAACAGAGCCAAAGATGCACAGGACCCTTCTGCTGTGCACTCCGCGGCCGCCCCGGAGATGTGTGAACTGGCTCCATAGAGAGCCGGTCACAGTCTTCTGTCATATGAATTGGATGTGGGGAAACCCACATCCAATTAGCAATAATGTGATCCCAGCCTAAAAGATGTGCAAACTACTGGTACCATTGCACTCACAATGGGGTTTTAAACTAAAATTTTGATAGCCCAAAAGTGCAATTGTAAAACGTTAGATTTAAAAAAACAAAACAAAATAAATAAAAAACACACATGCCTATACACACCTGCTTTGTGTAATGGTTTTGCACAGAGCAGCCCCGATCCTCATCTTCTGGAGTTCCCCGCCAGTGATCTTCATCGGGTGCCCCCACAGAAAGCCAGTTTCCAAGGTGGCATCCATGCGGGCTCGCTCCCATGTCCCGCTGCTGCATCCATTGACACAGACAGCAGGGCTGGGCCCTGCCCTCCGCTCCTGTGTCACAGCTTTTGATTGACAGCAGAAAAAGCTATTTGTCCAACGGGGGGAGTGACAGCGGCTGAGCCGCTGCTCTCATGCACATCGCAGGATTGGATCAGGTAAGAAAAATGCACTCATTTGGACTGAATTGTGCATATTTCACAAGTGTACAGGCGATAAAAACAAAAAAAACAAAAAAAAAAAACAGCAAATCGGTAGGAAAAGTTTTTGGCAGAAGAGACATAAAAAAATAGGATTTTTTACTCACCGTAAAATCCTTTTCTCTGAGTCCATGGACCGACACAGCTTCTCTATTGACAAAGTGGGTATTATCCGTTAATTAGGAGTGACTAGGCAGAAAAACTTGTAAAAAGTGTTGCATCACACCTTCTACAGTACCGCCCAGGGGGCGGACCCTCTGGGTATACCCTCTCAGTCTGCACATCGCAGATCAGTTCGTCAAAAAGCAGTACAAACTTAAAAGGAGGGGTGGGTGCTGTGTCGGTCCATGGACTCAGAGAAAAGGATTTTACGGTGAGTAAAAAATCCTATTTACTCTTTCGTCCATGGACCGACACAGCTTCTCTATTGACAAAGTGGGACGTCCCAAAGCAGTGTCAGAGAAAAAACGAGGGGTGGTAACAGCATAAAAACAAACTTCACCCCAAAACACAAAACAGCACTCGTCCAACGGAGGAGTTGCAACTCTAAACAGCCGCCTGCAAAACCTTGCGGCCGAAAGAGGCATCCGAAGATGCACCTACATCAACTTTGTAGAATTTTGTGAAAGTGTGAGCGGACGACCAAGTCGCCGCTTTACATAGTTGGGAAACAGACGCTTGATGTCGGAAAGCCCAAGAGGCACCTATTGCCCTGGTCGAATGCGCCGTGACAGGAAAGGGGGGCGCCTGACCCTTTAAGGCGTAAGCCTGGATTACTATCTGTCGGATCCACCTAGAGATGGTGGCCGATGAGACTGCTTGGCCCTTCTTGGGACCAGCCACCGAAACAAACAGTGAGTCTGACTTCCGGAACAGGGAAGTAGCAGATATGTATACTCTCAAAGCTCGGACAACGTCCAAGGAATGCAACGCCGACTCCTTAGGATTCGACGGCTGAGGACACAAGGATGGAAGTACAATGTCTTCGTTGAGATGAAAGCCGAAACGACCTTCGGAAGAAAGGAAGGCTGCGGCCGCAGCACCACCTTATCCTTGTGGAAAATCAAATAGGGAGCCTTGCAGGACAAGGCTGCCAGCTCAGAGACTCGTCTAACTGACGTAACAGCCACCAAAAAGACCACCTTCTGAGAAAGTGTCAACAGGGGAATATCTCTAATATTCTCAAACGGTGCCTTCTGAAGCACCGAGAGGACCAGGTTCAAGTCCCACGGAGGTAACGGGGGGCGGACCGGAGGGGCCACATGTCGAACCCCCTGCACAAATGTACTCACGAGAGAGTGAGTCGCCAGGGGTCGCTGAAAAAAAGACAGCCAGGGCAGATATCTGTCCCTTAATCGTACTTAGGGCAAGCCTTTGGTCTACCCCATGCTGTAAAAACAGCAGGATTCTGGAAACCAAATAGGTACGCGGATGCCATTTCATTTCCTCACACATGGAGATGTAGGCCCTCCAAGTGCGGTGATAGACCTTCCTAGAGGACGGTTTCCGAGCACTTCTCATAGTAGAAATTACTGAGTCTGACAGGCCCCGGTCTCTCAGTACCTGGTTCTCAACAGCCATGCCGTTAAAGCCAATGACTGTAAAGCAGGATGGAATATGGGACCTTGCGACAGCAGGTCCTTCCGTAGTGGTAGGCGCCAGGGGACGTCTGCTACCAGACGTACTAGATCGGCGTACCAAGGACGCTGAGGCCAATCTGGAGCGATTAGGATCATTGGAATTCCCTCTGCCTCCACTCTGCGGAGCAGAAGAGGAAGAAGCCTTAAGGGAGGGAAGGCATAGATTAGCCGATACTGGCCCCACGATGCTACCAACGCGTCCGTTGCGTCTGCCCATGGGTCTCTTGACCGGGCCACAAACCTCAATACCTTCCGATTGAGTCGGGAAGCCAGAAGATCTACGTCTGGTGTGCCCCATCTTTGGCAGAGGAGTTGGAACACCTCCGGGTGTAAGGACCATTCTCCCTGGTCCAGCATCTGGCGGCTCAGGTAGTCCGCCTGCCAGTTTTCCACACCCGGAATGTACACGGCCGACAGTGCCGGTACGCTCCTCTCTGCCCACTTCAGGATGCGAGCGATCTCCGATGCTGCAGCTGAGCTTCTTGTTCCTCCTTGATGATTGACATATGCCACTGCTGTGGCGTTGTCTGACTGGATCCTGACTGGACGCCCTTGCAGTCTCTGAGACCATTTGAAGAGGCACAGCTTGATCGCCCGGATCTCCAGGACATTGATCGGCAGGAGGGCTTCCTCTGGGGTCCAGCGACCTTGCGCCGACTGGACACCCCAGACTCCCCCCCAACCTGTAAGGCTGGCGTCCGTCGTGATCACTATCCAGTAAACCGGAAGAAATGACTTCCCGGCCATTAGAGCCGGTGCTGTCAGCCACCATACCAGGGATCTCCTGACTAGGTGGCTCACTCGGATTTGATAATCCAGAGATGAAGGGCATCTGTTCCATCTGGACAGAACTTCCCTCTGTAACACTCGAGTGTGGTATTGAGCATATGGGACCGCCTCGAAGGAGGCTACCATGAGGCCCAACACTCGCATGCAAAAACGGAGTGACGACCAATTCCTGGAAGTCAGCTGCCGTACTGCAGCCCGGAGGGTCTGCAACTTCTCCACAGGGAGGAATACCTTTGCCTCTGAGGAATCCAGAATCAACCCCAGGTACACTAGGCGTTGAGTGGGCACCAATACTGACTTTTGCGTGTTTAGTATCCAACCACAGTCTCGAAGAGTCTGACAGGTAATGGACACGCTTACCTCTAATTCTGAGCTTGAAGGGCCCTTCAGCAGAAGGTCGTCCAAGTAACCTGTGATAGCGATACCCCGCTGTCTTAGAAGTGCCAGAATCGGAGCGAGCACCTTGGTGAACGTCCTGGGTGCTGAGGCAAGGCCAAACGGGAGGGCCACAAACTGGTAGTGGTTCTTCCCGATAGCAAATCGCAGAAACCTCTGGTGTCTGGAGTATATGGGGACATGCAGGTATGCGTCCTTGATGTCCAAGGAGGCCAGAAAGTCCCCCGGATGGAGAGCCGTGACTACGGATCGAACCGACTCCATCCGAAATCTTTGTACCTTCACAAAGCAATTGAGGGCTCTGAGATCCAAGATTGGACGAACCCCCTCCTTCTTTGGCACAATGAACAGATTTGAGTAAAAACCCTGACCCCGTTCCTGTTCTGGAACTGGAATAACTACCCCGCGTTCCAGTAGACCCTGGACCGCCCCATACAGGGCCTCCCGACGGGTCGGTAGTAGCTGGAGATTGGAGGTGATGAATCTGTCTGGTGGACAAGAGAGAAATTCTATCTTTTAGCCTGAGGAGATTACTTCGCAAACCCACCTGTCGGAGACTAGAGCAGTCCACTGAGTCGCGAATTTGCGAAGACGTCCCCCCACCCGAGAGCTGGGTGGGGGCGGACCTTCATGTGGACGCAGATTTGTCCACAGGCTTGTTGGGTCTGCGGGACCAAGGACGCTTTTGTCCTTGGGCAGGCGCTTTATCGGCCTGGGGTCTTTTCCCTGTCGCCTTAAGAGGGCGAAAAAACCGCTTACGTGCAGTAAAGGAGGGCCCTTGCCCTTGGCGTGGTCCCCTACCCTTGCTAGTTTGGGGAAGCAAAGTGCTTTTACCTCCTGTAGCATCCTTGATGATGTCATCCAGAGAAGCCCCAAAAAGTCTGTCGCCCTTAAAAGGCAGATCCAATAGGGCTTTCTTGGAAGTCTGGTCCGCAGACCAGCCCTTTAGCCAGATCAGGCGGCGTATTGCTACTGCATAAACCGAAGCTCTTGACAGCAGGGGAATAGTATCCATGTCTGACTCGCAGACAAACTTAAGGCCCTGGACCAACTGGTCGGCCAAAGTTATCTCATTAGGAGGAGCATCTCGCTCCTTTAACCCCTGGAGTAGCAATTTTGCCCATTCAGTAAGTGTCTGAGACACTAGGGCCCCCGCCAATGCCGGGCGTACTGCTGAGCCTACCACTGAGTATAGGTAGCGAGCGAGTGCTTCAGCCTTCTTATCCACAGGGTCCTTGAAAACAGGAGCCCCTTCTACTGGAATAGTGGTGGCTCTATTAAGTCTGGACACCGAAGGGTCCACTATAGGGGGAGAGGTCCATATCTTCAGAAAACTCTCCTCAAAGGGGTACCGTACTGCAGACCTCTTTGGGGCTGTAAAGACCCTCAGTGGGTTCTCCCATTCCTTGTATAAGAGTTTGTCAAAATAAGACACACAAGGGAACACCTTAGCAGTGCGGGCAGGTTTACGAAACCCAAAGGGGACTGGAGTATCTGCTACTTCTTCAGTCCTTTCCAACTTTAGCGTACCCCGCACTGCAGTAATAAGGTTAGATACCAAAGCCGTCTCGCGTACTGACCTGGACTTGGAGTCCTCCTCACTGTCCGATCGGTCACGGTCTGCAGTCTCTGATGCATCAGAATCTGGGCCATGAGCCGTAGCTGGACCTGGTTCTGCATCAGAAATATCCCCAGAAGATTGCAGGGGACGGGGGCGTTTATTACCCCCTGTATTCCCGTGTGCTGCTTCCACCCTGGCAGCAAACGCCTCTAGGATTGCCGACATAGCGTCCATAGACACCTCAGGGACACCAGCTGCTAAATCTGGTGTTTCAGGGGAGAAGACATCTGGCTCAGATGCCATGCTGACCACACGCTGACACTCACAGGGCTCCAGGCAAGATATCAATAGGCCACCCTCCTGCGCTGCAGAGATGCTGGGTTACCCAGAGGACTCACCACCCTGGATAGGTACTGCTATGCTGCGCCTATGATGCTGTCCCCTTGCTGCTGTGTCAGTCTGCTTCTTTTATCAGCACTTCCTGTGTGAATTTTCGCGCCAGTGTAATGCACCCTAGAGGCCGGAGGCTCTCGCAAAATGGTTGCCAAAACCGTCTGTATGGAAGATAATGTGGGCTCTAAGAAAATGGCCGCCGACAGAAGATAGAGGTCAGGCAGCCATAGCCCACAAAAAAGATGGCCGCCGAACGGCAATATCTGCATACAGGGTGGACAAACATGGCCGCCGATCACCTGATAGGGGCCAGTGGGTGTGGCCGAACTACAGGAAGATGGCCGCCAGGCAGTTACAAGAGGCCAAACTTGGCATGGACCACCTCAAAAATGGCCGCCGACAGCATGGAGACACAGAAACACAGGTAAGCAAAAATGACATTTCTTTTAAATGTTAGTTACAGCCAGCCCCGCTCCAGTGGGACCCCCTAGGTGACCCCCAGCACCCAGCAACCTTTAGCTAGAAGCCCAGGGAGGAGGGAAAGGCAGGGAGAGAGGGAAGAAAGGGGCCACAACCACTTACTTGATCTCTCCAGGAATGTCCAGCTAAATCACCCAGCCGAGGCAGGGGAGTTTTACTTACCTATCCTGCATGTATTCTGCTGGAAGACATTCCAAACAGATCATCGTCCGCGCACGGAGGGTGACTGTTGGCCAGGCATGCTGTGATTGGACCCAGAAGGGACGATCATATGTATGCCCTGGAGCATGACGCTCACCGGACAGGCTGCTGCGACTCGGCCGTAAGGTCAGCCGAAGCTGAGCGGTCCGATGCAAGCCTTGGAGCGTAAGCTCACCGGCCAGGCTGCTGCGACTCGGCCGTAAGGTCAGCCGAAGCTGAGCGGTCCGATGCAGGCCCTGGAGCGTAGGCTCACCGGCCACCCGTGGAGCGACGGGCATGTCGTGGAAAACCCAGCGCGTAGCTAGGGTCGGCACACGCTCGATGGCCGAAACTGGGGAGACTACAAGGATCGAGGATCCAGCCTGTCACCCAGTCGGCAGTTGATCGAAGATCGCAGGAAACAACAAATGTAGCAAAAAAATAAAAAATATATATATCTTTTTTCCCCGGACCAATGAGCCCGAAGGGAGCCATGTCCTACTCCTTGCTAGACAGAAAAAAACTGATCTGCGATGTGCAGACTGAGAGGGTATACCCAGAGGGTCCGCCCCCTGGGCGGTACTGTAGAAGGTGTGATGCAACACTTTTTACAAGTTTTTCTGCCTAGTCACTCCTAATTAACGGATAATACCCACTTTGTCAATAGAGAAGCTGTGTCGGTCCATGGACGAAAGAGTAACTAAAGTTTAGTTCCACTTTGACATATTACACCACAATTCAAGCACTGTATGGCCAGTTTAATTTAAAGAACAGGCTGTAATGGCGATAAAGGATAAATTCACCTTCGGGAACATGTTTACATGATTTATGGACTTTAATATTTTTTACTGGTAATGGCGGCGATCTGCGATTTTTAGCAGGACTGCGACATTGCGGCAGACAAATCTGACCACAAGTGACACTTTTTGGGGATCAGTGACATTACTTCATTGAAAAAATGCACCGATTAATGTATAAATGAAACTGGCAGGGAAGGGGTTAAAACTAGGGGGCAATCAAGGGGTTAACTGTGTTCTGTGTGGGGGATGGGCTTACTGGGACAACACAGAGATCACTGTTCCTGATCACTAGGAACAGCAGATCTCAGTGCTGTCTCCTGTCAGAATGGGCATCCGCCTTGGTAACATAGACAGATCCCCGTTCTGCCTCTATACTGCGATGGCGGTGGCCTCTGTACCGCTTCCGGCGGCGTACACACACCCACTGTATCTCATGCACAGACCGATTGTACAGGTACGTCGGTTTGCGCAGCCGAGCTGCCTTGTCGCAGTATATATATGCGGAAGGCAAGTGGGTTAACCTGAGTTCTGGGACAAATCAGTGGAGCAATCACACAAGCCGAAAATTATATTTCTGGGGTGCGCTCTGTACACCAATGGTAATTGGATCAATGCAATGCCACAACATACACAGCGTGCACACTCAGAAACGCGTCACATCCATGTGATGTCATTGCCCTGTGCCACGCTGCCTTATGCTCTCCAAGCCTCGCTTTGGATTACATTATACACTGAACGGCCGTTTTCCACCTCAAGCGGTTACAAGCGAGGACTCCAGGACCAGCAGTGCTGAATACCCAAGGCTCTGACAGTTCACGCCCCCATCTTTTCTGGAAATCTGATGTGCTTGACAGATCTTCTACCACACCAATGAGAAGCGGAATCTACCGTGACCTGGCCACCCTTCCTGATCCTGCTCCTGGACATTTATTCAGCCCACTTATGTGTAACTTTACCTTCTCCCGTGTGAGTTGATATTGCTTTTATTATTAAAGTGTTTTACTTCTAAATTCAGAGGCACCCCTCTTCTTTTTTTTTATGGATCAATGCAATATGGCAACCCTCAGGTTTTTTTTTTTTGCTGTCACAATGTAGAGTATAATGCCGCGTACACACGGCCATTTTTATGGTCGAAAAAAACGAAATTTTTCCCATTCGACGAGAAAAACGATAGTCTGTGGGCTGTCGTTTTTTTTTCGACGAGAAAAACGGCATTAAAAAAGACGAGAAAAATTAGAACATGTTCTAATTTTTCTCGTCGTCTTTTTCGCCATGTTTTCCGCTGCAGTGTTTCCCATAGGGAAACACTGTTGCGGAGCCCACAGACGGTCGTTTTTCTCGTCAAGAGAAAAAATGACGTGAAAAACGACCGTGTGTGGGGAACAAGCTGTTCCCCCGTTTTAAACGACATTATTCACGGCGGTTTTTTAACCGCCGTGAATAATGATCGTGTGTACGCGGCATAAGATTTCCTATCATTTGTGCCAGGTCTTGCCACAAAGAGTTAATCCAGCTCTGAGCAATCATCTTATTGTTCAGTGAGATAAAACGGACAAACAGAAAAACCTGTCCGTTCTGCCCCCTTGCTTTGAGTGACAGGTTATTTACATATATCTCGTGCACTAGCTTTAGACAGGCATTATTTTTTTAATTCCCACCCTTTTTCTGAAGTCATGTGGTTACTTTTCTGGATTTTGACTGGATGTTCGTAATCATAGCAGAAGGAATACACAGGAGAAAATGCATGTTGACAAGGGGAGTGTAGAGGTGGGCGGGGAGTCTACTGACATCATGACTCCACCCACCGAGCTCCAGACAACAGATCCACCCACAGAATCTGCAGTTTTTCAGTTCTTATAACAGACAGAGGGGAGACATTTGACAGATAAGGAAACATGCAGGAGGCATCTATATCCTTATAGATCCGCACTATGGCAGTAGTTTAGAAAGGATGCGAGTGGGTTTACACCCACTTTAAGGTGATTGAACAGGAAAGGTAATTTTTTATTAACATTAATTTACATCATAGCTTTTCTAGCAATTTTTTATGCTATATTTTCTTATTTGCTATTTCTATTTATGAAAGTTGAGTTACCCTTTAAGAATCTATCATCACTTTTTTAATCTGCAATTAGGAATTAACAGCAAAATGTTCATGCTGGTGAAACAATGAGCCAAACATAAGCAGGCTTGCTGTTTTCTCTGTGTAAATAAGATGTCCAGCAGGTAGCTTTATTTTCATTTCAGGAAACTGTTCCAGCAAATTCCCTGTTGTTAACCTGTAGGCAGACGTAAAAGATGTAAACACTAGACACATGAAGCAAACACACGTGTAAGGGCATTGGCTGTAAACTCCAACTAAATGACCTTTACATTATTAAAGTACTGCTTGTCATATCCTACTGTTTTTAATCAAAATTTAACAGTTATTGATCCTTTGTTGCATTGCAGTGCTGCTGATCTTTATATCACTTCAAGTCCTACATGCATTACAGCGATGGCTGAAAGGAAATTTATGGGTGGATTTTCTGACAGTGAAAACAATGGACTATAGTTGTGTAATGTTTGCTGTAATGGCCACCTGTAGCCTCTATTAAAAGCCCATGTGACAATGACAACGCAGGAGCGCAATTAGGAGCAGAGATAGAGCATTAGCCCCTATATGAAGACCTACCTGAACAAAGGTCTTCATGGCTCTTGTGACATGATGGCAATGCAGGAGTACAACCGGGAGGCAAAGCTAGGGTGTTGGTTTACCTGTTTATCTAAAAAAAGTGACCTTAAAGCAGGGCTCCAGGCTACTTCTGAAAAAAATTTAAGTCAGCAGCTACAAATACTATAGGTGCTGACTTTTAATATAAGGACACTTATCTGTCCACGAAAACCAGTAGTGTCTTCACCCGAGACAATTTTTAAATCAGGTGCCGCCACTGACATCTCGGCTAAGTGAAACAGACAGTAAAGCCTTTGCGGCTTCACAGACGGTTCCCTACTGCACATGCGCGAAGCGTGCTGCGCTTTGTGAATGGTCCGGCGGTGGGGGAAGGCAGGAGGGGGGCCAAACTTCAGGCTGAGTTTGACACCGCAAGCTCGCCAGAAGTGGGAACGGGTACCTGTCAAAACCAGGGGAGGAGGCAAACAAGCGGAGATCCCCTTTTGGGTGGAGCTCCGCTTTAAGTTGGGTACAGTCAGTCAGGAACCGGCTGACTTTCAGTACATGTGTATAGCTGTCTGTTCAACCAAGGCTGGTCTAATGACAGACTTCTGTCAAACAGTCGTGCTGGAAAACCAGCATTAGATCAGTGCTTATAGCCAACAGCTGCAAGTGCTGATCAGTGTATTCTGAAAGGGGGTGGATGGGGGCTGAATTTCCCATCAGAATACAATGTCTCAGTGGGGGAGATCCCTGCATCAACATCGCTTGTGTGGATCCACTGATCAGTTAGCTTATTTTTTCATTCAACTCACTGGCTAAACAAAAAAAAAAAAAACAACGTGTGTTCCCGGCTTTAAACTTTAACCACTTCAGCCCCGGACCATTTCGCTGGTCAAAGACCAGGCCACATTTTGCGATTCGGCACTGCGTCGCTTTAACTGACAATTGCACAGTCGTGCGACGTGGCTCCCAAACAAAATTAACGTCCTTTTTTTTCCCACAAATAGGACTTTTTGGTGGCATTTGATCACCTCTGCATTTTTTTTTTGCGCTATAAACAAAAATAGAGCGACAATTTTGAAAAAAAAAATGCACTGATTACTGTAAAAATTACACTGGCAGTGAAGGGGTTAACCACTAGATGTGGCTCTAGGGCTTAAGTGTGCCCTAGTGAGTGATTCTTACTGTAGGGGGGATGGACTGTGTGTGACATGACACTGATCTCTGCTTCCATTACACGGAGCGGAGATCAGTGTCATTGTCACTAGGCAGAGCGGGGAGATGCTCGTTTACATTAGTATCTCCTCGTTCTATCTCTCCGTGAGACGATCGCGGGTATCCCCGCGGCGATCGAATCCGTGGGACCCACGGTCGGGCTCACGGAACCCGCGAGCGCGCCGCCACACGGCGGCATCTTAAAGGGGACGTACCTGTACGCCCTTATGCCTGTCCGTGCAATTCTGCCGATGTAAATAGTCGTGCGGCGGTCCTTAAGCGGTTAAAGGAGTACAGCCAAAGCTCTTTTGGCTGTACTTTCTCCTGTGGGTCGCAGGATTTCAGTTCATTCTGCACTCCTGTGACCTGTTTTCAGCAGACAGTGGGCTTCAGCTGACGTCACAGAGCCGCTCCAGTCTCGTGAAAGATCCGCCCACATGCCTGGACCGGCACCACCTCTCAGCAAGCCACTGAGAGCCTGAGCCAGCAGCTCCCATCCCCCTCCACAGCCCAGTGCTCCAGTGAGCTCCGAGGGGCCGAGCAGAGAGCCAGTGACTGACAGTGTACAGCTCTCTGTTTAGGGAGCTCCGAGAATCGAGCGACCAGCGGTGGACATCCATCTAGGCAAGTAGGATTCTTAAAAAAAAAAAAAAAAAACCAACACACAACAAACCCATTCCCATACTTCTCTTTGAAAAGCCAACTATTACCAAAGTTTTTTGGCCCTTACTTGTGCTCTTCTGAGACCCAGAATCAGTCAAGCCACCGAGCCTGAGCTAGGCTCTCCACCATGTGCATTTGCAGCACATTTTCTGTTCAGAAACGTACATATGAAAATGGAACCTCATTGTTCTTGTGTAAAAACATTTAACTTTCAGGCCCCATTCACACCTAGCATAGTGGGAGTGCACATTTTTCAGCTTGTTTTTTCCATGACAAGCATAGGGCAGCTCGTTGATTTCAATGTGTTGCCCCACATGTGCCAAAGTAGCGGTATCCTCATTTTTACTGTGTTTTGCTGTATTTGTCCCTCATAATTTTACGTGGCAAAATGCATTGAAAGCGCAACAAGTTAATTTAAAAGGTGGGCATACCACTATACAATCTGATTGTACAATCCAGTGGCGGCTGGAGCTACCAGCCAACCACATAACCCAAACAACCCCCACCCCCCCCTGTCACTTCTCCCCCGTCGCTCA